>JAEAOA010002358.1:3197500-3932500 GCA_016746295.1 Potamilus streckersoni | reverse complement strand
GCTTGTTGAGCAATAAATGACGAAAGGAAGGTTGCATATCTCCGAACTACGCAATGATTCTTACAATATTTGACCGAATCCTTTCAAATTTCCCATTCCGTCTTCCATAATGCACCAAGGAAACGCCACAAATATAGTGAAATTGTGTGAATATGATTCAAGTCGTTATCTCATGAGCTGTATTATAATAACGGTGGTGGTATTTTGCAATGGAATGACGGCTCGTGATAAAACCTTTTAGCTTACATAAATCAGGCCCATCAGTCTCGTAGTCAGATTTCTAGCCTGTAGTCTGTTTAAACTTCTGAAGCAAGCAATCGAAATTCTCATGGAACATGCACGTCATCTTGAGGTATCGGTATAATGACGGTCAGTTTCAGTTAATAATGTACATGTTTAGAAAAATATTAAATGTAATATATATATATATATATATATATATATATATATATATATATATATATATATATATATATATATATATATATATATATATATATATATATATATATATATATATATATGATTGCCAATGCTCGTGTTTGAAGGCATTTGTTAATATTCAGTTATTGACCTTGTGGAAATGGAGTGTTATTAACTAGTAAAACGGCGGTCAATATAATAGGTTTTCTGGTTCATAAAACTTAGTTGTTTTATATGTTAATAACATTTCAAATACACGAAGCGGAAAACTTAAAATTATGACGTCGCGTAATAGTAACTGACGTTATGAGCATGTGACATAAAGAAGGATATGTGGTATATAGAGTTTCATAAATTTAATATTAAATCGTTACCCATTTGAGATTTTGTGTACCACATAGTTTTTTTTGTAATGGAGATAGAAAGAAGAAGAAATAATTTCTTTCATTCTGACTCAGATCATTAAATTCCAGTTTTTTTTGCGCTTAAAATAGTCTCATACTATTCACGAACCTTTGACAGTTTTATAATTAATACAATTTTAACAAACCCCAGTATATTCTTTTATAAATTTTTAAAATTACAAGAGTAAATGTCCTTCAGGATGAATGGAACAATTGACTCGGAGAACATTGTTTTTCAACACAGAATGTGTATGGACGTTCCGTGTGATGTTACATAGTTTGATTGAGATTGGACGACCAATGTAACAATGTTAATATCTAAGGTATCACTTCAGTACTGGAAGTTGTTGAATATTCATATGAAAAGATTTATATTGGATGAAGAAATTCCACATGTACTGAAATGTATTTGTGATCGGGTATTTCCATTAGTTTATTTGGAATAGGAGACAGTGGGAATTGCATCACATAAGAGACATTAGAATGTTTGTGTTATTTTACCATGGCTTCATAGACCTAACATTTTGTTAGTTAAGAGACATGTTTATGTCTACATTCTTCTTGGAATAGAGATGAGTTTACTTGCATCTAGAAGTTAATATTTAAACTATTATTGTATATAGGACGAATTCCTTGTGTCAGGATTACCACCCACCCCTATCAACATACTCGATATCATAGGACCGATACCCATAATTTTTTTGTTGTTTGGGGTATGATATCATTTTTTTCATCGCATCATAATACATGAAGTAAAGAGCCCCTGGTAAATTATGGCGCGCCATGTTCGTGTTTACAAACCGGCTGCACAAATACATGTAGGTACATAAGAATAAGTTATATACGGTGTGTGATCAGTGTTGTTGGAGAGAGAGAGAGAGAGAGAGAGAGAGAGAGAGAGAGAGAGAGAGAGAGAGAGAGAGAGAGAGAGAGAGAGAGAGAGAGAGA
This sequence comes from Potamilus streckersoni, assembly GCA_016746295.1. Classification (NCBI taxonomy): domain Eukaryota; kingdom Metazoa; phylum Mollusca; class Bivalvia; order Unionida; family Unionidae; genus Potamilus; species Potamilus streckersoni. The sequence continues at coordinate 3,930,725 of JAEAOA010002358.1, read as the reverse complement.
GAGAGAGAGAGAGAGAGAACTTAGTATGTATTTGATAACTGAGTTTATTCAATGATTTTTGTAGCGACATTGGTTTAAAGACCATTTCAATATCTGGGTTATCTCCCTTTCGTAATAGGACTTTTACTACAGGCGGTAGACAAGAAGATAACTGCTAGCGTCACTAACGAATCCGTCTTTGCCAAGAGTTTAGTCCCGTTAATCACGACGCATGGATGGTTTCTAGCACCTTTCACAGTAATCTCTCTCTCTCTCTCTCTCTCTCTCTCTCTCTCTCTCTCTCTCTCTCTCTCTCTCTCTCTCTCTCTCTCTCTCTCTCTCTCTTATACGAGGTACAAAATCCTCGGTATCGGCACTATTTAGACAATAATTACTGGACTGAAACCGTAGCACCACGACAACGCATAAGTTCATGCACCTAGCATACCTTACACTTTTTTCTTTTCTGAGTAAACAAAGTAGATAAAAATGTAGCGCAAATCCAAATATATAAAATGGTCCTTCCTAACACAAACACGATACGACATGATTAAAACAATGTATCATACTCATAACACATGCAATACAGTATATTCATACTTAGTCAAGATCAGTAAAATTAAGGGACAATGATATAGCAACCAGCTTTAAGATCGTCTGAGGAAAGAAGTGAAAGTCATAAAGAAATATACTGGGAAGGAAAACAACGACCAGCTTCCTTGTGAGTACAACCCACAATAAAATAATAAAATGCAAATAGCAAGGAGCAATCCCTAAACAAGAATAATAAATACTTTGTTTTTGTCCCATTTTTTAAAATTTATTACAGAAAAACAAACACCCACATATGAAAGATAGGAGATTTATTAAATCTTTTAAAATGCCAATAAATAAAACAATATACAGCTCACCGTTTGTAAAATAACTATGATAAACGGTCCAGTTATTGTGGAAAATGATCTGATTACTGATCGGTATGAGTTAAATTCGGAATGATAAAGTGAAACGCAATGAAACTAAAATAAGCAATGGAAATTATTTTTGTTTTTAATATTTTTATTGAAAGATATGAAAAGTAGTTTCTAATCATCAGATACATACATATCTATTTGAAATGCACAACAGAGAATATAATCAATTTCAAAACTGGTGATACTAATTGTTTGAAATGTGTTATTTTGAGAATATATGCAATCGTCGTATGCAAGTAGAAATTATTGCATTCAATACTATTCATTGCTGATTGTTTTGATAGGATCAAGCTTGAACGCAATGAAAACAAACTACACCGTGGAAACTATTTTGTTTTTAAATTATTTGTTTGTAGAAGGAAGGATAACAGAACGATTTCATTACCGTTTGCACATTCTAAGCGTTTTGAATAATATAGAACATAATCGCAAATGAAGGTTCATAATTGACGTAAATAAAATGCTGCTTTCTACATTCAGTTTAAATGTATTTTTTGTTTATTGTGTTTAATATTGCAAAATTATCTTCTACATTAAAAAATAATATTGCTAGTATCTGCACAGGTTGTTCACAAAAGATTGCGTCTAACAATTATCTGTTAATAACTTTATCACGCATTTTTTGAGGGCCTTTAATTCGAAAGTTTGTCCGTAGCAAGAAATATAAATTCGTTCACTTCGCATTATTTTTCAATTAGTGAATATCGATCGGTGGCAATAACTACCGGATATGCTTCTAGCCACCTTAAGACACTAAAGAGCTCTAAAAGACCGATCATACATGATTCCTTTTATCAAATTTGTGACATCATTGGAAAAAATAAACAGACAGATATACAAAAGAACAGATGCAGACGATGATGCATAATGCTCTTGGTGTAAGAAGTTAAGTGTTTCACACAAGGGTCCAAAACAGCAAGACAATGTAATTTGTGAAATTTGTGTTTATTGTTTACTCTTTTCTCAATAAAGTGCAATAAAAAGTACAATACAACAATGTAATATCACAATAAAAAATAAAATTGTGCGACAAATTTATGTATTTACAACTTTAATATTTGTACTTGTATCTATTTGGTATGCATTTTCTTAATTTCTCTATAATAATTTATTGGAAATTGCAATTAAAGTATAATAAAACTGGAAGCGATACATGATTTTTAAATTATTATTATAACCTGGATGGTTGACATGAATCACTTAACTTGAAAATGAGTTCCTTGCTCGCTGCCACTCTTGTTTATTCATCACCTGGGCTTCTAACTGTTTGACTTAGTAGTCGTAAATGACGGTAGGCTAAATAGTGCACGCAGCAATAACTTCTTTTAATAATACTATTGCAACCCCTGCTAACATAAATATTATTCTTAGCACTCGCAGGGAAGGTATTTTCAAATAACGATTGTTATTTGCGAGATGCCGTCGTATAGTTAACCTGGATATAATACGGTCTTGGTCCTTTGCACCTTATAAACTATCATGCATGAAGGGCAAATACCTTCAAGCAGTCGGGTGATATTCCTGTCTCCTTTGCGATTTTGTTTTCTGAATTAAGCGATACACACAAAGGATTCATACTCCAGCCGGCATCTGCTACATAGAAGTAGTTCGTGGATATATTTTACTCTTTAATACATTTCACATGACGAAGAAAGGAAGGAATAAATAATGATAATGCATGGTTAGTTTCTTTAATTATATTTTCAAATAAATGTTTTGTTTATCTGTTTTATTGTACCGTGCAGATGGGGGAGGGCACTAATTCAACACAGATTTTTTTTTAGTTTCTTAATTCTTGGGATATATAACTTGATTAAGCAAACTATCACCATAAGGTTTGGGACAGGAAACATTATTTTATCGTGTCCCGATATATACGTTAATTAAAGTGTGTGTGTGTGTGTGTGTGTGTGTGTTTGTATATATATGGCTAGGTTGAATGGAAGAGATAAACGTATTTCATATCCGTTTTGGCACACAGAAACTACGGATTGTTAACAGAGATTACCGAATAATTTGTTTATTTAAACAAGCGGATTTTTAAGTCTAATTAAAAATTTTTACGGTGTGCATTCATAACAAATACGTTTTTTTTTTTCATTAACTATAATAATATCTGACGTTTGTACAATATAGATGGCCAGTGACATTTAATGCTTACTTTGTGTCTGGCTTCAGTGACAGTGTTTATCGTCTGCTGTATACATGACTCTGTAGAAGTAGGTATTGTTAGAAAAGCAATTCTCCTCACCAGTTCATACGATGTATTCTTCTTACCAATGGAAATATCGTTTTGAATGAGTGAAAGAAGAAGGAAAGGATGAGATTGAAAGAGTCTGATACATATAATAAAATAGACAACATGGGAAAATGTTGTTTAGAAGGCTGTCCTAACAAGAAAACAAATTATAACAACAGTAAACCAGAGGATTAAAAATTAGCACAGAATGAGTGACAGGTTGAAGGGCAAGTGAGTTGTTTTCACACTCAAAGTGACACTTCGCTTTGCACGAGAACTTTAAACAATAGCGAAGCAGGAAACAATATACGGTGGTCGAGTGACCACCGCAATCCTAACGTAAGTTTTTTTAATCAGGGCATTGTGTGTTAATTAGACGGAGGAATGTGGCAATTATCGACTTAGTACTCTTAAAAGAAGAAACAGTAAATAGCAAACAGCAAAAAGCTTTTTAAAATTAAACAAATAATTTATTTCCCTCAAAGTGAAAATGAAAAAAAGAACTTACAGTATTGCAAATTAAATTCCAAAATAATCTTAGAATAACAGAAACAGTATATTATATATATAATATATAATATATATATATATATAATATATATATAATATATATATAATATTTATATTAGATTGTTAAAATCATGCTGCTGTATAATGCACTGTGCTCGTCTGTGGACAAAATTTAGCGAATGTTTGAAAGGAAGAGACTAGTTATTGGTTATAATAGTTTTAGGGTTTTTTTTATTGGGCCCTCCAAGATGGAACAGTGCCCTCCAACATATTTGTAAATTATAATTTTTTTTTAAATTTTCATGAAATAAAAAGAAGTATGTGTTTTCAATAACATGACGACCACAGACTAAAACACTAGGTTCATCATAATTAAAGGCATGCAAATTAAATAAGGCAAGTCTATTCATTTTTTTACATTAATGTAAATTCAGGAAATTACTCCTACATATCTCTTTCGTTTCATGTGTAATTCAAACTCAGAGCATTGAAAATTATAGTCGTCTTGAATTTTATTCATTTGAGTTAAAAGAGCACACACACACACATACACACACACACACACACACACATATATATATATATATATATATATATATATATATATATATATATATATATATATATATATATATATATATATATATATATATATATATATATCCCTATCGTAGCTTAGTAATTGTCTCTTCTTTAGATGTATCACTATTTTATCTTATTATTTCTCTTCTTTAGATGCATCCCTATTGTGTCTCATTAATAATATTTTTCTTAGATGCATCTTTATTGTGTCTCATTCACTCTCTCTCTCTTCCTTAGATGTATTTATATTGTGTCTCATTAATTGTCCGTCCGTCAGAGGTGTCCCTCAATGTCCTACAAAAGGAAGCCCTAACGACTATCAAACCCTTTTTCACGCCGATTTCGGTATGGTAAGTCGAGGCGGCCACTTCTCCTCTGTAACTACTTAATTAATAAGTGTAATCTTAACAATTATCTTAACAATTATCTGTGGCTAAACTAGGTAGCTTAGGATAACCTGCGGTAACGATAATCGGATAACGTGCACTTGCCTTTTGGTAGGGATTAAAATTTGAGTCTTTCTCGGCTTCGTTGAATAAAGGAAGTTTCGCGGAAGGTGTAAATGAAGTAATCTTAACCTTAGGGACACCTGTACTTAATTCCACACTTTTTTGGAGAACAAAAGAACATCTGAGAACAACAGTCTCATGCCCCACCCACCCACCCCCCGGATAATATTGACTTGAATATTATGCATTCCGATGATATTTTCCACCCTGTCAAAATCTTAATTAAAAATATGCAAATTAATTAGTATAAGTCTATTCTTATTTTTTACATTGATGTAAATTCAGGAAATTACCCCTACATATCTCTTTCGTTTCATGTGTAATTCAAACTCAGAGCATTGAGAATTATAGTCGTCTTGAATTTTATTCATGTAAATGTCATATATATATATATATATATATATATATATATATATATATATATATATATATATATATATATATATATATATATATATATATATATATATATTGTACATTAATAATTGTCGCTTCTTTAGATGTATCACTATTTTATCGTAATAATTTTCTTTAGATGCATCTTTATTGTGTCTCAATAACTGTCTCTTCCTTAGATATATTTAAATTGTGTCTCATTAATTGTCCGTCCATCAGATGTATCACTACTGTCTCTTTAAATGTCCCTTTCTTAGAATATCATTAACATGTGTCCATAATTACCTTTTCTTTAGATGTTCCGCTTTTTGTTTTGCTGATAATATCTTCCTTAAATATATCTTTATTGCCTCTAATTAATTTTCTCTTTTTTAGATGTATTCCGACGATGTCTATTCAAACGCAATTATTGTCTCTTCCATATATGTATTCCAATTGTCTCCCTATAGACGTGTCTTTCCGAGGCGATTCCCCATTATGTCTCATTAATTGTCTCCTTTTTGTTGTATCACTGTCTCAGTAATTGTATCTTCCTTTGATGTACCGTTATTGTGTATCAATAATCGTCTCTTCCTTAGATGTATTCCCGTTCTGTCCCAACAACTCTCTTTCTAAGATGTAAAGCGAGTGTTGCAAGATCATCGCTATGTTTTCTTACATTTGAAAAGCTTCAAGACATTTTTTCTCTTATTGGGTGTTACAAGTCTCTCAGAGTTTGCAGCTGTTATTTTAATTATATTTTCCATCGATGGGGTTTAAAATGCATTTTGTTGTCACGTGTACATTAAATGGTACGAAATATTTTCCTTGAAATGACTGCTACAAATCGACATATTGATATATTTAGGGCCAATATCCTGCGTTGGAAAAGAGGACCCGAAACTTAGTTTGCGTCAGTGTAAATTGTCAGTAAAATAAGTGTGATATGGTGGAAAGGATTGATAAAGTAAAAACAGAACAGCCTCTATTCGGTGTGGAGTATTTGAGACATACTTCAAAAGTTCGGATTTAGTTTATCCTCGCCTCTTTAGACCTATTAAAAAGCTGTTTTGTTGAGTAATTAAAGCGATAATGACCCAATACGACCGGCGACATTGCAATCAAACTTAGTACTGCTGCCTACGAAACAGCAGACTTACCACTGAGCTAACGCGTCTAAATTTTATTAGCATCAGAGGATATCTCAACACAAAATATCAATACTTTTTATACCATATTTCAGTAAAGTTTATTTCAGACTTAATCAAGATGAAACTAGATATATATTTTATTTACGCACTCACACAATAATAGGTCAATATCTATTTTGTTGACGATGCATATATTAACGACATTTTTGTTGAACATTTTTCTTTAATGTAAAAAAATTGTACCACATCTAAAAAATATGAGACGAAAAGTTTACTTGATCTCTTATGTGATAGCTAAGAAATATGTGAGCATTTGGGTATAGATTTGAATGTGTATCATGTTGTATTTGAGAGAGAGAGAGAGAGAGAGAGAGAGAGAGAGAGAGAGAGAGAGAGAGAGAGAGAGAGAGAGAGAGAGAGAGAGAGAGAGAGAGAGAGAGAGAGAGAGAATTTGCTTCTCCTCCCGCAATATGCTTTTTATTCTAAGTCTCTATAAATATGTCACGATTTAGCTGGATTATTGGTTTCGTAGTGTCAATATTTTTCTTTTATTATCAAAAGAATCCGCCCGTGACGATTTATGACAGTCCATGTAGTAGTCTTCGAGTGTTATAACTTCTTCCAAATCTACACACGTGATCTCGGATTGATAGGTAGCTAATTTGCATACTGGATATTGATTGGTCATGGGTTCTCTCTATAAAATCCACCATACTTATTTGCCCGTACCGGCAGTTGAAAGGTTGACGACAAGCGGGAACAAAAGGAATGGACGCGAAACTCAAGGTAATGTACACTTATTTAAAAAAATTCTATCTAATATTTGATGCATTTTTAAAGTTTTTTTTTATAAAATTATTTATTTTATTTATTTACTTATTTTTGCTTTTGTTTGATTTTACCCGTTTGGGATTGGTATTTTGTTCACAGCTGAAACGCTGAACGTTCGAAATAAGTTAAAAAATGTAATTCGTTTGGCTGATATTTATAGCCTTAGAAAAGTATGTGTATGTGTGTGTGTATATACATACAAACACACACAGTTCCGAATAATTGTTGGCCTATTTTACACATTTCTCAACGTATTTCTAAAAAAGCAAAATGAATAGTAAATTACATAAGGCATAAAATATTTCATCCCTAGTTTACGTCAATAGTAAAGACATTACTTACTGTTCGAATGTCTGCTGTTATAAATGTTTTGTACCATGAATTATTCTATTGGGGAAATTAATTTTATGTTGAAGTTTTCAATTTATTTAGTTATTTTCGAATTGGCAATTGTCATTGCCATAGCTTATATCAGACCGGCATGCTTCGAATAGCTACCCCTACGATTAAGACAGGAGTACCATCCAATAGATGTTAATAGACAGTACTAATATGGCACTCATTTAAGCATGCACTTTGAAAAATACTACTATTAAATAATATGAATTAAATGTCTCTGCAAAGATATCAATTGGACTTAATTTTAATTGGGTGATCAAAATAGTCCATAGACGCACCAGTATATATATATATATATATATATATATATATATATATATATATATATATATATATATATATATATATATATATATATATAATATAATATAATATAATATAATATAATATAATATAATATAATATAATATAATATAATATAATATATGCTATTCGATTGTTTCAGATTGGATCCCTCGCTGAAGAAAGTAACTTTCAGAAAAGTGATGATCTTCCGAGTGATAACCAAACGGAAAAGTCCTTGGAATCGGCAGTTACTATAGAGACAGATGATCCATATGCTCTTCCAGAATTGAAAGATATGGGCGTTGCTTGGAAAGGTAAAAATTTATCGCACACATTATATTTTTAATCTCGTGGAATAATAAATGTTATTCCATGTCTTAAGCAATGAATGTTGTAGCGCTGTGTGTCTCGGTTTTGTTTTTAAAGGACTTTTGAATACTTTCAGGTAGATAACATCTCAGTGATCTTTACATATCGTATATATTATTTTCCTCGATAGTTGTATGTGACAGTACTCCAATACAGTCCCAATATTGAGACACGTAACATTTTCGTCCACAATAGATTCATCGTAAAAACATAATTTTTTTTCTATACAGTTGCAGACTTGTTTCTTTAAAATCTGACCTTTACGCAAAGCTTTCCCAGTGACTGAGAAAAGATTCATAAACAAATTGCGAACATTTCACGAACAATGATGCATAGAGATGTGCTTACGTATCGGTAGAAGTCGCCCCATATTCTCTCTCTCTCTCTCTCTCTCTCTCTCTCTCTCTCTCTCTCTCTCTCTCTCTCTCTCTCTCTCTCTCAGCATATATATATATATATATATATATATATATATATATATATATATATATATATATATATATATATATAAGATCGATAGATAGATAGATAGATAGATAGATAGATAGATAGATAGATAGATAGATAGATAGATAGATAGATAGATAGATAGATAGATACTATTCTGCGCAGCGAAATGTCATTCGATACGACATTACTGTAAACATTGTATCCCGTGTTGCTTTCGGTTGAAAATCCAATTTGTATCCAGAACGAACGAATTATGATTGTTCTTTAATTTAGGTAATTAATATTCATAATATGCAACAACAATATCTTACATTTCTAGTCTAAATGCATATGTAACAGTGATTTCTTACTATCAAAATAAAAACCCACCCCATGGCCATCTTGAAATTGTAACTCAGAAATATCTATTTAATACTTATCTTTTAGAATCGTCCAGATAAATAAATTATTTAAAAGAGAGAAATCTGACCTATTGGATCCCAATCCAAGTGTTTAAATTTAGAAATTATTCCAAACTTATTTTATGGTCTACTAACTAACTTATTAACTTGCTGCTTGAGCGAGAATGTCAAGAAATTTCAGAGTGTATATTCTGTTTCATATTTTACAGTAATTTCTTTTTACCATATGGAGACGTTTTGAACACAGTACAATGTTATTCATTGTTGTTTCTCTTGAACGTAAAAACTTATTAAATTTTTAAAATGTTGAACTTTTCTATTTTTTAAAAAATGATTTAGTTTGCTTAATATATCTTGCTATTTGGTGGATTTGTTATATTGGGTTTTCTAAAACAACACAAATCTGCTTCTCAAAACACTGAACGAATGGGTCTAAAGTAATATATTTCATAGCCCGATACATAAACATTACATCTTTTCAAATACAAACTCAGCATAGGTCGACATATTGTGAGTCATTAAAACACAAGGGTAGTATTCCTTGTGTCCGGAATTATTATTACTTTGAACAGAATGTGACAGGATTTGTAGTATTTGATTTTAATTAAATCTTAGTCAAAGTTAATTAGGACATTCTCCGTTTTTTACACCTCATGAAGCATCTGACATAGTTGATGGAGGTGGGGTAGGGTGCTGATGCACGTCAGTGAAGTTAGTGGAGGAATGGATTGACTGATGTTTTCAGATAATTCCCTCGTATTTCAGTTATTCTAACCCTGACTTTTTTCTATTAAAAGAAATATTTCAGTTATTCTAACCCAGGTTTGTTTCTATTAAAAGATGTTTTCGGTGATATAATTGAGATATTACAAAGATTAAATTCCAGTGAAAAAAATGGGGTTCATTTAAAATAAATAGTTAAATAAATAGTAACAATGAATGGTCTATTTTTAATGAATGGAGACAAAATTTATGAGGGAAATTAGGAAAATATAAAGTAGACTGATATATGATATAGTAAATGGGTCTACACTGAATTTTATTTTGCCGTCTTGGACACCAAAGAGATGATTATGGTGACAGTACTATATAGCATCATCAAGTAAAAAATGAGATTCCGCGATGACAGGTAATAATGGTAAGACATATACAAGGCCTACGTTTGAATTAATGGAATAAAATCAAAAAGCCATATAATAAAGCGGTAACCACCATAGGGTGACATACACAAATTGGTATATATGCTCTTTGCGGCGACTTCTCCAGACGCAATAGGGTGACTTTTCCTAACACCTGTGATGAGTTCTCCTAGGGACGAGTTCTCCGTGTGGCGAGTTGTCCGCTATTTGACTTATACAGTCATGTAAGCCTTTCTTCTGGCATCCGAATTTGTACTACTCTTACCTAACTCTCAATCCAATTTGTGCGAGGTATGTTGGAATTTGTATTATGCAATAGTATAGTTGCTACTCTAGGCAAATGAGTTGGATTATAGAAAGCATTTTATTTAATATTTATTTGTGTTTCTTGAAGGATAAAAAGCTTGTTATATACTGTTGCTTACATGTACGAACCAGGGCAATAAGGTGCATTACCAAATATAACTAAATCAATTGGCTTTTTAAATTTATTAGGTAGGATGTATGGGTTTTAGATGGATCAGGTGTGGATCATTCCTATCTAATTGCCAATAAATGCGATCAGCATTTTCATTCAAGTGAACTTAAAAGTAAACTTTCAGATATATAATATAAGTGTATTTTAAACTATGAATTGCAGATCTATCCATGAACCAAAACGTATAGGGATGAGGGATGACATTTTGGCTTCCCTTCCTCCCCAACCACAACCCCTCAAACAGACTCCAAACGAACACCTTCTCAACGGATAATATTTAGTTTTCTTAGTCACTGGCAGGTGCAACTGTTAAAGTTTTGCCTTGACTCTAACACTTATAGTAGACAGGAATACCTAATTTATTAAGAATTACTTAATCAGTTTAGGAACACTGTTTTGACTGGGACACATATTTTTTTAAGCAAACGTACATATCAGCCTGAAAAAAAAATGACTAAAATGTTATATTCCTCAATACATTAATTAAACCAACAACACAGATGATTATACTTCTGTACCTATCAAAAATCACATATTTCATGCAGGACTCTTCCGTGTTTCGAAGACAATTTCGGTAAATAGACTTTTATAAAGAATTTCAAAAGCGATACAAACAAGCACAAATCAAGATGAACATCGCTGTCTGACTTTAAACGAGCAACATCTGGCGGTCATTCTAAAAGATATTGTTTACCAAGGTCAATCAGATTTTAAATTTGCGTATTTGCTTGATGTAAGAATCTTTTGATCCGTACCATATGCATACTGCACGTAAAACAACATTAAGTAAAACTGGGTTAGATATGATTTCAGTACTTGTACTGAGCATGACCATTAAAATGCATACAAAATCGGAATTGACGAAATAAAATGGAAAACTGAAATGAAAAAAAAACAAAAACAAAAGCAAACATTGACATAAATAAATTTTTATTTCAGATATGAGCTCAGCAGAAAAGACGAAAAGAGTCGTCCTTAATTCGCTGAAACTCTGTATTCTTCTCGGATTGCTGTACATGTTCGTCTGCTCTCTGGATATACTTAGTTCCGCCTTTAGACTACTGGGAGGTATGTTTTTATTCCAGTTAACGGCACGTCAGCACAATATTTATGATATAGTACAAATTAAAACTAAAGTTTTAAAGAATGTAAATATTAAAAACTGCACAAAATGCATTAAAGCGTACAGTTTTGTAAGAAAATTCATGCTTTCAAAAGCAAGTCAAGTCACAACGGCACAAAAGTAATTGACATAAGCACCATGTCTTGATACATGGATGATGAATTATTTGAGAAAAGGTCACGTTTGCAACATTTTCCACGCAATATTTTTCGTTAAGAATTTGTTCAAAGATTTTTGTATTAGATAAAAAAAGGTTATCGACTTTATACCAAATGTAACAGCCACTTCATGTAATTGCTAGAATGTGTACTGAGTATCATGCGACCAGGAACATCGATATGGAACGAGCGAGCCCTGCATGGCTCTCACATATAGGCAACATACCTCACAAAGTTGAGAGAGAGAGAGAGAGAGAGAGAGAGAGAGAGAGAGAGAGAGAGAGAGAGAGAGAGAGAGAGAGAGAGAGAGAGAGAGAGAGAGAGAGAGAGAGAGATTACAAGGGTTGTTTCACCTAATCTATAATATATACAAGGTAAAATTATTATTATACTTTGTAAAAACCTCTCTAATTTCAGGAAAAGCTGCAGGAGAAGCCCTTGGTAGCACGGTAATAGCACAGAATCCAGTAGCCGGTTTGATGGTGGGACTGCTAGCAACAGTGCTTGTTCAGAGTTCATCTACGTCAACGTCTATCGTAGTGTCCATGGTGGGGTCAGAATGTGAGTACTGCTTATCACGTGATTACAAATGTGGTTTCTAAATCATCGAGATAGTAGTAAATTCAAGTTTTTCAAATCAGTGAACACACGAACAAGATGACAACCCCACCCCACCGCTTGATATGCTGAAATTTATAGCCATATTTAGTGTTTTCTACCTTTGGATCAATACAGGTTTTTTAATATAACTATTTTGGACCTCGAAGTAAAACGTATCTGTAATCAATGTACTTAGAAGATGGATTTAGAAGCATGTAATCGTCGTCTGCTAATCATAGCAACCGATTTAAGTTTAGTATTTAAATAATAGAGAACTAGGAAATCCACAGGCTGACACTGATTCTGTTATCTCCTTTTAATATTCGGATCGTTGCAGTTAAGCTCGTTAACACAGTCCACTTGCAGTTATCAGTAGAATTTTGTAAAATCCGGCAAATAATTTTTTTAACTAATCCTACTTGCGAGTATTTCTCCTATTTTAAAAATAAATTGTTTTTTTAATGTCATTTTATCAGTATTGCATTTTGCGGAATAATATGTTATCGTTGTTTATTATGTTACGACTCTAGCACCAAACTGCTAATTTTGATGTGGTTTTTGTTGTTGTTATTATTATTTTCATCCTCAAATCACTCTTACAATCGTACTAATAAAATTTAACTTTATTATTTTTTCGTTTTTTTTAGTACTGACAGTGCGAACCGCTATTCCAATAATAATGGGAGCCAATATAGGAACAACTGTCACCAACACAATAGTATCAATGGGCCAGGCAAAAGAGCGAAATGAATTCCGGCGTGCTTTCGCCGGGGCCACAATCCACGACATCTTCAACTGGTTGACAGTTTTCATATTGCTCCCGATAGAAGTCGCAACAGGCTACTTGTATTATTTGACAGATGCCATCGTCGTTGCTATACCACATGGAGATGGAAAGAGCAAAGAACCCGAATTTCTGAAAATTATAACAAAACCTTTCACCGACAAAATCATTCAGGTAAGAAAGACATCTTTTCATAACGTTTGCATGATACTATTAATACCATCCAATCAAATGATGCTCTATATCCAATCTTATGTCTGAGAACAATTTTCAATCTCATTTTCTACACTTGCTGTACAGAGGCAAAATGCTAGTGCATTGTAATTTAAAATTCTTTGAAAAACTATTTTGTTGTGTTATTTAAAACATATAATGAACAGTTTATGATTGTGCACCGCGCAAGTATTTTGGCAGCTCTAGTTAGCTTGCCGTCGTATTCTTTTTAAGTAACCCAAATGATGGTTCCATGCATAAAACGTGCGAAACTTAAATTTGTATTTTCTTTTTCTTCTTTTTTCACTTTTAAAATGAAAATCAAAGTCGAAATTAGCGCGCTATCTAAAATTAGAGTATCCACGCATAGTAATATGATCAAGTCAGACATTTTCTTCTATTACAGCTGAATGCGACTGAAATTGCTGCGATTGCCAAAGGTGAAAACACGACAGGCAACCTGATCAAGAACGGGGATCACATATTTAGTAATACAACTTTGTCCAATATCATCGTCGGTGTCATTTTACTTCTTGTGGCCTTGTTTGTCCTCTGCGCATGCCTCATCGGTATCGTGAAAATTCTTCATTTAATGCTTCAAGGCAAGGTGGCAGTCGTGATCAGAAAAGTTGTGAACGCAGAATTTAAAAGCTGCTTGAATGTCTTCACTGGATATATCGTTATGATGGTCGGTATCGGCTTTACCATTCTTCTTCAAAGTAGCTCCATCTTTACGTCTGCCATGACTCCATTGGTTGGAATAGGTGTCATTAGTCTAGAAAGGATGTATCCCTTGACACTTGGCTCTAACGTCGGGACGACATTTACCAGCATGCTCGCGGCTTTCGCATCCACTTCAAACTTCTACGAGTCATTACAAATCGCCTTCTGCCACCTGTTCTTTAATATATCAGGTATTATTCTGTGGTATACTATCCCACCAATGCGCAAGATACCTATCAAATTTGCCAAAAGCCTCGGAAACACTACAGCAAAATACAGATGGTTCGCTGGATTGTATCTCCTTGCCATGTTTTTCATTCTTCCCGCTGCTGTGTTTGGTTTGTCCATCGCCGGAGTCGATGTTCTCCTTGCCGTAGGAATTCCAGTTCTTGTCCTGCTTGTCGTCGTTGTAATTATTAATATCATTCAGAGCAAAAGACCTTCACTGTTGCCTAAGTTTCTGCAAAATTGGTCCTTCCTTCCAAAACCCGTCCGCTCTCTTGAGCCTTATGACCGTATCCTAAAGAAATGCAAATGTTGCAAATAAGATGAAATCTTATCGGATGAGTCTTCATGTAATTCTTGCAATGGTGCTTGCAATACAGACTTAAAGAGGAAGATAGACGACCATTTTTACAATAAAGTCTTCAGCATAGAAATGCAAATCAAGAACTATGAAGCAAAATATCAACATGCTATGTGGAATGCTTTTGAAAACAATGGCAATGAGAAGGACATCAGTGATTTATTTTGATTTAGTGATTTATGATTCAAGTATTATTTGTTATTTTATTAATATTGTACATATACATGTTTATCATTTTCATATGAATACTGTGTCGTAATACTTCTACTTTAGTCTTTACCGTACCCATTATTTTAGAGTTACATGTTGCATATACTCTGCTCCTGTTCAAGTTATATCTTTATGTAACGTGGACAAAATAAGAACCGTACCATATATGTAATATATTTAATTCATTTTCTCTATTTGTAATGAATTAATACATTTATCTAAATACCTAAATGAATTTATTTCCAAGAATAACTGAAGACAGTCTGCCGGGCAGTTATTTATAAATATTTATGCATGTACGTAAGTAATTTATCCCTACAAACATGAATATGTGCATACGTGCTTACTTACATAATGTATATACGTATAATGGTACAATATCTTTATTTTGTCTTCGTTATAAAAGACATTGGTGTATTAGCAAATGGCAGATCATGAAAGACTGGAACTTACTTAATATCTATCATTCCGTTTGTAATCAGGAGATCAAGATTTACAAACTATTTTATCGCTTTTACCCGCTTACATCTCGTTCCAATATAAACCTGCTTCCATAAAGAATAGTCAGTGCTTTAAAAAAAATAAAATACGATCACTGTTTAATAAGAATACCAAAATAATGCTAGATTATAGATTTATGATTGATTATTGTATTCGTATTTTCGATACTAAAAAATAGAAAACGATGTAATACTATAAATGCCTGTCTCCTTTTTATTTCGATTTTTCTTTGCAGTACACTTTGCATTATAAAGGGTTGACAAACATATTGACAAAGCTTCGGTCTTCCAATTATTTTTTGAGGTCATGCAGAGTGATTGGAGAAAGAGTTTAAGGACACGGGAAAACATTAATTATTTAAACGCCTACTATTAAGTGGATTTTGTCGTCATGTGACGTGCACCCGTCCGTCTGTAATCAATTTTTTTATGTACACTATCTCCAATTCTGCACCTTCTCAATCTGGCTTGCACTTCAGATAAGAAAGAGGTCAAAAGGTAAGGGCACAAAAACTATAGTTCTACATCACGTACATGATTAATCTGTATATATAACATGCACACGGTTTAATAAATAAGCATGATGTTGTGCGGGTCAAGATGTGAAGGTTAAGGTCATTTTGAATGAATGAAGTTAGATGACCTTCGTGCACTAATATTAGGTCTACATCACAGACCTTAGCCAAACTTTGTGGAGTATTTACATGGCAGCTAAAAATGAAGATACTGATTTGTATTTTAAAGGTCAAATGCTAAGGTCAATGTGACCGAAAGAAGACATATTGTATTTTCATAACTTTTTTCCTCGACCGCGTACCTTGACTAAATTTTGTGAAGGGCATGCAATTAAGGCATGGAAGAGGCTTCATGATTTTAATGTCTAAAGATCAACGGTCAGGGTCATTGTAGATCAAAGAATAATTAGTTTTGCAGAATAACGCTTGCTCTAGAGTGTCTCTTAACCAAACGTTGCAAGTAGCTTTCACTTGGGCTATAAACGAAACATAAGAACACATGATCATAGATAGTTTACTTACAAATGTATCGTTCGTTTTTGCACAGCAATTTGATTTGAGATCTCCTACCTGAACGGAGGACCGTGTCATTGCGACCCTCTGGTCAATAAACTCCAATATCAGCCGTACCATATTATCTATTTAGAAGTGTTACCTATACAGACGTGTATTGAGCACGGAGCGGTTGCATGATATGTCGTTCTTTTTTTTATATTATTTTTGGTTTTGCGTTTAGTTTGTTTAGGAAAGAACGGAACACAATGCACTATTCATTGAAGAAGACAACAAGACATGTACACACACGCACTCACACACACGAACACACATTATCTCCGCCCAAAAGTGTTAAAGTAATGACGTAGCTGTACTTTTATCAAGCTTAATTGGCAATTTATTATGATGATACCTTTTTTCTCCAAACTGCTTGTTGAGCAATAAATGACGAAAGGAAGATTGCATATCTCCGAACGACGCAATGATTCTTACAATATTTGACCCGAATCCTTTCAAATTTCCCATTCCGTCTTCCATAATGCACCAAGGAAACGCCACAAATATAGTGAAATTGTGTGAATATGATACAAGTCGTTATCTCATGAGCTGTATTATAATAACGGTGGTGGTATTTTGCAATGGAATGACGGCTCGTGATAAAACCTTTTAGCTTAAATAAATCAGGCCCATCAGTCTCGTAGTCAGATTTATATTGGATGAAAAAATTCCACATGTACTGAAATCTATTTGTGATTAGGATATTTCCATTAGTTTTTTGGAATAGGAGACAGTGGGAATTGCATCACATAAGAGACATTAGAATGTTTGTGTTATTTTACCATGGCTTGATAGACCTAACGTTTTGTTAGTTAAGAGATATGTTTATGTCCACATTCTTGGAATAGAGATGAGTTTCCTTGCATCTAGAAGTTAATATTTAAACTATTATTGTATATAGGACGAATTCCTTGTGTCAGGAATACCACCCACCCCTATCAACATACTCTATATCATAGGACCAATACCCGTATTTTGTTTGTTGTTTGGGGTATGATATCATTTTTTTTCATCGCATCATAATACATGAAGTAAAGAGCCCCTGGTAAATTATGGCGCGCCATGTTCGTGTTTACAAACCGGCTGCACAAATACATGTAGGTACATAAGAATAAGTTATACAGGGTGTGTGATCAGGGTTGTTGACAGAGAGAGAGAGAGAGAGAGAGAGAGAGAGAGAGAGAGAGAGAGAGAGAGAGAGAGAGAGAGAGAGAGAGAGAGAGAGAGAGAGAACTTAGTATGTATTCGATAACTGAGTTTATTCAATGATTTTTATAGCGACATTGGTTTGAAGACGCTTTCAATATCTGGGTTATCTCCCTTTCGTAATAGGATTTTTACTACAGGCGGTAGACCAGAAGATAATTGCTATCGTCACTAACGAATCCGTCTTTGCCGAGTCTTTAATCCCGTTAATTACGACGCATGGATGGTTTCTAGCACCTCTCACAATAATCTCTCTCTCTCTCTCTCTCTCTCTCTCTCTCTCTCTCTCTCTCTCTCTCTCTCTCTCTCTCTCTCTCTCTCTCTCTCTCGCTCTCTCTCGCTCTCTCTCTCCTTATACAATGTACAAAAACTCCGGTATGGGCACTATTTAGACAATAATTACTGGACTGAAATCGTAGCAAATCGACAACGCATAGGTTCATATACCTAGCATACCTTAGACTTTTTTCTTTTCGGAGTAAACAAAGTAGATAAAAATGTAGCGCAAATCCAAATATATAAAATGGTCCTTCCTAACAAACACGATACTACATGATTAAAACAATATATCGTGCTCATAACACATGCAATACAGTATATTCATACTTAGTCAAGATCAGTAAAATTAAGGGACAATGATATAGCAACCAGCTTTAAGATCGTCTGAGGAAAGAAGTGTAAGTCATAAAGAAATATACTGGGTAGGAAAACAACGACCAGCTTCCTTGTGAGTACAACCCACAATAAAATAATAAAATGCAAATAGCAAGGAGCAATCCCTAAACAAGAATAATAAATACTTAGTTTTTGTCCCATTTTAAAAAATTTATTACAGAAAAACAAACACCCACATATGGAAGATAGGAGATTTATTAAATCTTTTAAAATGCCAATAAATAAAACAATATACAGCTCACCGTTTGTAAAATAACTATGATAAACGGTCCAGTTAATGTGGAAGATGATCTGATTTCTGATCGGTATGAGTTAAATTCGGAATGATAAAGTGAAACGCAATGGAAATAAAATAAGCAATGGAATTTTTTTTTGTTTTTAATATTTTTATTGAAAGATATGAAAGTAGTTTCCAATCATCAGATACATACATGTCTGTTTGAATTGTAAAACAGAATATAATCAATTTCAAAACTGGTGATACTAATTGTGTGAAATGTGCCATTTTGAAAATGTATGCAATTGTCTTATGCAAGTGGAAATTATTGCATTCAATAATATTCATTGCCGATTGTTTTGATAGAATCAAGCTTGAACGCAATGAAAACAAACTACACCGTGGAAACTATTTATTTTATTTTTAAATTATTTGTTTGTAGAAGGAAGGATAACAGACGGATTTCATTACCGTTTGCACATTCTAAGCGTTTTGCATAATATAGAACATAATCGCGAATGAAGGTTCAAAATTGTCGTAAATAAAATGCTGCTTTCTACATTCAGTTTAAATGTATTTTTTTGTTTTTTGTGTTTAATATTGCAAAATTATCTTCTACATTAAAAAATAATATTGCTAGTATCAGCACAGGTTATTCACAAAAGATTGCGTCTAACAATTATCTGTTAATAACGTTATCACGCATTTTTTTGAGGGTCTTTAATTCGAAAGTTTGTCCGTAGCAAGAAATATAAATTCATTCACTTCGCATTATTTTTCAATTAGTGAATATCGATCGGTGGCAATAACTACCGGATATGCTTCTAGCCACCTTAAAACACTAAAGAGCTCTAAAAGACCGAGGTTACATTTTGCCTTTTATCAAATTTGTGACATCATTGTAAAAAAACAAACAGACAGACATAGAAAAGAACAGATGCAGACGATGATACATAATGCTTTTGGTGTAAGAAGTTAAGTGTTTCACACAACGGTCCGAAACAGCAAGTCAATGTAATTTGTGAAATTTGTGTTTATTGTTTACTCTTTCCTGTATAAAGTGCAATAAAAAGTACAATAAAACAATGTAATATCACAATAAAAAATGAAATTATACGACAAATTCATGTATTTACAACTTTAATATTTCTACTTGTGTCTATTTGGTATGCATTTTCTTAATTTCTCTATAACAATTCATTGGAAATTGCAATTAAAGTATAATAAAACCGGAAGCGATACATGATTTTTAAATTATTATTATAACCTGGATGGTTGACTTGAATCACTTAACTTGAAAATGAGTTCCTTGCTCGCTGCCACTCTTGTTTATTCATCACCAGGGCTTCTAACTGTTTGCCTTAGTAGTCGTAAATGACGGTAGGCTAAATAGTGCACGCAGCAATAACTTCCTTTAATAATACTTTTGCAACCCCTGCTAACATAAATATTATCCTTAGCACTCGCAGGAAAGGTATTTTCAAATAACGATTGTTATTTGCGAGATGCCGTCGTATAGTTAACCTGGATATAATACAGTCTTGGTCCTTTGCACGTTATAACCTATCATGCATGAGGGGCAAGTACCTTCAAGCAGTCGGGTGATATTCCTGTCTCCTTTGCGATTTTGTTTTCTGAATTAAGCGATACACACAAAGGATTCATACGCCAGCCGGCATCTGCTTCATAGAAGTAATTCGTGGATATATTTTACTCTTTAATACATTTCACATGACGAAGAAAGGAAGGAATAAATAATAATAATGCATGGTTAGTTTCTTTAATTATATTTCAAATAAATATTTTGTTTATCTGTTTTATTGTACCGTGCAGATGGGAGGGGGAAGGCGCTAATTCAACACAGATTTTTTTTTAGTTTCTTAATTCTTGGGATATATAACTATCACCATAAGTTTTGGGACAGGAAACATTATTTTATCGTGTCCCGATATATATGGTAATTAAAGTGTGTGTGTGTGTGTGTGTGTGTGTATATATATATATATATATATATATATATATATATATATATATATATATATATATATATATATATATATGTATATATATTTATGTGTATATGTATATATATGTATGTATATATATATATATATATATATATATATATATATATATATATATATATATATATATATATATATATATATATATATATATGCGTGAGTTCGAGTCCACACTCGGCTAACGTGGGTAAATGAGAAAGCCTGCCAGTAGCTTTCTCGTTGGTCGGTGGTTCTTCCCGGTGTTTTCCAGGGTTCTTCCTTTACCTTTAATACTGGCCGCCATGTATAGTTTATCTTGTGCTGAAAATGGCGTTAAACCCTATAACAACAACAACATCAAAGTCTACATTCTGCACGTTCACTTAGTATTATGATTTCTTTAAACATTATTATTTTACATCTATATGTACGGTAATACTTAAGTTGATTTATTTTACATACGCTCTCCTTTTCCCTTTTCTCATATGTATCATAGAGGTTTCTACGGGATGTAAGAAGATTTAGAACTTTTTAATCCCTCACCCTTTTCGAAACCACAGCTTCAATCCAGTGTCATAGTTAGACCACTACGTTAAATCACTGTCAGTGCTGCTCGACCGACTGTGTGTCGCTCCCCATCTTCGTTCTAACTTCGCCGTCAGTAACGGACCGCTGTTATGTGAAGAACCCAGGACCAGATGTTTGTGTAATAGACATCTGTCACACCTCTCAGATGACCAGAGAGAGAATCCTCTCAGACTCTACATAACTCCTCTCCTAACTTCGCGTGTGTGTTCTACCGACACCCCGTGTGTGAGTGTTCTTTCTTTGTCAGAGACTTATAGCCTAGAGAGAGAGATATATCTCTAATACCCTGTGTACACCGCATACCTGTCCACCATGCTACATGTGTGTCTCCCATGTGACTGCCACTAGAACTCCTCATAATAGTCTCCGCGCTCTCGTCTCTCCTTAGATCCATTAAACATCATAGTTGATAAATAGTGATTATGTCGTCACGTTCTGTCACTCCGGTCACCTCTAGATCGATTGATTGTTGATGAAGTTGATGAAGTCCATAGCGAGATAGTGTCCACCACAGCAAATGTGTGTTACTCCCTCATATCCTGTCATGTCCTTATTCCTATCGAAAAGTTCGTGACTATCACTCTGTCCCATGAAGTGAGATGATGTCACTATTGTCTACTACAGTAATGATAAACCCTGTATGTGGAGCTCAGCAACTCCAACCACAACGACTCTATCCTATAGAACTTGTCCCTGTGCCTGACACGCCACTGTCGGTAGACGATATAAGGGTACATCACCATCGAGAACATTAATGTCCCTCGGATACATGAATGCATCTCACAGTTCGTCCTCCTACCAAAAGATCCCTAATGAATTTGTGTCAACACGCTAGTAACCTTGCATACTCCTATCCTCGACTATAAGCAACGTAGTGAGAGAATTGTGCTTGTCAATCGATACCCACTTTGCCACCTGTGCATACTCCACAGCGCTGAGAGTGAATGTACCTAAAACATCTGTGTGTGAATAGCAAACTCCACATATCATCCTCTATCTATACTCTGACTATAAAGTACTACCCACCCTCTCACAATTCGGTAAATCTATAGTGCTGTTCTCTCACTCACACATGCTCCTCCACAACCTGTAGATCTACCCCTGATCTAGCTATCTGTCGTCAATGTCATGACAATCCCGCCTCTAATCTGTGTCACCTCTAACATCAATGTGAGTAATAGATTTGTAATTAGTGTACCTGTGGTGAGTTATCATATCTTCCAAGAATTATAGAGAGATGAAACCCCTAAAACCCTCGACTCATGGAGACAGTGTGCTATTACTCAGCTGTGATCCCCAATGGTATGCCTCAATGTGTCCGCGCTCTCTCGCAGAGTGCCTTTGCTTGCGTGCGCTACCGCTACAGGTGAAACGTATGTTGTCTGACAAGAAAGTTGTTGGTATATAGACAGTTGCCTACACACTCTAAAGCACCCCAGTTAATACGTTTAAGAAATAATCCATGCTACCCTCGCCCTCCATCTACACCTGCCACTTACTACCACTTAAATCACTCGTGCACCGCGTACACTCTCTCTTGTGCCCACTACTACCACAATCCTATAGATCGTTATCCTACTCATTCCTCACTCTCGAGAAGTCTGTCTCATTGTTCCCTACTCAGAGTCTCATATCGCTCACCCCACGTACAAAATGTGTTAATCACCTGATAAAGTGCTCCCACCTCATGTGCTATCACATAGTGATCACCTATTTATATGACATCTATACAGTCATGTTCTTAGGTTCAGTACACCCCCTCCCCCACACCCTCTCTCACAAATAATGTGAACCCCCGCTCAAAGTTCTCTCGTGCCCCTACCTGTACCACCTCCTCTAACTAATTACGTCAAATATAGTAAACTATTATCGTGTCTCCTAGTGTCCACACACTCTCGTCTCCTCTGACCCAGTAGTACTATCTAACATCTCTATCCACAGAGTCAGACAGAACCATATAGAAACCTGAATAGAGAGAGTCTATCTCCTCTGTTGAGCTGCGCTCTATGAGATTTCTCATGTGTGACCCTAAATGTCTTTCTAACCAGCACTCTCTACCTCGTGCTGGATGGACTTACCTTACTAGACTGTCCCTCAAGTTCCCCCGAAGCGTTAAACTCATATCTCCTAAGTACAAAAACAGATTGACTCCACTACAACGTGTATAATCCCAAGGAAGAAGTCATGTGCCTCATACTCAAAACGCGTGCTCTCGCTCACTGCACTACTCCCTCTCATATAGTATATGTGATCACAGTCGTCCCCCAACAACGCACTCTTTACTCTATGCCTCGAGTGCACCATCTAGACAATACTGTCTAGCATACTAAAAACTCACCTGTGACCCCAAATCGCTTAGTATATTGTGCGCCCACCAATGTATTCTATATACTTCGTTTAGTACCTCCTCTTCCTCCTCGCCACCCACAACTTAAGAATACCACTCAACTCACATTTGTACCTCAAACTGTGTTGACTCCATGAACGTCATAGATATCCATGAGAAGAGAACTAGGTCCGTTGTCAGTCCTAATACTGCAACTGTCTGTCGTATCGTGTCACATATGACGCTATGTACCACCCACCTGCATCCCTAAGAGAGCATAGTCCATGTGTTGTGTCTAACACGACATACACATCTATACACACCACTCCCGTACCTCCTGTATACTCCGCTACTAGCTACCTCCGATAAATATCGAATGCTACACACTCAGCATATATCTCTTTATAAACTTCAAGATCTGTGCCATGTCATATACACAAGTTCTCCAGGACGCTACGACATAGTACTACATTACCATGCAAGTGTGATCGTCGTCTCTAGCACCACTCTAGCATCTCTCCACCCAATCACAACTGAACACTATAGATGCTACACTACTCCGCAAGTCTACTAATAATAGCGATGACAAGTGTATAACATCACCAGCTTCTGCATGCCTCCACGTCCCCTCAGTGCGCTCCTCAGCTCCTTTGACAACCCCCAGACGGCTCTCTATCAGACACGAACTCAACTACTCCACGAATCATCCACCTCTGTGTCTCCCCACCAGTGTCTCTCAATCTGTGTCATGAACTTCTCATAGAACCATAATCTATCTCCCTCCACTAACCACCTATCTACCACTTGAGTCAATCTGATCTCGCCTCCACCACAACAGACACACAATCCATCAATAGGAGTATGTGCTCCTCCGACAGTATCACTTCTAGATGTGTCATATAATTCCTACTTATCTTGTACTACAGACTCATTAACCTTCAGAGACTATACGTGTGTGTCTCTCCACCACCACCCGCACTTCATCAACACTCGTGGTGTGTCCTCGCCCCTCATCTCTCTACTCCCCTATATCACTACTTCAACTCGCTCACCCTCTTTGTCTCCCAGTGAATAACCACCCTATCTACTAACCCTGCGCATAGATGTGTCCGCAAGTTCCTGTAAGCGTCTCATATCCTCGTCCATGGTGCACTCACTGCTTGATTCTATCTCATCATGTTGTCTACTATATACAATACCTAGAATATAGACTTTATAGTGCCCCACTAATCAGCTGATAGAACCTCATAACAACTAACTGAATCACAATGTCCACAGTGACCTCACACGAAAGGTGCACTCTGTATAAATCACATGAGCTCCACTCAGTCTAATTATCCTTCGAATTCTTAAAAGTGTATATCTAGAGTGGTGCTCCTCTCCTTGTGTTCATACCTAAACTTGTCATATAGTAATCAATCACAACATATCTGTTATCTATATTAACTCTGATAGTAGAGTCTCTAGAGATATCTCTTCGCTCATGTGATGGTTGTTCAATGATGTGATGTTATAGAGCTCTAGTGTGTGACAGTTTCTGTCCACCTCGTCCATGACTCAATCACGCCGTGCCAAAGTTAGATAGGACTATAAAGGCCATATACTGTAAACTAAGTCCAATGACGATATTCTATGTAGAAGATAAAGTCTCGATTGCATAACCCTCAATCCAATGTCTCAAAGATCTCTATAGTCTTCACTCCATGATAACTCACCAGTCTATCTCCAACGATAGGCTTGTGTCTCAACTATCCCTGTCTCTCAAGCGACTCTCACAACTTCGTATGCCCTCTCTAATGCCGAAGTCACACGACTCATGTCGCAGGTGTGGACGATAATGTCACACTGCCTTCTACCTCTCACACATCATCAGACATCCCCTGCGCTCAAATATATTCTCACTCTACTATCGACTGTGTATGATGTGTGCCTGTGATCATCACACCCTGCTCTCCCGCCCCACATATCGACTGCACATTGTGTTACTAAAAAGGACGCAGTCCCCAGAGCACACGTCAGACTAACATATCTCTGTGTAAGATAATCTACCACAACGCCTATCTCCACACTCTCGCCCTCTCTCTCTATAGATCGACAACTCATCAGATGATCACACACTTATCACCACTCTGTATAGACTCGTGTGAACACTCTCAGAATAGCTCCAGATCTCCACTAGCGCATAAGCACCAATCAGTTAGCTAGAACATGTGTAGATGTCATTATCTGAAGATGTGACAGAAATTGTAACTACACCTCTCTGTCTTGTGAGTGAAATGCTCTCGTGCGCTTATCGTCCTCCCATATCCTCATATCTCAGTAACTCCTCACTACACTGCGGCCTCCATCTGCACGTGTGTCGTATTTACGTCTTACCACTCCGCGCACCCCTCTCCTTCCACAAACAACTAGATGAGACTAGAACCTCTTCTCTTTGTGTAGATCATCAGCCATGAGAGTGTCGTCATGTATCTCTCCCAGATCATTACTCGTAGAGCATATACACTACATTCACGCTGTACATCGCTTCGCTAAAGAATTTCCATCTGTTCAATACTCCTTCTCGAACTCTCTCACAAAGAATTCGCTCACAGTTCTCCAGTGTGGTGTGTGTGATTCTCCCGAATGTGTATCTCTGCACTGAGTGTTACACTGTCTGCGATGACATTTCTTCACTAGAGTTTGGTCGCTCACCTCTGACTCGTCTATAGGTCCTTGTTGTTGCTCTACTCTCCTAATAGTCCTCCATATGTGTGTTCCAATAGTGATCTTAGATCTGTCTGACATAGACACTCGTATCGACAATCTATCCGTTTAGTTTAGTTGATCTCACTTCCACTCCGTAGAATGTCAATCCTCTCTTCATTAGTTGTGTATTGTTTATCAACTACAATTGTCGCCATTTTCGATCATCTTCTGGTCATAAGTGTACACACAAAATCGAAACTGTTAACTTCTCCTTTGTGTATTCCTCTTGTCTATCTTCTCAATACTATGTTACTTTACAAAACCCATCATCCCTTTAACCAGTACACTCTAATATATGATCATGTTCAACGTCGCAATCTGTGTCCACCCTACCCACAGAGCCAGTCATCCATTCCGACTCACACACCTCTCCTCACTGTGCTAAGTTGCACCCACTCTTTCACCAAGAGTGTGCATACATGTCAGTTTTAGAGTGTGTAGACCTAGTATCAAGTCAGATTGTGCGAAAACCTCTAGAATATAGACTATGATAATTGTGAGACTCAATGTCCGCCACTCGCTCTCTCTCTCTACACTCTTATGCTCTCTGACAAGATGTGTGCACTGCAGCTGTTGTCGTGCAATCCTCCCTAGTCATCTGCTCTCACTCCCATCCCCATAACTTACTCTCCACCTGTGACTGCTCTTGATGACACCACCGTAGTCACTACACCAGATCGAACCAGATGTGTCATCATCTGCTGTGTGTGTGTGCTAACAATGCTACCTCCATCTCTTACTACCTCATTACATGACAATAATGGTGTTTCAGGATCTAGTTGATCCAAGATTGTGTCTCTACACTTGCTCACTACACATCGATGCACACTTATACTGTCAGTGATATGGACACATACCACTCACAGCCATATCAGAGCATAGCTGATCTAAAGTAAGAGTCTAAATGTCTTCCTACACTATCATGAGACGTGAATATCATGTAGCACTACATCTCATCCGTCGTCAGATATGATACCCACCGTGCGTACACACACCCCTCCTCCTCGGCCATGTCGTCCCACTTCACAACAGATGTGTGCACTAATGATATGTAAGTCCTCTCACACCTAGATATCACTCTCCTTCACCACAGATGTCATATCCTTGTCCCTTCTGTGATACTAGACTTCTAGAATCTCCCCACTCGCACCTTGGAGAACTGAAGATAGTATGATGTTCCCTCACGATACAGTATCAGTGAGCACACCTCTACTCTCTCTAAAGGATCTCACATGTTCTACTATCTCGTGTTAGTCTTGAAGACCTCTGTACTGTTCGTCGGTGTATTCATCGCTGATCATTACTGTGTTGTCCACCAGTCCTATGATCGCGTATCTAGTAACCTAAGGTGTGTCCAGATGAGAGAAGATTGAGACGTACACCGTCATGTCATATCTGAGATAACCATGTATACATAATATGATAAGTGATTACCACCTCTCCTGAGAACATCTCCCCCCATATCAACTGTATTGTACGCAAATAACTACACCCCCACCGGTGTGCCTTTGACTCAGTACTACTTAAGTGTAGACTGAGAGTGTGTGTCTACCCACCTACACTAAGTGTCCCCTATAACATCACATGTCTCACTTGTGATCTGTCACATCAATCCTTGCTCTATCCATAAGACCTACACACCTCTGACATATACATGGTTCACTCTTCAATACTCCTAAAGTCGTGTGTGTGTTGTGACATTCTCACTCTTCTATGCCTCCCTCAACGTAGTAAGAATCTCACACTCAATACTCAATATCAAAGTTACTTTAGATTGTCCTTCTAGATACCACTCCTCTTCTGTTGTTCTACCTATCCTCCTGGTCCTACATAGACCGCTACGCTCAGTACTGACATAAATGAGATGAGTGTGACAATCCCTATGTCTCAGTGCCTCACCGAGGGGAGTACGAAAGATGGTATGTAATATATCGTATAATGTGAATGTTCCTTCCTGAGGTAACGTGCTCATCCAGAGTATACATCATTACTACGGACCTCTCCACTGACAGATCGATCTATCTGTCATATTTATTGTCTCATCCACTATGACACTCCATCACCCAGACACTCATAGTGTTCTATGTTGTGATAATCGCTGAGCTGATCACATATATATGTGGACCATAATAACTTCTGCTGTGTGTATTGATACATCCTCCATTCTTCAACATCATGTAGTGGCCCGTTCTCATCAAAGTATATTAACGAGTAATAGTGGCCTCACTCTCTATAACTCAGACTACATCACAAACCACCCCTCAACACCCCTATCCCAATCTCACAAGATCTCCGATAGATCCATTTTCATCACTATCGCCAACCAAGTTGGTCAGACTACGCATATTAGTTAAGATCTCGTCACGTCACATGCCACAGAACTCAATAGCTCTGCTTTGAGATCCTAACCAATAGTGTGTGTGTGTCACACATCTAATGCTCTTGTGCTCTCCTAGATATCACGCTCATCTCTCTTTAGTGTCACTCACCTGTACCTGTGTGGTCCGTAGACCACCTCTTAGCAGATCTAGGTATGATCCCCTATACCTCGCATTCCACTTGCCCCCCCACCACTCAAGCATGTGTCACAAACTACTTTCTTGTGTTCGCAAACTGTGTTGTCTCGCATCTACTACAAGTCAAAGTCAGACCAGTCAAAGTGATCCCCACTTGTACAGAATATCCCACACACTCTAAATCCCAACAGACCAGTACCGCCTCATTCATCACTAATCTACTCTAGTGTTTGCACAATTTTGATATGACTCTCAGAGTCTCGCAATAAAAGTTGCTAACCCTATCTCTTCGAAAACCTGTCCTCTAAAGACCACTTCACATGACTAGATACGTAGATACTCCTCAACTTATAGCGAGACCATGCCGCTATGCTCTGATAGTACTTAGTGTGTGTGTGTGACGCTATACCCACATCCAATGATGACTCTATAATATCAAGCTCACATCAAGAACTACATCTACCACACTCTGATGTGTCTCCCTTTTCACGCACACTCCTACTAGAAGTCTAGAAGAACGTCCACATGTGTCGTCTATATGAGCTGCAACCCCCTTATGAGCGCTGCCTCCATACTTATCTATGTTGCTTAGATATGACCCTCTTATTTGTACTAATCTATCCGTAGTAGGTGGTCGCTCTGATCTCCTGAAATAGACACGCCACACTCCGTACCGCAGTTGTGCTGCGTGTCACTCTCACTCAACCACTGCTCACTCTCACTCCCCTCTCCCTCCGTACAAGTGACTCGTCATGTCACGTCCAGATCCTAAATATACAAAACTCTCCACCGCAGTCTGTGTGCCATCTATTTGCATGAATGTCTCCTCTACTTGTTAACTCTCTATCCTCGTCGAGTGAACGTGCTCCCTCTGTCTCTCTCCATCCTAACCACAAGAGAGTTCACTAGAATCTATGTCTGACTACAACCCATGTAGTCTATCTCCCCTCTATAATACCTTATCACCCTACTACTACCAACAGAGTACTCATTCAATTCAAGCTTCTACGCTATATTGTCTTCAATCTCTCATGTCAAAGTCTCGCACAGGACTATAATAAATAGTCATCACGCTGATCTATATACTTCAACTACCACACAATCTAGTCACTACTACTCACTACTCTCTCATAATGACATAACACATATGTGTGTTCCACTCTCCTATATACTCTCCACTCTATATGTAAAGAATACCCACACAAACATGAAATTATAGAAAGACCAATATGTACTTGACACACTCAAGATACTCCCCCATGTCACTTGATGTGTGCTTACAGATGTAGCAAGAGAATATACACAAGATGACTCCTTCTACCCTCTCTCTATGAGTCGTATGTAGAATGTACTAACTTTTGTTTATAATCAACCCAAATAAAATTATCATACACCACAATACACTTAACTTCATTGTTAGAACATCTGAACAATGATCGTCCCTAAAACCTTGCTATCAACTTCTCCAAATATTGCCTGTGTGTGTATGCTACTACTCCTTCCTCAGACTAGTCAGTGACTCCTCACATTGCCTTGTCTCAATGTCGTCACCACCGTCCTCTAAAGAGACCAGCAGATCACCTGCTACAAGTTAATTCACTTCTCTCTAATAAGACTTGCGTCCTGTTCAGACATCATAGGACCCCCCTCTGATATATATACACTCTCTGTCCCCTACCTGTTACTATCCCCCCCTCTACCAATAACGTCAGATCCCCCACTATCTGATTGTCTCTGAATTAACACGCACACACTCCTATTAGAGAAACCTGCCTCGCTACTCACAGTTGTGATGCCTCATCCTCCTTTGTCATTCCTCGTTAGTGTCTCCCAGTCTATCTCCCTCACCTGTACAATCTCTGTCTACTGTTAACATCCTACCCTCCTCACTCCCACTCAAGATCACGTATTACTATGATCAGAGCCATCGTCAAGATCCACAAGCATTAATATATGTGCAGCCAGTCCGCGCTGCAACACTTGTGCCAACAAGAAAACACACTCCTCAAAGAGAACTCCTCTGTGCCTATATCGTGTCGATCGCCCTATCTCCATAATTGTAGCACGCTGTGATTAGATCCTCAGCCTATGGCCATTTCAAGCTCTAGATACCACTATTCCACGAGATACCCAGTATCTGATCATCCAATCCACTCTCCTCTACTGTGTGTCAAACCCACATTCCTACTCTCATGACGTTTAGAGATTACCACTCTGTAATCAGTGATCCAACTACTCCCCCATCCACGTGACATCTGTCTAACACCGCCATAGTCATACACTCCTTTTTGTGTATCTACTCTCCTGTTCATCGTGAGTGTTGTGTGTGAAAAGCTCTGATAACTACCGTGATGTCACTCCCATCAGACATGTTACCACACCAACATGATCCTGCTATCCTATCCCCCCCCCTCCTCCCCTCAATTGTACTTGGTGACCAAGAGTCCTCTGTCTCTCCTCCTCCACCCCCGACTCTCTCCATCCGCAGATCATTGTCGTGCTAGTGAGTCTGTCCTCCTATAAATGTGTAGATACTGAAGTCCACTCACAGAGGTCCCATCCAGAGACTCTACGTGTGCGCTGTGCTCGGGCTTCTTCGTAATAGTCGTGGTAGCACATATACAGCAATCAGAAATCGCATTTATCTAGTGAGAATAACTCATGAGAGCACGTTCGCACATGTCTAGACTATAGTGACTTGCAGTTGCTGCTGGGTGTAGACTGTGTCTACGCCTTCAGTCTCTCGACGCTGCACGACATACATAAAACTAACTAGAGAATGCGCGGCAGCTCGACTCGATAAGCAAGTCGACGAGCACTCCTGATAGCTTACTCTTGGAGTGTGGCGCGCTCGGTGTGATGAAGAGCGTTGAGTGACCTTTTCTATTGGCTAACTCGCTCTAAACTCCTGTATCGCTATGAGATCTCTCGTCACTGCTCTACTGTCTATAAGTGTTTGTCAAGATATCAACAGTGTCAGTGTGTTAGACGATAACCAGAGTGTGCTTGTGTTTTCTAGTAGTAATCCTCTTATTATAGTATTCTACGCGCAGGCGAGTCGAGCTCACGAATGTTCGCCACGCTACCTGATCACGACACTCAGACTCTCCTCTGTGGTTCTTGCAGAAGCGCTAACTCAATGACTTGTGATATTGTGTTAGTATAGTCTCTGAACTATAAGACATCAATACGTCTATATTGCAGTGCCCGATGAGAGATTAATTCGATTTGTTCGAATTTAGAGCGCGCATCGTGAGAGAGGATCATCACTCGCTATAGTTGATGAGAGTGACACTATTGGCTCTCCTCCTTACGCTCACGACTCAGTGACTCGCGTGCTCTGGCCCCGGTGTCGCTGCTACATAGAAAGCGTACCAAATCTATATCGCATATCTCACAATTGTTGTCGGGTGTGGTGACTCCTCCTCCACATGTATATACTGAGTGCAGAGTGTGCTGCTGATCTAGAACCTCACTAGTAACACTATGACTATCTCTTCGATGTGTCGCTCTATCTGCTCTGGACTGCCGACCATAGGTGGAATCTCGTGTATTGTCGCAGGGATCCCGAGGATCGGAGTTAGTGGATGATCTGTAAGACTCGTCGATGTGGCGAGAGTTATAGGTCTGCGCGACGTGTACTGATCTTTGAGAGGCCTCGAGATGATCATGCTCGCGAAATCGTCCGATCTCTTAGATACAGTGTGAGACCCGAAGTGAATAGCACTGGAGTATAATGTGATCTACCGGGCCGCAGTGAGAATGTCGTGATAATAGAGAGATGTTCCGAATGTCTTAAATCGATAAGAGCTACTAGTCTTCACTAATTCCTGAGAATCATACTAATATTGAAATTGTTGTGGTGTACATGATTGCGATCAGATACAAATCTTCGAGAGTCCGTCTGGGACGGGCTAGATAACAGAACCCGAACAAACCAACATTGCATCACGATTTATATTTTATTGATTCCTGGCAACGATCACACAAATCTAGAATTGTGAAGCGTCCATTGAATTCTTTAATATAGGGATGTAAAGGGACCAAAGACGAATGGAACAGGCAGGGTGGCGTAACGGTACTGGAAATTGCAAAATGTAAGCACGTACCATGACGTTATTCCATCCCTCTTGTAAGGTGTACTCACGTATCAGCCATTCATACTTTTAATTACCTGAGTGTAATACAGGACAACTAACGCCTGCCATCCAAACTATTTCGTGTTAGTTCCCCCCCTGTGTGCCTCCTTAATCCTACAAGGTTATTTCTCTCGTTAATTATTCCGTGATTCAGTGGATGCATTAATTATTAATTTGTACACCATAATTTTTCACCGTTTCAGTACCCCGCCTCCTCTTACTTTTGCGCACATCCTATCAACACATAACCCATATCACTTATACTGACCCAATACTTTCCTGATCCATCCACTTTCACATCCACACCATGTATAATACTCATTACTTTTTTCTTACTTTATCATTACATACTCCATGTATTCGTCTACTATAAACATCATCAGATGGCGGACGAGAGTCATAAGATTACCACGTCCTAGTGTCGTCTATTGTAGATCTTCACCAAAGCTGTGTGCTGTCTGCTCACCAGAGACTAATGGTCACTATTTTCATACCAAATATTCATATTTGTGTACCACAGAGTCATGCTCTGTAGTACGAACCAATCATCTCTCGCGCCTTGTTGAGGATAAACATACCAAACTAACGCTCCCATTCCCTCACCAACACCCACAATTCCTCCCCAAAAACGCCTCTACGTCGATCTCTACCTTCCACCCCTGACATTTCTCTTCGTTGTGCAGAATAGCAACCGAAAAATCCCGCATACTCTCCAAAAATTTTGAGAAATAGTTTTTCCTACAATTCAATGCTCCAACCTTTGTGTTATTGTGAAACTTACTCCGACAGAGTAGCACTCTCTTAAACGTATCACGTGTCCTCTGTAACCCCCCCACACAAGTCTATGTATAGAGTATCACAATATCATCTTTGTACCACACGCCCGTTGCAAAAGGAGATATTCCTACAGTATGAGATCCCGTTCTCTACCCGTGTCAGAGATAGTACTCTTCGTGTGTTACACATTATCTCCTCCTATCTCCTTGTGCCAAGAGCTGGAGATACCACTCAGTATCATTCCACATTGGATCGTGACTCCACCCTCACCAAATAACGCCGTGCCTACAGATACACAATCTGTTGTGCATGCTCTCGCCTCTAGTTCTGCCTACAGATCTCCTAGATCGATGTGATGTAAGAGTGCCATCTCTCTCTAATACATTTCATACAACGCGTCCCCGCTGATCTCTAACATATCATCCGCCCCCTGAGAGACGTTTTCGCTATGTGTGTGTTGTATGTGTGTCTGTCATGACTCCTCTAGTAGTCTGACTCATATTTCTTTGCTGAGAGTTGACGAGAACCCCACGTGTTCTATTTATGTAGTCTAGTCTGATAAGTAACTCTGTCCTCCTCTTCTGTTATATAGATCACCCACGCAGTGTTCTCCGATCGCGAATCTAGTTCTCCGTTTACTCAACCTCTCATAAAAATTCATCACCCTCTCCATGGATCGTACACATCCATACTAGCTATACATCCCAATCCGACAGCATCCTCCACAAAACACACAAGTCATGTGCTGTTATGTTAGAATAAGATCACTGTGCCTCTCCGGGCAGCCCTCAACCTGAGTACATACTACCAACTATCTCTCCAACATCAGACTCCAATCCCACATCTGTCATGCTGCTCACATGTTTCCTGATCTAAACGCTATGAGCCTCCACATGATCTCTCCATGTTCGTCCTTGCACCTATTACCATATCTGAACGCGTCCTCCCTCGAGATAGACGTTGTCTCCATCCACCCAATAGGCTCCTCGATCTTTTGTTAATTACGATATACCCAGCATAAAGAGAAGGCACGTCTAGTGTTACTCGTAGTATACTCTCGCTCACATCATATTAGATAATACTCAAGATCCTCCTGCGGGCTCTCGCGACCGTTAGTAGCACCGCGTGTATACTTGGTCAGAGCTCTCTCTCCCACTGCTGAGACACAACTCCCCATGGAAGTAGGCCCCCCGTCCATGATAGTGCTCTTCAATCTCTACGAACACGTCCCTTGTTCAATCTTGACAATGCCCCCTATAATATAGCCACAAGTACAGGTGCACTCCCTGTGAGATACTAGTAATGTGCAACATCTCTAAAGCACTTAGTGACACTCTCTAGTCTGTTATACTTCTAAGAAGATAATAGCACGCGAGTCTGCTAAATTACTCCACACTCTACCAATAATATCCACATATATACATCTGGATGTACAGTAGTGTGCGCTAGAGACACTTAATTGCTTTTATGACTTATACCCCCCCGTTGTTGCCACGAACAGTGACACTTCTACTAATTGTTATATCCCCATCACTTTCCACTCCCTAGGCCTCTTAGAAAGAGTCGTTATATCGTCTGCGCGAGTGTTATTGTTGCTCCAGCACAAGGAGAAACTCTCCTTAACACAGTACCCCAGGATAGAACCAATATGTAAGATGTACAAGAGATAACCATGAGTGATGAGTAGATCTCTCTACCGTGTCGAAGTTGAGACGAATTGTAAATAATAATGCACACTCCTGGTGTTATAACGCCATAATATATGTCTTAAGTAGAGTACACTATGTATAAAACTCTAGTGATCAGTCGCATCCTATCATGTAATATAATCCGTATAATGAAATCTCTATATAGAGTAACTAGAGTATGAGTATGCATATACGCAGAGATCTGCTCATTAGTGATGTGAAGATCTCTCTGAAAAAGCCAAGCCCAAGGTGATTGCCCTGACAACCGGAGATATCTCAGTATTTCACACGACTGTGTCATTAATCCGTGTAATTGCGCCTTGTCGGAACTGTGTCATCATCTGTGAGTACTATATCCAAGTCAGTGCATACAGAACGTTTACCAGTGCTCCGAGTGTCATCCCTCTATAACTATAGTGATACATCCTATGTGTACTGACGATCGTGACAGAGAGATATGCTACTCTCTTTTGAGTACATCTACGCACCTATACAGTGTCCCCTGATCTCTACAAGCTCGCTACGATAACGGAATATCTGGTGTCTCGCTCATCACTTATGACCTATGAGTAGTACATCTTAGACCCCTTGTACGGCGTGAGTGTTGCCCTGCCGAGTGAAACTTTTGGACACTTAGAGTATAGAATCTACGATGCTAGTCACGATCTACTGAACGCCTTGTCCTATATTGCCGCGCATCTCGCTCGGGCACCACGTCTGGAGGATAATCATACTCGTGTCAGCATTCCACACACTGTAGTATCCTTGATCCTTACTTATCTCTGCTCCTCAGATCACTCCATACCCTCTCTGCTCTCAATTGCAGATATCCACTCACACCACTACTCTAACACTTTGATGAGTGAGGCTCCGATATAAGCTCATATCACATGTCCCTCACCCTGTCATCTTTCGCTCTCTGTGCTCTCCATCCTCACGAACACTCTCATAATCTGCTCATCTCTATGCACATATACACGTTCACTAGCGACCATCAAGAGAGTTCCACCATACCACAAGAGCCTCAAACTGACAATGAGAAACATATCTAGCAATACCCTCGTACACACCATTCGTCACAGTATGGATCCATCACTCCACTACCCGACAACCCGCGTCTTACACCGCACCCTGTAGATACTTCTCTTACTCGTGTCCTCACACACCTCATAGACTCGCTTAATTACTCTCTCTCTAGTCTCATAACGAACTACACGCTACTCAGTGTCCGCATAAAGCTCCCCTCTAACATCTCCTCTCACATAAGACATGATCTCTACCTGAACTCCTCACGCCACTACGTCTCATCTAGACCAACAGCGTGTTCATCGACGCATACATCTGGACTAGAGATAAATAAGAGAGAGAGACATCCACACTATCGGTGCTAGACTATCTCTACTCTATCGGATCTAGAGAGAAGCTATAAGGTATCTCGCACTGATGGGTGTTTTAGTGATCCGTGCTTCTCATACAGAGTACATCTCTAACTCACATAGTATCCTCTCTGAGTATCTCGCGCACTCATCTTGATACAGTAGTGTGTCTCTATTAGCACCGTTCGAGATAGTGCAGAGAGATAGCTCCTTAGTAAGCGGAGTGTCGGGCACTGGCGCACTTGTTGTTCTAGTGAATTGTACGATACTATGTTATCTCAGACCGGTTTGACTCTCACCGTTCAGCGCTGTGTTCGTGCACATACACCCATTTGCTGAGCCCAGTCAGACCGCCACTCTCGCAACATGACTGCTCAACAACCACTCGGCCTCATTGTGCCAGAATCGCACTCGAGCCCCCCAACCGATTATGTCTGATACGTTGTCTCGCCGTCGTGAGAGATGCGATCGTACACAGCTGGACGCGATACGAGCCGACGGAGCGCTCCTCTTGAGAATGTGCTGACTTCCTCTTGCTCATCACCGTGACAACTAAGAAAACTAGTAACCCGTGTGCACTGTGTCCATGTCTTATCCACATTGAGTGAACTCGCCTCAGTGCGTAAGAGCGGGCGTCTCGTCTCGGCCAAGACCCTAGGATTTGAATGTTACAGAGAGCGTTCTAGGCGGCTCTTAGAGCTAACATGGTGCCAGGATTCCTGCGAGTGCTCTTTGTCGCCGTACCGTATACAGTAGCAAGGTGTTGGTGAGACCTCTAAAACTCTAACTTCTGTGTAGGTTTCTCATGTGATACTGGAGTTGGTGTCCAGAGATGTCACGCTTCTATATGCTTTAGTAAAGCTCCGCTCTAGCTCTTCTCTGTGTGTAGATGCTAGTGTGTTGTATCATCCCTCAGTGTACAATTCCATAGTGTACTGAGATCAGCCTGAAGTGTCTGCCATAATACCTCACCAGAGTACACTCTCGTTGTTGGCTACGAGCGTCTCATCCTCCTCTGGAGACGTCTGCCGTAATCGAGGATACTTTAGATCGTAATAGCAAGATAGACGATCCGATCCCACACGTAGGCCTAGATACGATCTCTCTCTATCTAGTCAAATTGTGCCTCCTGTGTGCTCATCTGAGTCTAAAGGTTTAGAAATGTTAACGATATATAGTCGTTTGGTAGATGTACCTAGGCCTGCCCACGATACTCAGATGAAATCGTGTCTGTTGTGTGCACGTCCATCGCTAAGAAGCCATCCGCTTGCCGTTCTTAGTGTATCTTGTCCACTTTCCAACTCCATTGATCGATAATTTGGCTACCTCTGATTTGTCTACTAAACGCCCACACTCCTCATCCGTGTGCGGCAGCATGCTCGAGTTCCCCCTCACATCAAGCCGGCCTGCGCATCATTCGCCACCTCGACAAACCTCTCTGATCGAGAAGCACACACCGAGCCCTTAGACCCGTGCGTCCGCTTAGCTCGTCTCTGACGGTGTGCAGTGGCGATTCTTGCCTGCAGTCACCCGAAGGCTTCGATATCAACGTGAGTACAGAGAATGTCCTATCTACGTGAATAGCGGCTTCGATCTCCAGACTGTTTCCTCTCGCTGAGATATGATGCGCACACACTCCTCCTTGCTAGACCCTCGTC
The DNA here is from genome assembly GCA_016746295.1 of Potamilus streckersoni. Classification (NCBI taxonomy): domain Eukaryota; kingdom Metazoa; phylum Mollusca; class Bivalvia; order Unionida; family Unionidae; genus Potamilus; species Potamilus streckersoni. Next base: position 3,892,176 of record JAEAOA010002358.1, on the reverse strand, counting down.
ACCTCGTTGTTCGTCGTTCTCTGCCATTATAAATGCTAACATGTTCACACACGCAAGTGTGCAGGAGAGCTCTACGCTGCCTCACACGATCAGTGTCACCTCATTGATCTCACCGACAGAGTGTGAGAGAGGCTCGTGCTGATTCACGCTGATCCTTACGAGGTTAGCGAGCTGCGCCACACACGTTCCAATACTCACGATAATCCAACGACGTGAAGCTGGGCTAGTAACTAGTGTGATGCTCTGTCTCCACTTGCTGACCATGTAACAAGATTACGTTCCTATTGATGGAGCATTCTTATTGTACACACTCATAGATCACATGTGCGATTAGTAAGAGATGCAGTCTCGCGATCACGCTTCCACATAACGACAGATCAATATTCTTTAGCTCCGTCTGTATGCTACTATTGGTGCGTAGATCCAGAGTTCACTACCACTTGTGTCAGTGTGAGAAACCACACCACCTTCTCGGAAGTGTTCCTCGTGTTTGAAAATAAGTCCATCCGCAGCGCTCTATGTCTTATGTTATTATAGCTCTCGGCTTAAGAGCCTTCTCGCCCTGTAGCTCATCCGATCAACACTCTCACAAAATTCTATACACTCAAAAATCATAATCTCCTCATTGATAATCTCTCAACTCACAATAGTCTAAATACAAACGCATACATCTAACCACGATGCAATCACTCCAGTTCACCATTGAGGACACACTCATGCTCTTGCATCTATCGTGTGCACAATAATCATATGACCCTCCATCAGCGAGTCCTGCACCACACCGTGTATCTCTCCCTACAAGTCCTCTGTGTACTAACTAAGTACAATCCTGTCTTCTTCACCTAACTCTTCCCACTTCGCATACAAATCCCACACGTGTCTATTTCCGGTAAGTAATGAGTCTGAATCCCTAGATGACATAGGCTTCTACTATTGTTACAATATGAGGAGAGAGTCAACAACACGTTGCCACCCATCTGACCTTTGACCTCGCCCAGATCTTCCGTGAGACATCATGATGACACATGCACCATACTCTTTTCAGACTCATAGACGCTATCATCCTCGCCTTCCCTTAATCTCACGCATATTCTTCTAATATACACATACCACTCGCGCGCTGTATCTTCAATTATAAGAGTGTCTCTCTCCATACTTCTATCCGTGGCGTCACTACATACGCTCAGCCTACCGGACACACGTGAGCTCACGCGCCGTTTGAAGTGCCCCTACCTTTCACTCATAGATATATTGATGTATCATGTAATACCGCTCTCCCCAACTCCACCTGCTGTCTCGCTCCTACTACGTGTGTGCCCACTCTCCTCCACTCCCGCTGTAAGATGAGACTCTCCAGTTATCTGAAAGTCATGTCCATAACTGCATATCGCATCCATTAACGCCTATACTCACACCATCCATTGATCGCACATCTATATGTCACCGCAATAGACACAACATAGTGGTGTGATCGTCTCTATATCTCCTGTATCCTGCTCGCTGTTAGAGTGTGTATAGTGTGTGACGTTAAGATCTCGACACTACTCCCTAGTACAACTCCATTCATGTGACTTTGTCCCACACTCTTGCTAGTCACCTCTTGTTCCCTCTGCTATGATCAACCAACGTACTATCACAACCTGTCACCACACACACCACCGCAGTCACTAACCACATATCAGATTCTATCCCCCCTCTCCTCTACGTTATCCCCATGCACCACATATTTACATTGTTTACAATCCTCCTACTCTCCACACACTTCATACTATCTCGCCTTCTATCGACATGTATCACACTACCCGCACCCTCTGTCCAACATATGTCACTCATAGATGTGTCGACATTCCACGATTACTTCTCACACAACTCCCCCAAACTACTGAGCCTTACCTAAGCTCTCTGCGTGTCTTCTCCCAGAAGCAGAATTAAATGTCTGAACACAATGCAATGTGATGTCTCTGGCCTCCTCAACACCACAGTCGTGAGAGCCTGCGAACGTAGTCCCACTACGCGAATCTTTAAGTGTGTGGCCTCTTCGTAGCTCTTATAATATGTCATCTGCAGTTCGTGGTGTCATCCTGTCCGTGTAGATAGACACAAGAAATAATAGTCAACTCCCAACATGTGTACACGTGTCAGTCGCCCGCCAGACGTTGACCACTACCAAAGAACCTCGCCCGATGACTGTTAAATATCCTCTTGAGTAGTGAGTGCTGATACCTCCAGAAATTCACAACTCTAGATGCATAATCTATCGTGTGTAGCTTTTCCTGACCTCTCGTGTGTGCACTTTACCTTTGTGTCATTGTCATGTATAAGAGAGACTCACTAGTGTCCTTCATACATACACTCACAGTCTGTTCAGTGTCGCCTACTAATGCACTGAGCGCATCGCTGCCTACTCCAGAACGAGGCTCACAATTCTGAGACTCACTGTGTTTGTGCTGTTCTTCATACCCGCGCTCACCTCACCTCATCTCCGGGAAAGATTATAATCGTACCGCTGTCACCATATTTTAAAGTTTGTCAGATCATACCTAAAGTGAACACTCTCACTAGATGATGACTCACTCTCACTCCATCTACTTAAACTCTCATCCTACGCGCTCATATCGCTAGACGCGCCACCTATCACTCTCAACACGCTCTCTTATGTCACATGACATCATACCAACGTACCACTCTAGGCGTAGCTGTGCACATTATTGTATCTTCTACAGCGCACTCCGCTGAGAGGCTCCCGTATCTCTGTGAACCTGAGTGATTCGCGCCACTCAACTGTACGTCTATCCTACACATATTTTCTACCTACTCAGTTGCCCACTCCTCTCTTCTGACACACCATGTCTTAGTCTAGTAAGAGATAGCTCAATTATATATGTTCACAGTGTGGGTCACTGTTATCACAATCCCCGCGTAAGTCACTCGATCACATGTGATCTCTCCAACAGGCTCACTCACTCAATTTCCCCACCCTTCCAAAACACCATATTCGCTCAACATCTAAGAAAAACTCTCACCAGAATACGTCTTATGCGCGCTGGTTCATCCCACCCTAACTCGCAATACTGCTTGCTGATCTATCCCGCTTCTCGCCTAAGTTCACACTACAATATTACCCTGATGGTCTGTCTCCCTGATATCCCTGTGTGTGCTGCCTAATGCAGTCAGATATCTCCCAGATATGTGTCTATCATCCCTGGAGATAGTTGTAGAGATATCACTAGCCTCGCTCGTATGCATGACCCACACTAGTCCCCACTCATGTCTCTCCCCCACCATTAATCTTACTAACAACGCGCTAATCCGTCTGATAAGATGCGCTTCCGTTAGTTCCAGAGTGTCCACTTGGAACTAGATGCTGAATATCGTCCATAATATGTGATTCTTCCGTGTCTAGTGACACTAGAGTCTATCAATACACCTGCCCACGCCACCCTCCCTAGACTCGCTCAGACACTCCCCCAAACGCCCCATCGACCCACGAAGAACTCCTTATCCTCTCTACCTTGTACGCATCACATGTTCCATATCTCTAGAGGTTCTCCTTTGTGTACATTGACACGACTAGTAATACATAGTGTGTGTCGGTGTGTAACCACACAAGTCTCCCAACAACACACCACACACACGCGAGAGATCACAGAATCTCACCTCCCATACCTACAAGAGACCATGTCATATGCTTACATCCACGCCCCGTCATCCGTGCTGCTCCTCGTCGCTACTCCACCTCACCTGCTCACCTTCAACCACACCAGCTACATATATTCCCCCCGCACGGTCCCTAACCAGATCCCCCGCCATGTCTATCCTCCAAATGTGTCGTTAGTGTCTAGCCTAAGAGAGCTAGAGACAAGTCACATACTACTACTACGCCACTCACTTGTGTGTGCACAACTATCACATGAAGCTCTACCCCCTGCTCCTCCCACCCTGTGTGACCACGTGTCTCCTCTCAGATCAGTAGAAGTACACTCCTGCATCAACTACACTGCTAGAAGTATTCTAAATTTTCTTAGACAAGCAATCACCTAGATCATGCTCTGACAATACAATTATAGCTCCCTCTCCACCTCACTATTCTCCTTGCGCCTACGTGTCCGCTATCTCTCTCACTCATATGTACTTACTCCTCCATCGCGCACTGATGGAGTATGACTTGACGTCTCTAAATATTGTGCCTATACACATGCCTGATCAGTAGATCGATCTCGATCGTTACATTGAGCATTACACACATGAATAAACAAAACAGTAGCTCCACACCAAACCCCCACTCGACTCGCATACATGCCCTGTAACATAGTATAGCATTACCCTTATCACAACACACTCCTCTAGAAGTAAAACCTCATGTTGTGTCGACATATGTGATCTATCCAATATGTACTATCATGTGTTAGTAGTAAATCTAGTCCTGTGGTGAGTTCCAATTCTTGTTATGATCATCGTGCACACCAACTAATCATCTCAGACCTCACGTGCAGTGTAACTTCTGTGTGCAGTCATATCCTCAGACCACTGTACTCTGTTCCCTCCTAGAGTCCTATCAGCCCACTCGCTCGCTCCGCCATGTCCTCCTCATCTCTCTCAGTGTGTTCAGCAATATGTGTAGAGATAGGTCAAACTTCTGTGAGAGCCCACACCAGATGCTTCTCCCATATCTATCCTGTAGACCGCCCCGACCACCCTTATCTCCTTAACAACTTTTTATTTCGTTTATTAATTATTTATATTACTCATTTTTTTGATTAATTCTTTCTATAAACTTATAACATTTATTCACACATTAATTTCCTACCCACCACTTTTTTCCTTACATATCTCCCCGTGAGTAGACTGAGACTATCTCAAACATTGACGTTATGTTTAAGAGCGCACAGGCTATATCACCACAATACCATAAGCCTCTCCTAGCCTGCAAAGTGTGCGCTTGAGTCACCCTGAATGATACTCATGATACGCGTGTGTTGTGCCTCTATCTCTAGCGATCAAACTAACCCCCTACACATTCCCGTAGACACACAAGAGCCATCACCACACTACATAGAACCATGACACTCATGTTCTCACAATCAAAGGTGTCACTCGCCTCTGCCATCCAGAGTCTAAGCACGAAATGTGCTTATGTATAGTCCCCAGTTGTGTTATACATGTGTGTATGTTCATGGTCAAGATATACGTGCTCTATTGTCATTGTACATCCTGTGATTGTCTCTAATTCACAGAATCATGTGACCCTATACATCCTGTGTAAATAACAAGCTCTCATCTACTTATGATCTGTCCTCACGAGTAGACTAGAGATAGAACGTACATACAGACACTACCACCCTCAGATATACCCAACTCGACTAAGTCTTCTGTGTATCGCCTTGTGCGCTACTACCATGCGACACAGATTCAGACCGCTCTCTCATGTTACTTAGAACGCCAGATCACTCATGTACCTATGTGACTTGATAGATCGCACAAGTATTCTCCTAACTATTTCTCCCCAAACTTACACTTGAGTGTCGCCTGTGTAAAACTGCTTCCGCCATTCGCTTGCCACGGTTACACACCCTTGCCATGTGTCACACCTTATGTTCTCTCGTCTACAGTTGAATGGCCATCATATATGTCAATCCCAGTGTCTAGAGATTCCCTATACGTCGTCCCCCCACGTTCTCTGTATGTCTACACACCTGTATCCCAAATTCATAAGCACGACCCCCCCAACCCACTTGTCAGTGACGCGAGCTTTGTCAGCGTTATATATTCTCAGCATACATAAATTGGAGAGAACATATGCATAACATGTTGCCGACTGTCCCTGGACCCTGTTCGCTCTGCCTATCGCTGACGCTTACCTTGTCTCTAAGAGATCACGCTCACTGTACCTGTCGCTCTAGTGTCAGATCTATAGTAATAAATGTGTGTGCTATAGCCCCCTCGAATCTATAACATCATAAGTGAATTCTCTGACATGTAAGTTGAGTCCACTCACTACGCCTCTAACCTACAAGTCGAGCGTTGCTCCATCCATTGCGCCACCCAAGAACAAATGCCCGAGTTAACTACAGAAATCTCGACCTCACTCTTAGAAGCTGAACACCAGCTCGCTTCGTCTATGGAACATGTGTCTCAGCCTCATGAAGATAGATATGTATTCGCCTCATCAGATGAAATATCGACTACACAAAGTGTGGCCACGCCTGGCGATCCATTCTCCAATGTCGTATTGTGTCATCCAGATCCTATATCTCTACACCCCGTATAACCGTGTACCTCCCCTCGAGAGGACTCTAGACCCCCATAGTACGTATGTACACTAATCGATGTCCGAAGAAGAGACGCTGTGTCTTGTCCCCTGACGTCACGGTGCCCATAACACTCTAATTCACGATACAATTCAAGATAGTTCAAGTACATCTGGTACACACGTCCTCTGACCCCCCTACTATTATCCAAATCCCCTTCAACACAACTATTACAACACAACCTTTTTCCAAAACACAACACCACAACATTTCCCCCCCCAAACACACAATACCATCAAATTCTTCCTATTACCAATATCTCCTCTTACCCTATTTCCTAAATCTCGTCGTGTGTGTATCTCCCACATATCCTCCGATCTAGATGACCTATGCCCTTACATCCTGTACTGTGTCTGATATATAAAAGTGTCGCACCCGCCTTCCACTGTGAAATCTCAACAAAAGTTACTCCTGATGCGCACCTCAATACGTATCATCCTAGTCAACTGTCAGAGCTGTCCCCCTGTCTACCCGATTGCTCTCCAGAGATGTAAGAACTAGTATGTACACACAGGTGTCTCGCTGTTGATTGTCATCCGACTCCAAGATGCCGCCCTCACGCCATCACAACTTTCTGTGTAACCATTTGCTCAAGTCGAGGACATCTCGTCTCGATCAAAATGTTATATGACCTCTCGTCTGCTCCTGATATAATAACTACCTCCTGGACTCGTGCAATCATCACGTATGATCTCGCCATACCTATACCAGTATATACGCACTGCTTGTTTGTCAATATAGTGAGTCCTAATCTCCTCTACCCCACAGCTGTCCTATGCGCTATCTAAATATGTGATAGAAATATGTGTGGCCTACACGTACATAGCTACGTACGTGTCACTACCTAATCTAGTTAATGTAGATACCTGTAGTGAAGTTGATCCCTGTGTGTGTGTGTCTGTCATGATATACTCAAGAAGCTCTACTAGATACTTCCTAGACACAAACCACAGTGTGTTCCACGTGTATATCGTCGCTCAATGCCTCTCGCGTCCCTGCTCATGTGTGACCAGACCTCGTGTACTGATCTACCAAACCATTGTCGTGTGCACCTAGTGTATCTCTCCTGTAGACAGAGACCAAACTAACTAGTATATACCATTCTGCGCATGATACCTTTGACTACTCACTCTGTGTACTCCCCCTCTCTCCCTATGAGAGTAGTATAGCCCTGAATATATGATCACTGTCACCAGAACTCTCATACATCATGCTCTGAGCTCTAAATCTATGTCGTCTCTCCAAGTACTCTACTGTGTCTGTGTAATGTGTTACTGAAACTCAGTTAGTACTACAGTCGCCTTTCCTATAGTCACCCTGTCCATCTTAATGTAAATAATCCTATTCATGTGACCAGACTAAGCGCCCTGCTCATGCCTGTGTCGATCGTCCCCAGTTGTCCCCTTGCCCCCCACCAACCTACGCTAAATGTGTGTGCAATGCTATTGTCCAAACATCCGCGCGTGAGAACCCAATTTGTTCCGATCGTGTGTGTCCCCACTGTGTATACTCTTGACACAATCCTGTCAGATTCACAATTCTCTCCTGCAATATATCACTCTGCTCAACTGATATATGTGTCCTCTGTCACGTGTCTCCTCGAGTTCGTCACTAGACGTATTTCACTAGACTATACCCATTGTACGCCAGAGTAAAAGAGCACACGCCAGTTTCCATAACACCCGTCCATACTGTGTTCCTCCTCGAAGTTGTGATTCGCGACTTCTCAACTCTATTCTCTGTGTGTGAAGTTAGCTCATACTCCTCTCCTCACGATAACCTTCCAATGATATCTATATCTTCGACTTGCTCGGTGTGTTTAAATCCAACTCCACCTATCTCTACTCTCATGATCTACAGACTACTCACCGACCGCTACCCTAGAGTTGTAAATATGTGTAGCGAGCTTCCCTGGTAACGTGTACCGTACGTCACCACGGTAAATTCCTGTCACATGTTGTCCCGTAATCTGGTGTTAGCAGTCACTGCTGATAATATTTCCCAATTTACTACCACTAGCCAACTACTCCCCTTACAACTGACTCCATACCTGAATCTCTTAGTACCGAACTCATGTGTTAAGTCACCAGTATATCTAGTACCCACCATAATCCCCTCCTAGAACCCCCTCATGTGTCACTCCCCATATATCACTGTATGTAGTTAAGAGTTAGAGATGAGTCACGCTCTCTGCCCCCGCCGACTGACTACCTGTGTCTGTAATACACACACTGCGAGTCAATTAACTGTCTTGTTATAGATCTACCTAGCTCTTACCAAGCGGTCCTTAGACCCCGATCGTCCCATGTCACCACAAGCTCTAATCCTCATAACCTATACTGCTATGTGCTATCTATCAAGATCATGCAACCGAACATAATTCTAGAATGATAGAAACAAATAGTCCCCACTGTGTGACTCGTCTATACCCTCCACCACCCTCCTGTATCTCCACACATACCTACTCATCATTTGTTGACTCAGAACTACACACCCACCCTCATCCATGCCCTAACTCCAAACACGCTATCCCCACACTGAAAGAGACGGATCGCCGCCTAGTAATAGTGTGCCTCCCAGTGTCAATCTCTCCCACCCCTCTGATCATCTCAATCACACGAGCCGCGACTCTCTAAACCCTACTACGTTACTGTATATTCTTGACTCGCTAGTCTCTAGCGTTAACTTGCCTACACATCCTGTGATACAGTACAAAACCCTAGCGCGTTGCTACACCCTCCAACAGCTATAGACTCCAATATTCAACCTACTCTTCCACCACTGCAAATGTGCTGTGCATGATGTTAAATAAAGAGTCTTCCAAAATGAGCACACTGTTGTTACTCTGTACCCCCTCCTCCTTGACTCATCTCACAATACAATCATCACGTAGTGTGATAAGACCTAACAGTAACTCACGCGTGAAAACTCGCACACATCTCTCGTCCTCTCTTCACTTCTTCCTCTTGATGGCCACTATGAGTATAGACCTCGTATCATTGCTATAGATCTCGCACCCGCTCACTCATCCTCCACACACGCAGCCTACTTGTATCATCCTCTCAAGATATTACAATGTCCATTACAAACTCTGTGTCCGCATTTCTCACACACCCTCCAGTCCCACTACGTGTTGATAGACACCTCACTCTCATCCCGACTTCGAGTAACACCTGTGACACATTCCCCATCAGCTCTTCACCTCTCACCCCTCTGAATAACTATACCACAGCAACACACACCGCTGTTCTCCCACACTCACACTCTCCAGCGCTACCACCTATGTGTTGTGTATAGAGTTACTTTCTAAATTACCTACGTTGCTGGTTCCCCTCTCTCACTCCTGTTGCTCCATTTTCCCCACACCCCAAGACACTCACACCCTATTGTCAGACCACACACCATGTGTCAAGTGTTTCACAGTATAACACGACCTCCCCTCGTGTCTCATTCTGTCTCATCTCAACAACCCATGTAGAATTCTCGCACCCTTCGTGCGATTCAAAGATCCTCTACCGCTCCAGAGTCTCAACTCTAGTGACATCCTAGACATCTAAGATTTGTCTCTCTAGATTGCTCCCCACTTCAAATGTCCATTGACCCTAGTCACCCCCTGTCTGTGTATGTGTTCCCATAACCTACGTTAGTGAGTCAAGTGATGTACCAGTCTACACTCAGATCTCAAGTGTTTAATTAAGACTTCAAAAGAAGTAACTCAAACTATCTCGTCGCACCATACTTGCTCTAGTCAACCTCTACCGTGCTTAAATCTCGTTCTCCTTTGATGTTGCCCTACGTCATTTGCTCCGACACTCCTGTCCATATGTGTCTGATCTAGGTGTTTATATATGCCCATTGTCACTCTCTAGCAATGTGGCCGCCCTTAATCTGTGTATAGCATCTCTATGGTACTCATTGTATCCCGCTGTGCTCGTGCTCTTGTTAGTATTGTTTGTGCTCCTGCAAAGCTCGTACACACCCCCATCTGCATCCCCCACATCTCTGCTCTTACCATCCTGCTTGTTCGTTCTCCACAATCGCGCATGCCTAATGACAACACATCCTTTCTTTGTCGTGTCACAATAGTGAGTGAGTGCACAATATTCAAAACTATAATCAAGTATGAATACGAATCATACCTAGTTAGAGTCATCAGATCTATGACAAGAGTGCCAACTAAAAAAACAACTAGAGATTTGCTAGTGCCAAACAATAAACGCTTACACCTGTTCAATTTATATACGCTCGTCTACATACAAAGACGTCAACCACTCCTATCAATGTCCAAATACCAGCTGCCCGTAGCACGTACACACACACACACACAACGCTAGTGTAATACAACCAAATACTCCTAATACTATAGTACCTCAATAAGACAGAGCACCTACTCAATCCTAAGATTTTAATATCGAAGTCACATCGAACAGTGATGTCCTCTCTCTCTACACAGTCTAAACTAAAAAATCACTCATGCCTCTTGCCTGGTTGCTATCACGACACTCTATGACCTAATCTAATGCGCTAAGTTCCGCGCTCCAACCCACCAAGTGTATATAGACATCCCCGACTGTGTGTGTCCAACCACCCCGCACTAGATTGCACTCTGCTAGTCCACCAACTACCTCAGCTGCGTGACCCACCGCCCAAAATGTGTATGTCTCACGTGAGTTACCTACTCCTCATCTATGACACCTATGCAATCACATGTTAGTGCATATCCCGCCATTATTCCCAAGAGAACGTAGATATACAAACCCCTCGACTAATATAAGATCTCTAACAAACATAAGAAATTTCCCGTATCTGTGCCACATGATGTGCTCCAATCTCCTCTCATCCTCCTCTACGCAGAAAGATCTTCACCTACTGTGTCTGTGACTACTGATCAAATCGAATACATACTTAGTGAAACCGCTTAGAACCGCCCAAGAAGAGCTCTTTGTACGTTTTGTGCCATATGCATGAACGCTGACTTTATTATCTGAGAATTGTAGATCAATAAGTGCGCGACGTACTCTCTCATACTCCTCTCATATAGCCTCTGATGTCACATCTACTAACTACTTTAAAGATCCACTCTACTCGTCAAGACTCTGTCAAACATACAGAGAAGCTCATATATCGTCCGTGCTCTAAACAATGATACTACACCCAACCTGTCCCCCATGTGTTACAAGATGACTAAGGCTAAGTGCTGTCCTCTCCCACCAATCCATCTTACACACGTATCTATCTCGACCCCCCTCATCCTCCGCCATGGTCTGAAGTGACTATCCTTCCGAGACACACGTCCTGCTACAAGAGTTCTGTGTCCTACATCGAGCAATAAATGACTCGCACACTAAAAGTCCTATCCAGCGTGTGTGTTCTCAACTGAGTCTACATATCACGTCTGTTCATGTTTGCTATGAGAAAATCCTTGTTAGACAAAGTACTTTCGTAGGTTGTGAAATCCTACAATGATAAGCCAGTGAGTTGACTCTCCTCTCATTTAGAACACTGTTGTCTGAAATGCCCTTATGTCTATGCTCTTGCCTGACACCCCCAACAGTGTATTCGTCATCAATAACGGTCTACATTCTCTCGCGTGTCCCTAAATTCTGCCCGACCTCAGTTATGGTGGGTGCGCGTCTGGTGAATCTCATATAGAGTGGTTTCAACTCGGTACGATAATAATCGCGTTAAGAGAAAGCGCTATGTTCCGTACGTGGGGAAGAGTAGCGTTAGTTGTGAGCGAGCTCCTAATAAGCGTGAGGTCAGAAGCGTGTCGCATGCAAAGGACTTTTCTCTATATATATATAGAGCTCCAATGATATACTTTGCCTCTTCTGGTATGACTATATATGAAGTTCAAAGTAACCGCGTCTGAAGTGCATATAGCTCGCCACTAGGGAAGAGAGTAGATCGATGCTATATTCCTAATAAAAGATTCTGTAAAAACTATGTGTTCTATCCCGAGAGTGGTTAGGCGACATCAATTCGTGATGGTCTACATGAATATTTCTCGTGAGATGAGTTACATGTAGTATGTATCACGTCATCTGATCATCTGGGAACAGAATCGGGAGTACATGATCTTCTGGGCATCTATAGGGCTTATCGATGGATGGTTATGAGTAGAGAGCTCATGCTGCGTAAAGACTAATGTGGTGCAGGGCAGCGCTCTCGTGTTGTATCTCTCTCGAGAGTGTGTGTGGGAGTATGTGCCAACAGATACCGTAGTTCTCAGAAGAGGCGATGATCTTATGTGAGAGTCTTACTGTTGCGTAATTATGTGCTGAGTGTGCGAAGTGTATGTGATAGAGCTTAGATATCATCGCTTGCATCAATGTATTCATAGATCGAATACGTGTATGACGATAATATATGAGAGTGTAGCGCGATACAGATATATGGTAGAAGGCTGGGATAAGTTGTTGATACTAAGTCGAAGTGTAAGAGAGGCGCTCGAGCGAGCTATAGAGAGATGGAAAAAGATATCGAAGGAATAGCTCAATGATCTCGTATAATAGTGCGTAATAATCACTCTCTAGAGCATAGGCAGGAATTAATTTGTTGAGATACTCCAGACAGATAGACGAGAGTAGTGATATAGTGTGTATTGCGTCTCTCTGCTATCTAGAAAGAGTGTGACATGGTCTGGGAGAGTCTATCGGAGCAGAACTCTCAGTATGTGTAGGAGGACACGCGCGAAGGGTGCATTGATGCACATCTCTCTGAACGCTAGAAGAGTGATTGTGTTCCTGGTGTGTAGCGTATTTGAGTTGTTGAGCTAAGTTCCTAAGGATAACTGTGGTGAGTGCCATCACTTCGCTATATTGTCGAGTGAGACATATGCGGGGATGATAACTGAATGTGTCTGATCGTTGTAGATTTGCATAAAGTGTTGTGTGCTCGCTCTTGTCTATCACATTGATATGACGAGATACGATGACGTGTAGAGAGAAGAGAGTTATGATCATTGATAGAATCTATACTGTGGTCTATAGAGTCTACTTGTTTGGTGGGTGCAAAGTTATGTGTGTGATGGAGTTGTGGTAGATAGATTTGTATTATGCATATAATGACGTGTGGGTATCTAAGTTGCTAGAATGTTAGACGAGCAGAAGATAGGCATAGTGCAAATGAAAGCATATATTGTGTGCCTTGCACATGTATAGACTCTGGAGGAGATGTGTAAGAAGCGGCGAAGGTCCGTCAGTGTGGCTCGTCTATAAAGCCTGGAGAGAGTGCGAATTGGGATTGGTGTGTTTGAGCTGCGCAGAGAAGAGATAGGAGACTAGTGAGATCGTACAAGGATAGAATTTATTTGGCCGTTGTTAGAGATGTTGTGTTTGTGTCATCCGATTGGCCATTCGTTGATTAGTGGGCTCTGCGACTGACACCACACATATATGTGGTGTCATGGGCGCTGCGCGCTCGTTGCCAGAGACAGAGAAATGATACTGTGGTGAGGAGCGGTGCAGAGTGTGCTCTGTGGTCGGCAGTTTGTGTCTCGCAGAGTTATATTTAGAGAGAGAGGACGGCGGCCACTTGAGTGAGTAGAGTATGACGTGTCTAGAGAGAGGATCGTAAGAGTTGAATCGGTAAGGTTTCTGGTAGCGTTATGAGAGTCTCATAAGAGCGAAGCGCTAAAAACAAGTGTGTGCGAAGAGAAGCAGCACTCGTAGAGTTCTAAGTCGCGCAGAGTAAGTCATGGTGATTTCATGTCGTGTTAGGAGACATTCAGTGCTCGCAGATTAGAGCACGCACAGACGCAAGAGTTATACTCTGTAACTGAGGATGTGTTCTGTTTCCGTGAGCAGGACTCATTGGATGTGTAAGTGCCGATCAAGATAGTTGTTTTGTGTCTGTGAGAAGAAGTTTTGTGTTCAGCGCAGTGTGTATTGTTCCGGGTGGAAGCTCTTGAAGTTAGTCATTGCGGCTGAGAGAGTGGTATGTGATATAAGCTTCACACGTATATTTCCGCTATATTGATCTGCGAGATCGCGGCAAGTCGCTGTCTCGAGAGCTATGGATACGAGCTAAGGAGCTGATGTCGCGATATGAAGATGTAGGTTAGTTATAGTGTATGACTGTGGCGTCACGCTATGTTTTAGATGCAAGCTGTGAGAGGGCTGATGGTAGGTCTAGTGCAGGAAAGAAAGGGTATCGTTGTGAAATAGATAGGAGGAATAGTACGTGCTAGGTGTATGGTGGTGGATCCCCATTCAAACGACTCTCGTCACTCAATGTGCGTGGTGCAGAAGATAAGTTGCCTTGATGTTGTGATTGTCTGTGCTCGCTCAGACACTGCGAATAGATAGTCTGTGTTTAGGATTTCGTGAGAAGAGAGGGTCTCGATAACGTGACATGTTTTTAAATCAAAGTAATTGCAATTGTTATTATTTTTAAATACAATAAAATGAACATTATTTAAATACAGATGAGGATGTTTAAATTTCCATTTTCACCCTAATTCTTGCTAGAGAGGTGCTATTTTAATAATAATATCACATGATACCTATTATATAAGATTCATTGTCCATATTTAAAACCAGTTTTTTTATTATCTAACAAGAACTGCAATCAGGTGGGAAACATTGTTATTAGGAGGGTTAATACAAGCTCAACTTCAAACTCACTCATATCTTAAGGACAGGGGTCCATTATATTTTATAAGCCTTGTCATTCTTCCCATGTACAAAAAAAAATTAGCATGCTTAAAGACCCCCACCCACTAAAATCAACTAGTCATATAAAAAACAATTGTATACAATTTCTTGTTTAAATATATCTACTGTAAATATTTCATTCATAATTATTTTTATTATATAGTATATTATTTTTATTATAGCCAGTATATTATTTTTTAAAATTTTTTTAAAATAAATTTAATGGATGATGTCCATTCTGCCAACTATAGAATTAATGAATGGAAGATATCATTCCCTGTATGTAGCAGAATTCATTGCTAAATTCTATGAATGGCTTTCAATATTTAAAATCATTTCCCAATATTTGTGTAACTGCTTTGAGCTAATGTTATGTATTTGCTTGTTCAAAGTAATACAAGAAAGAGTGAAGAGAACAAGCTTTGTAAATTTTAACAGAAATAATTTATTTCCCTAGAAAACACAGAGAAAAGGTTAATATATGACATGTTTTATGAAGAAGATCCAAAAATGTGTTCTAAAGTAGTGAAAACACATGTCTTGTGAATAAACAGTTCTAAATTGATCCAGTCTGAAACTCTGTTCCGTTCCAAGATGGCAAATGTTGAAGTCAAACGAAGGCTAACACAAAAAGTGCAGAATTTACACTGTGAAGCACAAATTTTATTGTTCTGTTCCAATGTAGAAGTAATTTCAGTAAATGTCTTTGTCCAAAGCTATAGTGATGTTCACCAGGAAAATAAAAGCTTGCCAGTAGCTTCTCGTGGGTCGGTGGTTCTTTCCGGTGATTTCCCGGTTTCTTCCTCCACCATTAATACTGGCCGCCATGATTAGCCTATCGTGTGCTGAAAAATGGCGTTAAGCCCAACAACAACAACATAATCGTTTATAACTTGCATGAAAGCCGTCCATCAAAAGGTTTGGAATTGTAAGTAAATAGAAAACTGTAAGTCAAATATTAACACGAATATTCTTTTTTGTGGAGGGTGCTCTCCCTGGTTGATCTTTTCAGACCATTTAGGGAGGCCCTACTGCCTTAATGTAATGTTGTGCTATATTTTCAGGTTTATTACTTCTTTATTGTGTAAAAGTAAGGCTTGTTTTTTTTTTACCCCAGTAAAACTAAAGTTTTTTTCCATTCAAGACAATCCTCTCCTTTAAGGTGATATTTTTGGTCGTTTTCTTTCTTTCTCCTTCTCGCTTTCCTGGTCTTTCTCTCTTGTTCTACTTCCTGGACTTTCTCTCTTGTTCCTAATGTTGCTAATGTTAATGCTGTACTTAGGTTTTGGTTTTCATGTTGTTGTACTGTAATTGGATCTTCTCTTGGTTGTTTTCTTCTTGGTGGTGCTTGAGGATCCATCTTTTCTTGTTGTTGATGTTTCAATTTTGAGGGTTCTTTAGTTTGGTTTTTTGTTAAGTCATCTGGTGGTTGCGGTTTCTTTGGCATTGCTGTCCGTTGTTCATTCCTCAGCATTTTTGGTTTTGGTTGTTGTTGTAATTCATGTCTCCTTATTTGTTGTTTGTGGACTTTGTTGTTGTTGTTGTTGTTGTTGTAGTTGATTTTGACATTTATTCAACGTATGTCCCGTTTTTCCACATTTACTGCAAGGCCTACGATAGATACATCCTTTGTACCATGTTTTGGTTAAAAAACCAAAAAGGTAGAAAGCATTTTTTTTTATCTTCACTAGCTTACTTTTTTCTATTTCAAAAATTCTTGTTTCATTGTAGATGCTGGTCTTAGGTATGGTGTCCAGACGTGCTCTTATGACCTTGATTTGGAATTTCTCTTTAAATTTCTGTTTGGTTGCTTCTAGTGGTATTTCAAGTGGTATATCAGTTAAGTGTCATTCTCCTGTCTGTTTTCTGAATTTTCTCCTGTGGGGCATCTGAGTTTTGACAGTAGCTGGTAACCCTTTTATTACTATATCTCCATATGGAAGTATGGGTTTAGTTCCTCTTGGTCTTAGTATATATCTTCCATTTCCCTTTCGGTTAATTGAAAATATTTGGTTTGTATAATCAGGGTTTAACACTTTACATGCTACCATTATATCAACAATCCCTGTTGTTTTCTCCATTGGTAAGTTCTTTGGTTCTATTGTGTCCCCTCTCTATACGAGCATTCTATGAACGAACCTTCGGTCGTTTCAATTCTTTGTATTTTGAAAAAGTCTTCTAACTCCCTTATTATTTGTTTGTTGGCTTTATGCACTTCCATGTTTATTCTCTGCATTCCTAGTGAGTTTTGTTCACTGGTCATTTTCTGTTTTCCTTGTAAACAACTGTTCAAATGTCCTTATTAAAACCATTATTGTTATTTAAAGCTTCTTTTCCAAATATTCGTTTGTTTTTTTTTTAGCTCATGATTCGCTATCGATTAAGTAGAAGTATGGCTGTCCGTAGTTAAGTCTGCTTTGTTCGGGCCATTTGTTTCAGTAACGTAAGTAAATAGAAAACTGTAAGTCAAATATTAACACGAATACTCAACGACTGCCTTTGATCCCAAAATTGAAAGGGTGAGAATGCAAATTGCTGAGTGAATTATCATTGCCCCTTAATGATTCATCCCAGGTACGAAGAAAATCCGTTGCAGGGTTTAAGAAATATATACGAATATATACAATAGAACAAACATTAATCAATACGCAAACACACAATTTTTATGTGACCTTGACCCCAAGGTAGTAGAGGCAAGAAACCATATCATATAATGAGTAGCGTTAACTTCATAATAGCTTATGATAAGTATGTTAAGAATCTATCAAAAAGGTTTAAGAAATATAAGCAAATGAAAACTTCAATCAAAATATGAAATGTTGACACAGTTGCCACTGTCGGAAAAGTGTAACGTCTTGCTTCTTTCCCCACAGTGGCTAGACGTAACTGATGATAAAAACATTATGTTTTTGTTTATACAAAAACTTGCAATATGGATATGCCAGAATTACAGTTTTAGTTTGTCTGGTAATTTATTTTTGCTAGTTCAATTTTGTGGCATGTCAAGGCACAATCAATATACACACGATAATCTATTTACCCCCCACATTCTATGGGGTGGCAGATATTTGTACAGCAAATATGGTGCACTGCGTTGCATATGGATATAACCACAACAGTGATGATGGGAAAAAAGATTCTTTCTTTTTTTCGAAAGACCCTGTTTAACGGGAAAACGTGGATTCAAGCTGTGAAATTGAATAGGGTAAGGAGGTGGGAAAGTTGTATAATTTATGCCAGATTATAGTCAATTTGGCCCAATTCGACTCAACTTAACAATAGTTTGAACAAGTTTTTTTCCTTCAAACAACATGTAGATAATACGCAAGATACGTATTTGGAATAAGTTTTAGTAAAAAAAAACCCATTTAAACGAAATTGATATTCTTTCAAAGAAAATAATCATACTTCGTAACTCTCTCTCTCTCTCTCTCTCTCTCACACACACACACACACACACACACACACACACACACATACATATATATATATATATATATATATATATATATATATATATATATATATATATATATATATATATATATATATATATATATGAGAGATAACACAAACTGTCATATCTTGCTCGTTCTTATTATAATATTTATAATAAACATATTATGCTAAAATAATATATACGCATTTTATTACAACATTCTCATTTTAAGTCTTTCGGTCAAATGATCAATATTGATTTAGTAAACAAAAATACTTAACATAATATTCTGCAGAATAATGTATACATTTTTCTAAGGGTGGTGTACACAAGATATTATAACAAATATGTATAATTGTAGCTTTCACGTGTTAACACTGCTGCATATAATACACTCTTCATACATGCGAAAGATTGTTTTTTTTTCAAGTTGCCTTATTGTGTGCGCGCGTAAATTAAATACTTGTCATTACTAGTCAATATCGTCAATCATATTTGCTCCAATTTATCATATACATAGGAAAGGAAATAATTTTGTTTTGATCCCCCTCCCATTTGCACGATACAAAAAATTTATAAATATACACTTATTTGAAAATAAAATGAAAGAGACTAACCTTGCATTGTTATTATTTATTCCTTCTTGTTTCATCATGGTAAATTTATTTAAAAATAATATTCACAAACTCATTATATTTAGTGGCTGCCGGCTTGCGTATGTAGTCTTACTTGCTATCGCTTATGTCAAATAACACAACCGCGAAAGAAAGGGGAATCGCACCTGATTGCTGAAAGGTACCTGTCATCTACACCTGTTACAAGGTGCAAACTGACCAATATTGTATTGTATCCAGGTTAACTATACGACGGTATCCCGCTGATAAAGATCATTTTTATATTTAAAAAAATACATTCACTGAGAGTCGGGGAGTACAAATGATAATATTTTCGTTAGCATGTGTTACAAAAGTGTTATTAAAGAATGTTATTGCCGTGTATACTATTTGCCCTGCAAACATCAATTATGATTACATCCGGCAAACAAATAGAAGCCCGCGTGCTAGATAAACTCAACTGGCAGCGAGCAATAAACTCTTTGCCGACTGACTGTGCCTCTAACTCCTTGCTTGAACTTACGGACCGGTTATCAGATTCCAAGGTTTTTTTGAAACTGACTTTGATATCTTTTAAGTGTGCCGATTTTTTTTTCTTATGAAGTCGGCCGAAGTAAGGAAGCCAATTTTGGTTCCTTTAGATTCTTTTAAGTGTGCCGATTTTTTAAAAAAAATTAAGTTGGCTGACCTAGGGACGCCAACATTGATTCCTTTTTACCTTTATTAATGGGAATTTTCAAAATAAATATAAACAATGGAATGGTTTTGAAATCGACAGAATCCAGTGCGTGGCGCACGCATATTGATAAAAGGCTGAACAGTAAATTAGTTTTCAGTAGTTTCTTCTAAATAGTCCCTATCCATAGTTTATGTTTTATTTTTAGACAAAAAAAGCACGTAGTTCATCTGGTGGGGATAAATGTAATTCATTTCTGGTTTTCGTCCTCTATAGGTGGGAAATCGTAGATAAGAAGTAACAGAGGTGTATACGTCTATTTCAATTAATTAACTTATTTCTTCTTTACGTTTCATAATTGTTTGCTCTTTTTGTTTGAGTATAACTACCATTAGTCATGTAATGCAAATCTGATATAAACAGAAATATTGTTAGACTATGGATGGTGACTGGAAATAAATGCGACTTTTGCTTAAAAAATAAAGCACAAAGATTATTTTCCAAATATATGTTTATTAAAAGGAACACAACTGAATACTTTACAAATGAGAGCCATCCGTCATACAAAAGCCACAAGTAATGTTAAAAATAACCATGTACATTTTTAAAATGACTGACTATATTGAAACTGACATGTAGCTCATGTCCTTAGCTTAAAATACAGTGGTGTGTATGCCTTGAAACTGACTTATAGAAGAAAGAAAACAAATTTTGATTGACAAACTGGCTGGATTGAAAAAGAAACAGAAACGGAGACTTACATATTATATCTGGTTTTTAAGATGGTTTTATGATGCTGACTGTTTGAAAAATGTTCATGACGTTAATCAGAAATATATGCATCTCAGTAAACATAGGCTACACAATATTTAAAAATATAATGTATACTCAATATACTAATATGGTCTATTTTCAAATGGTGATTAACTCAGACATTTCATATTAAATAAAGATGGCTGCAATTATCAAGGTCAATATACTCCACTGTATTAATCAGGATTGCTCTCATGTTGCACCCATTTATAAAAGCTTACACATATCAAATTACCAATATGAATTAAAAAGTATACACTGCAATTAAAACTTGTATTATTACACAATATACACAAGAATGATTAATCATAATACATTCTCATCGATTTTTTAAAAGGAAAAAAGGCTCAATCATACACTTAAAATAATTTTTAAAAACCCTTAACTTTTTAGTTTAAATTTCATGCCAAAATATTAGAGCAACAATTTCACACATATAAAAAAGCTAATACCAACATTTATTTTATAACTATGAATACTAGCTACCTAGTAATAAACACATCATACCTTACTAACATCATCTATTCAATCTTATTAGAAGGTAATAACTTCATAAGTTTAGGCTTGGTATAAGTAGACCATATTTATTGTCTTCAACAAAATAAATGTTGAGAGTTTGCATCCACAATCAAATGAGAACCCTCAAAATTTAATTTACAATGCATGCATTATGACCTGACATGATCTTGCCACCAATTTAAAAAACCACTTTCTGAAGTGTGCACCACTTTTGTGCCATAATAGATGGAAAATCTTTGTACACCCTTGTTTCAGAGAATAGACCTATTCAATTTATGGATGCAATCTCTTACAGCGGTAATATATTGGGAAAATACTTGTATGTAATGTTTGCATCAGCTATTATACATTTGTTTTCCAAAACTACAATTATTTTGTTAGCATAAAGTTTTTTTTTAAAAAATGCTGGTATTAGCTCATTTTATACATACTATAATTAATTCAAAATTATCCAGGATAGAAATATCTTACATAAATTATTAAAAATCTGAAATAAAGTTGACAAAATTTGTGGCAAAGTTTTCATTATTATAAAAGAACAATACTACTGATCTCAACTAAGCAAAGTATGTACAGCAGAATTTCACATGTTGTACATGGTTGGTTTACTACATGACACAATATTGACTTGGATTACATATTTATCAAACTAATTTGTTGTGTTGAGCTATTTCTAATCTTAATTAATTTATCATTTGACAGATCATTTAAATCATTACAGAAAAATATACAACACTTTTCTTACTTTAAAAGACAATTAAGAGGATTAAACAAAATATCAACTATGAATATAGCAATATGCCAACCATGAATACAGCAATGTATGACTCATGAATATAGCAATATACCAACCATGAATATAGCAATATACCAACCATGAATATAGCAATATACCAACCAGGAATATAGCAATATACCAACCATGAATATAGCAATATACCAACCATGAATATAGCAATATACCAACCATGAACATAGCAATATACCAACCATGAACATAGCAATATGCCAACCATGAATACAGCAATATACCAACCATGAATACAGCAATATACCAACCATGATTATAGCAATGTACCAACCATGAATATAGCAATATACCAATCATGAATATAGCAATATACCAACCATGAATATAGCAATATACCAACCAGGAATACATCAATATACCAACCATGAATACAGCAATATACCAACCATGAATACAGCAATATAACAACCATGATTATAGCAATGTACCAACCATGAATACAGCAATATACCAACCATGAATACAGCAATGTACCAACCATGAACACAGCAATATACCAACCATGAATACAGCAATGTACCAACCATGAATACAGCAATGTACCAACCATGAATACAGCAATGTACCAACCATGAATACAGCAATGTACTGACCATGAATATAGCAATGTACCAACCATGAATACAGCTATATACCAACCATGAATACAGCAATGTACTGACCATGAATATAGCAATGTACCAACCATGAATACAGCTATATACCAACCATGAATACAGCAATGTACCAACCATGAATACAGCAATATACCAACCATGAATAAAGCAATGTACCAACCATGAATATAGCAATGTACCAACCATGAATATAGCAAAATACCAACCATGAATATAGCAATATACCAGCCATGAATATAGCAATATACCAACCATGAATACAGCAGCAAAATGACAACCATGATTACATCAATACAGTAATGCAAAAAAACATTCAATGTCATTTTAACATATTGTAGAGATGACTGAATGTATTATCTTCTTACAGATTGTTTCATTTAAGAAAAATTAAAACTGTCCTCCAAAAAACTGGGCATTTTCACCAATATGGTTTTCTTGATTATGCAGCTAACTAGAAGTTTACTCTTTAATTATAACATTTTGTTCTAAATTAGACACTTATTACATAACATGCATGATTATCTAGACATGAAAATATTATCATACAATAAAAATCTACAAGAGTTATGTCCCTTTGACCATGACCTTGTCACACAGATTTGTAATCTCTTTGAAAATGTAGGCTTAATAATTGAAACTTTTCATTATGTACTGAAAATAAGATAGTCCTTTTATACTTAAGGTACTATTTACTGCATGTTTTCATGCAATGCATTGTTTTTTTTAAAAGTTTTTTTCATGACGGGGACAAAATTCAATCTCTTGTGGATAAATAATATATACATAAATTACTGATAATCATAGGATAATCAAACCAGTCATATATTGCATACAAGAGATAAGATGGAATTTGAATGGACAGCTGACAAGGTAAGTTGTCACACTTTGAAGTATGCATGTCTTCTTTTCATGTATATCTCTATTTGTGCAATAAATTTAAATTGTCATAAATTGTTTGTATTAAATTCTTTCATTACATTTTTAAATTTCTTTCACTAAATTTTAGTATATATATATATATATATATATATATATATATATATATATATATATATATATATATATATATATATATATATATATATATATATATAAGCCATTTTAAACAGGTTGGCAGTGTGTAAAGATGTTTGATTTGCAATGCAATGACCAATTAGCAAATATTATGTGGTCTGTCTTCAGAGGGATCTTGGTTAATGAGTTGAGAGTTCTAGGGAAGTGTCAAAAAAATTCTGAAAATGTGAATTTAGGGCTGTGTTATGTAATTAATTATACCACATATGTTTAAGAGACAGATTAATATAAATTCTACAAAATTACACTATAGGTGGCACAAATGACCAACTATGTTCATCTCACTCTTTCCTATGTCAATGTTTATATATTTGGAATTGTTTTGAAATATTTAGCTTTTATTTCAAAAACAATATTAATCAAGATATATATATATATATATATATATATATATATATATATATATATATATATATATATATATATATGCATGCAAAATGGAGCAATGAACAACAAAGTTGTGATATGAATTAATTTGTTTTTGTGTAAAGAAAACCATCCATCTAGGTGTCACATTTAACTTTTCAATAGCTCTGAAAACAACGGTACTTTAGTAATTATCTTGTGATTTACATGTGAATAGCTCAGTGACTGGTCAACAGTCCACTGAATCCACTGATAAGCATTACATGTATTTCACTGAGATAAAAAGTCAAGGACTGAGAGAAAAAAAGGTCAAATCAAAATATACTTATTTGCAGATGGTTACTCTTCAGTTTTATACAACAGTTTTAGTTTGCTCAGGCACTGGAAGGTAGGACTAAAGATCTCTTGTTATAATGAACATAAACCTAATGCACAGTTTAGCAATTACATCAAAAAAGGAGTTTTGCTGAAAAAAGCAGATTAATTTATGTACTGTAATTATAAATTATCAGACATTTCTATCTATTTGAGACTTTTAGAATGCATATTCATAAATATATTGGAATATTTCTGTTTGTGAATAAATGATGAATATTGGCCACACAGATGTTTATAAATATAAACATTTTTGATGTCATACATTTAACACATCAGTGCATCATCTGTTTACAAAAATTGTCAAGAAACTAAACAGATGACAAACGACAAATACTTGACATCAATTTGAATAATTTAGTCACTTCCTACCTTACATGCATGACAACCTGCCAACCTAGCAATAGGAACTAATTTTACATGACTAATAAGGGCATCTACCATAAAGAGCATTTTTATATATACATTTTCTAATACAGCTCTTTTTTGGGAAATTATACAATATATCCACTTGAAAATAATCTGTGTAATAAAAGGTGCAATATTTATTAGATACTGTGTGATAATGTTACTATTAATATATTGTAATATTACAGATATCAATGATTATTGTTGCTATCAAACATTGAAATAAGTATAAAAAAAACCACTTGACAAATAGAATAAAGTACATTCTAGCCTTTACAAAAAATTTTAATTAATCTGTTTGATAAAACCAGCAGATTGATTAATAAATCTACAAATGAATGATTTTTGGTAAATCATTCAATTTATGGCAAAATACTTGAAGCAATTACCATATAAAAAAAATAATAAAATAAATATAAACAAGACAGGCTTCTAACAATGGATTATCAAAAGGTGCCAGCTTCATGGACAGATTCTAATTCCAAGTCATGAATAATGGCACAGTCGCAAAGATAATGGTCCTTATAAATGAAAATTACATTAATTCTAAAATGCAAGTTGGATCGAACTGGCAATGACACAGATCCAGGTTTGATGTCATATAAGTTGTTGTTTATAAGCATTACAATGTACCTTATAATATATTTTCTGCATTTTTTTAAAAAATCTATTTTTGTTAATTACATTCTTTGGTTTAATTACTATTAATTTGTCAACAAGAATTAAAATTTAAATCATGATGTCAATGTTTACTATCATTATGTAGTTCATAACAGTCTGAAACAAACTTTTATGCTTGCAATGGCTGTTAGATTTCATCAACAATTTCTAAATCTATACCAGTATTTGTTCACAGTATGTATACTTGTACACAATACTTGTTAGCCATATTTATATCTGAATTAAGCTAATGGGGTAGGTAAGCTCTACCCTAAATGACCTGAATAATATAAATTACCATAAGTTAATTACACAAATCTATATACACTCTAATCTACTTAATCTGATCAACAACCTTTGCTATTAATATTGCTGGAGATGCAGGTGTAAAATAAATATATTTACTTTGTAATAACTTTCAATTAACTGTTCTAATTGTTATTAAGAAACATTTCATGTACAAAGTTGACTAAGTGCAATAATTCAGACTTTAATAAAACAATTTTATTATATTTAAATTACTGAATAATGTGGAATTTATAAAATGGTAAACATTTTCAATGTAACAAGAGTTGGCTTCACTTCATTTGATTTATGTCAACAATTACAATATAATAACTTATCTTTCAAAGCTTTTTTCTTTAAACATGTAAGGAATCAAACAAGTGTCCATTTTAGTTCATCTATGAATTGTTAAATTTGTCTCTCACATGCCATATACAATAAAATTTTAGCAATAGTGAAATTTTGTTGATCCAACTGTCTAATAAGGGGACTGAGAAAATAAAACCCATACAAATTTACCACCTTAAACATTATAATTTATCTAGGTCCACAATCACTGGAATACAAGCACCAAAAATTAAAATTTGCGAAAAAACTCAACAAAGTGTATGTCCAAGAAAAAATAACATCATATGGTACATTATTTATAAATGGAGCCAATTATTACCATAGATATGTTATTTTTCCAGTTTGTAAACAGACTCCATCATTAAAAGTAAAAAAACCAGTAAACTTATAGGTGGCATGGAATAAATTACAGCAAGACAAACTTACAAAACCTTTTCATAACATTTTTATAGCTTCAAGGTTAACAAGGTTGCAGGTAAAAAAATGTTTTACCAAGAGGCTGAGTATGGCAAGTATTTAAATGTTTCATGTTTGAGTTATATATCAAAAAACAAACCATGCTTTTCAGGAAGAGAAACAAATGCTTATTTTTAATATATGATCTTTTGCATTTGATAGCTTGAAGCAACCATAAAACTTCTAAAAACTCTTACAAAAACAGGAAGTGAATGAAGGTGAAATTTATGTTTTAACACTTTAAGTACTGGGGGAACATTTCTATTTAATTGTATTTATTGTAACAATAGTGATGATGTTGATGCATGTCTCATGAGTTCCATATGGAACTTTGCATTAAAAAAACATAACTGGAATTAGTCTTAAATATAAGAAATTTGCAGAAAAATTACAAAGTATACTGAAAAATTACAATGTATACTGAAATTATAGCTTAATAAAACATACAAAAATGAAATGCACACATGACTGTCAATCTGACACTAAAATTGATAAAACAAAATGCAGGTGTTATCATACAAAATAATTATGTTATAATGTGATAAAATTATATGATGGAAACACATATCTCGAAAGATACAAGACTGAAAATGTTTCACAAGCAAATTTCAGCTATCATTTTTTATATGAAGTATTCAATAAACCATTTTTGGAAATGGAGTCAACTTTTGATATTTACAATGTGATCTAAAGTAATGAATAATGTTTGATATTTACAATGTGATCTAAAGTAATGAATAATGTTTGATATTTACAATGTGATCTAAAATAATGAATAATGTTTGATATTTACAATGTGATCTAAAATAATGAATAATGTTTGATATTTACAATGTGATCTAAAATAATGAATAATGTTTGATATTTACAATGTGATCTAAAGTAATGAATAATGTTTGATATTAACAATGTGATCTAAAGTAATGAATAATGTTTGATATTTACAATGTGATCTAAAGAAAAGAGTTAAGCATAAGATGGATTATTCATACTTTCTGACAGAAGGATGTATCTGGAATTCTTATAGCTGACACAGGAATAGCCTTTTATTAAAATGCACATGATTAAAAGCTATCAAAACAGCATGCATTACTACTATGCCTATATAAAACTCTGCATTCAATGGACAACTTCTGGCTACCATATTTTGGATAAAATTAACCAAATATAAATGATAGATTATAGTAATTATCTATGTAAAAGATAAGTATATGCAACCTTGGATAATCCTAAGAAGGTAAAGATTAATTTCAGTTAAAGCTGTTAGTCATTCCTTTGGTGATAAATGCACCTACAAACAATTTATTTACTATAAACAACAAGCTGTTAAATCTTTTTAAATGTACATATAATTGTGCCAAGGCCAAAATAAATTAACTTTTCTTCATATTTACAAATAAAATTTTGTGTAAAATTTCATTGAACTGTGTAAAATGAAAAACTAAGATTGTATATGGAAGATGACATGAAAAATCTCTTATAAGTCTGACTTCTTCTCAGAAGTTAATGTGACAGTCTACAAGCAAATAACCATTTCTATTCAACCTATCAAATCATCAGACTTTACAAGATGATTAGAAATAAATCAATATGTTATAAATAAATTAAAAAAAATATTTGTGAAATAATATGCAGGTAATCACGATTCAAAATAAAAATCTGAATAAAATGCTTAAAAAACTACTTTTAGACAACTTAAACATCATTCTTTCAATTGTTAATTAATAACATGCACTTCTATGCACTTTAAACATCTGTTCTATTAGTTCTTTTATAAAATAAATTTTCTTAAAATTTGCATCATGAATAATAGTTAACAAAGAAACTAATTTATTTATCCAGGTATTGTTTTTAGATGCTGAGATATACCTTGATATACCTGAGATATACCTTGATATACCTGAGATATACCTTGATATACCTGAGATATACCTTGATATACCTGAGATATACCTTGATATACCTGAGATATACCTTGATATACCTGAGATATACCTTGATATACCTGAGATATACCTTGATATACCTGAGATACACCTTGATATACCTGAGATATACCTTGATATACCTGAGATGTACCTTGCTGCTATATTACAAATCATGATACCTAGGACAATTTTCAAGCTGGTCTTGATAAAACAAAAACAATCGCAAAATGAAACAACAAAGGAAATCCATATCAAAAGCCAGCATGACCACTAGCTATATATGACTATATATACATTTAAATGATAAATCCTATATGATATTGTGTTTGCAGATGATAAAATCTTTTCTAATGGGTGAAAGTCCATTTTACAGCAAAATATGTACAACTAAAAACCAAACATAAAAAAGAAAAATTTTTTTATCATATGAACATGTCAAAGTTATAATCAATAGTTCTTCTCACACAACTTTACAGACCAGATTTTGAGAAATAACTTAATACTATTAATTTTGCAGTTTATCAATATTTTACATCAGAATGAATGGGCCTCACAATACTTGTGAATCCTGCTTGAAATAATCCATAATTCATCACAACTGTCTACAAATACAACATGTGACCTATAACCTTTAGGCACAGTACAATTTTGTTGTTGTTGGGTTTAACGCCATTTTTCAGCACATGATAGGCTATTCATGGCGGCCAGTATTAATGGTGGAGGAAGAAACCAGGAAATCACCGGAAAGAACCACTGACCCACGAGAAGCTACTGGCAAGCTTTCTCACATATCCACATTCGATGAATCCTAGATTCGAACCCACGCAGACAGAGGTGAGATGGCAGTGATCCATAACGGACAGTGCTTTAGACCACTCGGGGCCCCCAGTACAATTTTGTAGCCTTTCATCAATCATGACACATGCTTTAAATTCAAAGTAGGAAAAATAACTTTAGTTTCTATGACATGTCAAGTAATCTAAACTGATTACAACATATTTGCACAGATTGTACTTCCAATTCAGATTTACATTATGCAACAAAATCTTGACATGAGAAAATTTTCAAACAAAATATGAATTAATTAGGTCAAATTTAAATTAAATCTAAATAAAAGTTAAATTTACAGCAATGTTTATGCAAGCCTTTGTAACAATGTTAACAGGGACACTGTAGCAGACAGTACCTATATGTAAACTTGCATAATTAGTCATTAAAATAGCTAAAGGTCATCTTTCTGTATTCATAAAATCAATTAAACTGACTAAATATAACAAAAGACAAAAACAGTATTGAAAACATTACAAATTATTTCAAAATATGTTTTTTTTTGTGTGAGAAAATACACCAATATACCCTTTTTACAAGAGCAATACAAAACTACTCAAATTTTCCCAATTTTGCAATATGATTATTTTGTGCATGTATGAATAAATACACCTATTGAAATCTGTAATGTATGCATGCTAAAATATTTTTGTAAGCCTTCTTCAAGGAACAAAATGTTTTGTTTGTTTAACCACTACAATACACAATGACCACTTATCATTTGTTTTTATCTTAGCTCATTATCTGGCTGTACAGAAAACTGCATCAGTTTACTTTCTGACAATGCCAAATGCAATAACAACATTTTACTGTTTTAAAAAATATTTTAAAATGCAGGAGAATCATGATTATGGAAAATATAAATCAATAAAGCAACAAATAAGTACTTGGACCTATGTGGGTGAACCTGCTAAAATGCAGTCTCTTCTGTTTCATAAGTGTTTATTATCAATAATAAGGAAAGCAATCCAAATAAATTTGTATATCATACACACATAACTCATTAATATGTACATGTAAATGCAAGGATGAAGCAAGGCAATTATATATATATATATATATATATATATATATATATATATATATATATATATATATATATATATATATATATATATATATATATATATACACACACACAAGTTACATCAATATTTGATTTACATTAATATGCATGCATAGATTTAATACAAATTTAACTCTGATTTCACTCAGTCTTTTCATAAAATCTAGTCTACATATACAGAGATATAAAGCGAAATACCAAAATTAATTTGTACTTGCAGAATGATGTTTACTGCTTAGAACAAAATAACATATCTGTTAGATGACCACAACTTAACAATGACCCTTTTCTATTAGTTTATTTAAATATACACAATGAGTGCAGAATAAAAAAAATCAGCCTGGCCCCTTCCCAACATCAAGCCCATAATTAAGCAATGCTATAAAATGTAACATTGACTCAAAGGTAAAAGGTTGATCAAGCATAGCAAAAAATGAACTGACTTAGCTTCATAATGATTAAAAAACATGAATAAAATCCATCAAAGAGTTTAGAAAATATAAGTGAAAGAAAAAAATTACACAAAACTTTTGTGACCCTGACCTTCAAACATGAGGTGTATGTTTAGCATAATATTATAGCTGCATTCACAAGATACTGTCTTATACTGCATGTGCACACAGTTTTTTGTCAGTATGTGCATTTTTAGCATATCACTATAATATTCACAAAGTTTCATGCAGAGTCTATGAAAAATGAGACTAACCACATTCTAATTTTTTATACTGTTGTACACTACATTCAACTCCAAGTAAAAATAGCATTAACTCTATCAAAAGACAGAAGAGCTTGTTAATTTGTTTATATGTGAATCTTCAGATAATCTTCAAATTAAGCACCAAGTTTCAGTGCACACATAAAATTTTCTATAAACTGCATTCAGCTGCAAGAAACCAAGGTAAATAAAACAAATGGAGAGTAATTTGTTGAAATACTTATATGCTTACATTCAAATGACCATAACATGCTTCATGGTGTTCCACCAAAAACTGTCATACACTTTATCCAGCTCCATCTAAGAACTGAAAAAAGCTACAAAAGTCACAATCAGATGATGATTATAACATTTTTTAATTTTCATGGCAATCACAGCTACATAACTCTTATAAAAATTGTGGAATCATAGTGACATGTCAAACTGAATCTTCAGGTGATGACCATAATATTTACCAAGTGTAATGGCAATCAATCAAAACTGCAAGATTTGTTGTACTAACAATATTGTGTCATACAATGGATCAAACAACAAGATGAAAAGGGCAGTAACTCAAACAAGGTGTTTTTGTTGTTTTTTTTCTTCAAAATTTTATTTATCCGCAATCAAAGGTTGCATAAACAAAGTTATTAGCTGCCATGCCCATCTTTAGATAATGATAATAGCATTTACCAAGTGTTTCAAAGCAGTCCATTAAAAATTAATGTCAAGTAGCATTCAGTTGTGTTATACATTTAAATACAAGTTAAAAAGGGCAAAACTCTTTTATTAAAAAATTGTAGAAGCCAAGTGATTTGTAGAGATGGGCATCTTCAGTTTATGACAATAATATTTTAAAAAAATGTTAGTGTCAATTCATCAGAAACTGAGAGTCTAGCTGCACTAACAAAATTGAATGCCAAATTGAAGGATAGTCACATGGGTTCCTATTAGTACTAATATTAGTACCCTTAGTCCTAATTTAAGGCTACAACATCATAGCTAGGGTTCTTATATAAATTGGCTTGTATAGAGGTGGGGGTATAATTAAGATGGTCATTACCTTTGTGTTATTTACTATTATCAATAGCTAATATCATTTATAATACATTATCAAACCTAACATTTTGTTGAATCTTTACTTTTCTCTACAATCTAGTTGTGTCTTTTCTGAACCAGCATGACTATATGCAATCTCCAAAGGACACTGTTTATATCCTATTATCCAATTTTGTAATGCAGTACATTAACACTGAAAAAATGCATTCAGTGTTTTGTTTTGCATGTGTTGAGAGGTTATTTAAAAACACTGCTAATGTCACATTTGTAACAAAAAAGGTCTGCACAATGTTAACAACTTGAAGCAGACCTGGCAACCTTTTAATTTCATTTTATATGAAAAGAACTCAACATTAATAATGAGCTAATATGAAAATCTGAATGGAAAATGAATTTCAATTTTCTGCATCTTGATAATAAACAATTACATACAAAGTTATTCATAGTAGTTTTCCAAATATGTATTTACATTTTTTGTGTACAAATTATGTTAAAAATCAAGCAACTGTAATATAACAACAAATGTACAATACCATTATCTAGAGTCAAATCATGACAGCTGAAACTACAAAAATAGTATGACACACAAACTGAATCACTAAAGCTGTAGAACTATGTCTTCCTGTACCCTTTTGCTGCTCGAATTCGATTGGTTCGGGTTCCATGGGCCTTTGTTTGGGTGATCTGCTGGTCCTTCTTCTTCTTGTGCTCCTATGATTACAAAACAGAATACTGATTAAATTCACATCCCTTTGACACAGCTTGAACTAGAGGAATAATCTACTCACTTTAATATACCCTAACTTCACATTTCACTCCTATCACAATGATGGAGATGAGTAGTTTTCAATTGAAAAAAAACCCACTGTTGCCACAAGCTAACAGCCACAGAGAGCAACAAGTTTTACAATAGGAGACCCAAGTGGACTTGATACTGCTCACCTTTTTGACACTTGTCTAATAGCCAATTTCTTCCAATGCTGTTGACGCAAGGCCTACATACCATGATGAAAAGAAGCAATTGTTCACAGATATGCAAGAAAAGGGCAACTAACCATGTATTTTGGAGGCAGGTCTACAAGATAATGCACACTTTAAATGGCATCAGAATATGTTGAATAATTCCCAAGATATGTTGGTTACAACAATCTGCTGTAATGGAGATTCAAGGCAAAACCCAGTGTTCTTACCAAATTCCTCTGGAGCAAGTTGAACTACAAAAATGTATAGCTTTTTCATTATTTTAATTGCAATCCATCCACAATGGCCTATTTAGTAGCATTACTGTTGATAGGAAACCATTTTTCTTAGATTTTAACCTTATAACCTGATATCAATCGGCTTCATTCTTACCACAAGTTCACACCAAGTACAAAGTCTGGTATAGATATGGGATTAAAAATTATTTTTTTGCATAATGTTTTTCCTTCTATTTGTCACAGTGATTCTGAGCTGACTTTCTGACCCTAAAATTGATATTTTTTTCCATACCATAAGTGCAAGTCAACTACAAATATTGGTAACTTTTTATGATGAAGAACTACAGTTGATGTGTGTAAACAATATTATTTCTTTCTGTCACAATGTCCTTAACCTTTCCAAGTTTGACCATGATAGTTGATAAAAGATGGATCTATGTATAGGCAGAAGGATGGCTGCATGGCTCATAAAGAATGCTATATCCACAGGGGTATACAAATATGAAAATTGCCTATATAGCATGAAAATTTAATGTTATGTACAATTTATAAACATGCATACAAATTTTATTGTTCCATTTGTGAAGTTGTACTAACATAGGTGTCAGATGACTAAAGATAGCAGCAGCAAAATGATATGTTCAAAAAAAAAAAGAAATGAGCATAAAACTGTTGAAAATTATTTCATACGTGTGATTCAATATGATCATCCATATTATTTATTCTGTTCACTGTTTCAAAATAAGAAATTAAAGAAATAAAACAACTAATGAAACATATGCATAATATAAGAAAATCCACCATTACACTTAATTCAAAATTGATAAGCAGGAATTAGACGATGCATGATTGCTTTGAGACAACATTTCAATTTTTGAGATCCACCTCTGCCTGAGAAATCCTGGACTCTTGGAATTGAGAAAATTGTATGATAATCACAATGAACTGATGATTTTGAAAATGAAGTAAAATGATGATTACCCATGCTGATTTCCTGTGCTTGAATATTTTTAAATTTTGTGGAATCTATTTCCATGGATGCCTAAAGTATAGTTCTATGCTTTAAAATAATGAAATTCTGAAAATAAAAATATATAAATAGCCCATTAGATTTGGCTACACAGGAAGTAGCCTGGATGTGGAGCCAGTTGAGGGCCCCAAAATAATGACATTCAGCCATTTGAAATGCTACATTTGCTACAAATATAACAAAGGTCAGCTATTTCTAAGTGGGGCCTGTTGGAATGACTGGTAGCCAGTTCGAAACCTAGTTGCCAGATAGATCAATGCCTGCTGCTTCCCATTAAGTCAGCTCAAACTGAGGCTTTTATTTAAATTAATTCCATCTATCTGTGGTGACCAGTTTGTAATCTTTTATATATATGTTTGATATCTAATCTCTATCAACATCTGCAGATCATTTGGATTATGTTTATATATAAAAAAAATAAATATTTAAATGAAATGCTAATGGAAATATAGGTTCTTTGGCAAGCCAAGTATGGTTGCATGGTTTTGGTAATGATATATCATATGCTGGAGGAACACTTGGAACAGGTTCTGAGTCACAAAGATATTCATTTTTCAATTGAAGAAACATCATCACATAAGTAATGATCAATTTACAGGGAGAATTTTCATTTAGCTCCTGTTTGGTTTGGGGTTTATGTATGAGCTACAAGGTTTTATTTACAACCTTTTATATTTAATTTTGTTATGGTTATGTATTGGAAAAGTTGATTTAGGATATGTTTAAATTCTTCTCTGGAATGGCACTATTATGTGGTGCTTTAGATTTATGGTCTGCAACTGGATTGCACTTTGATTTTGCCCAGTTGTGGATTTCAACTCCAAGCATTGCTGGTTGCACTCCACTGGTGAAAGCTGCTCATCTTAAAATTGCTACCAGTTGTTCATGTACATGTATTTGTATAGGTAAATGCCTATGTACTGTATGTTTGTAAGGGGGCTAATGTCAATGCTTATATTTTTTCTTGCTGGGGCACAGAATGCCTCTTTAGACAGGTTAGATGCTAGCTTTTCAGGTTGCTATTCATAAAGTGGAGGTTGTCCATAAATTGTATCTGCCTTTGTTAAAACTATGTACCATGTGATTATGGAATGGGATATATTTTCTAGACTAAAAGCTATTTTGACTGCTTCCACAAGATGAATTTCATAGCCACATGTCATAAAACACAACTAGCACCTTTGATTTTTTTCTGTGTAGATGTGCAGCTTGAGATTACATGCTTTTTTGCACAGTATCACTTTACTTGCCAGTAATATGACATTGGTCTCACACCTTATTATTATGCAGTTCCCCAAAATATATGTAACAGTCTGTAGCTTTCTGGAAAGCCTTTCAGTCATTACAAATTTCAGTCAGATAAGAGCTAGATAACAATCTCCTCTATCTCACACTCAAAAATCTGGATAGTGGCAACACAAAATGCCATCACTGTTAACATCTGTGTATCAAAAACTACATGCTACCTATTCAGTAACTGTTCTTTTTGTGTTATGCCTTCATTTGGGTTGCTGGTATGGCCTCAATGGGAATGTTTAGCACCTTGAATTCTACATAAATAATGTTCAAGACACACAACCAGTGTTGGTGGTTCTGGATGCCAACGATGTTCTTTTATGGCTACAGTTCGGACATGTATTGGTGCTTTCTTCTATACCAAGGCTGTCTTTTGTGTGGTCCTCCAATAGGACAGACTTACCGAAGATATGGAAGTACTTGTGGCAGATGCATTCTCTCTATTGTGTCTTGTGCTGCCATATCAGGTTGTTCAAATTCTGTATCCAATATATGGTATTGTTCCTTTTCAGTTTTTATTCTGTAAGTGAGCTGCAAAAGGTCTATTGAATGCTGCCCTCTGATTAGCAACTCACTAATGTGTTATGAGTACAGGCAATTTTTCCAGCCACAAGACACTAAGCATGATAGTTGCAGTTTCACATTAATAACTTATTGTGGTGGTATGCACTTTAGTGTTGGAATGCAGCTACATCTTACATCAGTGACATCGGTGCTACTGTGACACTTGTGGTTTAAGCACTTTGCAACCTGACTCCTTACTATGGTGAAAGTAGCATATTAGCATAATCAATCTGTCTATTGATCTCATAAATATGCAGTAAAATAATAGCCTCATTTCATGTGGTTTTACTGGAACACCTTGCTCAGATTCATATGTTTTGTAGACCTGGTACAGCCTTTTCTAGCTGTGCCATCAACACAAGGCCAAGCTTCAGGGCATCAACTGAAAGCAGAGACCTACCCTTTATTTACAGGGCCTTCAGTGTTTTCACTAGAATGCAAGCCTAAGTAGCAATGAAAATACCCATTTGTGTTGCTTCAGTGTCCAAAGTGGGCATTTATGGGGCAAGGAAAGGGTGTGAATCCTATAACTGTGACTAGACTAAGGGGAACAATGAGCATGGGAACTGGGGGGTAAGACCACCCTTTACACAATCAAGTAAACTCCTCTGGAAAGGCTCCTTAACCATAGCCAAATGAGATAGCAACAAGAGATTTGGGAGAGAGGTAGCCCCAATGATAATATCCATGCTAGAAGGAATTGGAGTTTTCTTAGCATCTGAAGGCATAGGACACAGATCCTGGGGTAAATAACAGTATACCTTATAGTTGTCTTGTCAAAAGACCTTTATTACCAGCTGGTAGGAGGTAAGGGACTGTAGGGAGGAGGTGCCACCTCTGCCTGTTATGTGTCAAATTTCTAAGAATCTATGATGAGTGACAGGACATCCTTGTCCCACTCTTACTCATGGGGGAAGACACTGTGATCCAATATCTCTCTCTAGCTGGGGAGAGGGACCTTGGCTTGAAATTATTCAAACGTAGTTAAAGGACTGTCTGCAGTGGCAGACCTGGCAGGTGGGTGTGAAAGACTTTGAACCCTGCTAATGTGCTTGTGGGAAAGTTGGGTCCCACCTTCCGTTTTGATCCCAACTCTGTAAGATGGTGATGTCAGCCCATAGACTGTATCATCAATCTTTACAATGAGGCCAATGGCTGCATGCAGATGAAGTTCAATTGCTTCCCTGCAGCGGAAAATTTCACGTCCATGTCAATTCTGAATCACAAGCAAAATGCAAAAGTGGTTTAGATAAATGGGGATCCCAATTTGTTCAATACCCTATACTGAGAGGTTCTTATAACTGGTGAATAGTATTCAAGGACTGGTGAATGACACCTGGTTAATGACTGATCAGGCAACTCTGACCTGTAGGAGGAACTTTCCACAAATCTTATGGATTTATATTCAAGGTCCCCCTTTTCTGGGTGTTTTGATCCTGTCACCAGCAACAGACTTTCGAATCTGTAAGGGTGCTGATGGGAGGGCTATTCACTTTCATCCAAGACTAAGCTATGGGCCAGTAGATGGTGATGCTTCACCCTAATGGGGGTGCAACTCACTCTCAGCCCTATGGGACTGAAAAGGGTGCTGTTCCTCCCATGTGAAAAAGTGTGACTTACTCTCAGTCCAACAGGATTGGGAAAGGTGTTGTTCCTTCCTCATATGATGGTTCAACTCACACTGTAACCATTTATATTATCCTCTGGAGGTGCCCCATTGGCCCCATATGGATGTGAACAGACTTTCCTAATCTTATGCTTAGATCTAAAGGACTCATCAATGGAAAAACCTGAATATTTTGTGTGTGTGTGTGTGTGTGTGTGTGTTCTGGGATTTTTAAAGTAGTTTTAATAGTTTTAGTCATATTGCTATTATGTCTGCAGAGTGGTAGCTGATAGAGATGTTTAGCAGTCGGACATTATGCTGGGACATGTAGCATCATGTCTCATCCAGTCAGGTTATCCTGGCACCAGGCCGGCCTGTCCTAACACTGGA
The DNA here is from genome assembly GCA_016746295.1 of Potamilus streckersoni. Lineage (NCBI taxonomy): Eukaryota > Metazoa > Mollusca > Bivalvia > Unionida > Unionidae > Potamilus > Potamilus streckersoni. The sequence continues at coordinate 3,854,090 of JAEAOA010002358.1, read as the reverse complement.
CTCTTAAAGGAGACCAGAAATCAAAATAAATATAGAATAATAATAAAAGTACTTTAGAGTTAAACCTTATTCCGAAGTATTATTTGTAACCATAATGCCAATATATAAATATAAAGGCGCTGAATTTCCATGACCTCATATGCACAATTTCTGCGCCTATTCGGTTAATTTCGTGATGTGACGTCATACTAACGACTCGGCTTCTTGACTGGCAGTTGCCAGCATAAAAGATATTTTAAATCTTGGAAAATTGTTAAACGTGTGAGTTAGGAAGATATGCAGAAGGCCATGTAAATGACTGCAAAATGCAACAATCAATTCAACACCAGCAGTAGCAGTGATAAAAAAAATAATTTTATTAACCCGCCACTCAAGGTTCCTCTAATTTTAGTTTAGGCCCATCCTGTATTCAAAGTGAGGTGTCCATTGGGCTTGTGGGGTAAAAATGTTTGCCTGAGGAAATGAGTAAATGTATTTCAGGATGTTGACATACATGCCATAACACGGCACAATTTAAATCAAATCACCACAGCCCTAGGCAAAATTGAGATCTGATTTTAATGAAATGGGAGCTCTACTGAAAATTAAGATTCTAAACCTTTTGCACGGTCATGTTTCGAGACAACACAATCTTCAGTAATCTTAACATTTAAAATTTAAAAGAAAAACAAACAACAAAAAGGAACTTTTCACTCTATGCCGGTTATATGTAGTATGTATAAACTGTAGTCTATAGTGAATGGAACTGATACAAAATTTTTCTCCTGGGCAGTTTGAGTAGTAGCATTTAAAATAAAAGAGGTCTGGTATAAAATCAAAGTATCACATTAACTGGCTGACAAAAGAAATTGGGGTGAGGCGACCATTGACCCCACCCCTTTTCCCAATGTGCAAGTGCTCAAGGGACGGGCCATTTCTCCCTGCGATAACCTTATAATACCTAGGGACAAGCCCATTTCTTCATATTCTGGTCAGCTGTGGCTAAACTGCAACAAAGCTTTAGTTTTGATTTAAGTACACGAGAAATCTTTATCCTTGTATTTATCTTGTGAAAAAGACTGCTGTTTGGACCATGTTCAATAGTGGGTGTATGTAAGCACCAACAATTTAATTGATAAATAAAGAATTCCCTTTTTTGTAATAACTTACCATGTATATAGGTTTAAGTCTTCAGGCCTGTAATGATTGCTTACCTAATGAAAATATTTATTCTGAATTTTTTATTTATTTATTTATTTTGGAGGGGAGGGGGCACATATCCTGCATGGTATTATAGTTTTATTTTAATTTAATAATGGGATTAAAACTTTACATATACAGTAGAGAAATGTCAGGTGTCAGCCAAGTTTCTTTGGTGGAAATGCAGATGCTAATTTGCTTGTAGAGAAAATTACACAGCATTCACAGTGATGGATTTAAGTAAATGGGTAACAATTTTATTTTTCATTTGTTTAACTTTAGCATTGTTGTAGTGGTTCTAAAAACTCTGAAAATTACTTGAATAATTATATATTAATACTATAGGTAATTAGCCGAATTTGTTGAAACGTCACAAATAGGAGAGAATAGCAGATCCAATTTATACCGTTAGTATCACACTGGCATCATGCAAATGTACATAATTTTTATTTGAAGAAAATACTATGAGCAGGGAAATAACATGGAAGCAAATGGAGTCATTGTATTACACTCAAATAAAAATATATCAATAATGGGCAATCTAATAAATATGGAAAATATGCTAATGCATCAGTTCTATAGTATTTTGTAAACTGAAATAATCTATACTACTGTAGCCTTATTGTTTGTAGCATTATACAGGTTTTGTTAGAAATGGACTCTGCTAGGAGATTTATTTATTTAAAACACTGAATTCAATTGTAAATCTTACATTTATCCCATTCAACACATAAATTATCGATATCATTCGACATGAACGTTATAATGTTGCATGAAATGAATGAGTCCTATTTTTAAAAAAAATGACAGAAAATTAAGCAAGAAAATTTATTACATAACTACTTCACAAAGGTAACTTTGTGAACCTGCCTCTGATTTTGAATTCCCAATAAGATAATAATAGTTTTCTAGTGGTAAATTGATGTATCATTTGGTAAATACATTTTGATTTGAAACCAATTTTCTTAATATAATATTTTAAAAATATTTAAAACATTTGATCAGCAACATTTTGTGTTATGTATATACAGCATAGACGATTTCATTGTTGTTTCTGCTGAACAATACAACTATCTGCATCGCATCTATAAAGGGTGTTATCTTGATCAGCACTTGAAGACTGAGACTACATAGAACTCTCATCATCATCAATGTTAACAATAGCAGAGCCATCTTTAAGCGGTTTAAATTGGTACGGATTGATGTTTGTCTCACTAGCCATGTTTCTGTTTATATTTGAGGACTCACTAGTATGATATCAAGGGACCACGTGATCTGTTGTCTCATAAAAACTCGGCAATTTATGGAATCATTGTATATTTTTCGCAATAAAATCACTATCCGCTCATAATAATTTTTTTTATGAACATCATAGTCGAATTAGAATTTGTAAAAAAAAATTCATTTCTGGTCTCCTTTAATACTAAGCTCCAGGCAAGGCAGGTGCTAGAATCATTTTTATTAATCTTTGGTCAGAGTTCAAGCCAGTGACCTCCCACATCTAACGCAGGCACTTTAACCACTTATGCCACTGTTGCAGTCTGAATATCAAGAAACAGAAGAGTAAAGCCTCTTTTTAACTATGTTTCCTTTATCATTGTAATCTCTTATTAAATGAATTAAAATGACCAGAAAGGGATGCTTTAATTATAATAATTTTAATTATAATAAATTCAGAAAATTCCTTATTCATGGACAATTTATGATTTCATCAACACCTGATCTAAGTACTGGAGATAAATTAAAAAAACAAAAAACAAAAACTAAGTTGGTAAGAAAACTGCAACCTTAGGAATGTGTACTGTTGAGAAATGAGTAATGTTCATCATCTCCCTGCATGGGCAAGTCTATTGACTTCTCTAATGTCTAGACCTTCCTTAGGGAAGGGATCCACCAGCCACAAAAGATGTTTGTCCCAATATGTGCAATGTCAACATTTATCGCAAACAAAAAGAATACATTGTGAATTTGAAGATAGAGGAAACATGTCTACAGCATTAAGCAAGCCTATTGTTATTTTCCATACAACACAAGGACTTACCTATACCAGTGTCTTAAATATGCAAGGAAAATGATGTTCTCAATGAGAGACAGGGCCTGTCATTATTTTCTTAGAACTGATGGTCTTACCAATACCACAGTGAATGCATGTCCAATGAAAAGATGGAATGCAAGGTAGCCCCTCAAGCTCAAAAAAAGAATGAAGTTCTTAAAGGTAAAAAGGCTAAAATGTGGTTTAGTAGAAAATGAAACAGTTAAATCAACATGACTAATTAAATAACTGCAGAAGAAGACCACTGTTCGTGGTAAGTTGCTACAGATGTAATTTCTCTTGCGACAGTTAAGGCAGATGTCTACACAGTAAGGAATCCATGAAGATAATGAACTGCATAGAACCACATGATATAAGAGAGTGAAGTGCAAAAGGCCATTCTGACTTTTCTCCACTGTGGGAGGATGTATTCACATCAAATGGATGGTTAGTTTTCAAGATGAAAATAGGTTAGCTACACAATAGTGGCAGAATAAGTAAATGCTGTTATTAAAAAAATATTTTATATTGGATACCACTTCTTGAAACAAGTTGTTAACTTCTACTTTGGTTTTAGCTATGTTTTGTGAAAGCTATTCCAAAGTAGAACTAGCATGTATAACAAGCTGCTTCTCTTGTTAATGCAAATTTTTTTTTCAAACAATTTATTCACATTTTTTTCATGAGATTTAATGCAAATAATGAAAAGCTCAATATGATCCCAATTTTTATGTCAGGACTTACTTGGTTCACAAATCAGCTAGTAACTTTGAAAGTACTCCTGCTATAAATGTATTAGCCCACACATATCAGTTGCAAATAAATATTTCCAATTCAGTGATTGCAACAAATACAACTGCTTCCTGTATAAAAAATAATTGTTAATATTCCATGACGGTATGTTTCTTTTGCTACTTTCTTCAATATAGAAATGTTGAAACAACTTAAATTAGTCTCATGAAAATTTTGATTATTTCTATTCCAGAATTAAACTTTTCCAACTTCCTACAGCAAGTGATTAGGCAAAAGTTGTATTTGCTTTTTCAGAAATTTGTTTTTCTTTGATCATTCTAAATGAAATATTAAATGTGAATTGGGATTGAACACCAAACAAAAAAGAATCATTTTCACTTACTTGAACTGTTGAATCAATCAGCTGGAAAAGCGGATACACATTCTGAACAGTTACATCTTCTGGAAACAAACCCTGCAGATCCTGCACAAAGTTTCCATACTTTAAAACACCATTGCTCATCATCCCAACTGGCCAAAAGGAGGCATCACACAGGTAGTTGATCATTCTTTGTGAAATGTCAACTTTCTCAGATGACAGGCATCTGTGAGCAAAGCGTTTCACTGCCTTCAAAGTCAGTTCTGCTAATTTTGGATTCATGGCCAAAAGTTCAGAAAGTTTCTTTTGTGTATGTGATGCTAACTTCACACGGATATAATCCAAAGATTCAATAATGCTGTCTGCATTCAGTTCTTCTAGTAATTCATGCAGAGAGACAAGATGGCATAGTCTAATGCTGTTCTCAGGACTTGGCAACAGGATTTTGTTAAATGGACGTGTCAGTATGTTCTTCCATTCATCCACGTAGTCCACAAGGGAAGTATCAGGCTTTCCAGAAGTTTTCTTTAAAAGAGACAGGATCATTCCAAGGTGTGTTAGGAAATCTGAAACATGTCTTGGATCTCTGTCCTTTTTTTTCTTAATAGACACAACCAGATCTGGAGGTAGTGGTTCTTGTTTTATATTTTTCTGGATCTGATAAATCATAGCAACAGAATTTTGGTAAAGTTCATCTGCATAAGTTATACTTGGCAAGGAATCTTCTATTAGCAAATATTTAACATTAGTTAAGATTTCACTTGCTACTTCAGCCTCAATTGTTTCAAAATCATACACAATTTGTCTTCCAAACCCATACCTTACATCATTCTGTGAATATTTCAGAAAACTGTCATCCCATTCAAAGTTCACAATATCCCTGCTGGTCACATCTGTCAATGAAGTGCATGGGATCATACCTTCCTCACCTCTTCTCAAAAAACTCAGTGACAATGGCTTCACACTGATAGCTATTTTCAGAGTCTCATCAATTAGCCTATTCTGCATGCATACCAGTGTGGACAGTACTTTGAAAATTGTTGACTGCGGCCCATCATAAAGGCAGGATTTTAGTGGCAGTTGACCATGGATATGTTCCAACTTTGGAAAGTCAGGATCAAACTCTTGCAGAGCTTCTATGTTCTCCATAATGTCATCCCAAGATTTTTTAAATTGCTCATATTTTTCCTTTATCATCTTTCTTCTTTTATCATCAGATTCTTTGCATAAAAAATCTGATACTACAATATCTCCAGCCTCTTTTTTCTTCAAGTTGTAGCTCACAGTAACAAAACATGCCAAATGCCAATGCAAAATTGGACAAATATGTTTTATGAGCTTTATCTGTGCTAAATTATTTAAAACAAGCCAAAGAAACTGGAAATCTTCTTTTCTTCCTCCAAGCACCAAAACAAGGCTGTTAAATGAAGGAGTCACTGTTGATCTCCAAAGTGAAGGTAATCTTTGTGTTCGGTTTTCTAATTCGACCTCATCAACTTCTTGGACACAATTTTCCAAAGCTTCTCCAGGCATTCCAAAAATTTTGTTTTGCTGTTTCCTAATGTCCAGAATTCTTCCAAACGTATCTACTGCCAACATTTCAATTCTTTCTGAAAATTCTTTTTCCCATTCAGATCTTTCTGCCTCTAAAGCCATACTTCTGTTATCTGAACAAAGTAAATCACTGATTTTGTACAAAACAAGGTGAAGAAAAACAACTGTGTCATGCTGCTGAAGGCCAAGGTAAGAGCTCAGAAACTCCAGTTCCATCTCCATTCTCTGCACAAGTTGGAAAATTGTATCTTCTTTTTTAATTTCTGTACCTACAAGAGAATGAATATCATCCACAGAAGCAAATCCAACTGCAACAGAGCCAACGAAACATCCATGGAGTAGAATATGGGAAATTATACTTGACAGCCTTGAAATTTTTCTTGATCCAAAGTCAGTCTCCTTTAGTTTAGAAGTACCTTGAAGACAGTATCCTCTGCATGGAACACAGTCAAATTTCATGTCCAATTTGTGAAGAGCTGAAGTGTGAAGATCCACACTGCTACCATTTCTAAGAATTCTGAAATTCTTATCTTCACTCACACAAAATGCTGGTGAAATCTGTGAAGATTTTACTTCAACTGCATCAGGCATGCCTGGAAGAAACAGGCATGATAAACATGCAGGATCCAACAATCCTTTTGCAAAAAGGGATACAGGTTGTCCGGCATCAGATCCATAAACTGTCATAATGACAAGTAGATGTCCAATAAATGAGGAAATGTTTCCATGCAGTAAAGGGGATTCTTCACATAACTGTAACATATCCACTTGAAAATCAACAATTCCAGACAAACATTCAAGAACCATAAGCATGTGTTTTTCCATTTTCAATTCTTTTGCACAATTCACAAACAGTCTACATCTTGTTTTCTCAGTGTCATTCAGTTCTGAAATAAGTCTTTTCATGTAGAAATGCCTCATCACTTCATTATATAGGCATATGCTATCCTCTGTTGATGATAAGGCTCTCTGGACTAAATTATCTATGGCTTTAACATCATCTGCTTTATGAAATGTGGCTGCAAAAGATGAAATTCTCTGGGAAACATACAGTGACAGTGGACTAATTTCTACATATATTAAATCAAAATCTTTTTGCCAACTGTCTTCAGCACAAAACTGAAGATAATCAGAAAGTCTTTTGCATATTCTTTGCAAGTGGAAGATCCATTTACCATTTCCAAGGCATTTCAGCAGAAAAACCTGCAGAGACTTGATCCATTCATCATTATGTGACAATACAGCATTTACCATCTGCATTACAACTTGGCACCCTGAGGTGTCATAATCCCTGTCTTCCAAGTCCTTAGAAAGAACCGTCATGAAGCTCTTTATATAAGCAACTGCTGTAACATGTCTCAGAGAAAATGCACCAGATTGTAAAATACTGTCTGCTTTAAGAAAGTACTGGATTTGTGGATTGCTTGTAGCATTAGTTCCTGCAATATCTTTTGCAATCGTTTTTCTCATAATCTCTTGGTCAAGGATATCAATAAGTAAAACTGGAAAAGGAGAATCAACAAGTCTATCCTCATGTAATTTCTGCAAGCAGGTATCCATAGCCATAAGAAAGGGAGACTCTTCCATTAATTCCAGTGAGCAATCATCACTATCTAAAAGCTTGAACAAAATATTACTATCCAAAGCAAGTTCTGTATGAAGGGCATGGTGAATAGGAGGTTTCAAATGTGTCAACATGTTATCAGGTAAAGAACCATCTGATATTAAGTCCATTAACCAAATCATTATTTCAGTGTCTGGATTTGCCCCTATGCAACGACTACAGTAGGCTGCAATAAGCCTTTGTGCATTATCACTGTGTATGCCCTTACAAGTTTCTATCATGTCTTTCATGAGCTTTCTGATTTCCTCAGCATCAAGAGGTAAATCATTCTGCAAAAGTAATCCCAAATGTTTAAGATTATTTATCTCAGAAGGCTGAGTTAGAACAATCTGTGCAGTAACATCACAGCAAAGTCTCAAGGCATGTAGTACACTTGGGTCCATGGACACTTGGTTGGCAAAAATCAACACACTTGATACTCTTTGGTGCCAAACAGTGACATTTGAAAATTTACCTAAAGTTGATTCACCTGGGAGAAGAACTTTACAAAGATATTCAACCAACAGTTCACATCTTTTCTTCTTATCTTGATTTGGCATTATGGAAATTGCTACTTCAGAGAATGGAATTTTATCATCTTTATTTCCCAAAGTATCATGCATAATGGAGGCACCAGAAGTTTTTATTGCTGAAGAATTGTCAAAATTCTGATCTCCTTCCTGCATACTGTTATCAACAGTCACTGTTGCATTACCACTCGATACAACAGCATCTTCTAGGGGTTTCAGCTTCTCTTCCTGCTGAGTGACATATAAATGGAATAACTCTACAGGTTCAATGTCTTTTGAAATACTTTGCAGTAGGCTTGTGATTCCACTCTTTTCCCCTAAGATTTCATTGCATATGTCCAGCAGCTGAAGTTCAGATTGTAACAAACTTGAATGAACCCAAAATCCTGCATGCATATCTGATATAACAGCAGTGGGATGAATATTATGTAATTCTATCTCTCCCAATAAACACCATCTCATTGCCTGAACCCTCTGCTGATCAGAAAGTCCTTTTATAATTTGATATGATGTTACATCGAAGAAGTCAGTTTTGTAGTCCTCAAGCCAGTTTTTGTAGGTGATTTTCGTTAGTTCTGGAACCTCTTGAGTAATGAGGCTTTCTTGATGTAATAACAACTCCTTCCAAATAATTTCTGGCATGTCATCAATATCCTCTATTTCTGCAGTTGATTTTACACTCTGCACTGCCTCAAGGAAGGAATATTTGGTAGTTTCAATTTTTTCATAGAAAACTTTGAAGAAAGGTACTCTAAAATGCAATACAGGACTTGAACATGCATAGCATTCTGCCTCAGTAGGCTTTGGTGTATTCTGAATGGAAAATATTTCAGGTTCATTAAACAGTTTCCTCCACATTAACTGTACATCAGCTGATGCATCTTCATGGAAAAATGTTGACAAAGCACAAACTTTCTCAAGCTCAAACAATATTCTGGCTAGTGGGTCATTGATTACCTGTGCAATATAGTTCTCAAGGGCATCACTGAATGTTGATGAGGAATACAGAGCATGAGTATCACAGGATACTTCAATCCACCAGTTCTTTACATCTACATTTTCTTGTTGTTCTTTAATCCATTTAAATATGGCCTCATCCAATATGGTCAAGAACTCTTCAGACGACCGAATTTGCTCAATAACAGACTGAATGCTTTCAACACTTCTACCTCCTGATGCATATTGTATTCTGGTGAAAGCCCAAAACAGCTGTTCCTGAATGTATGCAGAAAGTGGTCTTCTTTGCTCAATAGTTTCAATCATGCTCTTGTTGACAACTTCCAATAATGGCAATTTTGGTTCCTCTAGGCTATCAAGCATCACAAGTTTCCATTCAGTTAGAAAGTTGATTTGTGGTACAGCTTTTGATCCATTTTTCATTCTATCAAGATGTATAATCATGCAGACATGTTTTGTGGAGGCATGTGGTTTATTCAGATTTTCCTTTCTTGTCCTCTCCATAATATTTCTAGCTAACAAAATATGCAATTCATCGTCCAAAGATCTGCACTGTAGTATCAAACATTTTTGATCTGCTTCTGACCAAAAGAACTGAATTCTCTGTGTCAACTGTTTCTCAGATTTAAATGCTCCCAGCTTATCAACTTGACATGTGATACTTGGCAGAATAGCTTGTATATTTGTATGTATGTTGCTGTTGGTAAATATCATAAACATCTTACTGTGCTCAGATCCTTGATATGTCCAATCAATCTTTGATTGAAGGTACTTCTGAAGCCCCTCATGAATTGGAAGATGAATATACTCATCTATAATATGGTGAGCCTCTTTGGAAGTTTTGGGATTTCTTCCAAATTCTGATAATCCAATCCTTATTACTGACTCAGGCTTCATGACCCACAACAGTCTTTGCTTGCAAGCTGATGTTAGTTCATCCACTACTTCATTGTCAAGTGTATGAGTACTGTTTTCTTTCATTTTGAGAAAGTATTTATGCACTAATGATGGGATCATATCCACTCCATATACTGGAATGACATCAATTACTTTAAAATGCTTGGATGGTATATTTGTTAACTTCTGCACCCAGTGCTCCAAATCTTTTATGACAACATGTTCATTTTGTGACAAAATGTCTGCAAATTTCAAATTCTGCTTTTCAAAGCGATTAAGGAATGGTGGGTCTGCAAGGTTCATTTTACTCTCATCTACCAAAACTATGCATCTGAAATCATCATGAACCTGGCACATTGGATTACTGTATGGTCCCAAAGCCACTCTACAGTACTTTTTTTCTCCAACCACCGTGTAGTTCTGATTAAGCATATCATACAGACTTCCATAAATGCTATCCAAATCTTTGAGGATAAGGACAAGACCCTGTTCCATACAAAGTATTATTTTGTTCAGGATTCTGTAGTTGTAGTCATCAGTAAGGTCTTCTTCAAATCGACTTCCATAGACTGGAATTGCTTCTCGCTCAAGCTTGCCAAGCTGCTGTTCCAAAATATCAAATGCAGCATCACCTGAGGTAATGAGCATCAAATGTCGAGCCATTTTATCCTGTATATTTTCCACAATAAGGTCAATGACAGGTACTTTGAAATCCTCCAAAGACTGTAGATTAGCTTTGAATAATTCCTGGAGGGTTGATGATTCAGATGGCATTCCACCAAAGTTTCTCTGAAGTCCTCTGTTGATAACTTTCATTTTAATTGCATCAGTTGAATCTTGTGTGTCTAATTCAGACAGGGTCTTTGCTATATACTTCACAAGTGAATAATAGTCCCGCAGGCCATGAAAATTTGCAAATGTCTGTTTTTCAATATACTTCATGTATGAATCTGCCAAGGATTTCAATTCCTTATCAATCTCTACTCTTTTCAGATCTCTGGGCCTTGTACGCAGAAGCTCATGACTACTGTCTGCTGGATTCTTTTCTAGTGATTTGCTAATTGACTTTCCTGTCAAAAACAGTTCGTCCACATCCATTTCTGGTCTTGAAAGATGTATCGCACGATTCATTTTAGCAGCATCAAGTGCCCAATTTGAAATGCCAACTACAGCTACATCAGGAAACTGTTTACCCTCTGGTTCCAGAAGACTATGGAGCACTTTGAGTGGATTGAACCTGGATATTTCTGCCAATCCAATCTCATCCAAAATAACAACTGACAAAACCTCTTTTGGGTTATTATTTTCTTGGTATCTTTGAGCTTTCTCAAAGACCTTTTTGATTCCATCTGAAGTGGATGACTCAGAGCCCTGAAAAGACACACAATTTAGCTGAGGTAATGATTTGAATAGGGGATCTTTAGAATCTCTTCCCCTAAGGTTGCTTCGAATTACCTGTATTGAGAGAGATTTACTGCATCCAGGTTTGCCTACAACAAATATTGGAATCTTGTTTAAGATGCAAACCAATATAACAAAAACATTTTCTTGTAAGGCAGTGTTTTGTGCAGTGCCAGTTTGAAGTTCCATTCTATTCAAAATATCTATCTGTTCCTCAGTTATTATATCTTGTATTTTATTCTCATCATACTCTTCAATTTCATGACAGTGAAAGACATCTGCCATTCCATTTCTGTACCTCTTCCTGTCCAAGGCATTTTCAAAACGACAATGGTAACAATGAGCTAAGGCCAATATCATGCATCGTATCAGAAAATCTTTGCTCTGTGATGAACCATGCATTTTTTTCTTCTTCATGAAGTTTTGGAACCATTTAGCCAACAATTTGCATCTGTTAACATCTCGTAAGCTGACAGCAGACTCGGAATCTTCAATGTTACGAACAACTCTTTGTGACATGATTGCAAGATCTGCAAGCAATTGGTCCATTTGGGGGCTATCCTTGAAGACATTCTGAATCATGCGATGAACATAGGCTTCTTCATCTTTCTCACTGATAGTTCCAAAATCCCACACATAATCAACCATAGTTTCTGGCATTGGAAATACTCTGTACACCAAACGGGACATTTCATCAAACTGTATCTTGCCTGGAAGACCAGCTGTTGATACTTTCTTTTCTGGCCTCTGTTTGTAAGGATTGCAGGCTGCCATAACAACAACATTTGGTGGTAAAGTTTTACCCAAACATTTGTGATGACAAAGAACATCACTTATAAGCCCAAGATGGTTACAGGTGTTGATTTCATCCAGAAAAAGCCATACTGGCTTTTTAAAATTGTTCTCTGCTTCTCTGCGTATCTGTTCAATACTTGCCAATATAAACTCCTCCTCAACACCCGCATGTATCTGAACAACTTCAAAATAAACTTCACAAATTTGGGATAAATACCTAATAAGTGATGTTTTTCCACAACCAGTTTCACCCATTATGAGGACTGGAATATTTGCCTTAATTCTCAGCATTATGAGAACCATTTTCAACAAATTATCTGGTGTTAGTGCATACTCTGTTGCCATATCTTCAAGCTTTTCCTTGGAGAGTGGTATGGGATGTGTTCTTGCTACTCGCTGAAGTATATCTTGCAATTCTGAAGCAGTTTTTGTATTGAAGTCTGGAAGAGCTTCTTTGATTTGACTCTCAAACAAAGTTTTTATGTGATTTGGTACTTCAGACTTCTTTCTGTACATAGCTGACAAGGTTTGAATGTCTTGATTATGAAATACAAAAATCAAGTGGTTGGTGTCTTCCCATCTTACCATACCTTCTACCCTTTTAAGAAGCAAATTTTCTGTACCACCAATGGACATTTCTCCAGCCTTAGATTCTGCACCAGAATCTAATTTTACTGCAGAGGCCTGCAACATCCGACAGTTATTCACAGACCTTGAAGCAAATTCACTACATGTGTTTAGAAGAGCATGCAGAAGGTTACTCCTTACAGCGATTCCTTGTCTTTTTCTTAAAGCAGTTTGCAAATGCTGTGTCCGAAAGAAAGTACTACAACTCATTTTTTTCAGCTGGTCTGCAAGAACATTTATGAAAATCCTAGCAATGCTAAAAGACATGTCTTCAGGTCCACGAAAGTACTTTCTAAGTAACTGCTGACACTTCTGCCTGGGCAATGGGCATACAGCCTTCTTGCCTGTGAAGTAGATATCTTTGCTGTCAATTGTTCCATCGTCAAGTGCATTTAGATACTGGCACACAACTTGAACTGGACTATTAATATTGTTGCTTACAATGAAGTTGCTATAGAACTGCCATGACAAGTTTTTTCTCTTGAATGACATTGCAGTCTTAAGTGCATCCTTCAACTGGTGATTTATTGTATTTGCAATTTCTATGAATATGTATTTTGTGGGCAAACACACACATGCTCTGCCAGTTGAAGCAAAACCAAGAACAATTATTTCAAAAAGAAATGCATCCAGTTCAAATGGATTATCAATATTCCCAATGTCAATATGGAGAGCATCATTTTGTCTGACTCTCATGTCAGCAAGTCGATGAACAAGTCGCGCTCTATTGAGTGGTCCACTAATGTGAAAAGTTGCCACTCCTCTATTCTGTCTCTGTGATTTTTGTCTTATAGTCTCTGTCTTCCCTAAGCCAGGTACATCAGAGGTAATTGACAACACATCTGGCCAGAACTTCTGCAAAATATTGGTGAATACATTGTCTGATATAGGATGCACTGGCATAATACAATCGCTGAACTCATGAAATATGGGATGGTTTTCAGTCCCACAGCAAATAATACTAAGAAGAAATGTCTGGCATATTGATAAATGATGCAGTGCTTCAACAAGTTTGAACTGTATTTCATTTGAAAGCATTTCAACATTTGCAATACAAAACAGGTTTTCTTCCTTGGATCTAACACTACGATGTATAAGAAGCTGGACTTCCACCCATGATGTATCTTCACTGCAGAAAAGTATCTGGTGGGGCTCTGGTAACTTCCTGACTGTGTTGTAGTAGAGTGCCAAAACAGTCTTCATAACCAACTTACTGTTTTCCTCCAAAGCAACAAGGTGTAATTTACCTGGTCTGACTAAATCAGTTATTCGTGGAAAAACTATGAAACTTGCATCCATAAGCCTACAAACAGGCTTCAAATCTTTCATGGCATCTTCAAGTGTTAGTGCTATGTTTTCTATTAGAGATGACTCCGATCCATCTGATGACAACTTTGAATAATACTCTTTCATTCCAACTATTTTTATTTCAGGATGAATAAACTGTAGCATACTATGAATTCTTTGCTTATCGTTTCCAATTTCAAGAAAGTCATGCAATATATGCAACTGACTGCCAAGAATGAAATTCATCCAGTAGTATTTGTCTCTGCATTTTTCTAGTTCTGAACACCAGTTTCTGTATTCAGTGTTCAGCTTATCTTTAAAACTTTCTAAACCATTTGCTTTCATCTTCATTTCATACAGCTTGTACTGAAAGTGACCTGACATATGCAGATTTGTCAACAATTGACCTACTTGTAAGGCAGTCTCAACATGAGTTACAAACTTTTCAAGATTCTCTTTCTTCTTGGGTGTCTCAAACATTTGGGATTTGCTCTCTGTATTCATCAAAAGCAAAGCTCTACTTCTCAAGTCAATTAGAAGGTCCTGTCCATGTACTGTAGGTTTCTTGTTCTGCATATATTCAATACTTAGGACACAGACATCTGTAGTATCAATCTTCAAGCAGAAAATCCCCATTTTGATCACATTGTCAATGATTTCCCTTGTTTTCAAACCTATGTTAGCAACATTACTGTACAAAGATTTCAAATTATGAAGATTATCTCTACAGTCACTTATTTTTCCAACAAGTTCCTTTGGTTTGATTTTTTTCATTTGTTTCAATATGGTTTGGAACAAATTTTTCACATCAGATTCTGTGCTTTTCTTCAAAACAGGTTGAAGGAAACTCTTCACGTCTATCAGACCTAATACTGTTGTTTCATTCACTGAATGTTCAGAAACTTCTTCAACTGCATCTATTAGATTTCGAAGATCCACATCAGCCACATCTTTCAAAAACTGAATAAGTGAAGTGGATTCACCAAGAACACTAAGAACCTGGATTCCATCTTTATTTAAGCCTTGTGTCATGTTATGAACAGTTTTTATTGCTTCAGACACCTGCTCTAAACTTATTTCTCCAACAGACATGGCCATTAACTTATCGAAAGATTCAACAACTTCAAAAAACTTTGTGTCTGAATATGATCTAATTCCCAATGCATTTAGAGTCTTCTCCATGGCTTGAACTTGTTGGTAATAGTCATCAAAATTATTATATCGTTGGAGTGCAAGCTGTCTGCGATTTTCTATTGTAAGTTTAAGGCTTTTCTCTGTAAGGGACATTTCTGCTGCAATGTCTGCATTCTTAAACATGTTCACAACATGTGTCATTGGAACCTCCTCATCTTTACAAAGCAGCATCCAGTCCTCTCTGTACTTCATACCTCCACGATGTTCCAGAACTTCAAGGAAATGTACACAAGATTCAAAGCTGCCTGACTCATGATCACCTTGTTTGAAAAGATATTTGAGTGATGTCAATGTTATTAACTCTTCATCATGGAAATCTTTCTCAAGTTCTTTTAGGTTGGATACTTCTTCCTCTTCAAAAAATTGTTCCCACTCTGTAACAAGTTCTGGCTGATTGGTAAGTATATGCAGACAAGCATTCCAAAATACTTGAGAGTCAATGTAGCAAATCAGCTTCTCACATAAACTTGGTAATCTAGAGTAATTAAACCAAACTTGGCTACCATCCAACACATAACTAGTACTAAGCTTGCCGCCTTTTAGTTTTTTGTCTACATCATTAAAATGTCTTTCAAATTCATTCCATTCATCTGGCAAACTTTTATCAGGAATAAATTTTCTCACTTTGCTCAGAATGTTCATCACACAACTTACTTTCTCTTTTTCTCTTTGAACAACAGATACAGTGGTTTTCCACAACTTTTCAATATCTGTTTTACTCTTCTGTCCAATGGCAACCAGCAGTTGTTTTGCATCCTGAACTTTTGAAATTTTCTCTAAATAACTACAGGTTATCTTTTTTGATTGAAAAGACTCAAGTATAAACTCAATGCACTTTATACCTTCCTTGAATATTTTATGGCTTTTTGTGCTCTCTGTCTGACTTCCTTCCATTGTAAGAAGCAGCATCCAAAACTGGCTTATTTTGACCATATTAATGAAATTTTCATACTGATCATCTCCAAATGGATTGCAATAGAGTTCCATCACTGTTTGCACTATTCTGGAGGTGTGGCTGGAAAAAGTTGTAGATTAATATTATAAGTGTAGGTATTTATATATGCTTAAATCTCAATGGCAACAATACAGCAATTATAAACTTCTCATATTGAAAGGAAATATATTATGTCAACAATGCTGGACTTAAGAATTATTTTTTTAAAAATACAAGAAAAATATAATGTCTTTCACAATAAAGGCCTCTGGAAGTTCCTAATTCTTTGTAATATAACAGATGACAATTTCAATCTTTATTGTCCTGAAAAAAAAGAATACCATTCTCATAAACTTCAATATTTATGGACATGGGCTATGAAGTTGACATTCTGTTACTCACTGATGTGCACTGTAACAGCAGTAAAGTGGGAACTGCCTCTCTCCCATATAAAAGCTCATGTATCCAAAATATTGCAATCATGCATGAACAAACTAAGCTTCTTCAGTGAACTGCACTTGTAAAATGCTGGTCAAATGAATCATGCAGTTTGTATTTGACAGTAAATGAAAATAACAGTTCAATATTACTGTATATTTGTTAACATCTCATGCTAAATTACTGCCTGCAGCTCCATTCTGTTGCACAACAGTTGGCAGTTCCACAATGCTACATCTAGCTCAGAAAAAGAAGAAAGAGAAATGAAATACAAGTGCATAGAACTTACAAGCTAATTTCAATCATATATTACTACCACATCTGAAAAACAAACCACTAACTTCACCAAAGGCAAACCTTGAAAGCTGGATAAAATGTGATGGAAATGGAAGACCACAATTAACATGGGTATTAGTCCCTACTTGATGTAAAGTGTGTAGTTGGCATATCCAGAAATATACTATCTTTACATTGAATTTTGCCATTAGACAAATCTGGGCAAAACAAAATAATTTCTATTATCTAATAGTAAATACAACCCATGCTATGATTAGGTAGGTTGAAGTGTCTGATAAAGTGTTATTTTTCTTTGTTTAGATATCATTTAAGTATTCCTTAATTTCCACAACAAATTCCCTTTCAGTCACACTCACATATTGTGGACCTCTCAGATTAGAAATACAAGGTTTGCATATGTGCGTTTAAAATGTTGGTTTTTATTTGCAGGAAAGGCAACTGTGGACTTTTGCTTCAAAGATTACCCATGAAACTGCATTCATGAGTGTGTGGATAAAGGTGAGACTGGTGATTTGTTTTAAAAGCATCTCTTATGATGTTGTTCCACAAGGATTCAAATTCTGTGCAATTGTTGAACCTTGGGTGCAAATTTATTGCAAGATCTTCAGCTATTATGCCTTTAAGATTGCATTATTCAATGTAGTTTGACAAGAATAAGATCTCTTGTAATTGAAGATTAACAAAGTCTGAACAAC
Source organism: Potamilus streckersoni (assembly GCA_016746295.1). NCBI lineage: Eukaryota > Metazoa > Mollusca > Bivalvia > Unionida > Unionidae > Potamilus > Potamilus streckersoni. Next base: position 3,836,559 of record JAEAOA010002358.1, on the reverse strand, counting down.
CTGGGTTGATCTATGAGCAAGGCAAGAAGATTCCTGAACCAAGATCTTTGAGACTGCAGTAAGCAGTGGACATTTTGATGTTTGTACAGCCAGTAAAGTAAAAAGGTGTATGCAAACAGGATCCGACCAGAAGCTTAACTTTCAATGCCTGCTGATCCAGGATGGAAAAATGTAAATGGGAAGTCTTTTGTTTAGCCTCATTTCAAACAAATCTAACAGAGTTGAAATGTGACTCTGTTACACAATGGTGTAGAGACCATTCTCCAAAGATTATTTTGTTTGACCACTAAAACATTCTTCTTCCCTGGAATGTGGTGAACTTGGAATGATCTTTTCTAGGCTGCCCAGTAAAAGAGGTTCTTGAATCCATGTTACACAGAATGGGCATCTGTCCCTTTTGTATGTCAGAGATATATTGTAATATCTATGTTGATGGAGGAGACCATAACATAATGACTCCTTGCTCTGTCAATGAACCCTTGCAGAGCTAGAAATTCAGACCTCATTTCTAGATTGTTGATATGGAGGAGCAACTTACTCAGAGTCCTAAGAAAGTTTGACCCCTTAGTCCTAAATGAGAACCCCAACTGGAATCTGGCATGCTTGTGAATAAAAAGGAGTGAGGTTCAGATGCATGAGTAGGGACCCCAGTCATGAACCTGTGTTAATTCATTTACCATGAAAGCTGATGGTGATGGAAATCTAGCACTAACAGAATCAGAGCTGAGAGTAAAGTGAAAGGTAAAGGCAAACAGACACAGATGCCTTGGCTTGCAGTACTTTTAGAACTATTACAGTTTGTTCTATTTGGTCTTTTGGGAACTGGACAAAGTTCTGATCCATAAGGAAATTTATCTCCATGTTAATGAAACTCTTACTTCTTGAGGTTGTGTAAAAGACAACAAAACTACTGTCAACTAGCAACAGAACATATACTGATGGAGAGGCTGTACTTGAACATTTGTAAATTAGCCAGTTACTGAATTAAGAGAGAACTGGAAGTCACTGTTGCTGCAAGTATGCCACTACTACTCCCATAACTCTGGCAAAGACTATGGGTGCAAATGTGATTTCAAATGGCAGGACTCAAACCTGAAAAACTTCTTGGTCCAAGCAAAACTGGAAATGTCTGCAATGAGTAGGAAAGAAGTAAAAGGTATGGCTGAGGAAGTTAGGTCACAGACAGACCTCCTAATCCAAACAAAATCTGAGGTACTTCCTGCATGGAGGAAAGATAGGAAAGTGAAGGTAAATATCCTGAATATCAAAGCAGAACACCCACTGCCAGGTCTTATGGTATTCCTGACTGAGGCTGTTGTTTCCATTTTGAATGTCTCTTCAGCAGAAATTTGTTTAAGAAGGAAAGGTTGATAATTAAATGAGACTATATCCTTTTTCAGGGATGAGGACTAGAAAAATCAGAGAATTGAAAGCCAGAGATTTGTCTGTCAACAGCCACTCTACTACTTATGTGAGGCAGATTTAACTGGTGGAAGCAAATAGGGGGCTATAGAAGGGGGATCCCAGAACCCAAGCTGTTAACAAACTTTTATGATAGAATGAACCTCTCATTCTAGCATTTTTTGACAGTTATTGGAGTAAAGCCAAAGGCTGAGTAAGTCTATACCCACCCATCTCTTGTTGCAAGCTGAGGTTTCACCACAAAGGGGTTCTCATCTTCCTTTACTATATATACAACAAAATACTTTGCTTTAATCTAGGAAATATTTCATGCAGGTATCCTGTTTATATAGGATACATATGTGACACATCTTTCAAGTTTTGTTTTCTTTAAAGAGCATCTGTTTCTGCCAATGACAGAGTGACATGCTATTTATAAGTGTGAGACCTGAGGCTTAATGGAAAACAATGGACCCAACAATCAACTATTATGTCTGACCAGACCAGTGAAAGAGGCTTAGTCTGGCTCCAATGTGTACCAAAGGAAGATGTAAGGTCTGCAGGAGTGGGAGTGAGCCCCTAGGACTGTCCTTCCTTATCCTTAGGAAAGGGTGAAGCTTCTTCCATGTGCCTTTTCAGCATGCCATTCATAAGCCAAGAAGCTTTGAATTTGGGCTTTTGTTTCACCTGGGGCTGCCTGATTTTAATGAATTTAGCCAGTGGTCCCTGAGAGTAGCTAGCATGATTCTGTTTCCTTGCTGGTTAAGAAGAGGCAAAAGTGGACCAGTGTTGATGATCTCTCAAATTCTGACTAAACCAAAAGGTGTGATCCCTTTAAAGATAGTCCCAGCCTCCTGGGGGCCAGCTCTGAAGGCTTTTTACTGTGGTCTAGGAAGACCATGGAACTGTCTAATGACACATTTCTGTGGAGGTGGAGAAGCTCTACTAACAAAGCCATGAACATGAACAATGCTTGCCTTGAAGTTATTGCTAAAGCTACAAACAAACAATAGTGAGGCAGATGACAAAGATTCCCCCTTCTGCAGGTTGAAATGAGCCACTGAAGAAAGGTCAGTATGCAAGGTTGTGTTTATATTTTTTTCTAGGATGCCCAGTGGTTTCACTGGAAAGTTAGCCCAAGTCCATGTAGAAATGTCCTCTTAAGCTGCCTTAGCATTCAGAGTAGGAATTTTAGAGGTCCAATAAGGAGCAGCAGCAGCTACCAAGGCTCATAATGTAGTAGGAGGGACAGACTCACATCTATATTGTCTAGTTAAAGGCTTGGTCCTTGTAAAACCTTTGATCAGAAAGGAGAAAGAGATCTGGTCAAGAATTTGACAAAGTTTCTCCAAACTGGAAATTATTTTTGAGTCAACCGAACCTGAAGGTTTGAGACACAGATCTTAGACAAGAGACCTCAGTCACTGCTTTATTAAATAACAAGGATTCCTCCTACCCTGTCTCCATAACCAAATGTTGAGAAGGAATAAGGGATGCAATGGCTGGGTGGCCCACTCTGGCTCCAACTCACTGTCTTGAATGAGGACAAAAAGAACATTTTTCATCCTGCACTCTCTCCTGGGAGAGAGTATCACTCTTCTCAGGAGAAGACTTGGCGAGAGGAGGAACTTAATATAGAGTCTCCTCTTGTTGAACCAATAAACTGTTTAAACTGATTCTCTGCCCCCTCCCCCCAGAGCATTTGGAGAATGTATATCTCCCTCCCTCATTTTAGACTCAACCTTACAAGACAAGGTAAGTCCATGGCTGCATATAGGAAAAGGACCAGTGACTCCTCATCCTATATGGATTAAGAGGAATAATTGGAAGGTGTGGATGCTGATTGGATCCCCTGACTTTATCTGTAAGCAGATTTCCAGTTCTCCATGGGATGAAAATGTAGAGTGGAGGGTGGGATTTGGCCCAATACCTATTAGAATACCATGTAGGTTTTAAAGAACCATACCTGGGGCATCTGGTGCCTTTCACTTGGTGCCTGGTGCCTGGTACCTGGTACCCAGTGACTGGTGCCCGGTAACCGGTCACTGGTCAAGGACTCTTCAGACAACTCAGATCTGTAGTAAGAATTATCATCAGATCTGACAGACCTGCATCTGAGCAATCCCTTCTTCAGGGGGTTAGGGGATTGCAACTTACAATCATCCTTTACCAAGCTGTGGGACAGCATAGAGTGATACTTCCCCTATCAGGGGGTGAATGACTTATCCTCGGCCCTTTTTGATGTTAGAGGGTGCTGTTCCTCTCCAAAGGGAAGAGGTAACTTGCTCTCTATCCTAGTGGTAAAGAGAGGTTGCTGCTTCAGTAACTTGCTCTCCACCCTCATGGAATCAGGAAAGTATTGCTCAAACCTCTTTGGAGGGTGCAATTCACTAACCACCTGTTTATACCTTCCCTTGGGGGTAGGGCAATAATCATAGGAGTGTCTGAAGAGACCTGGGTAATCTTTGTGACTTTGTAAGCAAGGGGCTATGAAGGAATATGCACACAAAAAAAGTACCGTATATACTTGCATATAAGCCCATTGGCATATAAGCAACTTGACTAGGTAAATATAGCCGACCCATAAGTTCACAACTACATCACAAAATGCACAAAGTGAGTTCTAAATACGAGTACATTTATTTAAGCAAATAACATTACTAATATAAATATTATCTTCAAACTTAATGAAAATGAAAGTATGAAATCTAATTTATATGTTGAAATAAAAACAATTTATCTTCAATGCTAAATAATAAATGAAATAATACTGTCTTCATACTAAAATCCTGAATTATATATAAGTTTTATCTCAATTAAAATCCTTAAAAATCTGGCTATGTATCAGAATTGCCAAACAGTTCATAAAACTCGGCTTCTGTTATGTGCATGCTGTCATTCTGTTTCTCCTTCCCCTCCTCATTGTCTGATTCAAATATGGCATCATCCTCAATTCCAGTCATGGCATTGCTGATACAGCTTTTTTGAAATGATTTGGCAATCATGTCCAATGGAATTGAGTCCCATGCATCTTTGACCCTCTTGATTTGTTTGGTTTTTTTTCTCTTTTTTTAACTGTCAATTGACCAAAATATGATTGGTTTTCAGGGTGGAGGTTGTTCAAGTATTGTGACAGTTATAACTTTGAGCAGAAACCATGTGGGCTACCTTATCTCATTAAACTATAAATCTGAGTGTTGGTAGGTATTAAATTCAGGGGCATACAAAATCCCTGAGGCATTTACCACAGATTAAGTGTACCAGTAGTAATTGTACAACACTCTGCAACGAACAACCACTTTGCTATACAAACAACTAAACAACAGTCTAAGAAAAACTGTGGCTGCCTTTTACTTATAAAACACCTGTCAAAGAAATCCCCCAAATTATATCTGCAGTATTATTTATGAATACATTAATCATGTAAACCAGAAGTCACTTTGACATTTGTTTGGTTTATAACTGTACATTCTTGTATGGTTTGAATGGTACAGTTTGAAACAATAAAGCACCACATAACACCCACCATTACAATGATATTCAAATTTACAAGTGCAATTTATTATTGTTGTTGCTATTATTATTATTTTTCTAGTGCTTATATTATGATTTCAGTAGTAATATTATTATTATTATTATCGCAAATCATCTTGGTAATTTTGTCATAATTGAATGAATATATAAGTAATAAAAGTTACTGTTATCTGGTAGGTTTTTTATATTGTTTTTCTTCTACTCATTATTATTTATTATTATAATTATTATTATTATCATCAGCAACGCAAATAATCACAGTAATTTTGTCATAATTGCATGGGGATGTAAGTAGTAAAAGTTACTGTTATATGTGTAAATGATTTATTTTGCTATTGTTATTCTTCTAATTATTATTATTGTTGTTGTTGACAAGAGTCCAAGACAGAGGCTTTCTATATATGTTCCTTGGTGGGTCTATTTCCACAAACAAAGTGCAAACTACATATATATATATATATATATATATATATATATATATATATATATATATATATATATATATATATATATATATATATATATATATATATATATATGTATCCTTCGTCACACTTTTTTAAATGGCAAAATCATGTCAGCCGCAATTTGTGTACCCATTACATACACTTAATCTCTCTCCTTGTCAGGCTTTGGAAAACAGTTTCCAAATCCAATGAACCAAACACCATCTTTTTGGTATCACAAAGCACTTGTTCATTAACCATAGCAACAAAGCTTATTGGTCACCATATTAAATAATTACTTTACCAGAAGAATATATCGCTTATTTATAAATTTCTAAATGCTGCCAGCATCCATATTACTACTCCTTGCTAGCTGCTTTGTCTGAAAACAATATGGCCTCGGCCGGGGCAGTGATATAATAAGTTTTTTTTAGCACAAGGCTGAATTAAGTACAAAATTCTTCAGCTTTTACGTAGGTTACAAGTGCAGAATTGAAGGAAAAAATTTAGTTAAGGCTATCCAAACAAATTTTTTGTTAATGCCTAGTTTTTGTAAACAAGTTGTGATAGAAGTGGTGTTCAACCTGCTTAAAATGTACAAGGTTACAAGTGAAATTAAATTTTAAAATTTGAGGAGTTCTTTTTAATTGTGTTTTTTAAGGTTTTCAAATTTGTTTGGAGGTTCAAGACACAAAACAGTTACAAGAATATCTACATGGTTAGCATAAACATTTATTTAAAATTTGATAAAGTATGTTTCTGGGTTGTTTCTAAACAAAATGATGATTTAAATAATGTGAAAATTAATAAATAATTAAAAAACAAATACAGTACCAGCAAATGCTAAAAACTTTCCATGAAGATGTCCTCCTGCACTCTGCCCAGCAAATAATAATCCATTAGAGAAATGTAAACATTTATCCAATTTCCTATTTAGGCCTGCAGTTTTGTACACAGTTAATACACAATACACTGTACACTATATTCTTATCCTAGGACCTACATACTTTCTTTATTCTGAAGCTCTTCAAGCTTCTCATCCAGCTGCTTTTCAAGAGCCTTGTTTTTCTCTACTTTATCCTTTGTACACTTTTTATTTCCCTCATGCATAAAAAAACCATCCCTTTCCTTTTCCAACCATTGTGCATGCTCTGGTTTTGCTTTTAAACATGTTTTGTTATTGCTGCTAGATATGCTCAAGACATTTTAAAATATTTTAATTTTAAAAATAAAAATTTTCAAAATTTTATAGAGTAATATTACCTTCTTTGGATTGACCAGAGTCTAATTGTTACTTACTCTATTTTCCTTTCCATTAACCCTAAAATATTATGCCAGGAGATGATCAAAGGTTGAAATATAAAAAATAGCATGTAGTCAAAATTTGGAGATCAGCAGTTTTCTCATCAACAGAGGGTAATTTGCAGACATGTCAAAAAATAAACTTTTTTACAGTACCTTAAACTAAATAAATTCCATATTTTTGTTATATTCCATATTTCTTGAAGTGAATTAAAAAGACATTGACAATATGTATGTCCCATGTTTTTCCTACCTTGGGTAATTTGGGGATAAATCATCAATGATTGTAAATTTGAATTCATCTCGCACTGATTTACTCGGAAAAAAAAACATAATCCAAGAAATCAGAGAATATATAGATGTGCATTCCTGTTTATTTAAGCATTCTTATAACTGAAAACTGGGTAGTAAATTAAAAGTTGAGATAATACTAAACAAGTCCTCAAAAAGATGAAGAGAATAATCTGTGTTTACAAGTCGATATGATGACACTAGCAAATGGCAAAGGTGCGGTCCAGAAATGGTAACCTGGTGGTCAGACTTATTAAAATTTCATATCTGGTGATTTAAAAGTTTTGAAATTGTTTTACAAATTTTTGGGGGTATAAAAGTTGATGTACTTTCGAAGTGTAACATATTTTCGAGCATTTAGAATGATGTCACCACTATATGTACTACTTCCACCATGTTGACAATGCATCTTCCAGTTTGGATTACAAACCTGTATAGAATATCACAATTCACAATATTATATCAAGGGAATAAAATAATTGGCAAATGAGTCCATACTCTGCAAAATATTCAAAGAGAGGGAAATTAAAATACCTACCCTTGCACTTAAAAATCATATCTGAACAAATTATTTGAACAAATTTTAATTACTAACACCTTACAAATGGGAAATGTAAATTGACAAAATATACATGTACAGATTTACAATTCTAATAAACTCTCAAGAGAGCTTAATGAGAGTTTCTTAAATTAATAATTTTCATGATATACCAGTAGCCTCGAATTTCACAAAAAATATTTAGCACATAAAAGTTGCTTGCTTACTCGTGTAAAAAAGGTGTTATGATAAACAATGTTGATTCTTACAACATCGCAGCCAATAAATATAAGATGGTCCTTCATGCATGCCCAATGTATGGGGCTTTTATACTAGGGCTTTTTTGGTGTTCTGGAAGATTCTGATTCACAGTAATGTAAGTACTAAATTTCCATTGTTGTATCATATATTTTCCTCCCAGAAAGTGCTATATATGCAAAAGCAACAGGTAAAATATCACTGATAATAACAACTATTCCAATGGAGTTATAAAACAAGTATTCAACCATTAACCTGGCCCATCTCAATTTTTCTCTTCTCTATGCTGATATCCATCTCCTTTTGGAGTTTTTCTGAGGTATCTTGGTAACCCATTGAATTAATTAGGCAAAGATCTATTTTATTGGACCTATCTGTGTGAACTCTTGAAAGAGAGGTGTAGATAAATTAACACCTTAAGTATACTTTGCAAAAAAAAAGTTAAAACTCTACAAACAAGCTTCTTAACATCAAATACATTTCTAGGGTGTGGCATTTCTCCAATAAAACAAATCACAAAGATTAGGTGGTATTGTGCCATCACATACAGGACAGGAATGTATCCCAAATGGTGATTGCTGACCAGGGGTGCACACTCTGCCGGTATCCCATGACTATGGAACACAATCAAATCAAGACTACTAACACTCATCCTGAGTATTTTAATGTGAATAATAGGATTGTTTTGTACGACATACCAGTAACTTGAGGAAATACAAAATACTATGTATCTATATGTACCTTCTTTTATAATTGATAGATTTAGTGATGATAATGTGCAATTTTAAAATCATTCAGTGTTCTATGACCTAGAAAGAAATAAGCTTATGTGTGTAAGAAAAATTATACCAGTTGGTAGTAAAATAGCTAGCTTACCTCTGCTTTGAAGAGATGAGCTAAAAATAGTCACTGTGATGTACTTTTGCTAGTAGTGAGGAGTACAATCCAAGACAATGACACTCACAAAGTTTCACATCTGTACATGCAATAGTGTAATATAGATGGAACCAATGCAGAAAAATAACACAGTCACCTAAGGTATGGACTACCATAATGCCTGTGTAAAAGTAATGTCTGTATCTGCAAATAAAATTAAGGATATACTCCCTGGTCACTAGATAAACATAACTTACCTAGAGTTAATGCGCAGCTGGCCTTCAGATGTACAAACTGCCAGGCAAACTTCATGTGGTTTTGTAGAGTCACACTTATTTGTAAGAAGTTGCTGAACATGCTTGTGGTAAAGGTCCAGAACAGTGCACTTCTCCTTGTTTAGTTTTTCAATGGCTTCTGATTTTCGCAAGACATTTTTTACATCTTGTTTAGTTAACCATTTGAAAACATATTCTTTAAGTTTTTCCTGCAGGCAGCCATCTTTTGGAAAGTTTGGCAGGGACAAAGCATCATGAAGATATGCATAGCAAGAACACAATTCATCCTCTCTACCAGAACTGCACTCTGTCTTAATATGGTATTTAATTGCAGTCTCTAACCATGTGTTGAGAAGGCCAGGACAGCATAATAAGCATTCACTGAACTTGGAGTTCCACAAAAGTATAAGGAACAGTCCATGAAGATCTGTTACCTTTGATTGTCCTAGGGTCTGCAGGAGCAGCATTTTGGCTTCTTTTGCATAGAACAGCTTGGTATCCTGTAAAGTCTTTTGAAGGCACTGAATTTCAGTTGATGTTAGCTTATCTGTTCTCTTCTGTACAACACTGATAAGGCTCTGTTGAAACTGATCAATTATTATGAGGACCAACTCTTCTTCATCTCTAGCTACTTCCCATAAATTACATAAACTTGTGACTTTTCCACTATTCATATTCCTTGAAATGTCTGCCACAACAGCTGTAATTACTGTTGGAAGTAGTTGTGCTTTTACATGATGATGAATATCATCTCCTGGTGATAAGAAGATTGTACAATAGTATTTAAAGCCCTTGATAGATAGTGTGGGTGGGAGGTTAAGAAGCAGTCTCTTTAGCAATTCAAGCACCTCAGAACCTTTTTCCAGTCTGCTTCCAATATTAAAAACTGTTTCAGAAAGAACTGAAATATTCACATCAGTCAAGCACAGCTGTTCCTTTGAATTTGCAATTTTGTCATTGAAAAACCTGTCATCAAGGAATGGATATGTTGCATGAAGAAAGCCAAGCAGGCCATGGTCTTTTCCAAAGCAAAAAATGCAAATGGTCTCAAGAAAATGTGGAAGTAACATTCTACAACTGTCACTAAACTCTGCAGCATTAACTGTTTTAAAGCTGTCAAGCATTGCCCATGCCAATTCCTTAGAAATACAGTTTGTTTCTAGGAGTTTCCAAACATTTTTTACAACACTGATCAAAATTACAGCCAATAATATCAATGCTTTAGAATTAGTTTCTGAAATTGTAGACTGCAAAATAGACACTATCTCAGTTACTTCAATCAAGCTGATTTTCAATGAACTGGAAATCCATTCAACTTGATGTATACAATCGCACAAAGTAGATTGGTTACATACTGACAAGATGTGAAGACAATGTGCTGTAAATCCCTCTTTGGTTGAATTCTCAAATTCATCACGAATAACATCACTAGATAACAATTTTGAAACACTTTTGTAACAGTTTGTTGTTTTATACACCTTAAACTGATACTCTTCTACATTTACCTTGTAGCAATACTTTGTGCATTTAATCATGTTGACTGGAACTTTAACATGTACCTCCCAAATATTGCTCATGCCAGGAACTGTTTTCAAAATGAGGTGATTAAGTTCTTTACATTCTGAATCAATAGTAACTCTAGCAATATGTGAAGTTTTAAATGGCAAATAAACGTAGAAATTGCAGATACACATCTGAAATAATAAAAAAAGAGATTTTAATCAATAAACAGTATGAAAGGCTTGGCCTATATCACTAAGTAAAAGCAATAACAAAAACAAGGGAGCCAACTACTTGATTACTATCTCCCTTTATTATATACACTGGAACATGATTTACTGACCGTATATTTTTGCAATTGCCAATTTAGTAATATTATTTGCAACATGTCATACTGAAGGCATACAAGTATCAAAATATTTAGCAGCCGCATTAATGGATGGGAATATAATTTCTTCACCTATCTCTGTATTTGTTGATATAGCTGACCTCTTTCCAAACATTTTAACATCTCCCGGTATTTCCTATCTTACAGTTCTGACTTTTTGTAACAACTTCAATATTACATATAGAGTTCTTTTGTTTACTACCATCAATGTGATTAATTACAAGTCCGTCTTCAATGACCCCATGAAAACATTCAAATATGAATCTATGGCAGCAATAATACATTTTTTTCCAACACGGAATACGATATAACCAACACCATTTTCAGATCCGACTGGATATTTTCGTTGACAGTGTCTAATGACATCATCACGAGATTCTTCATATTTTTAATGATAGATGTTGCACAAAATCTTTTTGCTCTATTTATGTGTAATACTATTTGTCTAAGTGATTATTTTGAAATCTAGCCACATAGTTTTTAACGGGGATTCACCTGACTTCTTATTTTAATATCATTTCAACTCTCTGTATCTTTTACCACCACACACCACACATGATGTGATTCTCCTATGACTCCAACACCGCATCATAAACAAGGTTTTGGTTCTAGACTCCCTCTACGATAGCATGTGTTGGCCATAGAATTCATTCACGCATAATTTATTACAAGGAAATGAAAATCCAATAATAAGCTATCGGCATTGGTTGTTTATATAAAGTTTAAATATATATATATTTGCTTGAAATACTATATGGAGGAATTTGAGATATTATCCGCAAGTGAAAATTCCATTGCAAGATTTGATTTTGATAAATTACCAAAATCTAAATTTAAATTTTCGATGGAAGATCTGGCTTTGATAGATAGAGATATAATCGATCATATCCGTGAAGGTAAATAAGAATTTCACAATGATGATGCGGCTCATACTTGGTCACAGTCAGAATCATGAACGACACCAGTGTTGTAGATGTTTGAACAAATGACGAACGAGGTAAAAATATTGTTCAATACCTTGACAATCAGCCATATATTATTCTGGTAAAATTTATTGTGCACTGCCAGACAGATGATGATACTTGGATTATTTGTGACAGACGCAAGACTATACGTGCTACTGGAAATAAATCCATTACATTAAATAACAACTCCAAGCCAGGAATACTGACCTGTATTGATAAACTGTATTATGAGCGAGTGTATCCAGTTACTGCAGTTTTCTACGTGATATATCCTCTAAATGGTAAACAAAACGCTGATAATCTCAAGCGTATGAAATTGTCCTCGTTGACTTCGTCAAGCAGACTAAACTGCGCAGCTGAGCGAGTTATGGAACATTTTTCAAAAGCAATATGAGGAAACGCTTTAACTGATCTTAGACGTATAAAAATAAACGAGTGGACAGAAACAGTTAAAGATACCGGAATATGCATCAGTGAGGTCGCTAAGATAGAAAAGAAATTAAAATTTCCAATAACAAATAAAAACGCTGACCGGAAAGATTATATATAAGTCAAAATACCCATCAAGAAGAGTTTCAATAACAATTATTGATCATAACGCACATGCATGGACTGATGCTGTAACAATATGTCCACGAGATAGGACAGCAAGGTTGTATGACAATTATGTATTTGATACTATCAGTGATATCAGTAAAATTGGTCCTGTATCTGTTCGGTTATTTCAGAAAACAGAATCCGCATATAATATTGTATTAAATGATATTGTCTTGGTTGATGCTGATGTTGTTGAAAGCGCGTTGAGTATGAATAACTCATTGTAGAAATTAGAATATGCCATAACAATCCACTCGTAACAAGGACTAACTATTACTGATACAAATGTCTGGATTATCAATGACAGAATCGAGTGGTCAAATTTAGTCTATCTAGCAGTATCTAGAGTCAGAAGAATATATCAACTACACTGAGTAGTCATAGACTCCATGGAAAATAATAATCAAACTGTTAGTGTTGAAGTAATAATTTTTTTAAAAAAAACTATTTGGTTACAAATGATGTGATACAAAAATAAACGTAATTGTGATATCGATTTTGATAGAGGATCTCAAATGGGTAACGATTTAATATTGAAAGTTTCATAAATTTAATATTAAATCGTTACCCATATGAGATTCCTTTTATCACAGTTTTTTTGTTTCAGTGGAAATTATTTAGATAGATAGAAGAACGAATAATTTTGTTCATTCTGACAGTCGGTGTACCTTTCATTTGTTGTGCATAAAATATAATCCCAGACAAAGCTGAACTGGAAAAAGAAGATTGTACTTTTTTACAAATTATAAGTCAAAGAAAAAGCTTCCATCCAAATAAACAGAACATTTTATAACCACAAAATCATTTTACAAAACAGAATGATCAATGCGATGTGATGCTGCTACAGTTTGATACGGTACACAGCAGGCCGACAGTAGAATATACGTGTGCCCTAAAATGTATGTTTAAAAACGTTACATTGTTGCGATTTTCATGTGAAATAGGATTATCATATGCAAAAAAGTCCCACATTTACTGCAATGCATTTGTGATCTGATATTCATAGTGTTTGATTTGAAAAATAGACTGTACAGAAGACTTCAACAAATTTATGTTCGTGTCGGATTTACATCCCATATATGCTATGTAAATATGCTGTGATTGGATAAAGATCTGTCAGGAGACCCATTCATGTCCAAATTATTCTCCGAACAGAAGTGAATTTGTTTACTTCGTTAAGTTAACATTTAAACCACGCTTGTATATACGTTAGATTCTATATCTATGTTACTGATATACGCACCCCACCCAACTACCCTGCCACCCGCTATCCCTTAGCTGTACTCATCATCGTCGTTATAGTCTTGTAGTTTTATGCTATTTTTATTATGATGATATTGTTAAACAAGACATTATGAACCCCTGTGGGAGTAGCATATCCATATTGAGACAGCCAATATGATATTTCCTCAATTTCCATTTGCGAGTCGAGTTAAAAAATGGCCGCCAAAAAATCATCATTCAAATCAAAACATTCCAGAAGTCGGGGTTAAAAACGTTTTCCACACGATCCCAGTCAATCAGTAAAGAAAATACCGCACAATAATTTTATTTCATCTGGACCAATCAGAATCACATAAAGTGATATGCGCACATGTTATAATATCAAGAAATATGAACCTGCATGCACTGTAGGAAAACAATATTGACTATGTGATAAAATTTATTATGACGCTAAATGAAAGAACGAAAGGATAATCGTTGTTCAATTTGCAACTGTCTCATGATATGGGAATATTCGAGTAATAATCCAAGACAGTTCACCGTGGACAGAATTAATATTGATCTTAGTCATACACAGGATAATGTGATATTGACCTGTCGTGAATGCAATCGACGTCGGGACGCTGGACGCCCTGGCGCTAGTTTACAAAAGTGAACGCAGTGGTAATTGCGTGTCTTCAGGAATTACTTTTAATTGTTCACGTACAAATCCAATTGAATCCAATCTGTAGATGGCTGTCTACCAGTGGATCTAACCATTCTGAAAATTTTATGAGTGGTCACACTCCAGATAGGATCAGTTGCACTTTTTTACCACCTTCAAGCTTACCAGGTTTGTATAAATATCTTACAGTCACATTACATAATACTGGTTGAAAGGAAGATTTACGTTAGCAGATAGGTATATAATTTTTGTAATTGCATTAGAAGGTTTCATATAAGTTGCATGAGTAATTTCATTATTTAACGCAGCTATTACACTTGGTAATCTTTCATGAGATCTTGTATCTGTATAAATTATTTTCTTTGCATACTGGTATCCAAATAACCGATTAGCGAGTGTTCGATTAAATTGTTCAACGATTGCCTGATCGCAATGAATGGCAATGAGTCCTCGTCTGATTGTGACATGATGCTTTTTCATCAGCGATGATACTTCACCAAGAAATTCCTTACCAGGATCAACCTGTAGTAGTTGTGGCCATCGTAATGGTCCTCGTTGACACATTTGTTCAAACGCAGATGCAACTTCAGATGTTTTTGTTGATATCAACTCCGCTTCTTTATATCTACTTGCAACATCAACAACAGTTAGCATGTATTTGTACGTGCGCAATTTATGTCCACGTGTCTTAATAGTATCGTGTGGTAAAAAAATATCAGCTTGATGAACTTCATTGGGGACACTGACATCAAAATACGCATACTTAATTTTTTAGGTGGCTGCAGGTAGATTTGTGATATTGCCTGTTGTGCTAACCAGTTTGCATCAACAGCACGTGAGACTTTTACAGCTTTAGCAAGTTTACCAATAGCTGCTTTGCTCTTCCAATATCTTCTTGGGGAATAATAAATGGACTCCATTATAATAGTTATGTAATTAATTACTTAGCCCCTAACATGATTTTGCCCTTCATACCAGATTTGACCAGAAAAACAGGTAATTTTTCTCAAGTGATTTATTTTTCACATTATTTATGGCATGAATTAATTTTATATCGGCGTGATGTCGCAGTTGTAAATCTTAATCTCGATAAGCAATGTCATGAATGTAACATGCTTGATCGAGCCCATTTACGGGATATTCACCAGGCCGAGGTTGATCTTGATTGTCAAGATGTGTATCTAAATGAGTTTCTTGCCCACAATAATTGTATCCAGGTAGATGTTTATGCCTGGGATATTTCGCCAATGGAAGTCCTGGTAACTTTCCCAATGAAGCAGTAATATCCCCCACCTGCCTTTATACTTTAAATAAATTTATATTTTTTTTTAAACACTTTTCACACTTGCCTGTCAGTGTGCATTTATGTTTTGTTATCATTGTTGTTAATCCTGTGGTGGGCGAGGCTGTCCTGCATCGATTACAATATAAATTCATATTACAAATTATATGGATATAATTGATTTTCTGCGACACAAAAACGGGAGCAAGTCACACATCATCCAGCGCTACTAATTTCAATCAGGATGATAATAATAGGTCCGTCCGGGAGCGGGAAGACACAATTAATGCTTAATCTGATACTGAGATGACTAAAGTGGGATAAATTATATTTAGTACCACCAACTGTAGGTGATCAAAGATGCTATGAAGTACCTAATGATTTTAATGAAAATGCAAAATTGTTAAATGAAGATAGTGATGTTATTGATTTTATTACTGATATTGATGAATTGTCATTTGTAGATGACCTTGATGGATGTATTAATAATTTAGTAGTGTACGATAATGTAATGCTTGACAAACAATCAAATCTAGCCAGGATATTTTCCAGAGGTAGACATAAAAATACAGACATGATTTATGTTACACAGTGTTATACACAAATTCCAAAAGTGATCAGGGATAGCTTCAATATTTAATTGTGTTCAACGGATGTGATAATCATATGCTGCAAAATATTTATTATACTTGGTGTTCAGTGGACATGGATATGAATAAGTTCAAGCACTCTTTTCAAAAGCACAAGCTATTCCGTTTGGGTTTACAAAGATGTAAACGAAACCACATAGCATTGAAATAAAAAAAAAATCATCATAGATGACTTTGTCATTGGTAACCAACACAAGCTAACCTCGCAGGGTTGACCACGTGACAAAGTTAGAGTTGCTGGTTTAACATTGTTGACGTTCAGATTTCACCGTCATATGAGGTTTTAGTTTTCATAAATAATGTCTGAGGCAAATGGTCTGTTCACCCTCACTGCTGCTGGTTGTGATCAATCAGAGAAGGCGCTGAACTAGTATGCACTGTAAAATGTTGCAAAGCCATTATCAAAGAAAAACATTCCTTCTCAATTGTTGAATAATTTCGCTGATGCTCTTTTTATAGAAAAAAATAGCATACTGGATGATCAACATAATTTTGTCTCCCTGAATCAATACTTCACCATCACTTACACTGACAGACATTTTTGAATAACTTGCATAAACAGACATTTTAAATAACTGTCTTTATACAAAACCTGACATTTGCTAACCCAATTAAACATATTTTTCTTACTCAACAAATTAGTCAGGGGTTCAGCAATTATGGCAAAAATTTAGCAATATTTCTGATAATATCCAGCCAAATCAAGAGATCACATTAATTGATTTTTACTGATAGGCACAGGGAATTTAGAGATAATATTGACATTGGTTTCCACAGGTTTAACTTATCATGTTTCATTATATGTCCTAAAAATGTAACACAAGTACAAAATTTGACCCAAATTGTCACATTTGCATCATCAAGTTGATCAAAGAATTTCTGAATGGTTATGAAATAATTTTTCCATAAAACATTTAAGATGATGTCATTAATGAAAACATCAATTATCTAGACCAGATATTGTGTAGATAAAATGCTGGAAACTTGTTCATACTAAACAGTATAAATTATATTTCAAAATATTCATCTGGAATTGCAATTGAAGAAATTTCTCTTGCACTTTCTGTGAGAGGAATTTTGCCAATATGTGAATCCTATTAAAAAGTCAGATTTTGTGACATATTTTGCATTTTGAATCTTTTCAGTACAGGCATTGA
Source organism: Potamilus streckersoni (assembly GCA_016746295.1). NCBI lineage: Eukaryota > Metazoa > Mollusca > Bivalvia > Unionida > Unionidae > Potamilus > Potamilus streckersoni. Next base: position 3,819,211 of record JAEAOA010002358.1, on the reverse strand, counting down.
TTCTTGGCAATGGAAATGAATGTGTCTTGGTCACTATTCACTTTACTATAGTCAGTAAACATATTAGAAAATAATTATATGGTTTCAGCACAAGAATACATGGTAAATTCCAGTTACTTTTACTTGGTTTTATAAAATCATTCTGATGCAAATAATGAATTTACCTTTTACAAACAGTCCTGCTTGAGAGGAATCATCCTGTTAGGAAACATCTACAATTTCAATTACATGGTAGATTTTATCTGTTTGTCTTGGAACATCTGGAAACAAGTGCTCATATTCACATATTAGCTATTTTAGTTCACACTTTTGTTATGGCTGTAGATACAAAAGTTTAATATTTCAGAATTTTGAAGACTGGTCAAATTAAAATCACTACAGACAGACTGCAAGCCATACTTTATGGGACAGATGCAACTAAACTGATATTTAATGATTAGGCTCTACTAACACACACCTTTAACATATTTATATGGAGAAGTTGTTTCTTTTTTATCCTCCCAGGAGTATTAAGGATGCAATTTAAATTACTTATTTCTTTTCAATTTAATAAGGACCATAATATTTAACTCAACGTGAATTTTTAAATATATGGGCAAGAGAACCAGAGCTTTATCAGCAGGCTGGAAACTCCTTTCCTTTGTATTTATATACCTTAACTTCATTTCACAAGCCTTAGACAACCTCTAATTTAAATCAGATCAATCCCTCAATTTTTGTTTGTGTTTTAGAAACTTTTGAAATATAGTATGGACAATATGTCTAGAACTTAGTTCAAAGAGGTTAAAACCTAATGATTCTTGAACTGATTCCCTAACAGCAAATAAATGCCCTCATCCTAATCTTTTCCTGTATTGGTAATATGACCAAATCATATTCTTCAAAGTCTGATGAAATAGTTATAAAGTCCATTGATCTTCAAGGTCACAGACTGAAGTTTAAATCTTTGGATGCCAAATTCATGCATAAGTTCCAGGCATAAAATTTCACCACTGATTAGATTGGATAAAATTGGGAAAGTCAAAAAGTTTTTAAAAATGGTATGGGTTCTAATAATTCTCAAAGGAATTGCCATTAAAAATCTGATGGATGCACATATTATGGCCAACAAGTATTGGGTGCCTGACCTGCTCTTAGGTATGGAACTGATACAATCTATTATTCTCCAAAATAGTATGTCAATTGCAACACATTACAGATTAACCTTAGGTATCTTTTGATTGGGTTTTCCTACCATTTGACAAGTGTGACACGATTTATAGTATTTAATAATATAACTTTTAATTTTTTCGCCAATAAAAATGATTCAAGATCTTCTGACAAGTGTTACTGACTCCTAGAGTTTCATGGTCTAGACTAAGAATTTTCTGTCAATATGACTTCAGAACAATTTGATAGATCAATGACCTCTTATTACTTGTGGTCTCCAATTTTTATATGGATGACATTTTTTGCAAAATAACAAACCTCTGAAAAAGGAAATATTGCATTCTTGTTCTTGCTCAACAATGAGTGATTGTCACATGTCATCTGGATTAGAATTGAGAGATTATGAAGTAAAAAGAGGAAACTTATCAATGTTAGTTGATTGATCAATACTAGGAGCAAAAATGACCTCTCAAAAAACTGTCTAATGTGTCAGCTAAAGGAATGTTGTGGCAAAATGATTTATTGAAAATGATGTTGATCAGGAAAGATCAACATCATTTTCAATAAATCATTTTGCCACAACTCTAGTAACTGCATAAGCAGGATAGACATCAAGGATTTCACTTTCATAAGGACATGGTTTGTCACTTAAAATGTATTAACCATGACCTTAGCTTCTGCTAGGACACTGCCTATATATGAATATACTCAATGGGTAAAGAGGTCATTGTTCCGATAGTCATGTATCCTGAGACTAAGTCTCATGTCAAATTAACACAAAAGAGAATATTAACAAAGCCACGCAATACTCCCTCAATAAAAACACTTTCACTAGAAGAAAGCTTCTCTGACAAATGCAGACAAGACAATGAGCAGCTCCCATGTCCTTCAATATTTTAATAGGAATATGCTTAGCAGAATCACCAATAAGTAATATTAAACCTTTTGATATGAATGATGCATACTTGTCCATAATAAAATCAGACTGTGTTTCTTTGACCAAACATTGCATTCACTTACCCTGATTCATTTAAAAGTAGAGCATTTGGAAAAGCTATGGTTTTATTCCATTGCTTACTTTTTGTCAACCTGTAGCAATCACAACTAACATGTTTCTTCTCTTTAAAAGAAGTTCAATCAGAAATAGTTAAGGATTTCTGATCAGTCTTATCATAGTTTTGATTCCTATAAACTGTGCTAGATTGAGATTTGGATGTACTCATATAAGACTAAAAAAAACAAAAAACCCAAAAAAACAAAACAACAAAAAAAAAAAACTGATGAGAGAAAGATTTATTAAGGAATAATCATCAGCCATACAAGCAAAGATTCCACCTTTTGGTCATCAATAGCAACATAAATGGACACAAGATTAGAATTCTTCAATTAATATGAGTTGTCTGAGGGTATTATAATCTTATCAATCTTCTTGAGCATCTCCTATCAAACAACTGTTTCTTTCTCTTGCAAATTTGACCAGTTTGTCAAGTTCTTTTCTACAATTCTAAAACCTATGACGATATGCATCAGGTACCAACTCATAAAATTTAAAAGATATATTATCAAATGCTTTTTTTTCTCCATTAACTTTACATTGCCAGAATCGTGTAATATTTTATGATACTGCACTCGTGCACTTCATAGTGAACTCACATACATGACATGTGTGCCCAGTAGTGTATTAGGAACTACTTTCTAAACAAATCATGTAGTAGACCCTTTATGTTTTAGTTGATTAAATTTGTTTCTGAATGAACCATAACAGATGTTTTGCGAACTGTCACATTCAACTTCTTTGCCACATTCTGTGTCAATTTTTTTGACACAATGTTTTGGATTTAGACAAACGTTAGAAGCCAGACTGGGTCCCTACGAATAACATGCAAGTGACAAGGCAATAAATGTCTTCTTTATCTGGTAATAAGAATGGCAAAAAATATACATAACAGTTGTACATCCTGAATTTCTTCAAAATGTACTTTCTTAGATCTGCATATCTGAATTACGTGAGTCATGTCATGGGCTTTCAAGCTTAATAACACATTTCTAAACTGCAATGTAATTTTAACTACATTCTATGTACAGACCTGCCAACTCTGGTGAGTTGATTTTTCTCCATAAGACCGATCAGTTTTCAGTAAGGTGTAACAAAATATATCAGTAATTGCTATTGTAAAGCTCCAAAATGTAAATACAAGTTTGATTCAGTGACAATAAATATCATGTTCAACTGAAAAGTTTGTAAAGTACACATATACTTTTTTTTACCACTAATACAGTTGCACAAACTTAAGTTCCAAACACTGTGCAACTCAATGGTTTGTTGCTATCTCTCAATTCTTGGAAATTCATTTTCTATTTCACATGATGACAGCAATCATATCTCCTGCCATGAGACATATTCAAATTGGAATGTGATGGTCAATAAATGTAACTGTGTCCTTTCCGTCTTTTATTCACATGAATCTGTATACTCCTTTTTATTCTTCTGTGTTGATTATATATTAACCCTTTTTAGAAGCTTATTTTCCCTTTCATCTTAAACATGCATTGCTTTCAGGGTGCCATTTTTAAAAAATTCTATAATTAACAGTTTGATCATGCAGATGCTTTGCATGAACAAATAAATGCAGTTTAAAGCATCTTGGTGCTGCTGTAAAGATAGTCTGGTTCCCTGACTAATTTTAGTCATTTTTATATGAAATTTGGATCCATATCAAACATGGGTGAACCAGTTATCCAGATGTTTTGGCAACGATCATTTTTCTGTAGTTTTTGCTTGAATGCCATAAATCCATATTTTAAGGGTAATTTTCATAAGACTTACGGCAAAATCATATGAGTTGGCAGGTCTGCGTATGCAATTACATCTTCCTTACTGCACTCAAAATGAAATAAACATTACATTCCACAGCATCTTTTTATAACTGCAGTTGAAAGACCTTATACTTTTCCCACATTATGATTTCAAACATTCAATGACTAGACAGAAACACACTTGCAGATGTCAATACACTGAGATGCACCACCCTCAACTTCCTTCACAGCCACATATTTCGTTTCCAGAGATTAGTGATTGTAAATTTAATCTGCATTTTACACTGTCATTGGTAGACATCTTAAACATATAGTTAAAAAGCAATATTTAACAACACAATAAACTTGTTTTAATCACTGATTACTTTGGAAAATGCAAGAATTGATCAGATTTCATTGCTTTTATTTAAGACACTAGGAAAGGCCAACTTTATAGGACCAAACAAAAGCCAGGGTTTTTTTTAATCTGACCAGGACATTAAAGCCTGAGAGCAAGATCAAGTAATTTAAATAAAGTACTGGTCAGAACTGGCTGCTTGCCAACAGAAATGATTAGGTGGAAAAAATTAAATTATGGCAGCTAAATAAATTGTTGACCAAAGTATGGGTAAGAGCTGGCCGATTAACATAAATGATTAGAAAACAAAGGATTTGTTCAAGCTGGGACCAAGGGATTCTGTCAACATGTACGTTTATTTTTTATCTATATGTCGGCATAAGTATGACAATTTTAGTAGTAACAGTAGACCAAAAGACCAGGACTTTGCTTTTTTGTTGAAACAGATGGCTTGTCGACATAAGTGATGCTGATATAAGTGGGTAGGACTACTCAGCTTTTCAATCAAACAAAAAATATTTCTGCATACTTAAATATCTTACTCACAAATGAAGATGACATAATTTGAAGTATTTAAGAAAAAAAGCAAACAGTAATGACCAGAATGCAAGAAAGTTTAGATTTTAACATTTCTTTCATGCAAAAATCAGCAAGTTCTTACATATTCATAGGGTTAGTAGGCCTGCAAATTAAAAATCCAGAGAAACCATGAGATCACTAAAGTTGATTGTGGGAATGTTAGATACATGTACCTTGATATCTTCAAGTTAAATATTTTGATTATAAACAAAATGTAACTTTAAAAAAAAAACATTAATAACATTGATTGAACTATATTTTGATTTTTTAAAAAAATAAACAACTATTGTCTGAAAAATATTTTTTAGTTTGTAGCATCACTTATAACCAAATGACAGCTATCTGGCCAACTCAGCATGCCCCTCTCCACAATCTCTGATACCAACATTGTTGCCCTGTCTGCTCAAATGACCTTGCATAACAGACTTAATGGTTGAAATCCATTCTTGAAAAACATCATTTAATTACATTACATTCATACTTACATGTTAAAAAATAGATGGGATGATGGACAGGTGGACTGAGAACTGAAACTGTCAACTTATTCAATACCCATGTACAACTACTGTAGATGGACTGTCAAACTTGTGAACTGTACACAAGATAACATTATAGCAGTGATTCCCCACTTTTCTGAGCTGCAGACACCCAAATGAACTTTTTGGAACCACCTCCTTTGCAAACAACCATTGAATCCAAGAACTGATGCTGCATCAGTAGAGAGCTAAAAATCTGTAGCAAAAGTAACAGACTCCAGAAAGAAGAAAAATTCCATTCCACTGAGCCAAAAAGTCACTCCACAACTTCAGAACCAGTCTACATTTGCTATTTAATTTCACATGATGATACAATCTGGTGATGGCTGTTGACAAAGTTAACAGATATGATGTAAAAGATTGGTAAGAATTTATCACTTGACATGCAAAATGTAAGTAAACAAAGACTCTTTCTGAATGATTTCTTTTGCTAGAGTGTTTGGTAAGATTGCATTTAATCCATTAAGCTTATCATATGGTAATCTAGCTTCCACTTTTTTTTCTTATAAGTATTATGCCTAAGAATTTCATAACTAGTGATGGTTTCAGGGCTTTGTGAGGAGCAACTGGAATGACCTAGTGGTTAGAGTGTCCACTTCAGATGCGGGAGGTCGCAGGTTTGAACCCTGGGCCAAGTCACACCAAAGATTTATAAAAATTGTACAAACAGCTGCCTCGCCAGAAGAGGTTAGTGTTAGGACTAGCTGGCCTGGTGTCAGAATAATGTGACTGGGTGTGACACCATGCTACATGTCTACATAATTTCCCAGTGCTAGACATCACTATAAACTGTCACACTGCAGACATCATAGTGATATGACTGAAAATTGTTAAATCTATACCAAAAATCCAAATCACACACACACACACACACACACACACACACACCTGTGATAGAACCAGGATTTCAAACCTGTAGATTTACAAATTTTGATCAGGAGATTGGATTCTAAAAAGGAAGATTTTTTTTTATTGGCATAAATTTTGCATGTTTTAAGGGAATTGAAAATGAAACAAGTTCAATTTGTCACAAAATATGTATTCTCTTCATATTAGAATACAACACACAATTTTTGCACATGATTAGGATTCAGACTCTGATGGAAAATGTTACAAGCAAAGCTTTTTTTTTTTTATACAATCCACAGGCATTTTTAGTTTTTTTAGAAAGTCATTGTCTGGTGACCACTGGTGACATTCACTGTCATTGTTAACCTTCACAATTAGCAGGATCTCAATAGTCTTCTGATCCAGACTTTAGCTTGAATCACTCTGGATTTTCCAAAGAATGGAGAATGTCCTCTCTATATTTTTATCCACTTTTGATCCAGTCTCAAATATTGCCTTCAATGTGGGTGTGTTTGGTACAGAAGAATTGTTGCTCCTATGTGATGGTGTCTGTATATGCCTGGTGATATCGTTTCTTCCTCCATATGCTATCTTAAAATCCAATTTGCATGAAATAGACAATAAAAAAAATAACCTTTACTACTAGCCTGCACACACTTCAATTCTGGTGTCCAAGCATTATTAAACTTGCTGTAATATTTCTGAGCTGGTGGCTTCTTAGCATAGGGAGAAAGTAAATGTTTGGCATTTCGACATTAATTGAAAAAAATATACAAGCTGCCTTAAATATTCATTTTAAACCATTGTGAACAATACAAGAACAATTAAAAGACATCAAATCAAAATACTCAAGTGTTTATGCCCATATCATTTTTTGGTCAGTCTCTGTTTTATTTTCCTTCCATGACAGATCAGCCGAGTTTTAGTAAAAGATTACCTTTGATCCTTTTATTACTTATAACACCTCAAACAACATCCAGCATTTGGCCTTAAACTCTCCAAATTACAACAATAAGGTAATCAATTAGCCGCTTTCAAACTCCACATGCTAACAATTGTAATTCCATTAATCACACATGGTCACACCAATTATATCATAGGTCTATTATTTCCAACTCCCAGTAGACTGGTTCTGGCTGCTTTATCTAATGTGTTGATAAAACATGTAAAAAAAAAAGATTTTAAAAAATAAAAAAATTCTGTGACATTTACAAAACGTGTAGATTTTGACTAATAAATGGTATGTGCGGTAGACGGTCTTTAAAATGGTATTTTTCCCTACCGCCGGTAAAATCACATGTATGTACACACACACAGAGATGACCCTAGTGAATATCAATGCAATTATTGTCATTGTTCTTTGAGCTTTAAAGTCAGGCACATCAATAAACAACACAAATCATCCAGTAAATGTAAGAAATGGGAAATGCCATAATTATGTTGTGCTTCCATGAAATTGAGCTGGACATTGCATTAAAAAAATCTTAGGACTACTTTGACCACCAGATATTAACTTAATGTCAGGGAAAATAGGGACATATGCAGAACTGTCTGCTGCTTTCCTGTCTGGTTTCCTTAGCTGGCATCGCTGTTGTGAGGGTATTATGACTTCCTTTCAGTATCAACATGTCCCATAGTGTTGGTCATATTTAACTCAGGGGCTTGCATTCTTATCACTGCTGCTTGAAGAGTGGACACAAATGTATGTTTCTTCTATTTTAAATTTATTTCTTTAATGTTTTAAACAAATTTTGTAAAAAGGAATAACTGCATAATGCCAAACCTGTGATTTCAAATTGTCGTTCAGTTCAGCCTTGTTATTTTTCCTAACAAGAAATCACCATCAGCAGGATGCTTACTGCTAAACAATACCTTTGATTACATATGACATGAAAACAATTGATCCAAGGTTTATCTAGTGTTTGTATCTTCATTCATAATCTAATTGCATATCACTATCAGTTGTCTAATACAGAAAAAGCCTCTGTGCCAGGACACACTAGGTCTCAGTTGGTCTAATTCTGTTAAGCATATTTTCCACAAAAAAATTGTGTAAAAGTTTTTTTTATTTTTACTAATAGCATATTTGATAATGGAACAGCTTCATGTTTATAAATTTGAAAAGCATTTAAGCTAGTCTGGAAAATTTGATGAAAGTTGTATTTTTAAAGACATTATAGGTTTTTCTACTTTTAGAAACAGCAGCTACATTTGATGGCAGACAGGAATCATCTGTATAAAATTAAAAGCCCTTAATGCCATAAAACTTTCTCAGGACCATACAATGATGCTAGCAAGCTTCAAAATATGAAATAAACTAGTGGACACTGAAAAAAGCAATATTGTTTCTAGCTAAAAATGACACTGGCATTGAACAAATGGTTCATTTCAGCCCTGTTTCCGTAAAATGTAGACATTTTTGTCAGGGTTTTTGTTTGTCATTTTTAAGTTTTTCCATTTTTAGTAATATCAGCTAAATTTATTGCTGAATTGTAATCATTTCTCTAAATTTCAAAACAGTTCATAATAACCAGAAATTTGGTCAGTTTGTGCATGAGAAGTCATTTAAAAGTTTGTCTATCTTTTGTAACACTTTAGTAATGATGTCCATATTTTGATGATTCAGCAAATCTGAAAGACATTCATGATAAGATGCTTGTGGTCAAACCTAGTCAAATTCCATTTAGTAGTTATGAAAAGAAATTGTTTAAAGATTTGTGTATGTTTAGCTTTTGTCAGTCATATATGTCAGCAATAGATCAATAACATGTGATAAAATTTCATAAATTTTCATGCCAAGGTGTTTTCAATCAAATTTTGTTAAATTCTGTTCAGTGGCTTTTAAGAAGTTACTTTTTTTTTCATTTTCATCAATGTGAGCCACATATGATGTCAGATCAGCATCATTTGAAGAAATTTGAAAGCGTCTCATGCCATGTTTTTAATTAACATGAAATTGATGGGAGGTGGAGGTGGAGAGAAAGATTTTGAACCATGTCACCTGATGTTAACTTGTATAATGCAAGTGGGTATTTTTAAAACTTGTTCTTCTTCATTGAGAAAAATAAGTGCCTGTGTCTCTGATGGAATCTCACTTTAAGAATACATGGAAAATGAGTAATAATTATTATTATTATATGCACATTTATTAACTTTGCATTATCAGAATTGTTCAGTATCTTGTGATTTTGCACTCATGCACTGAATTCATATTGCATTCCTGTGAATAAAGAATCTACTTTCTATTTTAAACAAACAATTTGTTTCTGAATGAACAAAAGCAGATGTTTCATGGACTGCCACATACCAGCTGTTTTGGCACATTCTGTGTTAACTTTTCTGATACAATATTTCGGATTTCCACATTAACTTTTCCATTTTAAATTTTTTGATACAAAATTTTCATAGCATCTTTTCAATAATTGCAAATTAAAGACTTTGTATTTTTCACAGATCATAATTTCAAACATTCAATAACAGAACAGAAATACACTTGCAATTGTCAATACACGTCTCACTGCTTCAATTTGATGTATTTCATGTAGAATGGGCACAGACACTGCTGAAATCTGATGTACTTAATGTAGATAAATAAAGTCCATAATCACAAAATTTCATGGAATCAACAAAAATACCAAAATCTATTCATCCCAGATCAAATGGAAACTTGTTGCAATGCACATTCATTCACAACATGGCTCCAAATTTAAATTTTAAGTAGACCAAATCTTATGTCTAGCATATCACCAAGTTCACATTTATCTGGGTGGAGTTATGTGCACATTAATAATGTTGTTGTGTAATGATGAATCTGTGCTTGTGTATTTAGTTTGGAATATGGCATACATTCAGTTACTTTGTTTCTTGCAGTGTATTTTTGTTTATATAATTTGGTAGAATAAGAACATGGGCATGAAAAGGTTACTGTATTTGTATGGGAAAATATTAACTCGTCTTGCCGGATGGGCCCAAGGTCGTGCAGTATATCCATCTGAAAACTCATTTATATTTTCCCATACAAATGCAGTAACCTATAATAACTGCTGAAGACTAAAGTAACTTGTATCACTGTTTATAAAATTTTCACCTACTGAATCAATTTGTGTATTGATATGGTAGAAGTATGTATTGATATTTCATTTTACCCATATTCAATAGCAATCACACTTTGTAACATAACAGCCATTAACCACAATGCCTATAGTTTCCAATAGAGATCTTTACCCAATGGTGATACTATAAAAACCAGCCCAAAACTGGCTGCTGTTTACTGTAGGCATCAAAACGATTTCTATGCAGATGGAGAACAGGCTTCCAAATGTGCCTTGATGTGAATTTGACAGTGGCATCCATTGAAATGTGGCAGAGGCACCCAAAACCACCCCTACGAAAACAAATTCATGACTTCATGAACAATCATGAATGTTCATGAATGTTCATGAACATACTTGAAATGTTCATGATCAGTTCATCATTTGAGTTCATGAACAAATAACCATGAAAGTTCATCACCCAAGTTCATGAACACTTCAAGAAATTTGATGAATCATGTTCTTTAGTTCATGAACACAAAGATGAACTTTTATGAACTATTATGATATCTTTGAAGTTTATGAAATGTCATGAATTTGCTTCATGAACAGTTCAAGTACTTTGATGCACCATTAAGATATTTCTTAAAAATGTATATGAAATTTCTATATCATTATATTCATAAAATGTTTATGAAAATTAATCATACAAACTTCTCACAATTTTAGTGAAATATAAATAAAGGTGAATATGTTTTTTAATTATATGATACTGTATAAATGTTCAGAGATCTTTTATTCAATACTTGTGCACTTAACTTGAATAGTTCTGGATTAATATGGAAAAATATTTTTCTGGCCATCATGAGCAAAATTGACTTGCTATAAAAGCTTTCAATGACTTTGTTCTAACGTTTTTGTCCAGTACTGTCATAAACTGCATATTTTATTGACTTTGTAACTGGTTGCCAAGTTGCAGAAAAAAACGAAATATATAAGCAACAATTATCCTGATTGGATGACTGTGAAAGAAGACGTAATATGATTGGGTAAAATACGCGCGTGATTTCAGTGGCTGAGCACAAACGAAAGAGCATGCAAAGGGTTTTGCAACAAGCAACAATCTCGAACAAAAATCACGGACTCCCATGGAATTAACAGATGAGAATATTTTCAATACCATTTCTTTTAAGTACATAGAAGTGCAGATAAAGAATTATGATGGAATTGACTTGTTGAGAGCAAAATTAGGCGGAAAAGTGTACACAGCGGGATCATCAAAATTACAGTGAGTGTATCTTTTTCTTTGTCACTTGTTATTTTTCAATGGGAATTATATGTATAATTTATTGGGTTTTATGTCATCATATAGTTTTAACCAAACTAATATATCTGGTTTGTGTCAGAACCAATTTAAACTTTCTCTTCAAATTTTTGAAAATCACAAAACATTATAACCCCACCCCCTTTCTCGATCTCGATACCATACGTGGTACTGCATCGGTGATATGAATTTTTATGTTTGGTATTGTTTTATGTTTCATGACATCACTATTTATATGATCTGATGTAATTTGGTAAATTAAAACAAAAACAAAAACTAGTTGTGTCAAACTGTACATAATACATGTGCTACTAAAACGATCAAACCTGAAGCAGCTATTATGCAACATCCGGCGTCAGAGTAGATATATTTTTATAAAAACATTCGACTCCTGGGACTTATAATACATATGGCAAGTCAGCTTAAATTAAAATACAACTAGTGAACAAATTTCTCCAATATTATAAATGCGCAGTAAGTTGTGTATTAAGTGTAAGGGATTAAATAATTTTGAGTTGGATCGGGAAAGTTGGGTACAGAAATAATGTGCTAAAGCTGAAGACAATGTTGATCATAGGTTGTCTGTAATTAGCTTTATCTTTCTTTCAGATCAGACAGCAGAAAAGAAAAATTAGAGGATGAAGTTTATAAGATAAGGAGGAAAATTAGACAACTTGAGGATCTTACAGCCAAGAGATGAAATAGACATTTAAAAGTGACTGCTGCAGCAATGTTAAAGATCCATACAGTAATCAAATGAACAGCTTAAGTTGCAGATGGAGACATTCAGTAGTGACAATAGGAGGAATTTCATTAAATTAAAATTAGCCCCGAATGTCTTTACAAAAATGAGTTATCTGACAGGTCAGTTTGGGGGTGGGGATCCAGGTCTTCAGGAAAAATATAAGTGGAATCAGCTCCATGATGATCACAGATAAATACGCTTCAGCAGTTGATTGAACACAACTGTCCCATTATCTTTTGAACAATTTTCAAAGAAAACTTACAAAACATACAGAAAGTGTTGCTAAGAATAAAAAAAAAATATCACTTAATGTCAGTTTACATGTTCCTTGATGCATATTAGAAATTTATCTGAAATTAAATAGTTTTTTTAAGATAACATATTGCATTTTATACTGTTTTAAACCCCCTACATCTAAGGTTATTTTATGATTCAGGATGAAATAGGTATTTGTAAGTTTGTCACATAATCAAATTTTTTTAGGAACTGTTCATGAAGTCATGAAAAATGAGGAACATTGTTCATCATAGTTCATGAATATGTTCATTAACTGTGATGAATGATGATGAACCAGTTAGTGAACTTTTATGAACTGTTCATGAATTCAGTTCATGAATAGTTCATGAACGTTCAAGAACAGTTTGTAAAGTTATGGTTCATAAACGTTCATGAATTCATTTAATTTCATCATTGACAGAATTGACCATTTTCAGTTCATGCACATTCATGAATGGTTCATGAACCTTTTGATGAACTTTCAGGGATGGTTCATGAACAGGTTCATGGATCGTTCAAGAACTGTTCATGTTAGTTCATGAATTATTCATGATCATTTTGTAGGGGCATTAATGCAAGGTTAAAGGTTCAATAAACAATCAACAAAACAGCAATTCTTCAATTAGCATCTGAATCTGAATCACTGTCTCATTTGTTCCATGTGTAGTCCTCATACATTGGTTATTTTAATGTCAGTCATTCTGATGTCACTTAATCCTTCTAAGTTGGAGGTGTACAACTGTGTCCACAGAGTTTTGGAGGTGAGTTGTTAGTTTATACTTATACCTTTATACTCCAGCACTTCAATGTGGAGCAAGTATGGATGGCATTAACTGATCACATCTCTAGAATAAGTTACTTACCCTGACTTCAGAGGTCTTGGAAACTTGCCTCTCTTGATTCTCTAGCTTAGACTCGACTGCAGCTGATGCTACGACAGATTCTCTAATATCCTTGCTAGTGTTAACAGGATCATTTTTACTGTGGAAAGAAAACATATAATAGTCACTTAATTTAACTGTCAAGATTTAAAACTGCTCATAGAATAAAAAGGAATTTCTTGGTTGTCCTTGTTATCAATATTTTATACTTTTGAAATAACATTATCAAATTTAATAAGACACAAATGAAACTGGAGAGTGAATATATGATGCACTTCAAAAGGTGCTAAAAATAATACTACAAATCCCCAAGCCCATTTCAAAAGTAACAGGGTAACACTGATTTTGTGATCACCAAAATCTAATGTAGTAACAATACTGAATTGTTAATCCCCAAAACATCTTCAAGGTAACCAACTTCAAGGGTAACAGTCTAATACCATCTTTGTGATCTCTAAAAACTAATGTAGGAAAAAGTTTATAACATAATGCTAAATGCCAAACATTTAGTACCATTACCCTATTTCCAAGGAGCCCATGTAACACTGATTTTTTAGTCGTCAAAACCTGATGGAGTAATATATTACTGGAACAATAAAAGGTAACCTCTTATTACATTTTTAACTTTATTCAACTTCCTGCAAAATGTTCTAACCTACAGGTAGTAATGTTCGCTAGTGATTGTCCTCAATCCAGTCTCAAAATGATAAATCTAGTGCAGTAACTCATTGTTGAAAAAATAAGTCCATCAGATTAAGTGAAAGGTAGTATAACTGTTACCACATTGTTGAGTTTAGTCTATAACACTGAGAATATTTAATGTTTGTAATGTACTGACATTATTGCTTACTTACATCTTAATGTGGTAATATTACTACACTGAAAAACAAATGAAATTTTCAGACAAAAGTTGTTTATGGTAACATACATAGTAATCAAATTCATTGTAAATCTCGATGGTACTATACAGATTCACTTCATTGTCAATCTCCAAACTCTTTGTTGTAATATTACCATTCTGTCTGGTTGGGTTTATAAGACTGATGAAGTGAACTACTTGTAATTTAAAAATATTATAGAACTACACTGCAAAGACCACAAGTGATATTGCTAAAACAGAGATCTCCAAACTTAGTGTACTTACTATATTGCCAAGTCTGTAAGAATGTGATTACATGAAATAGTTGCTAAACAGCCAAGTGAATTGATTACATTTCTAATCTATTTAACACAGCAATTCTGTTTTTTACATTGCAAATAAGTTCTTATACATTTTCAATGGTTTGACAGATCTTACAAAGGTATGATTACATTACTGCATTAAAGATATACATACTAAAATTGTATGTATTTATGGTAATTGACACCCAAGAATTGATTCTGTAAACAGAAACACAATTATCTGAAAATATCATTTCATTTATGATATGGCATGCAAATTACTTACAACAGCCCTTATGAAATAAAGGACTGATGGAAATGGATTGCTGATCTTAATTTCAATATAATGTTTATACATTTCTGGTGATATGGCAAATATGTGTTTTTATCTAGAAGGAAGTAAAAGGAGGAAACTAATAATAATGATAATAATTGCATGACAAATACTATTTTTGATAAAAATATAGACATTTCAGTCTACAATTGCAACAAACAGCTGCTGATATTATGGGGATTTGTGAAACATTTTGATGATGATAATTCTTCTGAGAGACAGACAGTAGAATGTGGAGGTATCCTCATCTATGTATCAAATGCTATTAATTATGCAAGACAATATGTACTAGAAACAAAAGACAGTGAAAGCATTTGGATCCAAATCAATTTACCACACTCATTAAGCCTATCCTATTCTGTTCATTATACAAAGAACCAACTTAAAAAATATTGAACTGACAAGTCCAAAACTGAGGTGGTGACAGCAAATACCCATAACAATACAGAAATCATTAATGCTGCAGATACAAACATTGACTTTCTGAAATGACTTCTTCAAAAATGGAAAGATCTTTTGAACTAAATAATTCTGAACAGGTTATCACACAGGAAAGAAACCACTGTTGATCACATTTATACAAACAGACCTGAAAATATATAAGAAATGCAGGTGCCAATAAAAGCCATGTTTTATAATCTTTTCAACAAAATTACAAATACCACTAAAAACAATGCAAGTAAAGCAGCAAATGAAACCAAACTGGCTCTAAAATGAATGTTGCACACAAAGAGAAAAATTACATACCTCACAATAGCAAAAATAGCAAGAGGAAGAATGCAGTTATGATTGGATTAGCCAAACAGACATGCTACAAACAAGCCAATGAGGAAAAATTACAAATCTAGTAATGTGTGAAATTATCTAAATGAACAAAATTAAAAAATTTACCTTTTCCTCTCAGTACCATCAAAAATAATAGTCCTAAGGCAACTTCTATGTGAGATTCATTTGCAAGTATTTATAGTGTCTGTGATGAATTTCAAGTAAAAGAGAAACTAAGATCTTATGCTAAAAATGAGAACTTAAATGAGAAACTAAAAATATAAAACTATCTACACTTGAGTATGTTGCAAATCATGAAGTGTATAAAAGAATGATCAAGCTGACCAAGTATATAAAAACCTAAACTAAAATTACATTAATTTCTAATATAAAGAAATATATTCCTGCAGAAAGAAGGGTTCTCTGTTTTAATACTTATATTTGGCCACTTTTTGACTAGATCACAAACATCCTGATTTTACCACAATGCTCACATTTTCATACTTTTGCTACCTTTATTACATGCATTATGCAAGAATGTAATTTATGTGCCATTACAGCAAAATTTAAGTCAAATCATGATGAATGGCAGGTCTGCATTTTCAATGTCACTAATTTTGCAGATACAACAATCACACATCTCCATTATGAATATTATGCAAAGAAACAAAGAACATGGAAAAAATGATAAGAAGGAGTGAAATGGGTGAGTAGATAAACTTCTCATCTGTATTATCATAGCATGAACTGTAGTTTGTTAAGAACAATACTTAGCATTTTCAGTAGGGGCACACTGTACTACACAAAACAACTGGCAGAATCAACATAAAGATTATAAATTTTAATATTAACACAAAAAATGCAAATCACATGGTAATTTTGTAATTTAGCCATTTTTGCATAACATTTAGAACCATTTTATGAAGTGTCCAAACAAAATTTCATGTGCAGCAGGAAATGGTTTATTAACCATAATCTTTATCTTCTTTAAACTGTACTTTTACATAGATAAAATCAGGTGTGAAAAATAGATTTCTGTGGGATTTCATTAAAAGAAACCTATTTTAAGTGGGTTCTTTTTTGAAAATGCCATTTACTATTTTGCAACAGAATATTTACCTTTCTGGAAGATAAGACAAGTCTATATAAATATCAGATGGGTTGCAATTATTTAAAGAATTTGTATTTTAAAAAAGTCTAGCTTCATGGATTGTGATTCAACTAATGTCAGTGGTGATGACTGTAAATATTCTTCAATAATATAAAAAACAGAATCCTGAACAGAAACAGAATAGTAAAACCAGATATTTGTTTTAACAGTATAAACCACAAAAGTTTTTATGCAAAACCATAATTTTTTAATGCATCTTAAGACCTTGAAATCCAGCTAGAGTATAAATACATGCCATCTTTTTGTAGAACAGTGACATACAATATTCCTACCAAAAACCCAGTCATCTAGGATCAAACTAGAACAACATATAGACATAAACAACACCAACTTGGTCAAAATGCAATTGAAGCAAAATGAAGTTGCCACAGCTGAAAGTAAATGACAAATCCAAAGCTGTAAAGAAGCTATACCTTATTCTCTGAATGTTGGAGCTAACAATTTGTGATGTGATGATTATGATTTTTAACGTGGCTTTAACAATTTTTCAGTCATACTGCTACGATGTCTGCAGTGTGGCAGTTTATAGTGATGTCTAGCACTTGGGCATCATGCCGCAGACATATAGCATGATGTCTCACCATTCATTATGTCCCACCCAGTCACATTATCCTGACACCAGGCCAACTAGTTGACCAGTCCTAACACTAACCTCCTAATGCTGAGCATCAAGCGAGGCAGCTGTTAGTACCATTGTTAGTCTTTGGCATGACTCAACTGTTGATCAAACCCATGACTTCCCGCATCTACTAACAATTTATGTCTGTGTATATCTTGTAGATTTATAATATGGAAAATAGAGATATCACCTGCCCAAATCAAAAGACCTTACTGCATGGATTCTTAAATTGCAATTGGATAAAATTCATCCATCTGATTTTAAAACAGTTCATTTATTTGTTTATTTTATTCAATTAGCAGGATCAAGTCCTCATCTGATCATGTCTTACCTGTTCTCATCCTCACACAATGCCAACATGTGTTTGTGATAGTCTGTCTTCCCCATCACCATTGACAAATCAAGACTGTCATCCACAGCCAAGTTTGCCTTCATGCTTAGGCCACATGACACTGCATAGTCTGTTAACACTGCAGATAGTATATTTGCTTTGCTTGCCTTGTAGAAATTTTTCAGGTCATTTTCAGTCTCCACTTCAAAGGTAAAAGTTATGTCGCACCCTGTGATGTAATTAACATTCTTGACATTGATGAAAGGTAATTTTTCCTTCTGAAAACGACTATTCAGTAATGGCAAGTCCTCCAAAAATCCCCTGCATACAGATTGTAAATTGTCTGGAAGTATCTCCTTCAACTTCTTAGAAGAAACTTTCAGAGGCAGCTGGATGTCTGAAGGTAAATTTTCATCATAAAAGTGACAGAAAAAAATTAAAATTGTATATTTGCAATGGAAATAAGACTGCTAGGAATACTTTTTCAGTTGGTACCAATTTTCATGGATTCTGTGGTTGCTAGGAACAAGAGGACTGAGTCAACCTTATTAATATCTCCCAAACAGCCAAATGCTGTTCAAATGCTGTCCAAGCAATCTGGGACAGTAGGACGCTTTCTGATGAAGTTTCTGCCAGTGACGTTGATTGCATATGTTATTAAAATGACATTTTCAAGATTTCTCTCTATTTTAGATCTTCATCCATATTGATAGCAAAGCTTGCCAGCAGCTTCCAATGGGTCAGTGGTTCTTTCCTACACAAAATATACTGGCCATCATGTATAACCTTTCACATACTGAAAAATGCTGTTTAACCTATACTACATCTATATTTGATGGCATATTGTGTTAATTTTGTCTAATTTTAAAAGACATTTCTGCTAGAATGCATTTTGTTACAGTTGGTTAAATTCTTTTGTGTATTTTTTAACATTGTTTTCTGACGTTTCTTTTCCATAATCCATTTCAACAGTGCGATAGTGTGTCCATATTTGATGGAGGATTAGCAATGACATCACAAACTGGTCCTTTTATAATTTAATTTTTAACTGCATTTTTCCTATAACAACAAAGACAATAATTCAGATCTAAAACTGAAATTATTACAGTTGCAATAACTTAAAATAGTTTAGGTTTAGTATTACATGTATATTAAGTTTCTTAAATAGCATGTCTATAAAATTCATATCATTTCTATTACATAAACCAGTGGTTCAAGTCACCTGCACAACTGATACATGTCAGCTTTTGAATGCAGATTCAAGCACAGATTGAAACTGCAGAGGGCACAAAGCTTTGAGAAGAGAGTTGCATATTGGTGTCATTTATCTTATTTCCAAGATCATATATTTCTCTCCATAGAAAGGACAAAGAATTTATTAAGTTGATCATAGTTTTTACAAAATGTATTTTCTCAAAGTAAGATCATTGCTGCATAAAATGAAATTTGTGAAAAAAAGCAATTCTTCTTCTATGGCAACTATTGGTGTACAGCAAAGACACATTTTATTGTTCTGTACAGTATATAGGTTACATTGCACTAACTTACCTCACAGCTTTTAATACTCAGTAAAAACCTCTGTAGCCCATCATCAACCTCATCTGTGATCTTGACAGTATCAGTTTACAAACCCTCGGGGAAATATTGCCATTAGGGTGTTTACCTCAAATAATTAGAAGCTAGGCCCTTCCTCCCAACCCCCTAGAGGCAACTTGGAATGTTTGGCAGGTTCACCAGCTACAACCAGTCCTAGGCACTCATTTTTATTAGTATAAAACGAAAAGACTTTTGAGAATATTTGCTGTCTGCAAATTAAAATAAAATGACCATTCATAATCTGCCCTTCACAATTCCTTGCTAAATATCTGAACTATCAGCATGTTCAGCATATAGGATACATTCCAAATCTGTTCAACATGTATAATTAAGTATTTTACTCATCATTTAATAGCCACTTTTATTGCTTTTTATGTTGAATTTTTATCTTGTCTACTTTGGTTAATCTGAAAGCTACACTACCTGTGTGTTACACGATGAAATATGCTACAATGAATACAAGTCATATGTACATGGATGGACAAATATAAATGGCATGACAGTCAATATCTCTTTTAGCTGTATTTTGAAATTAAAATGCAGAAGGGCACAACACTGAGCATATTTAAATACACACAATTTAAAGTAGAATGCAACTTTCATTTCTTTATCAATCACTTTAGCCCTGCAGATCATATGCTACAAAACTATATATCCTTATTAGGGTCAAGATAAACTGAATAAAAAAGGACAAAATATTAAATTAAGAATTAAAGTTATTTATTTGAATATCTGTCTGCACAAGCAGACTATGGCACTGATGGGCTAAAATCCCTTATAAAGCATTATGGAACAGATAAGAAGTCTGGCATGCTAGTCAGTAAACTATTGATTCAAGAAAGTAAGTTTATGTTAGTGAAAACTTATTTTGGTGCAGATGTGTTCAATATATAATATCTGTGAGCTCTGAAAAATTGTACATAAGTGACACAGATATCAGTTATCTAATATCTTGAAACTGAGAAAGCTACAGTTATGCATATGCCCCTTCAGAAGGATGTACAGAAAAATATTTATACACAGATAAGGAACGCTGTTACCATAATCTGTGTATGCTCAGAAATAATTAACAGATAATTACTTATACAAATAGAGGTGACATCTTTTAAAGATTTTGATTTCAGCAGAGCCCTTAAAATAGTGGAGCAGGAAGAAGGACAGATATTGATATGTTGGGTAAATATTGAACTATGACCATTTTCTTCTTGCCTTCTTCTTTTCTACTTTCCTCTTTTTTTTTGGTGACATAGAGTGAAATCCCCTAAAGATAAAATCCTGACAGCATTTCTCCTTAAATTGTACATAGGGAACAAATTTGGAATTTCTCTTTCTATGCTGAGATATTTAACCAGTGAATGAGGGTGCTAATTTAATAGATAAAATTAGCACAGAAACAGAAAGGGGGCAGTTTTTAAACCGCTTAAATTTATCATCTTGTGTAAAAATTTTAAAACAAAATATATAATAGGACAGGGTACTGTCAATAGTTTTCCTTCTTCACCAACAAATACAAGTACCTTTTGCAGTCTTTTGCATCTGCAACAAGTACAATGTGATAAATTTTGTTGGTATTTATTCTCATTACCATGCCCAGATTTGTTCTAGACAAGATTTTCTTTGCATGAGGAAATTAAATTCTTTCTTCTGTTTTGAAGATAACATCTTAATGTCTTCCAAGTTTAAGAGATACATGAAATTTGTAATTATAAGACATTTTCAAAGCATCCATTCCCTGCAAAACAAAGGGCCTGGTGGCTAAAGTGAGTTAAAATGGAATCACCATTAAGCAGCAACTAAATGATAATTAACAGGCAATCTTTCAAAGTATTTTGTTTTCTTGTCATCGATGAGAATTACATATAAATATATGATAATTTTATGTCTATCTGTACTCTGAACACTGGAAATACAAACAGTATGTCAACATAACATAAAGGGGCACCACCAACCTTCCAAAGATGGAAAGACCATTAAGTTGATATGTGTATCAATATGTATCGTATCACAGGCTGTGTAGCGTGAATCGTATCAATATGCTGCAAAGGTGTGTTGTTTCACCCATATTACAGTGTTTTAAGTTTCCCACAGAACTTACCTCCATGGGTTTTAATTTGCAGGCTCATTGGGGGGGTATAAACAGGTCTCCTTCCGCTGTTGGGATTCTGGTACTGATACACTTATTGTGACCAAAATCTTGCCCTCTTATTGAAACCTTGACCTCTCATGGATCCATGGTCTCTAGCACAACTGCCTCAACTGAATCCCCTGTAAGTCTGGGTGCATCTTTTGCAAGTGCAACCCAGTGTCACATCTGTTTACTTCCTTAGCCACATCATCCTCAAAAAGCATAGATGTTATGGGGGTATTCATATTGCAAAGATCTGAATATTTTCTTTTTTAAAATTGGTTATATAATGAACATCCTTCTAAGAGATAAATGGCAACAGGCCCATGAGATATATAGCATCTGAAATTAGAGACTTTTGCTTCATCAATAGTAGCAATCACAGACTGCTTATTGGCATAATACCTGCATCAACAAGCTTCTGTATATTCCTAAAGGATTGAATTCTTTAACTAGGGTCATTAAAAATTACTTGATTGACAAGTGGGCTCCCAACTTATCACACTTTTCTGGTATCTTGTACTTCTGTACAATTTCCATCTGTTGCACATATTGAAGTGATGCAGCATTAATTAACTCTGCCAAGGATTTAGATATTGGTTCTCCTTTTTGGGAAGGTTTCAAATTAGTTAACTGCAACATGCTATCAGTATTGCTATTTGAAATATGGTTGTAATCTGCCTGTAAAACAGCAAACAATGCCATTCAAAGAAATTAACTTGAGAAGTCTTGTATCACCCTTAACTAGGGTAACATCAACATCACTATATGGCCCTTCATTTTTAACTTCTACATGCAATTCAGATAGGCAGTCACCAATAACATTTTCCTTTGTCATCAGTTATATCTGGAGGCATTTAATTTAGAACCAATTGTTTCTTCAGAACTTCAATGACTGTTACAGACTGGTTGTTTATGTCTATGAGACTGGACATCTTTGACTGTTCAAAATTTTGATGTTTTTTGGATGCCATAACAGGGTTGCATTTTGTCACCTTTTAAAATTTAGTCACAATAAACTTCAATATTTTTCTTTATTGCCTTGTTTATTTGGCTTCTTTGACTACCCTCCCCTTGGAGTAAGTTGCCTCAACCTTGGAAATGGCTGGAGTATCTACTTGGCCAATTTTTTACCCTGAAAATTCACAGTCAACTTTGAGGTCAGTAATTGAGAGGACAGTTTTCCTCTTCCACAGCCATTGCAAATAAACAAAAAGAACAAGGAAACAAATAACAACTATAGCTTGGACTACATCCTAGTCTGGCTACAACACAACCATAATATCAAACAAATACCTATTAAAATCTTATTGCTGCAAACACCAGAATACTTCATGCAGATGTCCTGTTTATATATGATGCATCATGTGACTGATAAAAAAGTTTCCAATTATCTGAATGCCTGTTACCACCAATGGCAGAATATCATCCTATGTACATGTGAGACCGAGACTGTATGGAAAATAATGTTCCTCTGCACATGCAAGACCAATGTCTTATGGAAAATAATAGCATTAATTATGTGTAGGGCTGAGAGCTCTGGTAAATACAGGTGTGAAATACAGATGGACAGAGAAGGTGATTACTACAGGACACAAGCAAGGCCCTAAATATCTTTGTTTAAATTTGTCAATATCTTTTTTATTTTATGCTTTCAAAAAAAAATGACCACCAATTATTCAATAATGTTGTATATCTTAAAATGTATATATCAAAATGTTACCATGTTTCGCCTTCTTCTGTGATGCTGCCATCTTGTTTTCTCTACCTACATGGCTAAGGAAAACATAAATAACATTAACTTCTTTATAAACAATTCAACATTGTAAAATAAATGTTATCTCCAGTTTTCCAAATATTTCATACATATTTTAGCTCATTCATGTTAATCAATTTTGAAACACCAGAGTAGTGAAAATTTATTTCCGTATGAAGATAACGTTTTGATAAAGTAATGTTTGACAACAGTGGAATCTGATGATTGTCAAACAATATTCTTAATCATCTAACTGATGTTGTGATAACAGACACCACAGACACCACTACAATGAACATTAAGATCAATATATGAAAACTCTTATCATTACTGCTTGGAGACGTAATAGAAGACAATTTTTACTTTTTCACCAAAAATTATGAAAGACATCAGAAATCAATAATTACGATCTTGAAAGATGAAAGTGAAAAGAACTTTTTACACCCATGTTTTGCAGTTTTTATCTAGCTCAAACTCTCTGTCTGGGTAACACAAGTTTTCATATCCTTTTTACAGCCAAGGTTTTTTTCATGTGATGCATTCAGATGATCTCATCACATCAATACAATCAATGTATGATGGGTAATTTTGTTTTCCCATTTTCTATTATTCTTAGAAATTAGTTGTTACTAATAATTACAGTCAAACCTGGTTATCTCGATTATGTCAGGGGTGTAAAATAATTGTCGACATAACCTGGTCCCGAGATATCCAGGTTCATAAAAACTGGTAACATAATTTTTAATATGTCCTTGACCATTACTCCAGTCTCTTGCTCTTGTGTTTAACTGGAATCCCCTCCAACTGCATGTTATAATAAAATACACAAAATGCTTAATTGATAATAAAATGAAAGAAACTAACTTGGTTTTGTTATTATTTATTCCTTCTTTATCATCCTGTGCAATTTATTTGTTAAAATAATATGAACTTCCTATATCACATGTAGCACATGCATTCATACTGTTATGTGTATCACTTATGCCATATATCACATGACGAATTGAAAAACAAATCATTCAGAGGTTTGAATATGTTATGATGACTGAAATATGAATCCAAGAAAATCACAAACGAGAGAGAGAGAGAGAGAGAGAGAGAGAGAGAGAGAGAGAGAGAGAGAGAGAGAGAGAGAGAGAGAGTGAGAGAGAGAAACATGAACGGAATGCTTCAGGCACTCATCATTCATGCATAAGATGGAGTTAGGTGCAAAATAGCCAGGTTAATATACGATAGTATCTGGCAAATAAAGATCAATACATGTTTTTGAAAATACATGTACATTCACTGTGAGTGCAAAGTACAAACTTTTCGCTAGCATGGGTTACAAAGATTATTATTAAAGCAAGTTGATGTTGAGTATCCTACTCACCCTACAGGTATCAATGCCAGTTTGTATCAATTATGATCCCAGATGACAAACAAATAGATGCCCAGGTGGTGGTAAACATAATCTATAGCTAGCAATAAACTCATTCTTTGAACTTATGGGCAGGATATCAAATACAAAGGTTATTTTATTACAAAGCAAACCAGCCCTGGAAACTGAATTTGAATTCTTTTAATTGTGCCAATTCTTTTATTCATTTTGTTGTTTTTTTTCCAGCCAACTTTGGTTCCCTTTAACAGGTATCACAGGAATTTTGAAAATAAATTAAAACACTGGAAGCCCGGGGCCCCGAGTGGCCAAGTGGTCTAAAGCGCTGTCCATTATGGATCACTGCCATCTCACCTCTGTCTGTATGGGTTCGAGTCTAAGTTTCAGAAAATGTGGATATGTGAGAAAGCTTGCCAGGAGCTTCTTGTAGGTCAGTGGTTCTTTCCCAGTTTCTTCCTCCACTATTAATACTGGTCACCATGTATAGCCTATCGTGTGCTGAAAAATAGCATGAAACCCACAACAACAAAACAATGAAAGCCAATTTTTCTGCCAGACTGAAAGACACAATATTACAAATAAGAAAACAAAACAAAATTAAGAAAAGCTCTTGCCTGAATACTAGAATATGGGGCCTCGATTGCAATTGCATAGAAGCCAAGTGCCTGAGATTATCCATTCCTATTCATACATATGAGCATATATATAGGGTGATATTCTGCCTAGTAATAAATTTCTTCAGCTTATTTTATGTTGACAAGTAAATTTATATGCAGTTTCATGAAATGGCTGAATGCATTAAAGAAATGAAATTGTTTGTGGCAAGTGTCACCAGTGCTGATAAGTGCTTTTGAATCATTCGTTACAAATCAGCATCAGATTAAACAAAAGCAGACTAATATTATTTCATATTTACTAAACATATAATGCAGTGCAGATTATGATATGTTTATAATTCCTATATATTTTGAAAATACTGCTGACATTTTGGCTATTTTGTCATAAAATGCTATAAAATAAATCGTCATATCACATGCATATGGAACAATTTCATGACTTTTGAATATTCAGCAATTTTTCCTTTGCACATTGATTACTAATTTAATTACTTGTCTCTCCTCAATTGTTGTTTCATACACATATTTCTGAACATAATTTAGATCTGAAATGTACCTTAAGAAACAAAATGGAAATGATAACAAGACGTCCATGATTCTGCATTTTCATAAAATAAAGTTACATTGTAATTTGTGCACACTCTTGTCCTTGTCAACCCTTGAATATTTTATGTAGTGAACATGATATATTCTTAAAAAACTAATCGATTAAGCTACTCTTAAGAAGCAAAACTAGAAAGAATACTAAATAAACACGTGACTATTGCTGTAACTAAACAAAACTGCATGAAAATCAATTGCTTTTGCTGACAATTTCTTGTATAATTTCTGCTAGATTGACATTAAAAAGTTGCATTTTGTCAAATTGAGCAGGTCCACATGTCACTTTGGACTGAAAATTATGCCTGACATAACTGGGTTATTGACTTAACAGAGGTCAAGATAAGCAGGTTTTCTTTTGGGACCAGACCAAAATGCTCTACATATTCGGGTTGTCGAAATAACTGAGGTCAAGATAAATGGATTTGACTGTAAATGCTTTTCTTGTGGAAAAATGTGACATCAAACCCACTTATATATTATCACTCCATGGACCATGACAGTGGGGTCCATTATAATACCAGTTATCCAATATGACTAACAACATGTTTTAACTCATACGGATTGCACATGATAACCATGGCTTGAAAACAACAGTGGTCCATGAGCCAGGACTTGCATTTTACCTAGTCAGAAGTCCATTGGACTTCCCACTTAATGGAAATTAAAAGTATTACTCTGCAGTCTCAGAATTGTTTCTTACAGGTAGTGTAAAATGTCAAGCATATATGCAAAATTACTACAAGTAATTACTTATTACAAGTATTACTTCCAGCAAACTTCCACATAAGGATGGAAATCTCAAGACCTAAAATCTAATCTCATTCAAAGTTGCTTTACCTTATTACATGGAAAGAGAAAATTCTAAAGTCATCCTTCTAACCAAACCAAAATGCATGCTTACAACAAGTTTGCAGAAAGCTTGCTGCAAGTTTACAACAAACTAGCTGAAGTTGTGCAAGCTAGTAAGGGTGTTTGCACAAGCTTGTAAAAGGAACTTTTTGAAGTCTGCAAGCTTGCAAACTCTAAAATACTTGATGTAAGCTTGCAATAATCAGCCATGAAAGCTGAGAGTTGGCAGTTTTGCATGTGATCAGTACTTCCTGAAATGTTAAAAAATATACATGTATGTTGTACATTCTGAGTATAAGAAGCTATACAGTCAAATTAAAAGATATTACTGGTAATCTAGCTTTTATTTATAGCATCTCATAATGCACTCGAGTTAAATAATATATATTTTATGTGTTAAAAAATGCTAAGAACTTGAATTACTTGTACTTAGCTGATACATAAATAAAATATAGTATTCCAACATTTATCTATGTTTAAATTAACTACGAACATTAATAATGTACCTGTACTTAAAATAAATGAATTATTTCTTGACCAAGGCAAAATATGAAATGTTAATTTTTCTACAAATGTCGCTTTTCTCATTTTCAAATTTTATAAATATTATACAAGTTAAAGAAACAATTGAGTGTTTATGTATAAATAAAATTCTTTAAGTGATTGTACACTCAATTAGCTATGCAGTCATTTTGTCAGGGAATTGAAGACTGGATTAAGATTTCCATTTAGTAAAATCTTTCTAAAATAGATTTAAATTGCTGATTGCAAAGTTATTTATAGACTAACTTATTACTGCAAGATATTTGATATTATGTACTTGTAAATGCTATTTACCAACAGTGTATGTACCATCAAATATAGTGTCAGTATATCTTGTAATATTAACTTTTGGCATTAAGTTTTTGAAAGAATTGTCATATATTTGTTTCATTGATTATCTGCTGCCAGTAGAAAAAAATAATTGTCAGTTATTTATGTACTAAATAAAAAATTTAAAAATATATACAATTTTTTTTTTCATTGAGAGAGAGAGATGCATCTCATTCTGCCAACATTCTATAAAGAAATGAACTTCGTGAATTTCACTTGTTTAACAAGAAATCATAAAAAATCATGTAAGATGAAATGTGGTTTCTGCTACTGAGAATTAATTCAGTATTGAGTCATTCAAGGTGGTTACTTGCCTTGTTTACAATCAGCAGACTGGTCTACGAAATTGAAATAGACACAGTATATTTGAGACGCAGTAACACAAAACATCTATTGAAGCTTTGCATTAATAAATTAGGTGCAATTTTTAAGACTGAACCATCACAATTTAGCTCGTTAATTCGGTAAATTTCATTGCCCACAGAACCAATACATGTGCAGTAACCAATCCTATAACCTGATAGATAACATGAAGTCATGGAGTTATCATGCTGGTGAGTAAACTCATGAGTGTGTGTTGTATTTTGCCAGTGTCGATTTGTCGATTGGCTGTAGTGTTCTGTTTTACTTTTATGATTTAAATACGCTAACAAATGACTTAGCAATGTTGCTTCACCCAATGATCGAGTTGACAATTCTGCAGTTAATTATTATTTATTGCTGCACTTACCAAACTGCAGCAATTGTTGAAGTTCTGCCTGTTATCAATAATAATGTCATGATATAAAATTAAACGCTCACTTGTGAATCTCATTACCATTAATCTTAGGGTCTTTTTTGAATCTCGCATATCAGATTCAACAACTGTTCAGGGGCCCCGAGTGGCCGAGTGGTCTAAAGCACTGTCCGTTACGGATCACTGCCATCTCACCTCTGTCTGCATAGGTTTGAGTCTAAGATTCAGCAAATGTGGATATGTGAGAAAGCTTGCCAGTAGCTTCTCGTGGGTCGGTGGTTCTTTCCGGTGATTTCCCGGTTTCTTCCTCCACCATTAATACTGGCTGCCATGAATAGCCTATCGTGTGCTGAAAAATGGTGTTAAGCCCAACAACAACAACAACAACTGTTCAGAAGTTGTTACATTCAATTCTTTTCATCCTCAAAGAAGATGGCAGTTATTTTATTTCAAAATATCTTAAAGTACCTAATCAGTTTCATCACATTTTTTTGGTTAAAAGCTCTTAAGTGCCATTTGTTTGACATGTATCACAGCCATTCCAAAATGGATGCTAAAACTAAAATTTAGGTGCTCATTAAAGGATGATCTTGAATAATACTTATTGACATTTCTTGAACTTGATATTCTTGTTTTCACCTAATAGGTTATTATTTTGACTGATGAGAGAGGGAACCTAACCATTTGACACCATCCTCCCCCAAATGGTTTTCTACATGGAAATAAATTAGTAGAACATTTTCAAAGCCATACAGAACAAAAGAATAAAGAGTTTCCTCACACAGATCAAATTTATATGCTCTTATTTTTATCTAATTAAATATTATTAAATCATTTGATGACTTCATTCTTTTCTTTCATTGTGACTGTAAGATATCATGCTGATTAATGTGCACCATACCATATAGTAACATTGTCATTTTAATATTTGATATTACTGACATTTTTCACACATCTAGAGCTAAAAAAATGAAGGCATGTAACCATGTATAGAATAATGTATATATAGAATAATTTAATCTATGCCATATCAGTTATTCTTATGCAGCTAGCTAGGTCAGGTTTGTTTGCAAGCTTGTAATTGATAAGCTTGCATGGTTTCAAATCTGAGCTTGCAGCAAGCTTACACAACAACCTTGTGCAAGCTTGCAGTGGTTTAAAATCTAAGCTTGCTGCAAGCTTCCCTATTACTAGCTTGTGCAAGCATGTGCAAACTAGCCACAGTTTCAAATCTAAGCTTGCTGCAAGCTTACATAACAAGCTAGCAGCAAGCTTGCCACAACCTTAAGAATGAGCTTTCGATTTTGGTTTGCGTAAAACAAGACCTGTGATGTTTAATTTAATGACTGACAAAAAAATGTGTTCATGTATATTGCATGACTGGTTCTATAATATAAGGCTGTATTTGCCACTGATTACAACACTAAGACATGAACCAACCTGCAATGCATGGCTCTAATGCAATTAACATAACAATTACAATACAAGTCATGAGTTTATTTAACTTTGGCTTTGCATCCATCAGCAAATCTGAAAAGTTTCCAATCCCAAAAATTAAGAAAAGTGACCCACATCAAAAAAGAAAATCAAATGAAAAATGATGCAAAGTATGATACAATTAAAATACTGGAAAACAAACTTGTCATGGGTTGAATATGATCAGTATACAAAACAACTGTTGAATACAACCTATCTGAAGTTCCCAGATTTAGTTGATAGGTCCAGCACCCCAAACCATGGTGCAATAAACTTAAAGACCAACCCAATTCAGGTGCATAAATAAAGCAAAGAGCATTTGGCATTATAATATGTAAGACAGCAACTTGTAAAACTTAGTGATAAAGATTATAATTTTGCTGTAGCTGATGCCCAAATCATTATAGCAATGAATAAACTGAAAACATGGATCCTGTGACAATGAAAACAAAGTTGATTGAAGACTACTGGACATTAAAATTTATTCAAATCAGTAAAGAAATGAAACTGCATTGTATAAAAATAACTACTTTATTAATTTATTAAAGGTCATACATATACTAATGCTTTTGCATTAAATTTGATTTTCCTGACAACAGCCCATGCAATTCGGCTTATATGCATATTGGACAAGTCCTGGACCTACTACCCACTGACACTATTTTTAAGCCCTGACAACTCTCATTATTTTGTTTTTAAAGGATTCCTGTTGTGAAAACATCCTTGATCCAATATAAAAAATGTTATTTAAATTTGCAATCTAATAAGTATTAATGGACATGAAAATTGGTTATCAAGCTAGAACAGGGGCTGGAAAACTCCAAGTTCTCCAAAATCACCTGTGACACTAACACTGTTTCTGAATTAAAGCAAAATATTTTGTTGACTGAACACATTCACCAATTTACAATTTATACTGTCCTCCAAAGTTACAAAGCAAAATTTCTATACACAAATTGTTCTTTAGAATGAGCAGCTGTGGTGAGAAAGTACCAATAAAAAGCATGCTTTGGATCACATCACCCTGTTGTAAATGGGTAACATGCAGATGTTGCAAAATATACACTACTTGACACCAAAGGAATTTATAATATTTCAAAATTTGTGTTGTAAATTCTCTTTCTGTTATTCTTTTATGACTTGTATGGTAAATTAGGAAATTAGGGCAACAAATATACTTTCCTTGCAAGGTGAAATATGGTTGGGAAATTATGAAATTGGTATAAAATTTAGCCAATTTTGGAATGTAATATGTAGGACAGATATTTCAAGTTCTAACATAATTGTGAAGAATAATATGATAGTTTACAATTTAATGCTCAGTTTACAACATTTCTGAGGAATGCTTTGTCTTGCATGCCCCACCATGGCATAAGGAAACCATGCAGTGTATCATAACTGGTACATTATTTATTGCCATGTAGTATTCAGAATACTTGTACTTATTCTGTACAAAACCCATCTTCCATTACTCTTGTACTAAATGATTTAGCACTCATTTAACTCATATATCATGCCACTGTTGTTGTAACTATCACCACTGACCTTTAATACAAGTCTGAGATTTTTTCTTGCTTCATAATGCAAGCCAAACTAAGATCACTGAAGCTAAAAGATACTTAGGGAATGTGAAATGGATATTTTGTGTAAAGTAACTCTGTTTAGAGTCATTATGCTCTAGATCTCTGACTTTTGACCCCAAAATCAATATGTAACTTTCTAGACTCAAATGCATGCCATCTATAACGTCTAGTATGTTACTGATCAGTTTGGTGGGAATCATAATTAGTCCCTGTGACGTTCACAATGAGCTACAGATATTATATGGAGACCATTTTTCTTCTTAGATCATCAATAACCTTGACCTTTGGACCCCCAGCCATAAACATAACTCCCTTGATAGCTAACAATGGGGTCCAGAAAGACTGCACTATAAGCGAGGGTGTGAAGTACAAAGAGACCTATACAAAACTAATAAAGGTATGGAAATCAACGAAGCACAGAAAACTATTTTATAACAGTTACATACAACCCTATTTAGACTACTGTAATACAGTATGGGGTAATTCAAATGATAAAAACTTAGCAAAGCTGGCACATCTCCAAAAAAGAGCTTTTGAGTTAATATCAATCCAGAAAGAAAGCAAGGAAAATATAGTTGGTAAGTTAAAAATACTACCTATTAAAGACCGAATCTGTTTAAGAAAAGCCAAATTAATGTACAGGATAGCCAATAATAATGCTCCTGAATATTTACAATCACTATTCAAGTTTAGGCTACCTGGAAATACTCCCCACCTGCGATCAATGTCTACCAAACATTACAAAATTCCCAAACCAAATAAGGAATTTTTTAAAAAAAGTTTCCTATACTCTATAACTTTGCTCTGGAATAATATTCCAGTTGAGATTAGAAATTCCCACTCTATTTCCTCTTTCCAAACCCAGTATATACAATGGCTTCACAGATGCAGCAAAAATAAATAAATTCCTTTGAATGAGGGCCTCAAGGTAGATTAGTTCTTAGCTAATTGAGTTACCCTCTTTAAATAAAGTCATAATAAAGAAAGGCAATAATAATTGGGTGGGTGGTAGGTTACATTGTTTAATAATTGTTTTATAAATTGCTGAAATTAACAGAATAATTATCTTTTTACAGCAGTGCATTTTGTTTCTTAACTGAGGATAAATTATATTCAAGAGAACATAAACAATATTCCACATGATTTCCATGCACATTTATATTGGAAAGAACATCGTGCAAGTAATCCCAAAATTTCTGTTTATCCTTAACACAAATTCTTGAGGGTTGACTCAACAATTTTGAGTTCAAAATTTTAATCCTGAATACCCATTATAAACCCTGGCTCACACAGCTTTCCACTCAATGATTAGGTCTTTCACTTGATTCCTTTATTCTCCATGATGTAAAATACCATTTTCTTGACCCTCCTTACAGGATTAACAATAGATTTTCCAAATGGCTGCTACTGTGACCATACTGGATGTTAGATTGACACCATTTTCTTTGGATATTACAAGAAGTTTGTAGTGGAACCTCATGTTGGCCATCCATTCCTGAGAAGTAGCAATAACCAGTTTCAAAATGGCCACCATGGTAGCCATACTGTATGACCTTAGGATAAATTTTGTAAAGCTTCATGGCAATACTCTCAATAGTTTAGAAGCAACAACAACAGAGTGTTCTAACAGATGGAAAACAGTCTGAAAATAGACAGGCCATTGCATAAGCTCTTATAGTCTCTGCATGACAGTGGAGCTAAATATACTCACTTGGGTGATTTATACAACTTGCTTACCTCAGACTTAATTAGAAGTATTGTGCCTGTGGTTAATGACATTTATTGGATCCATCTAAATCACTCTGAACCACTAGTCACCTAGAATAAAATAAACATAACCATTGTTAGCAATGACTCCAAAAGTGTAACACTTTTTTCAAAGGGAATCCCACAACCTTTAACAATATTAAGCATGAAAAAAGATTACATCAATTTTGTATATCATGCTGTATTATTCTTTTGAAGATATATCAACAATTCTTT
Organism: Potamilus streckersoni; assembly: GCA_016746295.1. Taxonomy (NCBI): domain Eukaryota; kingdom Metazoa; phylum Mollusca; class Bivalvia; order Unionida; family Unionidae; genus Potamilus; species Potamilus streckersoni. Next base: position 3,785,731 of record JAEAOA010002358.1, on the reverse strand, counting down.
AATGTATATATGTAATAATAGTCTATTTTACATGAATATTCAAATGAAATGAGTTATGCATAATTATAAATTTTTTTATATCAGTCTGAGAAAAAAATTCACTTTGCAATAAAAGTTGCATCCAGTGTCACAGTAGTGATGTCACCTAGGCAACTATGAGTACTTTTTTTACAATGGAGGAAATGTTATTTAATATATCTGCCTCAATACAAGTATAAGGTATATAGTTCCATCTTAAGGCCTTATTCGTTTTTCTTCTTTCTCTCATTCTCTTGCAAATCAGGAAGAATATATAAAATATGCCAACACATGTGAGTGATGAGAAAGCACCATCATAATGTGACTATAAACAAATAACAAGAGTGCTTAAAATATCAGCTTATTTGCTTATTAAACAGTTTTCAACTTGAATCATGCAAATTGTCCTTGACCATACATGACTTGTTCTCATTCAATATTCAGCCTCACAACACTATGATAAAAGGTAAGTTATTGAAAGCAAAACTAAGAATTAAATATACTGGTAATATTAAATATTGTTTAATTAGAGATTTTAATTTCTCCATACACTCATAAGGTCAAATTAAAAAGCATGTATGGTTCAAATTACCCAACCGACCCTATTTTAAACTCTTGACCCTACAAATTTTTCTAGAAAAAGAAACAAAAAGACAAAATATTTTCTGAGAAAATATTTTTTGTGAGAAAAAAATTAACAGAGGTATGTAACTGTGATCAAAGACAAATTCAAGATTCAAATGATGCTATTTTTTAAGTTTACATTTCATTTAAATCCATTCAGACAAAAATAAAATGTACAAAAATAAAAGTGTACCAACTAAACTACCATAAATTATACATTATTGTAACAAGAACCCAAAATGACAACACTGCAGCATTCCAAGTTGTAACTAAAAATAGTAACATTGTAAATTGTCAAATCTTGAATGAGTATTGAACCTTAAAGTTAAATAAATTGTGCATTAAAATTTTATTATAGTCAAGCCAGAAAAGTAATTGTGAAGGGTCACTTAGACATTTTCTTTATGACAAATGTGAAATGTGAAAGGCTGGCATCTCTGGTTCAGTGAGAATTGACCCAGACATAGATAACTGGAAAAGTACACAGTAGGATTACTGACCCTAACTGCTTGAAAGGGACCTCATGTCAAATAATCATTTTCAAAGGGAAGTTGATATGCATCACATTTCTCAGATTCTAGGCTGTCAAAATTTGATGAAAGAAATCTTGGGGAGAATTTAGGAATTGCTGCTTATGACTGGTCAGGTGTACAATTTGGAAGTAATGTGAATTTAAAAGTAATGACCTTGGTCAAAATTCTTCAGTCCAAAATCTCCCGAATAAGAATAAGATGTAACTCCAGGGAAACTGAAAGAATAGTGCTTTCCTCGTTAAACAAGCAAAGGGAACTGGTGGCTGTCTTGTAAGGAAAGACAGACTTTAGTGCTAGTATTCACAATTTGTGAGAAAAAGAATGGCATTAATTTAATTTCAAGTAATTTTCTATTTTGTTTGTTTGTTATGCAAATGTGTTTGATATGACTATGATCCATACTAAACATTATTTAGTTTCATGGAAATCTGTTGATATGTTAGGGTTGTTATGCAATTTATTTTTTTAATTTTTCAGTTACTAGTTCACTGACAGAACTGATGGGTTGCATACAATCCAAATGTTCAGATGTGTAGGATTTCATAGGGTTATATGAATTAACTTCCTTTGTCTGTTTGGATGATACTGATTATCATAAGTTAATAATAACTGCATATTTATACATGAATTTTGTAATGTTTACCTTGTAAAGTGAATAAGTGAATCTTATGCAATAGTAATTGAGTATATCTTATTGAGTAGAACTGACTCAGTTGAATGTCTAAGGAGTTATATGGTAGTGTATGCAGATATATACAGTAATATTGTTTGTATACACCACTCACATATTAATATATGATCAATCACTATGTAGGAGAGTGATGATCTATCAATTAGGTCAGACCTGGATGTATATTACAAGAGTCATTTGTAACTAGAGAAGACGATGATTGTACCGTACTCAAAATACAGTCTAAATTTGTAAAGGCCATTAATTGTTAAGATCATCTTATGTTAGAATTTATGCAGAGTTTCGGATAGCTAGTTATACTACTGAGTAACATAAATGAGAGAATTTTATATACTTATAAGAGATGATACATATGGAGATTTAGTGGTAATTTTGTCATTGAAGGAAACAGTTCTTTCTCTCTGAAGGAGATAGGGACAGACCAAAAGAGGGAAGTTCAGAAAGAAATAAAGAGTTCGGAGTGGAAAGATCAGAGGAAGAACATAGCATACACATGGAGGTGGGAAGATGTTGGATACATGGAAACAAGACGAGAAGCAATGCTAGGTGATGCTAATCAGGCATGGACATACGTAATTGAACAGTGCTGTTAAATTCCATTAATATAATCTGTTGAAGTTGCCACTTTTAGTTTATGTATTAATTAATTAAAATTTTGTTTTCTTGTCTAAAGGGGGCTCATATTGTATTATTTCTTCTCAATAGTCTTGCTCAGTTCTTTGTTGATGTTCTGTCTATATACTCACACCACGCAAGAACATCAAGGGAGGTCATCCTCTAGATAATGACAGCAAATCTAATTAACCACCCCCCACCTTTCTAAGAGGGCAACATTACAAAGTTGGGTCTATCATCTCGGATGTTTTAAACAGTGTGAGTGACAGAGGCTAAGCAGATATTGAATAGAAAGTAGAGTACCAAAACAGTGATAAATTTGTTTATTATTTAAGCAAGGATTTATGACAGTGAAATTGAGTCAATATCAATGCATTCTGTAATTAGTGAATGCCATTGCTGATATTTTCTTTAATCCATGTTACAACATTGTAAGAAATTAAGATTCCACACCTTAATTCTAATTCAGAAAGAAGAGATAATTAAAGAAATTTTGAGGGAGTAATTGCATTGTTGGTGTAAGCAAACTGAATTTGGAGAAAAATTCAGAATTTTGTACTGCCAAAAACTGTTAGATTGCTTTGAGTGATTTAAGTAAGTCATTAGGTTAGGACTTCACTGGAATAGAATATGGGTAAGCATTCTTAAGGAAGCTGTTTACTGTAAGGCAGTAAGAAGTTAGTAAATACTTAAGCTAAGTAGATTGGTTGGTGATATGATCAAGTAGACTAGGATGGTAACTCATATGTGGTTAGTCAAAGAATTTCAGTCTACTGGTGAAGATGAATTAGGTTATGAAAGGACCCAATTAGCAGAATTTGAAGAGAGGAGTCTCAGGGAATACAGAGATTAGCAGATGCAGAGAAAGAACATAGAATCAGACACTCAGAGGAAAAAGAAAAAGAAAGAATGAGACAAGCCAAGGAAAAAGAAGAGTAAGAGAAGAATATGAAAAAAAAGAGAAGTCAAGTTAGCCAGCTTGCAAGCTAAAGAAAGAGCCAGGGAGAGAGAACATTAAGTTAGCCATGGAGAGACCAAGGATTGAAGCAAACTCTTGGCAGGGTTAAGAACTGAATGAACATTCAGGATCCTCAAGCAAAAGAGCAGAGGATATACATGCTGTCCTGTTAACAATGCTGATGCTTAATGACAAGGACAAAATCATACATAACCTTTTAACTCAGTTTGAAAAATTAGCTTTAATTTATCATATACCTAAAGACCATAGAGCATACAACTTCAGCTTTCTTACCAGAGGTACCCTTATCTACCCCATGGGATTTTCCAGTACCACAGAACTGATCAAAGCAGGAATTATCAGCCCCTATCTCTGCATTTTAGCAAGGAGCTGCCAAGGATGTCTAACATAATATGGCACCCGCTGAAGTAGATGCTCTTAAGAAAGCACTCTTACGGCATTATAAGTTGTCGGCTGAAAGTTTCGCCAACTTTCCAGAGAGTTGTCTAAGTGAACAAGGAAGACCCATGCACAATTTCACACTCACATATGCGTGCTTTTTGATAGATGGATTAAATTGACAGGTACTGCACTCACTTATGAAGGCATACAGGAAGAGATCTTAAAAGTACATGTCTTTAGTACATATAAGAAAGACCGGATAATATTTTTCGTGGAGCATGATTTTGTGACCTTAGAAGATATCAGTATGATGGCCGAGTAATATGAGAGTGCACACTCTCATCCAACCCAGTATCACTGACTTTAAATGAGCTAACAGTTTGACACATCATAGGCGGAATGGTCAAAATTGTGGGAAGCTAGGGGCTGATAATTCCTGCTTTAATCAGTTCTGTGGTACTGGAAAATCCCATGGGGTAGATAAGGGTACCTCTGGTAAGAATGCTGAAGTTGTATGCTATGGTTGCAACAAACCTGACCATATTATCAAAGACTGCAGAAAATATCGTCCCATGAAAAATGTATTTACATCAGGCACTGGTAGGAAGTGTAAACCAGTAGAATGGTCAATTACAGCAACATCTATGGTAAATGAAGAGAAGGCTACCATGTTGTATGATAGTGGCTATAGTTATCCAGCATTGGTGGAGAGCAAATTTGTCAAACCTGCTGATTATACAGGTGAGACAGTAGAGGTCCAATTTACTAATAGTAGTAAAGAGTCTCTCCCAGTTGTCTGCATCGATCTTGATTTGCTATAATTATGCACATGCATATGCAAATTACTAAATTATTTCAGGCGATGAGAGCATCACATGACAAAATGATATAATCATCTCGGTATTCTCTTTTCAAAATAAGTTCAGAAGGCTCCTAATCAGTCATCTTTCATCCAAGATTTGTATAGCTTTCAATAACATTATAATTATGTTATCATAGCTTTAAAATAATGCTTTGTCTCTCTAAAACAGTAAAAATTGCACCAGTTTTATGACAAATAACAATAGTATGCAATTTCTGTATAATGGTCAGATTTACTCCAGGTTATTTATCATAAGAGGGCAATTAGTACCAAGAACACAAGCTTAAAGAAAATGTAGATTTATGATTAGTTTGTATTTAACTTTAAAGAAAAAAACCTGGAATACATATGAAAAACAAATAAATTAAAGGTATAAACCTAAATAAAACTAAAACTAAAATGTTAATTTTCTCCACAATTATCTATACTGCAATATTATTTTGTATCTGCTATCTAAAAAAAAAAAAACAATTAAAAGCTTTTAAATTTGTAAAGATAAACAAAATCTTTGTATTTTACAGATGAAATTTGTTTATGTACAGTCCATATATAGTGGTTAGAATTTTACACATATCAGAGGCTGGAATAAGCCACAACACAGTCAATTTTTACACCTGTGTGTGTATATATATATATATATATATATATATATATATATATATATATATATATATATATATATATATATATATATATATATATTCATAATAAAATCATTTTTCAGAAAGAACTCACATTGTATACTTTTGGAATAATGAAACTTGTTGCAAGAAGCCGGATTGACTGCTTCCTTTATCATAGTTACACACACAGTAGTTGGCTCTATATAATGAAGTTGTCAATCTCATGTCAATGACCTCAGTGGTGGGATTATGACCAGATTACCCTTAGTCTTTTCATTCTAATGCTTGCTTGAGATGAGGTCTTCAAACATCATTAAAGTCATTTGACATCTGCTATAAAAGAGCCATTGTTCACACTTAAGAGATTTTAAAACCTGTTTTATGTTGTCAAATAAGAAATATAATTCGATGGGAAACATTATCACTTGGAGAGATTTACTGTTATTATATCTTCCCTTTTTTTACAAAAAATAAATTTCCTAGATAATTTAAGTAATTCCCAAAGAAATGAATATTATATCCTATATGTAGCAGATATCATTGCTGAATGATAAGAATGACTTTCCGCCCTAAAAAGTTTTACTGTTGCTATCAAAAATATAATCACAGTACTTAAACTGCAGACAGAAACAATCAACTAATCAGTTTCCTACCCTCAAGTTCTATCACAAATATGTAAAAATGTGTGCATAAAACAAAGGCTTTCCTCAATGTGAAAAGGAGGGATTTTTATGCAATAGCTTTTCCCTTGCCTGCAAGTTTTCATGAATTTCAAAATTAAACTTAATATCAGTGTTTGATACATGCTAATTATGAATATTCATATAAATCAATGTTTATGCCCTCGCTGTTTCAGAGAGATCTAAAATAGAATATGTTTTTATGATAGCCAATAAACTCTACATTCTGAAGAGGAAACACTTTTATCACTATTGACTTCATAATACTGTAATATAATTACAAATTATAATACAATAACCAGTCCTGGTATGTGGTGTTTTTCTTGGCAGCGATATGGCTTACTTAGCAAACAGCTGGAAAACGCATTTTGAACACAACCCGTTTTGAACTTCTCAATAAAATATAGTTGATACAGCTGCTCAGAAACGTGAAAAAAAATGTCTCATCCTGGGTAATGTTTTGGTTTTCTATTATGTAGTCCGTATTACCACAGGAGTCTGCAGTTTTATCAATAAAGCACGACGAAATTTTTGACTACATGAAATCACCTAAACGGTATTATACAATAAATATACCGTTATTTATTGTATAATACCGTTAAGGTGATTTCATGTAGTCAAAAATTTCGTCGTGCTTTATTGATAAAACTGCAGACTCCTGTGGTATTACCAACGTCCAAACAATGCAGGTCCTGTATTAACTGGGTCAGATGCACACCATGAATACCTTCTTTAGAACATGCAAAAGATTTCGACAAACGGCAATCAATGCAAATCCTGTAAGAAAACGTAAGCAAGAATAGAAATCTCTTACAACATACAAAATTCTATTTCTGTCCAGCTTCCGTGAACACGAGTCCACTGATCAGAGTAACGTTAAAAAAGATTGCATGCCTTTTAGAATTAATATAATACTCACCCCATTATTTTCTGTTTTAAATTTTAGAACAAGACTGATAAGTATTTCTTTGTTATGTGGTTTTATGGAGAAAATGAAACCAGTGTGTTTCAGAAAATCGAGATTAGCCTATTCCTCGAAAATGGTGGTATTCACCTTTATAAGTGGGGGTTGCAAGATAGACAGGTGATACTATATGAGCAATGTCCTGTTTATAGCATTTTATATTAATAAAGAAAATGCTTTAGTATTTATTCATGAATGCGTTAAATTAAGTGTCTTTATAAGATCAAGGACTAGAATAATTATTATTGTATTGACACTACATCATACCACCATTTCGAATGGAGATGTTCCAACTATTGCCCAAATAGCAAAGCGATATGAAAACCTAGATTGAATTGGTTATAATTTTCAAGAAAAGATCTTTAATTTTCGATTTGAAAAGATACCGAGGTTGCACTGGATCGATAACATGGAAATGTGATCAAAGTTCGTGCTATTTGGAAAGTAGGTAGCAAAGCTAAAAAGATTTGGCAGAGTCTAAATAGAATTGTGCTTGGGGACTACTCATTTATTTTTCTTGAGGGTGCCGGTAATTTCCTTTTGGCATCAGTCTTTTAGTCTTTTTTTTTCCCAAAATGTAATGGATATCAGTTATTTTCATTTATTTGCTCACAGCAAGAATTCTTTCCAAGTCGTTTTCATTTCTTTCTTTACAAAACTATATTCCACTCCCTCAGGTCTCGATGAAGAGAACAACAAATGTAGTATCTATGGCACTTTAGGGGTCTGCGGAAATGCAATGTTAGTAGTTAATGGAGGCGATATATGTACAATGGATAATAGCATTAAAATACAGGCTAGGGTATATACGGACAAGGAATATACGGTCAATGGGACTTACTATTAAAATATAGCCGGGGTGGAGATATACGCACAAGGGGTGAATTTAACATGGTGGGCTTGTATACGGATAATAGGAATTGAATAGGGGTAACGTCACTGTACTGGACACGGGGGTGGGGTAGGACAATGGTAACAATGTTTCAAGTGGCTGACGTAAATCGGTCGGAAAAGATAGGAACAATGTTGCAAGTGGTTGACCTGAATACCCCCTGTAGGTAGGGACAAATACAATAGAGACATAAGAGATGCGTATCATTTATGCCTTCACACACCTGGACAGCATCTCTGGGAATTGTGTTAACAAAATTCTCAAGATGGCTACCATGATAGTTATACTGAATTTCAAATCTGCACCACTTTCATTCAAGACCAAATGGACATGATACACAAATATTTTTTTGCTAAAACCCCAAGTTGTTATGAGGAAAATTAGCAATAGCAAGATTTTTAAGCAGTCCGAAGTGAGAGCCATACAAGATATCTGAGCAGCAACATTTTCATTCAAGACAATCCTCCATGCATTTTAGGATTAGTAGCATTGTATTAATGGACGGACTTGCCAGCTTACTGATGTGAAAGTTTCATTTTTGTATTTACACATTCATTTTTGCACATGAAAACATGGATTTTACAATGAAATATAACATAGTTCACAAATTAAGATGTTTATGGATGCAAGAAAGATAACAGAAAATGGAGAGACCTTGTTGAAAGTGGCATTGGCCTTCAATATATTGTGGTTAAGGACTGAAACTACTTGGTATAGATCGCTTCATTTTCAGAACTTGCTGTGAATTGATGCAAAACCTGCCGTCTGTCCCACAGATTGCTCGAAGAATTTCATCTGGTCTTGTAGATTTACATTTCTTTGTAAGGAGCTGATGGACATGCTTTTGGTATATCCCAAGAACAGTACACTTATCCTTGTTTAACTTTGCAATGTCTTCTAAGTTTTTGCAACTGATCTGGGATCATGGTTAAGCAACCATTTAAAGATAAATTTTTGAAGTTCCTCTATCAAACGACCATCTTCTGGAAAGTTTGCGAGGGACAAGATGTCTTGATGAAAATGCACAGTAGGGACATATTTTATCTTCTTTACCTGCAGAACCTACCTTCACATGATATTTAACTTCAGTTTTTAAACATCTGTAGAGTAGATCAAGGCAGTTGTTTAAATAATCTGAAAGAACTGCTATGAAAAGCAGATGAAACTCCTTCACTTTTGACAGTCCAAGAGCCTTCAATAATTTTCTTGGCTTTCTTTTTCCAAAAACAATTTGGTATTCAAAATAATCTTACGCAGACTTTCAAAGTCACTTGATGATATAGTGTCTGTTTTCTTTTCAACAAAATTGATAAGACTGTGTTGTAATTTTATCTATTACTTTAAAAGTCACATCTTCATATTGAAGGTCTTCCCACAAAATAAGCAATTTTCTGATTCTTTCTTGGATATACTTACCACAAACAGAGCAGTAAGTGTAGATTGTAATTTGTGCTTAATGTCATTGTTATTATCATTTTCCAGTGAGAGGCAGAGAGCAAATAAATATCTTTGACTTTTACAAGACAGAGAGGGAGGACAATGTTAAAACAATTTCTCCAGTAATCCAAATCTGATCGATTGCAAAGACTCATAATATGTCTGGTTTGTGCCAGATACCCCTCCTTTGTACCAAATTTCAATAAGTGTCCCATCTTTGGCAGGAACTCATGAAGGTGAACACCAACATGCATGAATTTCAGATCACTTAGATATATTTTCTTTGATTTAATAGGATAGAATCCTTCAGATCTACGAGCTCTTCAATGCTATGATGAATATCTCATCTTATGAACTAGAATTTCAGCATGCCCTTCTCATATGCCATCACAATCTAGAACTGTAGAACTGATTTTAACTGAAGTCCATCAAGTTCTTGACATTCTGAATGCAAGGAAATGCAGTCCATATTTGACTTTGATCTTGACAAGAAAATGTTGAAGTTACATTGACCTATCTGAAACACATTCATAATAAATCAAAAGGCTTAAAGATAATAATAATAATAATAATAATAATAATAATAATAATAATAATAATAATAATAATAATAATAATAATAATAATAATGTAAAATTGCCTGAATTACTTGCCATTATAAATACACTTAAAGCACTGACATCATAAATCCTACTTACTGTAATCATAAAGTTTAAAAAAACAGACAATATTTAAGCCTTTTTTTCAGATGCATTTTTTGGGGTAATGTGTGACATATAATTTACAAATTTACAAAAAGTCTATATTTTACTTATTAGACCCTTTTATGATTCAGAGAATTTGTCACTGTAGTTTCATTCTCTTTAATTCAGTAAGCACCTGGTAAACAATTTGTACGTCCTGACTTTAATTTGTACTTGTGCGTGCATACGTGTCACAACTATATACCTTACAAATGTACATTAGGTTGAGCCGCTTAATAAAAATATAATTTTTTTAAACACTAAACTTGCCATTGACGATTTTAATTTTTCTAATAATAAAGTCTGCACTCATAGAACAAGAATAAGTTTAAAATTTGTAAGGTATGATGAGATTAAATAATCTTCGGCATAAACATACTTATAAGAGGTAAATACTTTTGAATACATGATGTTGGATTCGTAAATGCTTTTGAAGACAGGATGTTGGATTCGATTTATAATGGATATATTACATTATATACAGATAATAGTTGCATATATATATATATATATATATATATATATATATATATATATATATATATATATATATATATATATATATATATATTAAAATTCGTACTCTAAATCAATCCCTAGTTTACTTGGGATGAGCTTATTTAAGAGAATTTTGTTTAAAATTTATTCGTGTATATTAGAGAAACACTAGGATTACCTGATTTACTTATGCTAAGTTGCTTATAAAGTATTTAGTTTAAAACAGTCATTTGTGTGCAATAGAAACACACAAACAATATTTAGTTTGGTTAACTGGACAAGCTCACTTTAAAGTACTTAGCCTATTGTCTTATTGGTGTGTGTTTTTGCACATATGCAACAACTGAATTGTGTGTGTGTGTGTGTGTGTGTGTGTGTGTGTGTGTGTGTGTGATTTGGATTTTTAACGTAGCTTTTAACAATTTTTCAGTCATATTGCTACGATGTCCACAGTGTGACAGTTAATAGCAATATCTAGCACTGGGGCATCATGCCGCAGACACGACAAATGGATTGGTTGGCAACGCCTCTTTAATGTATTTTGTTTACAAATCTTTCAGTTTTTACTGACTATTGGAATGATCTTTCACTGCCTAGAGAAACAATAATGAAAGATTTATTCATTGTGAAGAGAAACCAATACAATACAAGAAAATTCATTGTCAAAAATGGACACATTACACTGCTAATTTACACAAAACTTATAAACTACTGTGTTACTTGTTATCTTTTTATATATTTTCTTTAGTTTTAAATTGCAGGTTGTTCAATGTAATCACTACTATGTGGGTTTTTTTTGCTCATTTGTAAAATCTTGTTTTACTGAAAATTATGACTGCTATATTATGATTTTTAAAAATATTTTAAATGTCTTCTGCAAGTGGAGAGCTCTTCACAGCTACAAGCCTTTGAATCTCAATAGAACTTATTGTAAGTCTATGCAAGGATGATTTAAGCCAACTTTGGTAAATTCTGAAGAGTTGCTTATCCAACAGGTAGGTAATCCACACACTTCAATAATACCACGGGTCAAACACAAAGTTTTGTGCAGAAATCACATTTCTTTTATTAATAAAATTGACCTTGACATTTGATATTGTCACACCCAAATCAATATGCAAGCCATCCAGAAAGGTTGGTAACTGTAGATTGTATGGTAGTCGAGTGATTGTGCAACAATAAAACTGGTAACAGACAGATGGACAGATGAACCTTATCGTAAAGTAATACACTCCATCTTAGGTGTACAAAACTTTCAGAAGCACCAACATTTGTCAGTACGATCACCTTTAGATGATGGACATAATATGTACCATGATTCAAAGTGATTGATCAAAATCTGCACAAGTTGCATTTACACTATTCTGTCTTGCACTGCATCTCTAGAATTGTGAGCGTACTGTGAATTGTGAATATGTGCAGCTACTGATGAGGTCCAGAACAACTACAATGTTTCATTGCTATCTATAAGAAGCTGTGAGACAACTTGTATTCACAACATTATTTCACACCACATCCAGTTTCAAGTCAAAAAAATCCATAACTCCAACAAAGAGTCCCTTGAAGGGGCTAATGATCCAGAGTCCGAATAAAATTTCCATGAATACCAGATAAGAACATTTCTTTCCTTTAACTGATGAGTAATAAGATTTTCAAATTATCCACTGTAGCTGACATACTTGATGCATGACTGGGACCAGTTTATTTGAGGACAAACAATTAGATGCAATTAGAAAACTTTTGATGAAAATCCCATGTTCAAGACCATCCATTCAAGATAATTTGTGTCAAAATTTTCAATATGTTAATTGTGGCAGCAATATATATATATATATATATATATATATATATATATATATATATATATATATATATATATATATATATATTGAACACCATTTTCATTTACTTAACAACAAGATATTATGATTAGTCCTCTGCAATATGAGTTTATATTTAAAAAAGTAGCAATAACAAAAGATTCAAGATGGTTGTCATGGTTGCCATACTGGAGTTTAGATTAGCACCAGTATCATTTAGTACCAACTAGACATCATATGAAGTCTTCTGGCAAAAACATCAATACAGATAAATCTTTCCACCTTGAAGGAGTAGCAATAACAGAGTCACTGTAGTGAAGCTAGGAGCCAAAGTACCAAAGTAAATTTAATAGATACATAAAAGCGTAAAAAAATAAATGTACACGTGGTCTCAAACAGCAGGGGAAAATATCAAGAGTTGGTGCTAACACATACACTTTAAGTAAGGTTTAATGAAATAAATTCATTTACACCAATATGATATAATTTACTTTACAGATAAAATTCCAAAGAAAATGATAATTTACTTGAACTTTAAATTCGTTCAGAACCTAGACACTTAAAAACGGATGTTCTTGCATCTCTCAGGAAGTCTCGATGGCATAGATATATTTCATAGCAGCTTACTATGTTTATGGATAGAGTTATCGTGGATAATTTGCTCGTATAAAAATATGGCCGAAAATGTTTACATTTTTTAAATTCTAGAATTACTCTAATATGACACTTTTTCTTTGGTTTAATGTATCTAAAACTGTTTTTCTTTTGATGATGTGAACTAATTTTTCTTGGTGACGATAAAACCGATGATAGCCAACTTTTGAAAATGAACATTCTATGTTATTTTTAGATACAAACATTTGGATTGACTCGGGTATGAAAGTCTCAGGGGTATGGTCACGAAAGTTATAAAAATGTAATACTGGTACTTTAGCTATAGTGAAAAAAAAATAGATTAATCATTGAATAAAATAAAAACGCCACATTTTTCAAATATCTTGAGCACAGTTGCTATATAAAATCTAAAGCTCAATAGCTCTACATCTCTGCTGGGCATAAACAGGTTTCAACATTTCAATTAAACAGTGTTGGAAGATTTGTCGTTTACATATATGCGACCATATTAAATTTTACACACTAAGCCAAACATCCAATATCTAGTCATCTTTTAAAAGACGTCTAATTTTTGTTTCGGAAGAGTCACCGTTCTGGTTACGAACTAAAAGAATGTGCTATACAATTAACCAATAAGATCAGATTTATGCCAGTTCTCTAAAACCATAAAGGAGACAATCCCTTGAAAAAGGCAAAACTGATTGCAAGAATTATACTCGGTGGACTTTTTCAGCCACTAGTGCAATGAATATTGAGTTAGCATCAATAAATAATAGGACGAAGCCTCAATCTTATTGCAGTCTATTGTATTAATGAATCTTTTTATATAAATGTGCATGAAAGAACAATATCTCCATATTCCTATTAATGCGATAACCATAACCTGCCCTACCTTATAAATTTATTGTATTATTATCAAATCATATGACTATCCCAGTTTTATATGTTTGAAAGTATAGTTAATACAGTTTGGTATATTAGAACCAGTAACCGATGCCAATTACACTGGACTTTTTAATAGGATAGCATCAACATCACATGCCAAAAATTTCTCATAGACACTGATATTACATAGGGTTATGATTATTCTCCAGCAAAAATACAAAGGAGCTATATATATATATATATATATATATATATATATATATATATATATATATATATATATATATATATATATATACAGAGAGAGAGAGAGAGAGAGAGAGAGAGAGAGAGAGAGAGAGAGAGAGAGAGAGAGAGAGAGAGAGAGATTATACACTTTGATTTTTCAAAAATCGGGCATTTGCCCTTACCCACTCACTATAATGATATAATTATACATGGAATGACAGTTTATTTTAAGTTAACCCTTCATAATGCTTTTTAGTTCAAGGTTAGTTTGAGTTAGTTGAATGTACATGGAATACACAAATATGTAAATCAGTAATGTCACTGAAACAGCCTGGGATCTATATCTGAAGCAAAACAATTTTTGTACAAGGCATGCAATTTATCAGTAAAATTGCTCTTACCCACCTCAATACACCCAAGTCTTCATCCCTTAAGCAAGCATATTTTTTTGTCAGATAAAACGACTATCAGATGTTAACAGGTTGTGTTTCTTAATGCATGTTAGTGCATTAGAATCTGTAATCTGCTTACCTGCTGCAATATACATTAAAATTTCCAATACAGTTACTTGAGTGTTACCGCAACATGTCTTATGGTACACCATTTTCAGCACTTTCATTAAGGTTTTCAGTTTAGTCTAGAAGACGTAATCATTTAGTAATTGTCCATTTAGCAACAAAAAATAAATAAGATAAAACATTTTAATTTGGTAATATCAGAAGCATATCAAAAGAAATTAAATAAAGATATGTCTATGTAAAATTGGGTGTTAAACAACAAATATAGTGTTTGCCTCAATGAATTAGATGAGTTTTATAAATACATGTCATGGAAGTTTCTTTTAGAACAAAGGCTACTTAAAATTAATCTACCAAGAATACGTTTCATTGTTAAAAGATAGTATCAATCCAACGGCCTTGGATATATATGCCTGGCAAAATGAATCAGTAAAAAATATGAGGAATATTTTTTGTAAGGTGGTTTCACTGAAAGACCTGATAACTGGAAGGGACAAAAAATGAGGACGAACACTTAAATTAATATAAATTATTTGATTCATTTCATGTAGATTGTATCAAACGATAAACCGATTTCTACATATTACTTTCCCTACCAGATATAATTGTGTCCGACGAATTGAAAACGCAAAAAAATCTTCATTAAGTGATCCCTTATCCTAATGTATTTTTTGCAACAGTGGATATCAAAATTAAAATAGAAGAAATACAAAGGGAGTACATTTCAGCACTCGGAGTCACGTTTGAATCTTATCTTGTACTGAAATATGTCGTTTAACTCTAAACCAAATATTCTAACTACAATGAAACCTTACAAAAACAAACAGCCTATTTCTTAATATGTTTTGATTTTCTGTTCACACTTAAATCCTTATAAAACCTTCAAGTTGACAACCCGTCAATATCCCACATTTTTCAGAAACATGATTTTCTCATAATATCTCTAAAAAGTATCCAGTACTTCTGCCTGCCTATTCACATTAGTATTAAGGCTAATGAAAGACCAAACGAATCATCTTAAGATGAGAAGATTCTTAGTGCCAGAATCCATATACTGTCTCTAAATATTATATAAATCGGCACCCGAGTAGCTTCTTCAAGTAGAATGAATCGCCGAGATGATTGATATTGCACCGCTAGCATGCGAGGCACGTGCACGTGACTCTTACATACCTCCTGAAAGCTGAATGTCGACCAGAGTGAAATTATTATGCTAGATTTTTATAATATCAGCCGAAGAAATTTGTAAAATATAAATGATTTTGCTATTATAAATGCTGATGCATTTCTTACATCATACACCGCTGTATAACTGTAAATCAGCAAAGAAGACCATCGGTAGAATCATCCCAATTCAACAATACACTCTTGAACATGTAACCTTTCACGATTTTACATGGCTCGCCACGTTGGGTGTGTTTGCACGTAGTGTAGACACAGTTTCGCCCATTGCAATAAATAAACCTTAGTACCTGATCACAGATGACTTCGGCTTTCCGATAGGATCACGTCAGCATGACATGCCTGACCATATCTTACAATGACAAAAGTTACAATAGTACAGTTATAGTACTTTTAATAAAGAACATTGTTTCAAGAACACTTACTATATGGTAATAGTTCTCTAATGAACCAAATTAAATATAAAAATTGAAAGATTGGCATCAAGGCGCATAGTAAATAAAAATTTCTTATCAAGCATTTCTCTCTCTATCTATACACAGACACATACATACATACATACATACATACATACATACATACATACATACATACATACATACATACATACATACATACATACATACATACATACATACATACATACATACATACATACATACATACATATTAAGATCATGTGTGACACTTTAGCACAAGTCAATTGGTCATTTGAGCTACTGTGTCATTTCTTAAGGCAGTGAAGGTGACACATGCTGATGTATACAACGTGGCATATCAGCACAATCCTGGCTACATAGCAAACCTGACCTATTATAAACGACTTATGTTATATCCCTGAGCCCGCAATATGTATGTAGTCACCCTTTTCTGAATAACAGATTCAGTTCACTAACTTTAAATATTGTATAAATCAGCATACTCTATAAATTCAAATTACTATGGTTACTATGTCTCTCACTTTTAAAAGCAATATATTTCATTGTTTTGATTAGGGGCCCCGAGTGGCCGAGTGGTCTAAAGCGCTGTCCGTTACGGATCACTACCATCTCACCTCTGTCTGCGTGGGTTCGAGTCTAGGATTCGGCGAATGTGGATATGTGAGAAAGCTTGCCAGTAGCTTCTCGTGGGTCGGTGGTTCTTTCCGGTGATTTTCCGGTTTCTTCCTCCACCATTAATACTGGCCGCCATGAATAGCCTATCGTGTGCTGAAAAATGGCGTTAAGCACGACAACGACAACGTCATTGTTTTGAGGACTTTGGATTTAAGTAGCATGATGGACAATTTGTTCTATGCTAAGGGCATCCAAGCAGTATGTTGTTATCAAAAGATACAATGGTTGTTGGAAGTCATACCTTTGTATTTTTCGGTCCATAGGCATTGTTTTCTTTATTACAGAAGTATATTTTCTTTCTAGTATTCCCTTTTCATGTGCCTTTGAATTCATATTCTTTTATTTATGTTTTTCCATGTTTGGGCAGATGAAGTATTATGCAAGTAGAGTATTCATAACGGAAGGCATTTTATCATTACATGTGTAAGATGATGTTCTTGCAAAAGCTGTCTTACATCCATTGGGGTCTCAATGTCTTTACAGCTCATGATTATACGAGCATGGGTATGAATACACAGATTTGTGATTTTAAGTGCATATTTATTTTTACGGTTAAGAGGCATAATCAATAAACATGGAAGATAATTTCCATCTTAACCGTGGAAGTACTATACACTGTAACGTCGATATAATTCTTGGACGAAATTTTGAAAGAAGTTTTATCACACCTGTATCTGGCTCATATTCAATCGGAATAACTGCCAGATAATCTTGCAGATAACAACTGCGTTTATGATTATGTAACTCAAACTCTGTTGTACTTGTTTTTCTTTTGCTATAACCTCAGTGGCAATGGTATGTGCAATACGATAACAACACTCTTGTTTATCACTAACCACCTATCAGCCCGGCTGACTCGAGTAGGAATTTTGATATAATACTGTACACCAATTTCATGAAGTTACTATATGTTTAAACGTGGCAGTTTTGGAAAAAGTCTTAATATTACAAGTCTGTCAGATTTTTTTTCATAACGTATGGTATTTGTATTTCATGCTCTCGCACGAAATCATGTATTATTATTTTTACCAATGCAGAAACCAGAAACTGCAATCATCTGAATCCAGCCTATTATTTTAGTGACTTCTATGTGTTCCCAATGGCTTTGACATTCATTTCGTCAAGTGTTTTAAAATTGTTGATAATGCCTCGGATATGAAGAATGGTGACAAGTGACTTAGCCTTTACCTGCGAGGATTTCGCTGTATTGACTAGAAGGCTGACACACGTCCCCAAGGAATACAGACATGTGATGCTCTGACTTCTGAAGCGTTAGGTTGGAAGAGCGAGTATGAACCCAACAGTTAGAAGCAGAGACAATAAGTTTCAACGTAGGCATGAAAAATATGCAGACCGGAACACATGGTATTTACAAAAATTGTTAGATTGCTTGACCATGGACATGTGGGAGAGCAAGATATATGTGTTGAAGGTAGCCCGGATGAGTCTATCCAAACTCGAGAGAATTTTCGTGTCATCTGAGACTGGGGGCTTGATTTAAGTCATGGAGCAAAAGATGGTAACCTTCATCATTCGCTTTGTCACCCCACCCCACCCCACCCCAAAAAACAAATCTATTTCTCGACTGCCGCCTGGGATGGTTGTGAGAGGAATAAGACTGGAATGGATGTGGGGATGGCCACTTTAGCCTGTTCTGCCATTTGACTTTAGTTCCATCATGCTCTCCCTCCTTGGAGGTAGGACTTATTGGCTCAATGTCATTCTGTTTCAGTGAAGACCTGGGCATAAATTGAGCTTTGTCACATAACTCCTCAAGCTGAGCCAGAGCATTGTTTCTGGTAGCAAACATAGCAGGAGGGCAAGAACTATTTGGAAATGGAGGGTCTACACTCTCCCTCCATTTAATTTCCACTGTGAAAGAGGGTGACGAAAGTCTGTGGACCGCAACATCGGCCTTTCTGGTTTGAGGCCATGGGTCTTAAGTCCATGGCTGCATAAACGGGAAGGAATAATTGCCTTCCTCCATTGGATAACCCAGTAGTAGAGGGAAATGAGGGTTTCATCCCATTTTATTTTTTTACACTCCAAACAAGTATAAATTATAGTCCTAAATTATCCCCCACCCCTTTTTCCAAAATAGTGAAATGAGGGTTTTAGCCCACCACCCCCTCCCACACCTCCTCCCCCACCCCCGCCAAACCCCTCATTTCCCTATACTACTACTATGTAGACTGATATTTTGTAACCAGACAAAACAACAGGTGTTGGAATGCCATAAGCTCTGTCAACAGAAGTGACGAATTTGTTAGAACAGCGTATGTGTGGAATATGATTATTCTAAAGACGGCAAATAGATTTTACCACAAATTTTTTATCAGATAACAAGATGAAAATTAAACTGTGCATTAGAACGTTTCAGTTAACAAGGCGGAAATTAAACTAGCATTAGAATGAAAATGATATTATTTTATATTTCATTACCAATGATTAATGTTTCAACTGTTGATATTAAAAATACTTCACTATCACGACTATAGATACTAAATTTTACTTTACTACTCACACAGCGATGGGACTCAAACAAATCTTTCATTTCTGGTTTGTTCAGAGGATATTTTTTGTTGATAAAATATACCCTTGACCGATTGAGATCAATTGTGAGTTTAGTATAGTTTTGTTGGCTAATGGGGCTGTGAAAGTTTTTAAATTCCGCTAGCAACTTTTGATACAATTGTTCGAGATAATTGAAATACTCGCTGTTATCAGATCTGATGAGCGAAAGTTTTAACTTGTCACGTGTTCCATTAAAACATATACCTGATGTTTCATTATTAAATTCAACTGTCAATTGTTTACCGTCATTTCATTAGATATTTGATGTTACTATTGTAGCTATTTGTCATTATCAAATTTTCAAACATTATTTTATAAGTTTAGATAAAATTTTAGTCACAATGAAAATACCCAAAGGCAAATGTATCTACCCCATTTTTACAATAGCGTTTGTCATCAAAATTGTACAATCCACGTTTGATAATGACATCTGTTTCGAGTTTATGATGATTAGTTCGAATTGCCATAGCTCTCATAAAACTAACACCACCATCAAGCGCGTACTTGTAGTCATCAAATTTCATAAACTTTTAACAAAATTACGAGGCAGACCTTTAGCTTTTTTCGTTATTTTATTATTGTCTAACAATACGGCATACATTTTGCTGCGTAATCCGATAAAATATTTGATAGCGCTCGAGTTCATTTCATCTTTAAACTTACCAATAACCTTTTTATTTGTGTCGTCATGAAATTTACTGTCACGTGGATAATCAGAAAGATCAAACAGATGTCGATTATTGTACATGTCCTGATAGATGTCCTCACATTCGATTTCATATACGAGCGAATCAGTATCAGTAAACAATAATCTACTAGCCGGCCACTGATTTTTAACAAAATTATAATGAAAATCGTACATCAACCACTTTGATAAATCTAACACAGCAGCTCCAACATAGATCGGCTTGTTTAATTTTAGATTTGTTTTTCTTCTTTGTATCGCAACAAGATTTTCATTAAATATTTTCATGCTTACAAAATCATCGTCTGACACAAGTTTGTTTCTGCGATTGACATCATTAACTATTTCAATATTTACACGTTTCCTAATATTCTCCATCGTCTTACCAAAAACGGAATTGTTCATCAGTTTAAAAAAGTTTTTCTCAAACCCTGTTTTCGCTGCAGCTCTTCTTGAAGTGTTTGAGTTAATATAACCTCTCATCCACGGCGACTGATTAAATTTTAGTACACGATGAACTTTTCTCAACACAAGACCAGCATCGACTGCTTGTTTTAAAACTTTGTAATGCAAAACGTAATTTTTCTTATCAAGTAAATTTGGTACTAGTTTCTTGACCATGGAATGTTGCCTTGGTGATGCTAACGCTTGTTGTTCTTTTGATAACAAACTATAATCTATGACCATTGATTCCGCACAGAAAGGGTAATCGTTATGTAATTTGTGTAGCGAATTTGGATAATCAAGATCAACTTCAACGAAATAGGAAACATCGTCGGGTATCTTTTTTTCTGTCTCTGATAGAAATCGATCAACCGTGATCCAATGAAATCCGCTAAAAGGCATTGGTTCTGCCATCGAACCACCATAAAGATTATTACAATCTAGATAAATTATATACTTCGAAGGAAGGTCAGGGTTATACTGTTTCAGGTATTTGTTGTTTGCTTCAGCATATTTTTTTGTTATCACGCTAATACCACCTCGGATACCTTTTTCGATAAAATTGAACATATCAACATCAGTCAGTAATTCTAACCTTACCTTACTAAACTTTAGCAAAGCATCCCATGACAACCCAGGGGCAGAATAATACCAGCAAGGATCTAGTCCATAATTATTATAACTCACTTCACGAAAACTTTCAAAAACATCTGCTAATAATAACACGTCAGTTTTCAGGTATAAATCATGATAATCACCAAAAGTCTCACAATCAAACTCTTTCCAGATATCTTGTGCATACCTGTACTCATCATCAGTTATATTTTCATTTTTAAGCTGTGAGTAAAATTTGTCTTTTTCAGGTAAAGATGTTTCATCAAATTTACTCCAGTCGTCGAGGTATTCATATGGAAAAACTCCTTTTTTAGCTAGTAGATTAAATTTATCTCCAAAACAGTCTCTTAGGTTATCAAATTTACTACAACCTTTCACTAACTCATCTAACGAGGCTGCCATAAACTGCAGGCTGTCAATAAAACGCAATTTACCTAGCGTAACTGACATATACTTTTCAAAATTATTTGGGATGCATTTGATGATGTTATCGAGTTTTAGACGAGATTTTATATCAGGATCACCAAAAGCTTCTACTATAATATGGCTATCATATCCTCGAAAATTGTGAAGAATAACTGGAATAAAATCTGGAGCATGAAATTTTAAATTACACTGATTATGAGCCGCTCCACGGTACTGTCCAGTCAAATGACAATGGTCATGTACTTTTTTTGTCATCGTCAAAAGCTTTTTCACAAATATGACAAATTTCTGCTTGCTCGTGAGCGGATTCTTGTTGAGGTGTTAATTTTAACATTGGCGTTACTTTTTTTCAAACGATAAGTAATATTATCAACTTCATTAATCAACTGCTTGAGAAGCCAGATAGCTGGATTTTTACCACGATATAATTTGATCGGTTTAGATAATCTAGAATCAGTACAACAAACTACCTTGTACGCTACTCCACACGGAACATGATTTTGAACTTTTCTTGTACTCGATTGATTAGGATTATTTTCTACGCCAAGTACAGGTTGAAGTAAACACTCAAAATCAGCGTATATAACGAAAGGAATTTTTAGTTTGTGATTATGATGGACAAACTGTAACACACTATCTCCCTTAGACGGCATTGTTATTCTTTGCACATCACTACAGTACTGCAAATGCTTTTGTAATGTTTCATTGTTAGTACAACCATGCAAGCAGCGGTAACAAAAGAACTTTTTGTTCCTATTTTTATTGTACTGTTTACCAACTAGTCCGTTAAAGTTTTTAATCCAAACGTAATGATTTTTGTAGTACAGTAAATTTATAGTCAATTGTGAAGCTTTTTCTGAAATATATCTCGGGTATACATCCTCTTTTTCATCTAGTCCGAAAACGTTAATTGAAACATTATTTTGCTTTTCAAATTTTGGTATTTGATTTTCTGCCACAGGAAAGTTAATATCTTTAAAATTTAATCTAGACACGTGACTGATATATTTTTCAACGCGATCAGCGTGTTTTTCTGCTGGAAATAGTGCGGAAAGAACAGCCCATTGGAAACATTTGTTATCTACGTTTTTGATGTTTATACAACATCTTTTACTTTTTAGTTTTGGTGGCAGGTCGATGTATGAACTACCTCGTAATGCGTTATATTTCATCGTGTGAAACAATATTTCTTTAATCATTTCAAACTTCCAACCCGAACCTAATTGAGTGAATTCCTCTATTTTTTTCCAAATTTCTTGGTGTATTTCATCAGATAGTGATAACAGATCAGTCCCAAGCAAAACACGTCTTGATTTTGCGTTCATATAAGGTTCTGCAATTTCCTTGTTAGTTAATTCTTCCGTTATAACTAACTTTGAAAATATAACATGATATTGCACAAATAATCTGATACTTTTGTGTTTTTCAAGCTCACGTTTTACAGTTGTCTGTAGTAGGTGGTAAAGATTTGTTGTAGTAAAATTTACTAAAACAATTTGATTATCAAACTGATAACTATTATCAAAACCTGCAAAAGCAGTCGCT
Organism: Potamilus streckersoni; assembly: GCA_016746295.1. Classification (NCBI taxonomy): domain Eukaryota; kingdom Metazoa; phylum Mollusca; class Bivalvia; order Unionida; family Unionidae; genus Potamilus; species Potamilus streckersoni. The sequence goes on along the minus strand of JAEAOA010002358.1, from coordinate 3,762,539 downwards.
ATTTTATTAGGTTCTCCCATAAAGCTTTTCTTAGCTATATCACGTAATTTTAACATTAATATATTATAATGTATTATCTAATTAATAATTTTTTCACACTGCGCATGCGCTAAAAATCAATTGAAGATAAAAATCTCCTATAATATAATGAAAGCAAATCTAACAAACACATGTGAGCAAGAAACATATCAAGTTCACCCAAAGTATAACTTTACCTCACACTGCGCATGCGCTAAAAATAAATTGAAGATAAAAAAAATCGCCTATAATATAATGACAGTAAATCTGACAAGTGCACGTGAGCAAGAAGCATATCAAATTCACCCAAAGTATAACTTATACGCTGGAAATGTATTAGGTTCGGTTATTAACATCAAAACTAGAATATCTGTTGGCAAATTAACGTCAGCGGGTTTAACGATTAGTGTAAAGGGAGATAATGCTGAGAGGCTTGCAATGTTTAGAAAAGATTTTATTTACACGTTGTTCTGCGATGATATTCCAGAGGGACAGCGTGTATATCATTATAATGGTAAAGTCACTGATGACAACATTGAAAACTTATCCTTACAAGATGAGTTTCAGCCACATCCTGTCTTTGATTTATACGAGGCTAACGTTCGCGGTATTATTAGAAACAGAAAAACTAAAAAAGTTCTTGGTACTATGAACAATATGGGATATATCAAAGTAACTGTTAGAGGAACATCGCCGAATCAAGTTAATTACTATGGTCATAGGTTTGTTTACGAGGTGTTCAACGGATCTATACCCAATGGTCTTGTTATTAATCACATCAATAACGTAAAGACTGATAATCGATTGGAAAATCTAGAACTAGTTACCCAACAGGAAAATGTAAGAAAAGGACGAGGTGGTGGTATTAATTTTAGATACCCAATAAAACCTGTTATTTCAAAAAACCTCGAAACGGATGAGGAGATTGAATTTAAATCGATTACAGCTACGGCGAAATATTATAAGATAAATTCCAGAACAATAAAATTTATAGCTGATGGAGTATTGAAATCAACTTTTTCAAGCGAATACGATGCTAGGATTGGTTTTAGATATGATGATCAATAATATTTTGTAATTCGGTTTTAGTCAAGCAATGATGAGCAAATGCTATGATATCATCGTGATTAAATTTTAGCGTCGTTACTTCACTTTCATTAATTTTATTTTTTTCTGCTTCTGTTATTAATATTTTATGAGAATCACCTTGCATTACAATAACATCAACACTATAACCCAACAAACATTTTCTTACCGCTTCGGCTAGTTCGTTGTAATTTACTATATTAACTTTTTGGTGATATTTTATCTCATCAGTCATCTTATAATAATAAATTAGATAAAAATATATTATAATAATGGACTTGATGAAACGACTTGCTGAACTCTACGAAGAAGATACTAGCGACAAAGTCACCAGCGACAAAGTCACCAGCGATAAGGTCACATTTTCCAAAGATTTTATAGACAAATCTATTGGTTATAGTGAAGATGATATTTTGTATAACAATGAATCAGATGATGATGGTGAAATAGTCACTGTTGCTGACAGATCAAATTACAGCAGATCAACAACTAAACGGTATAATGTCAAGTATCACATTGCTAAACAAATAATAAAATTTAATTTTACCGTTGCTGAACAACAACTGTTTTGGCAGCTAATCAAACCTTTCTTAAATATTAAGATTCCAGGTCGACAGAAAAATATCAAATTCGATTTCATATTCGTTAAAATTTTTAATCTAATGACGATCTCTAACGATCGTAAGCAGAATCTAATATCATTATGTAAACCAGTAAAATGTAAATCTGTCAAACAAAAGTATGAGTTAATTTATAATAGCATTATATCATAATCTGCTTGGTTGGGATCCAACTGTTAAATTTATCACTATACCCACGCCATTTGACTAAACTTTTATCCCCTTTTTTTCTAATCACTTTCTCGATAACAAAAACATCCTGCTCAGTTTTCTGTAGTTCTTGTTCATAAAAACTACCTACGATCGGTTCCCCTGCCAGATCTTTTAAAACGTACGTTACAGGTACTGTTAAAAGTACCTTATCAATTACAAATACTTCTTCGCTCCAGTTTGGAGTAAATCCTTTTGCAAATACCTTTTTCATCAAAGAAATTCTAACTTTATCACCAACCTTAAATTTATGTCTGCGGTACATGTTTTCATTTGCTAATATCGGATTTTTAACAGCTTTTTTAGGTGTCATTTTGATGGTTCGATGTTTCGTGTTATTATATTCAGCTACGATTTGAGAAAGGTCATCGATGTACCTGTTGGTGTTTTTAGCTGTCATATGTTTGTGTAATTTTTCGTTTAGCGTGCGATTAAATCTCTCGACAACAACGCTTTTACCCTCGTTTCCTGTAACATATTTTTTTATATTATTTTGTTCTAGAAACTGTTCAAACTTTTTGTTAAAAAACTCGGATCCGTGATCAGTCCAGATTTTATTTGGTTTTCTTTCTACACTCGTTATTATTTGTCTTAGCGCATCAGTCATTGAAGTCCCTGTCTTATCCGAAACAGGTACACTGAAAGCATATTTGCTAAAAACATCTATAACATTAAACAAATACCTTTTTGGAGCGCCATCAGCGCCAACATTAAACTGAGCTAGATTAGATACAACCACCAAATCTATTGCCCAGATATCATCTACACCATTAGCGACAACTTTACGTCGTGGGAACGTTTTTTTTTAGGTCTGTGCAGCTCGACTGCAAGATCATCGTATACTTTTTTCCAAGTCGAGACTCTCCGAGTCCGAGTTTATATTTTGCTCCTATCATTCCCTGAACAAATCTTCTATCAAAACATTCTCGTAGATTTGTTGGCTTCATATCACGTAATTCGTCTAACATTACTTTATCACAATCTAATTTTGAGTTTTCATGATCACGATAACAGATATCATGACGCATTGCTATTGCATCCACTTGATTGTAAGGCTCTTGTCCTGGCAACGGATTGTCGTTTTCATCTAGTTGTTGATCTAGCGGATTCCACGGACCAGTATACCGAAGACCTGGCAATGTCCAACCGCCTTTTGGTTTTGGTAATTTTCCAATAATTTTATGTATATCTATACCTGACCCTATTATTTCTCTGTTGTTACAACATTGACAGTATGCGACAATTTTATTTTGTTCAAGACATAAATCTCTGTCAGAATCACAGTTGCATATCATTCTATATTTTTAATCGTCGACTAAAATAATATTAGGATAACCAGATCCTAGCGACGTCGCTGGAGACACTATCGCTGGAGATGTCGTTGGAGATACTATCGCTGGGGACGTTTTCTTTAAAAATGTATTTTTTCTTTTTCCACAGACTACACAAATACTTTTTAATATTATCCTGTTGTTTTTTGTTTTTTCTGTTACTTCATTAATATTTTCTGTTTTAGTTCTACACTTGAAACAGTATGTTGACATTATTATACTTGTAAGTTTAGATAAAATTAATTGCGATCTCATCATTAGCGTGAGAAGGTTGCTTGTCAAACTGTAAAATAAATTTTAAAAAATTAACATTTCTGCTCATCTGTTGGATAAACATAATACAATAATATCCACAAGCAGATGTTCCAACAGGTTGGAGTTGATTTGATGAATAATATATCTTTTTAAATTTTTTGTTCATATACTTTTTTATTACATCGCTTGGAGGAAGTCCAAACGAGTCAAAATAATTATTATTATAAACTGCTACCCAATGTGTGCCGGGTCCGTCATTGAAATCTTGTATATTAATAACACACGAACTTACAGCTGATGGTGATTTTATTGCTGCGAGCTCATCTTTAGAATAAACTCCGTGAAATCCAGGGAACCGCTTTTAACTTATCAATGATATCAAAATTACTCAACGGGGTCGACGAGTTCCTGGTAATGTTAGACCACGTCCGATTCCTAAAAGATTTGGCAGCAGACTTCCCGCTAGTCCCGCCAAAAGTGGAGCGAACGGAATAATTCCTCATTGTTTTGTTTGATTGCATATACATTTGCATTCTAGTGTTGGCGATTTTGTTTTTGTTGTTTTCTTTTTTTTTTTGTTGTTGGTGATTTCTTTTTCTTTTGTGGCATTATAATATATTATTTACATAAAATGTACAATTTTTTTATTCCACTTCCACGAATGATACCATTACCTTTGACTGCTTTCTCTGTTGCGCCAGATATTGCTCCAGACGCTGCTGCTATTCCTAATGTGCCTAAGACTGGTAAAAGTTTAGGTATTATTGTACTAGTTAATACTGATAATGCCGGACCAAGAAAACCACCTTCTTTTGCCATCGCTGTCATTTGTGCAGCACTCAAATTTAAAACAAAAGTTTTTTTACGATCATACTTCTTTACTTGATTTTTTGTTAGCATTAATTTTGTTAAAACACCATTAGAAATATTAGGATTGATTTTTAATGATACCTGTTCTCGCTTTGCAATAGCAGCTACTAATTTTTTAACTTGGCCATCAGTCAAATACACTTCTTTTACAATATACCTTGCCATTTTATATAACAACTGTAGATTGAACTTGAACTGTCATTTTACCTCCAATAGAATCTACCGTGATAAATCTATCACTAATCACTAATGCGTATACGTACAACGGCGCTACTGGAACCTCCCCAAGTGTCCAGGCAATTTCAATATCCGCTGTGCTGTCTACAATTCGCTCGTTATGTTTACTAACATCAAAATGAAATATAGGATAAAGGGTACGAAATTCCTCTGCTGATATTTGAGTTCCATCTTCAACATCTTGATATTTTTGCATTGTGTCAAGCAGGTACATGTACGGTCGAGAAATATTTTTATTAACATCATCAGCAAAATTGCACTCGATAGCTCGTTATGGATATTGCTTTGAATTTAATCTAGCGTATATTCGTCTGACATCAGCGTGGTCAAATATTGCATTATTTTGTTGTTGGTTTCCTCGTCGAGCGTGCTGTTGAAATACGACAAAGATATTTCTCGGCAGTTGTTCGCTTGATGTTGTTGTGACCCTCCATGTGTAGTCAGTAGTATTTGGAACCGCTGTCTGATATATTTTATGCTGCTTAAAGTAAATTCTGTTCGTATGCTTATCAAGCGTACTATTTAATTCTGACATTTTAGTGATTGATGGTGTTATATGTGGCATCCACAAAGCGAGTTTGTTTATGATAAACTGTACATCAACCCCTCCAGATCTAAACAAGCAATCGTTTTGGTCTGCTCGATCTAAAATAAGCGTATGTTTTACTCCGCGAAATACTTTATCATAATCGCGACAAAAACCGAAAATTGTGCTTAGCGGAAGCATCATTGTAATTTGACGTGATCCTGCTGCAAGTTTTCTTCGCCTAGCAAAGCCTTCGTTATAACGTGGATTTCTCACGTCAAGTGTGTTAAGAAGTAAATTTAACATTGCAGTACCGTCTGCAGCTGCTCCTGGTGGCGTTATATTTAGATTATTAAAAGCTGCTATAAGAGAAACTCTTGTAGCGTTTGCATTAGCATCTGCAGCAGGTACGACAATATCTAGTGCAGCAGCATTAGCAATGAGAAAATTTCTCACAATTACAGCATTTGCATCAGCATCAGCTCCATGTACTATAGCGCCTCTCTTTAAAAATTCTGTTGATTCAGCTATACCCCGTCCAGTATCTTTAAACCACATCATATTAGTTGCAGTTGATCTCGAGTAATCGTCGGAAAATGAAATAATATTTAAAATTGTACTTGCAACTTGTAGATGACTTGAAATATCTTCTATAGTTTGATTGGCCAGTTGATATCTAGCACTTTTGAATAAACACCAGCCGTTATTTATAAGAGCTACTTCTGTTCCAACTGCAAATGCAGCAGGTGGATTGGCTACTGTCATAATCTGACCACGAACTTCTAACATAGCCTTATGTGGCAGTAGAAATACATCTTCGTCTCTGGTGTTAAAGGTTCTAATACCAGTTTTATTTGGTTCGTTAGAATTTTCATCAAGGTACTCAACAAACTCGAATTCTGTCACATCGTTGTCGATGTCATAAGTTTCTGTTAAGTCGAGATAATTTTTAACAGACATTTTATTTTATTAGATTATACAAAATTTTATTGCGGCACTGTTACTTTAGATATTAATTTTTGTATGATCTGCTCGCCCTTTGGTGATAATAATTTTTTGTTGTTGTTATCATAGCTTTTTGAGTTTCTTTTGTTGGAGCGATTTCTGAGATAACTTGTTTTATTTCAGATGCAGTCGGTGGATCACCTTTTATTTTATCAGCTATTTTTTGTCCCACCGCAGTCCCAGCGGCAGATGCAGCCCCAGTTGCAAAAGCTTTACCAGCGTCAATAGCAATTGGTGCAACTTTACGTGCTAGTCCTGGAATATTTTCAATAACTTTAGTGAATATATTTCAAAAAAATCCTCCTACTATTTTTCTTCGATAAACTTTTTTTCTTTGTTTCATTATATTTGATGTTGTATAATTTTTACTTTTGCTCGCGTAGATGTAAATAATAAGTTACAACTTCATTACTAACATGTAACTGTTTTCCTGATTGATCTGTCAACTGCATCCTTATACTTGATATTTGATCTTCAACGTTTAAAGGATAATATATAATATGTCGTGGAGTTATTTGCATGAGAGAACCTGGTGGGACTTCTGGTGAGACACTGTAAATTGTTTGACCTTTGCTACCTTTTGATGTATAAGAGCCAGAAGCAATAGAGCAATTTACTAATATTGTATTTACTTCTGTTATATTTGCTGCCAGTTCACTGTCATATGTAATAGGCTGATCAAGTGCAGTGTAAGTTTTTTCAGTAAATCCTAACAGTTGTGCAATACTTCTTTCTCTTGGTTCAAGATTGATTGCTATATTTTTCAAAGTTATCCTAGTTCGCAATGTGTTATAATTTGCTGCTAATTCAAAATTATCAGCCACACCGTTAGCTTTTGTTATGAGCTCTTTGATTGTCTTGTTTAGATCTTCAATATTATAAGCTCCTTGCGGAATTTTTATTTTTTTTTGTTGTAGATATTGGAGATGTTGTAATCATAGTAAAATACATTTCATCGTTAACATCATTTTTCACGTTAGGTATAGCATTCCAGCAAGTACAAGAAATTAATCCAATTTCATATTGTTTTGTAGGATCTAGTTGGATAGGTGGAATATAATTTACTGAAAAATTTGCGCTATCTTCTATAGACTCGCTAGAGTTAAGTAATAATGTTGTTTGCATTCCTTTAATATTATATCATTTTACAAAATTAAGTCGCCGCGATTAAGTCGCGGTGTAAAGTTTCATATTCATCAGATGTTAATAATTCACTCGATCTTAGATGATCAAGTATGTCAATGATTTCATTATCAAGTTCAACACTAACATTCCCAGCTTCCTTTGATGATATTAATAACATTAATCTACCTATCATTTCAGTAGTTGAAGTAAATACTTTTACACCAGTTCCTGTTTTTTCTTTTCTATATTTTTTTACACGAGATTTATCAGAAGTAAAAAATTTCCTTCTAAAACTCCACCCTTTACCAAAACCTTTTTCTCTACTTTTTTCTGCTGTTTCTTTAAACGTGAGAGCAATGACACCGTTTCTCATTCTTTCATAAAGTGGAATCATATTATCAATCTCTGTAACCGTGTTTATTTCATCTTTAGCAGTAACTCCGTCATTAAATATTACATCTAATCTATCGAGTAATTCTTGATATTCTACATCAGTCCACTTGTTTATATCATCAATACCCCTTATATTTTCTTTATTTAAAAAATCATTATATTCACTATCTTTTATCTCATCATTTGCTCTTTTTGTAAAATAAAGTCTTTGATCTCCAACTTCCATAAACTTTACAGTAAGCTCACCAACTCTTTGTTGCTCCTCTTTGATATCTGTTATATCTCCTGATAAACTTGTTATAATATTTGTTATTCCTTGCGTTGTTAACTCTGCTAATCTTCGCTCAAGTTCCAGTGGATTGTTTATCAATCGATCTGTTTCAGCTTGTCTAACCGCAGGATCAGCTATATTTGCTGTAAGTGCCTCAATCAGTTTTCTTTTTTCTTCATCAGATCTAGTAACAAGTTTTGCAGCAGCTGCTTCCTGTTGTTCTCTAACAATTCCAACCAAACCTTTTTCCTGTAGTTGTTTAAGTTCTTCTTCTGGCAGTGGTTTAGTTTCAGGTTGTTTACCTAATAATGCTTCAGTAACCGGCTTGAATATTGTAGCTGTTGTTTCTGTAGCAGTTACTTGCCCACGTCGCGCTTCTTGTACTTTTTGCTTAATTGATGCCTGAGATTGAGCAAGTTTTTTTAGGTCTTCTATGTGTTGTCTGTATCTTGCTCGTTTGTCCATTATTATAATTATAAATTTTATAAAATTGAAACCCTTACTGTAAGTAAGTGTCAATACAACAGCGAAACATTTTAGTTGGATCATTTGTAAGTTTATCAAACAAGAAAAAGTTAAATTTATCTTTTGTAGCATTACGGTAAAGTTCAATAAACTTATCTTTTGTCACGCCACCGCATTGCTCGCTTGCAATATTTCTAACGTCAACATTATCCAGTCCTGGAAATAAAATAAAACAACCCGTATTTCGCCTAATACACCTGTCAACATTATAAAATCCTTGAGCGAGATAAATAGAATTACACTGTTTGTTACGTGACAGTGAGAAATATGATCTTATTTTCTTCATCTCCATGTTATTTAGCGGAATATCATCAAAAACTACTATCTTATGTTCATCTGCATCAAGTTGATTGACTGGAATAAGATCTTCTGGCTGCCTAATTATAAAAAAATCTTCGCCAGCTTTAAGATCATCACGAAGTTTTTCATTATACTCACTTAATAACTCATATTTATCTTGCTGTGGATTGATTGTGTAAATATAAACTCTATCGTAGTTAAAATTATCACCAAAAAGCAAGTTCATAAGTAAATTTGTTTTCCCCGATCCAGTTCGCCCAACAATAAGATAATGACAATCAGGAAGTTCATTGTTATGTTTATGCTTCACTAGTCTCTCTGTATCAAAGTTTAATATCGACGATTTTGCCATTTTATATAATATTAAACTAGTGTTGATAATTTTATCTAGGACAGTAAATAATGAGTTATTATACAAAATTTGGAACATTATTAGGAGATTTATCCACAGGTGACTTATCCAAATATGCAACTCTTGATCGACTCAAAAATGAAATCAATAATTTACTAAATCTTACCAGCGTAGATCCAGATGAAGTCGTCATTTTCCAGGACAAAGAAGGACGATTAAAGACGAGTAACGTAAAACTGTCAGATGTAGTTGTACGAAATCCAAGTGGGAATATTGTTATGACACAAAACAAGATTACAGATCTTGGAAACCCAACTGAGGATGGGGATGCTGTCACTAAAAAATACGTCAATGATTGGGACGCTTCAATTACTAATGAAATCACAGCGCTCAAAACTGATTTTACCAGTCACGTAAACACATTTTTAAGTTTTCGCAGAAACATAAACAAAATTAGAGATGAATTTTTTGGAAATCCATCAAATGTTAGCATTACACTCGCTAATATTAACACAAATCTCACTGATATTAACACAAAACTCAATGATATTATTAGTGGAATTCCTAATATTGTTGAGAAAACAAATATGATTAAAATACCTCACAAACAGATTAAAAATATTGTGTATACTGTTGCATCTGGTTTTACTAGGTGGACACCAAAATATAATTCTATTAAATATATTGCAGAAGTTACCGGTGTGTATAGATTGTCAGTGCTTAGCAGTGCAAAGTTTAGAATATCTCCCAAATATCCATCTCATCTTCTAAATAATGACTCATCTGGAGTATTATCTGTAATAATAAACCAAAATTCTGAACAAGAATTTGTACTTGAACCAGTTGATAAAACTTTACAATTAGCGAATTTTCTCTGGTGTTTGGAATTTATAGTTGAACAAAAATCTTTTATTTTGATTACCCAAATATAGGACTATGTAAACTAATATTATAATGAAAAGAAGTATAGTTGATTTCAATCATATTTCAAAAGATATTCCAAAACAAGATGTAGACGCATTAATACAATATTATAAATATTATGATAAAAATCTTTGGTGTGTGAAAAAATGTTACAAATACTACAACAAGATCCTTCGAGTAATATCTTATCTACCCTTGTTAATGACCAGTTCTGGTATAATTTCAAGTGGGGTATCATTAAATCCTTTTTTGTTAATCATATCCGCTATTGGTGTTTCACTTACAGCGGCGTGTAAAAAAGTACAACCAAGACTTTTGATAAAGAAGCACGGTTGTTTAACATCAATTAAAACTTACAAGAAACTACTTGATCAGATCCGGTCTTACCTACGAGGAGTTAAATATAATATGGATGATTTATTACGTGAATTTCGTATTATTGACAATATGTTAACAGATATTCTACCAATGAGAGTTAGCAAGTATGAAAAAAAATATCACAAAAAATATGAGTAACGTAAAATTTTATCTAAACTTAAGATATAATATAACTAAAATAATATCATTTTCATTCTAATGCTAGTTTAATTTCCGCCTTGTTAACTGAAACGTTCTAATGCACAGTTTAATTTTCATTTTGTTATCTGATAAAAAATTTGTGGTAAAATCTATTTGCCTTCTTTAGAATAATCATATTCCACACATACGCTGTTCTAACAATTCGTCACTTCTGTTGACAGAGCTTATGGCATTCCAACACCTGTTGTTTTGTCTGGTTACAAAATATCTGTCTACATAGTAGTAGTATAGGGAAATGAGGGGTTTGGCGGGGGTGGGGGAGGAGGTGTGGGAGGGGGTGGTGGGCCAAAACCCTCATTTCACTATTTTGGAAAAAGGGGTGGGGGATAATTTAGGACTATAATTTATACTTGTTTGGAGGATAAAAAAAATAAAATGGGATGAAACCCTCATTTCCCTCTACTACTAACCCCAAATCCCACAAAAATTGAATATGATATGAATTTGGATATACCGATCTGATGTTGTTTTAGGGTTTCATGCCATTTTGCAGCACATGATAGGTTATACATGGTAGCCAGTATAAATGGTGGAGGATGAACCCGGGAAAACCACAGAAAGAACCACCGACCCATAAGAAACTAATGGCAAACTTTCCAACATACCCATACCAACATTGGCAGAATCTGAGACTCGAACAAACAGAAAGTGAGATGGCAGTGATTCGTAACGATGAATGCTTTAGACAATTCGGCTACTTGGAGCCCCTCATAATGATCTTATCCCCTTCCCTAGTCTTGCAGCTAAATTCCAACTCACTGTCTGATAGAGTGGTGGTGGTGGTAATGGGGTCTCGATAGTGATCCATATCACTGTAATTAGGGGCTCCAACAACTGGTATTAAAACACTAATAACAAGCAGTTGTTGACACGTGACCTGTGACCTGCGTATGATCACCTGCCACTGACCAGTCAGAGTACTCTGATATTAAGGAAGTCTCTTCCTCTGATCTTATATACTTGGCTAACAACTATCACCGTATAGAGCTGCTCAATCTTTTTGCACTAATGTCTGAAAGGATGATGCTCCTCCCACATGAGGGGTAGAGGTGAGGCATGACTGACTCTTAGCCCTTTTGAGAAGTGTGCTTCTCCTCACTCATGGAGTAAGAGCAAGTCACTGTATCTCATTATTTCATTCATTCCATTTATTTCACCCATGACCATGAACAATTAACAAATAAATTACAATTGCATAGTTTATTCTCTGTACAGAGAGCAAATCTTTTACAAAGCTGAATTTGTAAAACATAATTAAACACAAATCATTGGTGCCTAAAAATTCCAAATGAGCTTCATCCTTAAACTTTTGTCCTGTTCACATATATAGTATTGTGCAACAGATGTTACTTGTGTCATGGAATAAGGCATGAAAATAATTGGGTAATCATTAATTCTTAGTTCATATATTTTTTTTTGTTTTTGTTTTGTGAATGGGCAATACATGCATCTCAGGCAGGTCACTTGCAGTAAGATACCAATAAAGCATGACATGCATGAATACTTTAGCTATGGTCATTTCTCTGTATTTACAGGATACATTATCTTATGCAACAGTGATTGCTTGGATTGTATCATGGAGTATTGATACATTTATGTTTTTCAAAGTCAAATTTGTAATATATATGTCATTCTTTAGATTTAAAACACTAGAAAATATTTGGTCTGTTACAATTTTTTGCTAAGGGCTTTATTTTGATAAAAAAAACCTAATGTATTTATGATTTTCCTCTCTGCATTTAGTTTATGTATTATGACCAGATTGGTAATATACAGCTGGATGGGTGGATGAGCTGGAAAAGCCAGAATGGTGAATCTCTGACCTGCAGTGTAACAGCAAAGACATTCCAACTGACAGTGTATTGTTACATGATGAGAATGGTGAATAGAAATTCTGGATTCTAGAAAAGGCCAAAAATAATTAAGTGAATAACAAACCCTGAATAAGGGCAGTGTTTGCAAAGACACTTGGTTGTGTGAACCAAAATTATTTTCCTTTGTATGATTTAGAATTTTAATTTAGCTTGAACAAATTTTCAGTCATATTGCTACCCTGTCAGCAGTTGTGGCAGTTCATAGTGATGTCTAACACTGGGACATCATGCCAGAGACATGTAGCATCATGTCCTACCCAGTCACATGATCCTGACACCAGACTGACAAGTCCGAACACAAAACTAACCTTTTAATGCTGAGTGCTAATTGAGGCAGCTTGATAATCCCATTTTTACAAGTCTCTGGCATGACCTGGCTGGGGTTCAAACCAACCTCCTGCATCTGAGGCAGACGCTCTAACCACTAGGCCACTGAGTAGTCCATATAACTGTGTGAACCATACTAAAATTTTCTTTTGTATCATATAGTTGTGTGAAACATACTTTTCTTTGCATCATAAACCATAATTTTCTTTTGTATTATATAACTTTTCTTTTTATCATATAGTTGTGTGAACCATACTTAATTTTCTTTGTATCATATAGTTGTGTGCTTTTCTTTATATTGTATAGTTGTGTGAACCATGCTATTCTTTGTATCATATGGTTGTGTTAACCATACTTATTTTTTATGTATCATATGATTCTATGAATCATATTCTTTTCATTACATATACAGTATTGTGGCTGTATGAACGGTATTCATATTTTTTTCATATATCAATCTGTATTTTCATAACGTGTGGTATGGTAGTCTTATATAATATGTAGTGGGTGGGTTGTCATGAACATTTATTTCATTTCATAAACTTTCATTCATTCAGATTGTGTTGTGTTATCATTCATTCCAGAGACCCATTCTGTTCAATCCTGTTACAACCTGAATTTTAAGATGATTAGGAGAAATAATAAAAAATATTTTTTTTTTGCCACCAAAATTTCAAAAAGTTAAAATATTATGAAACCAATTAATTGATCTATTAAAGACTTTATAAACATGGAAATTTGACCTACTGTTTTTCACAAAGAAAAGTTACATCTGGCAGAATATGTGTAAGAGTCTTGGTGTAAAAAGATGTATGCTCCTCCCATGCATATTATATCATTCTTCACAAGAACTGTAGCGCCAATCATTATATTACTATAGTTGATATGTTACAAGTATAGGTTGGTTACTCTGACAAAGAATGTTTTTATTTTTACATGGTAGCACTTTCATAAGTGTGCAAGTTAAAATAAAATCACAAAGTCCCTTGTAATCATTATCCAAAGGTGATGGGAGGTGGGGAGGAGAGAGATAGAGAGAAAGAGAGCAATATATATATATATATATATATATATATATATATATATATATATATATATATATATATATATATATATATATATATATATATATATATATATATACAAAGAAATACATAAAAAAACATTTTCCAAAGATGAAACAAAAAACCCAGATTTTTTTCAGGTTAGATTTATTTGAAAGGCAAATTCATATATATTTTGAAAATGAGAGCAATCCATCATACAAGAGCTACTGCTGTCAAACAACCATACAGACCTTTGCAATATGCTAATTATCCTGTTAATGTTCAAAATGCTTGTTCATGAGACTTCAAACATTCATTCACATTACATGTACTAGTTGTAGTTGGTTTGTTTTCTGTAAAGTTCAGTCAGTCTAACATGCAAGTAAACATAGTTTATCAATAATTAATTGGAATGCTATGTGTTGCCTGATTCCCAAATTCCTGCCTAGTTGCTAGAAAAAGAGCAGGTTATTAATGACCCACATTTGTCCATAATGAGTTAGATAATTGTATTAGAGAAATTTAACTAAATGCAACACCTTAGCATTGACACCTATAACAATTTCAATGTCACTGTAAAATGGCCTATGCTTTACATGCAATACAAAAGCTACTGACCTGAATAGTAAACTAACCAAGTTTATCATTTTCATTCCCTATTGCAAATAGACAAAAGATGTTGTCAGATAACTCCAGATAAACATTATTTTGCCAAGGCAACCAAGCCCCATTCCCACCCTTTCATTTGTAGCTCATGTTCTGTGCTAAAATACAGTGGAGTAGTAAACCTCAAAGCTGGTCTACAGTGAAATTTATTTCATGATTTATCTGCAGGAATGAAAAAAATCTAGTTTCAAGTGTCACCTGTTTCTATTTAAATCTTAAAAAATGGTCAAATGGTATGTATGTATGTATGTATGTATGTATGTATGTATGTATGTATGTATGTATGTATGTATGTATGTATGTATGTATGTATGTAGGTAGGTAGGTAGGTAGGTAGGTAGGTAGGTAGGTAGGTAGGTAGGTAGATAGGTAGGTAGGTAGGTATGTAGGTAGGTATGTATGTATGTTTTTATGAACTGGAATCATTCAAGGTATTCTTCCAATATGTCCACAAAACAAGTTTGATAAAAATTATTTAATACTTGATTGTTTTATTATGCTCAAAAGTAAGCAAAGCTGAAAACCAAAAGTCAAAACTTTTGACTTCAAAATCAATATACGAGTAATGACCATCAGGTTTGTTTAATGGAGTGCAAATAAATGAAAAGCCTGGTCTAAAGTCAGTTGCATATGTACAAGTCACTGTGTTCACTAGCTCTGTGAAGTACAATTTTAGCAAAGACCTTAAACTTGAAACAATAGTCCGTTAGATCAGAGTTTTCAAAACTCTTTCACAAAAGATCAGATATGTTAGAGGTCAGATCTGCTTCATTTTCATGGAGAACCAATTAAATATTGCAGGAAGTGTTTAATGAAGAACTTAAGTGATTCATAAGATTTTTCAGATGACCACTGTGATGTCATGCTGGCAGTCAGATGCACCATTTTCTTTAAGAACCAGCTAGATAATGCAAATCTCTTTAAGTGAAAACCACATGTCAATATCACCATCTGCTCTTAAAAAGTAACCATGTAACAATATTCAAGATGGCCATCAAGGCAGCAAGTTTGAAGTTTGATCAACTTAAAAATCAACAAATATCTATTCCTTGCATGATGTGCTTCTATTTCTTAGATGTTTGATGTCTGCTATGGCAATTGTGTTCAAGATTTAATGATTACCATTTTCACTTACAATCAACTAGATATGTGAAGTATCTAATTAAAACCACATGTAACTATAGTGAATGTTAGATCAAAACCATTTTCTTTTGGAACCAACTAAACATAGCCAATCTTGTAACAAAAATCCCAGTTGATACAATGATCTGTTCACAAGTATTAGTAATAAGGTATTCCAAGACACCAAATTATGGTAGCCTCATTTGATGCAGGAGAGGGAGTGTTTCATGTAGGAACATCTAGATTTCAAGATGAAACTGATTACATAAGTGTTTCTAGTCTTTGATCACTAGAGCTAAAAGTGAATATAAGCAATTATACACCAATCAAAACAAATCACTTTCAAAAATATATGAATCACACATTTTGAAAGGAGACAATAATGTGATGATTTTGAAGTACACCAAACTCCACTGTATTAAAATTTGTCAGAATTGCTCTCATGAATAAATCAACAAATATTAAACAAACACTATTATGAATCAAATACATAAAGACTGATTGTCATTAATCTTAAAGTGTCATAAAAATCTGGCAACATTACACAAAACAACTGCTTCTTGTTTGGTATACCTGCTTTAAATAACTATCAAGGAATTAAATATCATAGCTTACCCTTGGTAAGTGTATCTTTACAATTAAAGCCTATAACCCAAATATTAAAATAAAAACACAATTTTTTCACTTGTAATTCCATATTTGACACTAACATCTAGCATTTTTGTTTATCAACTCTTTAAAATAAAACATACAAGACTGATCTGAAACAAAGCCAGTTTCTAAATAAAATGTTCTTTTGAAAAACATGTCTAAAATTTTCATTCTTCAGATAGACAAAATAAAAATTTTCATAATAGCCTGTCAAAACAGTAAATATACAAGTTAAATAGGACATTAAAATAGTTTTTTTTGTTGGAAAAGACAACAACATTCCTTTATCCAGTTATCAGTTCCATAAGTAGAAAACAAAACATCAAGGAGAGACTAGTAAAACACTTTTAAAATTAAAAATGTGACAGCACAATCAAACAACCAAAATGTTGCTCCTCTTTCAGCAAAATCTTTTATATGTATTTAGATTTCTAATTTATAATCAGCATAACTCAATTCAATACTGAGCCAAATATCCAGTGTTATTATATTATTAGACTAAGTTTTTAAGGTTCAAGAACAATGTTTAATCTATTACTCCTTGTGAATATGTATTATTATTGATGTACATTAAATGATGGCAGATATATCAACATTTGCAAGATAGTCTGCTGAAGAGTTATGTCCCATTGATAACTAGTAGCTCAAGCCTATACAAAATGTGCACAAAATATGATAAAATAATTCTCAAACTTTGAAATCTGGATCTTATCACTTAAGTTAAGCCTGCTACAAGATACAGAGAGATAAGAACACAATGTTTAAAAAATACCCTGTATAAATTTCTAAAATGGCAATTTTTAAATGATCAAATCTGATCACTGATTATGTGTGTCAAGTTTTTCATAGTATTTAATGGCTATGTGCTTACAAAACTCAAGAACTCAATGACTGGTTAACACATTTTCTAAACAACCAATGTTTCTTCATACAAAAGTTCCATCTTACAGTCCAAATAGTAAAACAGACAAAGGTTTAGTTGAATGCCATTTCAACCATGCATGGAAATATTATGAAACTGACATCTATGAATGCAAATAATAGTCAGTATATTTTTGCTACAAAAAATACACATTATAAAGGTAATAATGTACTTGAATATTTCAATTAAATGCATGAATTGATGAAGAAATTACATTTTGTTTGACAGCTTTAAGTTTTGTCCATTACAGCCATCACTGCAAAATAGTGACACTATCATCTCCCATATGCTAGATACTGGATCAGCAAAAAAATCCAAGTTATAATAGGGGGATCGTAAGAAATAAAATTACATTACTTCAAGGTATCTGTCAAGAAAATGTGGACAAAAGCTTTATTTCCTTTAGGAAACTGACACCTCAAATAAGATATTCAACAATTACATTTACTCACATTTCCAATATGGTTGTTGTTGTTCTGGGTTTTAACGTCATTTTTCAGCACATGATATAAGCTATACATGGCAGCCAGTATTAATGGTGAAGGAAGAAACTGGGAAATCTGCGGAAAGAACCACCGACCCATGAGAAGCTACTGGCAAGCTTTCTCACATATCCACATTCACCGAATCTTAGACTCGAACACACTGAGACAGAGGTGAGATGGCAGTGATCCATACCAGACAGCTCTTTAGATCACTCAGCCACTTGGGGCCCCTCCAATATGGTTAATTTTGCTTTGAAATTATGCAATGTTCCCATATTAGTGCAGTTATGCAATTTAATTTTCAATATTAGTAAAATTATATTAAAAATGTACAGTTTGACTCTCCAGTGAAATATTTAGAAAGATTATATTACAAACTCAAGCACAGACTGATCTCATCAATCTCTCCAACAGTAAGATAGAAAAATAATGCTGATAGAATGATTTACTGTATAATACTTTAGTTGACACAAATGCTGAAAAATGTCATCATAACTGATAATGTCTCTACAAGAATTATAAAGTATCTTACCCACCTATCGGTATTCATATGCAATTGATTTGACAAAGTGTCCTGCAATTAAACAGTAAAACCAAATACTAATGTTATGCATTTTTTTAAAACGTGTTGAATTCAGTTTCATTGTGACATTCCTAAAGACTTAACACCTGCAACAATTGTGTTTTATTTTGAATGACTTTAAGCAAATCACATTCATTTGTCTCACTGAATGGATCAAATTCTATATAGATAAATGTGACCAGACTGTGCAATGATTCATTTAAATTAAAATTTAATGTCAAAGACAATTTTTCACACAAAAAAGTACCTCCTTATGAACATCAACATTTTACACAGTTCATTTTTATTAGCTTTTTTGCTGGTATACAAATAATATTTCAGACATTAAACAATTTTCTTTCCTGGTTATTAGTGTGCAATTAATTTAAATTACATAAGGGATCTTCATATTTTTTTAAAACTGAAATAAATATTGGCTTGTAATTTTACTCTATTTTTGCCATAGGTATCTTATTTTCATGTTCAACCTAAGTAATAGTTTACAGTTTCCAAAATTTAATACTT
This sequence comes from Potamilus streckersoni, assembly GCA_016746295.1. NCBI lineage: Eukaryota > Metazoa > Mollusca > Bivalvia > Unionida > Unionidae > Potamilus > Potamilus streckersoni. The sequence continues at coordinate 3,743,732 of JAEAOA010002358.1, read as the reverse complement.
GCAAAAAGATAATTTCATTTAAGAGATGGTAAAAGAGTACAAAAGATGTAAAACTTCAGAGCTAACAACCCACAACGATACCAAAGAATCTCAAATAATTTAGCTACAAAGTTAGAAAATGAAGCCATTTTATTTGGAAACAAACTTGTTTTGTAAACAACAAGCATTTTGTTTAAAGAATCTGGCAGGTTTCATTAGCCTTCTTAAACTTGTGGGTAAACTACTTCATTAATCTGCTTATTATTGCTAAATAAATTTAGCCTTGCATCTAAGATTCTGAACTGGTAATAATTTAAAATAAGAAATGAACACCAAATGTACAATATATATTGAAATTATGTTTAGAACTTACTGGAATGTACACTTGACTGGCAAACTGATCAAAATATTTTTTTAACAAAAGGTAATTATTATTATTATTATGCTGAAATAACTTGCATGAAAACTGAGGTTATGGAAAACAAAATACATTTGCAAACAAGGATGACTGAAAGCATTTCACAAGCATAAATCAGTATTTGTGCTTTCAGTTATCTTTTCATGAAAACCATTCAAGAAACTTTTGCAATACAAAGAAGCTGTTACCTCTATCAAATAATAATCAGAGTAAGCATTTCAAATACAACGAGGATCTTCAAAAGAATAGATTACAGTACATTCTGATACTATGACAAAAATATTACAAAATATTGTTACTGGATAAAAAGTTTTAAATACATATGTACTATACATTATAAACATTATTCTGAAAAGCTATATTTGGATAATATTGTAATGGAAAACATTTTACTGCTGCACTTGTCTCTAATTCTATATCATCAATATATTAACTACCCATCCTAGGATGAAAAAAGTATAAAATAAAAAAAATCGGATGACTAAGTATAAAGAAAAAAAGGATAAAAAATATTTGGAATGCTGGCATGAGTTTGAACTCATGACCTCTTGTTTGGCAACCATTACACATAGAAAGAAAAGTGTGCATGTTTATATATAAGATAAGCACTTCAGTGAACATGATTGAATTTGTTTACACAATGGTCACATACCACTATGAATGAGTTACATACAGTATCAATAATATTAAGTGGGGTACAACTAAGAAAACATATGTACAAGTCATTTATAGATTCACTACTAATTCTTTTCTTTGTATTCATTCTTCCAGTTACCAAAATATATCATTCTTATTTCTTGAACATAATGCAAGTCAATAGCAATTAATAACTTTTGAAATGTGCAATCTTTTCTAAAGCAGTGTTACATACATGACTATGTATCTAGAACTATGAAGAGCCATTCTTGTAGAAGAAACAAAGTTAAAGTTCTGTTTTTCTGATCTAATAAAGAAACTTGCAAAACCAATCATAGTCATGGTCCTTAAAAAGATGCAGAGATAAATATTACAATATACTTATAAATCAAAATATTAATGGGAAACTCCAGCTATTTTCAAAAAAGCAACAAAAAACTACATACAGAATTCTAGAACAAAAAATGAATGATAAGTCAGTTCAGGTCTTCATAATACATTGGATTTTTCACTTGTTATCTATGCAGAGGATTCCATATGAAACATTCTATGATTATAATGGCTAATAAGATAATTGCAAAATTTTACTAGTTCATAAGGATAATAAATGATTTAACCAAATATGTACAATACCTAAAAGGAAATCATCAACACTATAATAAATATGTCAAGGCCATGATTAACAACTCTTTTAATGATCTCTATTTAGAAATTAGTTCTTTAGGTAAACTGGGCAAAACACCTAAACAAATCTTTATCATCTTCACTTTTCATATGTAAAATGATCATCTGGCAATTAGTCTATATGACACATAATTTCTAAATTTGCAAAACAATATGTCTGTATGTTATCAAGGGCTTTCAGGAGTAATTAAGATTTTTTAAATCTTATACCTAGGTCTACTGGTATATATAATAAATATCCCATAAAGTAAAGCCATTACCTATAAATGCATTATATATATACAGACAGAATCATATCAAAGTGCATAAATATGAAGAATTATGAAGAATTAGCACATTCATTTTTTTTTTCATTATTAAATCATGACAAAGAAGCACCTGCATGATAGTATTGTTTGTATTAAACTATTATTTCTGCCCACTATTATCAAGATTCTACTACAGAATCCAGGGATAGTACTGTCTGTTGTGTCTGGTATATATTTATCTATGTATGTATCTATCTATATATATATAATCTTCTGAGTATTCTTGTCTGATTTACCTGTCATATACCAAATACACTTTATTACACTATGTATTTACAAATTAGAAAGGCAGGAAGAATAGAATATTCTTGACATGAAACATCAATATGCACTTAAATCTGCAGCCATTTTTACAGCACATTCCTAAAGATTAATACCAAAACAATGAATATATAAAACGGATCCCTTTCATAAATCAAACAAAAATTTAAAACATTTAGCAGCCATGTAAGAAATAAACATAATTAAATCTAACTATAAGAGCTACACTAAGCAAAAAATAATTTGCAATATGAAATATTCTCTTAAATATTCATCATAAAAGGCTTTTGAAATTTGTAAGACATTAGATATTATTAAGCCTTGTGCTTGCTGGACATTATTTACTTCTATGTTCTACCATGACTTCCTTTCTAACTGTCTTCAACATCACTCATAACCTGGCACTTCTAAAACCATATAATATCGAGAAAAAACAGGACATTTTTTTTAATACCCTTTTTAAAACTGCAGAACTATTACATATGAAAACTACTAATATCTGCATCAAAACTGTCAAGAAATAAAACAAGCAAACAAGAAAGCCACCAAAAAAACAGGTAAAAATTGTTCATAGTCTATGCTCTATGTAAAGTTTCCTGTGCAGTTTCTTTTCAAATCAGAAGGTACACTGACTGTTAATGATGCAATATTACTAGTAAAAATAAACTTATTATTAAACTTATTATACATCATGTACAAATAAAGACCAAACATAATATTTTATATCACTAATATGGAAAAACAAATATGATACAAGCTTAAGCAATCTTTTATTGAGTTAACTCAAAATTCCAGAATCTACAAATGTACACCAACATCAAACAAAATACATGAAACTGATCAGTATAAATTCCATGTTCTCTTATATCTGCTCTAAGACACAACTTGATGATACAACAATCATGGTAGCAAATGTATGTGTGTGTGTGTGTGTGTGTATATATATATATATATATATATATATATATATATATATATATATATATATTCTTACTTATCTGAAGTTCTTATAAAAGGAAAAGAAAAAATTGATGAAAAAGAAACAATTACAAGCTATTCACAAGCATCAATGGTAAGTATTAAAGATGCACATGATCAAACAAATAAGACATTCTGAAACACCCAGCATTTTGTTGCTTTTTTGGTATTACGTGAATCCTTATAAAACACTTATTAAAGAATGAATATTCATATTTTCATATACCATTAACAAACTCTAAAATATTTTCTTACATATAATGAAATAGCCTCTCATTTTTTTGTGAAATTTTTTTTTCTATAGTTAACCACTTATATATTATTTTGTCAGGGGGAATATGTGAAACATTTCCAACTACTTTAATACAAGCATCCAAGTTAAAAATTCTGGCAACACAAACTATTTGAGTCACAAAATTACCTGTAAAACTGAAACATAAAATGTAAAAATTCAAGAGAAAAAGTCACATTTGTTAAAAATTTTGCTGAATTTGAATAACAATATGCAGCAAGTGAATCTCTTGATCCTGATAATACAAAAATCATTTTCACAATACCATGTGACGATACACTATGTACAGATTATTGACAAATACTAGAACTATTGTGGAAAACAAGAGGTCAATCTCAAAAAGACATGCCAGTTTATGTATACAAGAAGTCACAAAAGAAATGATCCTTAATGAAACAAATGGGCATTTAATGAATGAAAGAAATGATCCTTAATGAAACAAATGGGCATTTTTAACAAAACATATGGGCATTCAAATGTTAAATTATTGAACGGATTTATAAACCTTTCGAAATTTATGAAGAAAAAAAATCATAAAAATGCAACAAAATCTGTTAAAATGCTCCTACTGACATATTTTTTTTCCACAGAGGAATATATATATATATATATATATATATATATATATATATATATATATATTTTAGCTACATGAACAAAAATTTGCAATTAAGTTATGGGGCAAGAATAATCATTTTTATTAGCTTCTTGTAAAATACAAGGTAAATATTGTACACTAAGTATACCTTACACCTTAATAAGTGCACATCCCTTTTTCTTGAAAACTTGCATCCAAGGTGTTAATTTCAGTATGACACTTGTGCTCAGACAAAACATGCCTAAAACAGAGAGAGAGAGAGAGAGAGAGAGAGAGAGAGAGAGAGAGAGAGAGAGAGAGAGAGAATAATCCTCCAAAGCATATAGCTCCCGTCACAAAAAAGCTGAATCTCATAATATGTACACATACTTTATTATTTACTTGATTATATCATCAATGTGCTCTTATTATTGAAAAATTTAATTTAAAAATTTAAAATTGACCCTAAATAATGCTTTAAGTAAACACATTAGTATTCTGTAAAACTAATTCAGTGCACAAAAAAAATACAGTAGGTGTAATGCCATATAAACTATAAAATAAATCTACACTACCGCTTTTGAAATTATTTGACTCAATAGTTTTATTTTTTTTTAAACAGACACAGACTCACATTAATGTATGGCTAAAAACACTGGCAGACATAGCTAAACTTTGATAGTCACTTCACAGTATTTATTGTTATAAAAAGGCTACTTTCTTATCAACCTGCTAAAGCTATTTTTTCCAAACTTTATTTCAGAATGTGAGCTGGCAAGTCTCAAAATGGGGAAAATTATAGTCACAAATTATTGCAATAATTTATCAGGAAAACTGGGGACAAAGTTAAAGGCTGCATCAACAATGAAATTTTTATACACAGATGTGAAATACAAAACAAGATAATGATAATTTAAACATCAGATGCCAGTCAAGTGTAAAATTAAAAATACTACCAATTGTAAGAAATATTTAAAAAACATATCTAAACAATCTCTAAAAAAAATATAAAATTATGCTTTTCAGAATATTTTACACTGACATTTAAGATGAAATATCCAATGTAGAAAACTCTGCAATTTCACCTGATAAATAGATCTATAATTAATAAATTAAATTAATAATCTTCCACTATGTCCCAAAAAATCACACTTTAATTAAAGGTTTAATCACTTAAGATGATGGTACAATATAATGACATGTATAAAAGCATTAAAATCTGAAAAATAAGCATTTCCAGAAAATAACTGTGTGCATGCAATGGGTATACATAATATTTTAAACACTAAATATTTTAATAATATATCATCACTGCATTACTAAAATGTCATTTTTTAAAGGAATTGGATTTTTCTAACTGTGCATATGCGAACAAGTTTGTTTTTGCATCCTCTGAAAAAAATCCTCATCAACTTAATTCGGGAAGAGGAAATACAGCGAAGACTGCACCCAATGCTTAACCAATAAATATCACATAGCAATGAATGTGCATGAGGCTATACAACAAAATCAAGACATAACAGTGTATTCTTTTCTGTAAGATTCTTCCATGGGCTGAGGTTAATTCTTGTTATAAATCAAACACCAATATAACATTTTTTACCATAGGAAATGATTTCTTAGACATCATCAAGGCTGTAAAACTAAGTCTTGCTGAATACTTTTGCAGCTCGTCTTCGATTGGACTGAGTTCCCTGGGCCTTGACCTGGCTGGGAAAAGACTGAACCATCATTGTCATACGCTGATCTTTTTTCTTGTTTTCCTATGGATAAAAGATAGGATATTAATATCTCCTTCATTGGACTGGAAATAAAAAAGATTAGTTTATTCTTAATGTGACTTGCCTTTCCTCATGTATAAACTGAGTGCCATCAGGAAGATGTAAAATAATTTAAGTAAAGGTTAAATATTATCAGTTAAACTTATTGCTTAAACTTACGCTTTATCAAAATGAGAAATTTTTCTGGAGTAGTTTTCAAATTATAATCTCAGAGATTCTGTTCTCCCTCTTTATAATGCTGTCCATTAGCGTCCTCCCTTACAGGTTTGGTTTGAGTTGGGTTTTTGTGGGGTTTAATCCCATTTTTAGCACATGAGAAGTATATATTGAAGCCAATATATTCTGATGGAGGAACAACCACAGAAGAATCACCAAGCCATGAGAAGATACTGGCAAGCTTTTGCATATACACACGTTAGTCAAGCTAATACATGAACTCATGGACAGATATGAGCTGTCTAAGTATTCTTTAAAGGCAAGTACTGCAGCCCACTCTGCCACCTGGGTCCCACCTTCTCCACTGCCTCAAAGTGAGACTGCTTTATAATGAAGTACTGTACATATCATTTGACTAGCACTTTATGAAATGGGATCAATAGCAATAATCACCTTATAATAAGAACTGTATTATAATGAAGGGCATATTATTGAGAGTGTTCTGTGTTTGTGTATATATATATATATATATATATATATATATATATATATATATATATATATATAAAGTTGCATTGCTCCAAAAGCTAAAGCTATAGTTCTTGTAAAGTGAAACTTCCCTATGGGAAACATCATCATGCGACACATCTCTGGGTAAAATGGTTGCCTTCATTAGGTACCTCATATAACATGGAGGAAGGATCATCTTGACTATTCTACATTTCTGAGCCTAGCAGGGGCTCAAGTAGAAGCAATCTTGTATGTTTGAAATTTTATTTTCTGTATTCAAATGAATTAAAAATAAACAATAGTACTTTTAGAGCTTAAAGAGTGTCAACTTGAAACTTGAACCATCAATAAATAACGCAAAAATATTACCAGTACTCAGCAAGTTTTTAACATGAATTAGATTCTAACAGAAAATATTATAATAATAATAATTAATTAATACTAGTCAGCAGTATGTCAATTAAATGAAAAAGAAGGTGTTGTATATTTCATAGTTCTCTTCAAAATTATTTTATGATATGGACAAGCAGTTTTAGTTTTTTTATAAGATCACTGACTGATGACCACTAATGACATTCATTGTGATTATTAAGTTTCATGCTCAACAGGTTCTAAATAGTTCCCTGGTCAACATTTCACCTGAAACACTTTGTATTTTGTGAAGGATTGGGAATGACCTCTCTGTATAATAGTATGAGGGGCTTGAGTGGCAATGTTTGCTGTCTTGGTTTGAATGCATGAGAATTTCTGTGCAATCTCATAGTCTAGAAACATAACTTTTGTGAGTTTAGTAAACGTGATCTGCTACAAGGAATGGTATCCACTTTTGATCCAGTTTCAAATAAGATCTTACCAGTGGGTGTGTTTGTTATAGAAGTATAATTGCCCCTATGTGAACATGTTGACAGATAACCAGTGGTATAATTTCTTTCTCCATATTCTACCTTAAACTCTACTTTGCATGAAACTTGCCTTGCAAACTAAGGGTCCTTGCTACCTGCCAGCATATACTTAAACACTGAATTCCGTGCATTGCTGAACTTGTTGCAGTATCTTTTAGCTGGTGTTTTTCTGCATTGGAAATGTGTATTCTGCATTTGACATGAACACAAAAATATGAGCTGACCTTAAACATTCCTCTGGAAACCATCTTGAACAAAAGTAATGAAATAAAAATACAATGTATGACAAGTACCAGCATTTCAGCCCAAATCATTTTTTTGCTGGTCTCTCTTTTTTATCTCATATCTACCAAAGGATGGGTGATTTTTAAGAATTTAAATATTCTTTTTTTGTAGTTCTGTAATGATTACTTATTCATTTCTAAGAGACTTAATGTAAATTTTGTCTTCAACATTTGCCTTTTTGTTGCAAATATTATCAGCAACAGTTGGATCATGCAGCCATTCTGGTTGAAAAATGTGGGCAGTCAGAAACATCTGAGATACTCTTGCAATATGAATCTAATATGAAAACCAGATCTGGATCAAACAAGGAGAAGCTACCCTCAAATCTGAATGCAATGACTGCATTAAAATTTTTCATATTTTGCTATTAATCTAAGTTCACAATTTAACTCATAAACCCCTCGCACCGCATTTATGTGGCAGGAAGTGGTAGCCTACTTCTGAGCTCTGTAGTGTCAAGGTCATGTACGACACAATAAAGTGGGTGGTATTATAGAAAAGTAGACAGATGTAGCTTTACGATGATACCAGATAAAATGTATGTTCCAGTTGCACCACAAAATACACAGAGAAAAACCTAACTTTTTTAACTTAAGTATTTTCCAGCCAAAATTCACCCAAGGTCGGAATCTGATTTAGACATTTTGGCCTCAGATCTAAGACAGACCAGTCTGAACAGCACAGACAGGTGCACCTTTGCAAAAAGTATGATAAGATGGGCATTTAGAATAAAGAGTGGTGATTAATGAAGGATGTAGATCTTGTGTATAAAGGGAAATTAGATAATAAAAGATGAAGCAGAGTGATTAACAGAACAAATGTTGGCCAAAATTTCTTGAAGGAAATATGACTGCATGCCAGCTATATTTCTGAAGTAAATTTAACTTTCCTCAAGAAACAGAACAGATTTTTATCGTATCAAAAAGTTTCTTCATGCCCTAACATTATAGTAATGATCATGCACAGGTTGGAGATCAAAATATCTATCATAAAGTGAAGGTTCATTACAGAAAAGCACTCAGGTGGGTCTTCAACCTTTAATATGTAGGACTGGGTTATATAAGTATGACCAATTCTATTTCTTGCAACACTACTTTGACCACATGGATGGTTCTGTAGGTGATTGGCCTTAGATTGCTTTTATCACATGGAACATGCTACTGACAACATCAATCTATGACATTAAATAAGTATTTTTGATGCAAGGTTTGAAATCAGATGGTTGTAGAGAGATCTATTTTCACAGCATGATCTGCTTTTTCATGACCTTTAATAGTGACAAGGCTGGGTAACCAACAGGATACTAAATTGTTGTTGTTGTTCTGGGGCCTCAAGCCATTTTTCAGCACATGATAGGCTATACATGGAGGACAAACCGGAAATCCATGGAAAGAACAACCGACCCACCAGAAGCTACTGGCAAGCTTTTTCACATATCCACATTCGCCAAATCCTAGACTTGAACTCATGCAGACAGAGGTGAGATGGCAGTGATCGGTAATGGAGAATGCTTTAGACCACTTAGCCACTCAGGGCGGCAATACTAAATTGTGAGAAGTACATAGCTCAGTAATGGGTTTTCCAACTTTCTATTGTGAAGTGACAGTGACTTGGAGAAGATGATTAGGTTTAAAATATGTTTGATTTGGATATATTTCAATATCTATTGCCATGATTTTTGCTGAAAATATTAATGCACCATTTTCACCAATGAAAGCTGCAGCAAGCTTCTGTCATCTTTTGAGCCATCAGTATAAATTAATTTTTCAAAATTATTGAGTAGTTCATTAATTTGTAGAGAAGTTCCTTGCAGGAGTTTTGAAAAATAAAAGGATTTTCTCTGATTTATTTACTTCATGGGGCATAAAAAGTACTCTGAGTTGTTTAATAAACCAGTGAGTGTTACAGAAAGAAGACTTTTTCAGTTTGAAAGGTCAATTTTCGTAATGTTAAGGCTGGAAGACAGCCTAATACCAAATGTATGTATGGCATTTGATTTCTTTTGATCCAATGTTTCATATTTGGGTTGGAAAACAGACATCAAAGGACTGCAAATAGTTTTATGGTATATTGTAGAAATAATGTCTAAAATGTGATACAAGTAAACTTTCTACTGCATCAGCTAAAAGGCTTCCACATGGAGATGTCCTAAATGCTCCCAAAAATAGTTATATTGCTTGATGGTGAACTGTGTCAAGCATCTTTAAATATGACTTTCTGGCTACACAATAAAAAAAAAAATATCCATAGTAGAGTTTTGATCTGATAACAGTTCTATATAGGCTATCAGTCATTGTGCACTACTTAAAATAAATCGAGAGCTTTCAAACATTTAGCTTTCAAGTTCTCAATGTATGGAATAAAGGCAAGTTTTTCTTGTCAAAGACAATTCTGAAAGACTTTCTTTCCTCAGAAACCAGTAAAAGTTTACTATAAGATCATCGTGATATTTTGTAGCTGAAAGAAATTCACCCATACGGTTTTTAATTTTGAAAATTTGAAACCATTGTCAGTGGCCTAGTTTTGAATCTTTTTGACATTTTTTGATATTTTGCAACAATTATCTTCCAACTGTATGCAGTGTTTGCCTTGAAAACATATTAGAAAATCATTAACATATAGGGAGCAATCAGCAGCTAACCTCTTGGTAAAGTTATGAATTTTGATATTAAACTTCCCAAGAGTGTACTTGCTTGTACAGATCTGAGTGCAGCCCACTCATACCTGAAATTCCCAATTTAAAAAAAAAGGTTTCATATAAAAGTGGGTTTATGACCTTTTAAATCAAGATTGTACAGGTCATTCAGTATTCCATTCTTCCATGTTGCATCATTATAAAGGCTTTCTACAAATCAATTAAAACAGCTTTTTAATTATTTATTCTTTATAAAAGCATTTTAAATGAATGTTTCAAGTCAAACAAGATGATCACTTGTACTTATGCAATATCAGAAACCAGTTGGAAAGGAGATATTGAATTTTTAGTCTCTAAATACCAAACAAACCATGCATTGATCTATAAATTGTTCCATCATTTTACATACAGTCTGTCAAGGCAATTGAACAGTAGTTAATAGGATCTCTGCCTAACCTGGTTTTGGAACAGGTATTACTGTAGCCTCTTTCCAAGTTTCTGAAATATTAGCAGTCCATGAATCGTTCTAGAAGAGCTATTACCTGTAATGTTGGTTCCCACTGGTGTTTCAAAAACTGGTAATGTATTTCATCAGACCCAGTGGATGTATCAGGGCCCTGTTCAAAGTTCCCACAAGTTTAAAAAGTGAAAAGGGTTGATTAAAACTTCCTTAACTATTTCAAGTGAATTTTAAATGTATCTTCCCTTTTCGGACCTATCATCCTTTGAAAATCAGCTGAATAATTAGATGTTGATGAATTTTTAGACAAATTATCAGCAACTACATTTGCTATGTCATGTTTGGAGTTGGAGATTTTTTTGTTTAAAAAAAGTTGTTCTTTCCCTTACCATTTATTTGTGTGCTCATGCATTCTTTATAGAGGAATGATAAATTAATTTAGAAATAATAGTTCTTCTTACATTCTTCAATTGTGCAGTGAGCTTTAGCATGGAAAGTGCAGTACCTACTTAAATGTTCAGGCTTCATTACAGTCTTTTGTGAACCATGGTTTTGGCATTCTTTTGGGAATGGATTCTACTGCAATCTCAATTAAAATGTAAAATGTTAAACAGGATCATTGACATTTAAAAAGGAATCTGTTATGTCAAGTTTTGCAGTGTTTTAAACTTGGCCCAGACAGACTGCTTTAAATTACAGTGTGGAACTGGCTCATCAACGATTGAGTTAATATTCTTTAAAGAGGTTGTGAAATGGTTACTTATGTGAATGTCATCAGTGACTTTTCAATCATAATCTACAAGCAAAGAAGAACAAACTGTGGATCTACACATATATGTACCTGTTCCCTGATGTAAATAAGTCAGCAATTTTGTGTTATAATGACTTAAAGCATCTCTGGAAATGAAATCAACCTTTTTTTCTGTCATTTATCTACTTTTGATGTCCATAAAATGTTATAAATCCCTGAGTAGAGCAAATGGGCAGCTGCTGAACAAGTTTGGAAAATTATTTTTTTTTGTACACTGGTGCTTAGTGGAATACAAATAGAAAAATTATAATCACTTCATAAAAAGTGATTCTTACAGCATTTGTGCTTAAAGGAATGGCATTATGAGGGTGACTCTTGTACACATCAACAGAAGCTCCTTCTGAAGTCTGTCAACATTTTGAGAAAGAAAGTAGCAATTTTTAAGGGTAATGTTGTCTGGATCTTTAAAAAAAAATTCTTGCATATACAACACAGATAGATTAGGTTCACTTAAAAAATAGAAGAATATCACATTAAGTCCTCAATACTTCCACTGTATTCTTCATTATGAAATAAAAGCAGCAATGGATTAGTAAGTAGGTTACCATAGCTCTTCTGCAAGGAAATATTCTATGTGCTTATTTATCTGGCAAAAAATACTTTTTTTTGGTTCAATTGACTGGAGACACTCTGAGTACATAGAGCAGTTTCTTCTGCATCCATCTCCTCAGAGTCACAAAACCTATTATGCAGCTTTGTAGGAATATCAGATCATTTGGGCTGCCTATCTGGGTTTTGTTTATTTTTGTTTGGTGATATTGGTGCTGGGGCAAAATCTGAATGTTGTCTATGTGGGCATTGTGCTTTTCTAAAGCTTATAATGTTATATTTGAAGGTGCTGTTGCATTGAGTAGATTTGTTTGGGTTGGAAGATTTTTACATTATTGTCTTTGGACTGGTCTTTGCGCCATGCACGGTGGTTCTAGATTCTACCATCTTTCTTGCCTGTGGAAAGGGGATATTTGACTCAATGTCACATCCACATGGTTGTATGTTCTGTCCTATTGTACGACATATGATCAATTGTGTTCACATGTTTTTCACAGGTGCATCAATGACCTTCATTTTTCCACCACCCACCTTCAAAAAGCAATGTTTTGTCTGATAATATCAGAGCTATACATATCTATCAATACCTGTGCCTGTCTCATCCACATGGGCTTGGAAATGCATGTCAATGACTATTTGTTAAATAAATCCAGATCTTCCACAGAAAAAGAGCAGATGGGATAAAACATTGAGAAATCCTTCTGACATACCAGGAGTCCTGTGTCAACATTCTGATCACAAATCATAGCATGCAATATGCATGTGCAACATAATTCTGATAAAAATCAAGAAAATTTCTTCAGATGGTTTCTAATGCCCCATTAACCACATATTCATCTCGTGTTGTTATCACCTTGCATAAATGTTTAGCCAGTACTAACATAAAGTTTTATCAAGATTTCATAGGTATTTTCGTCTGATGTAAAATTAATCTATGGCTACTCTAAGCATGGTGGTGGGAAATCTATTAATCAGTGACAACAAGTAGATACTTGCATATGCAAGCATTGATGCTCTTAAATTAATATATTGTGGTGATGCTCAGCAATCTCATAGGTATGTGTCACAATGATTGTCAAAATACATGTTCCAGCATCACACATGCATTGTGCCTCTGATGAGAAAACAAAGTTCTGCCTGGTTAGTAATAAGCATGTTATTTGCTGATGCCCCCATGGTAAAAACCCATTATCACTGCCCAATATCCTTAGTGGATAAAATTTCATTAGGTGTCACATTTGATGGTTGCTCAGGAAACCATTGTTTTTGTAGATTAAATGCGGTGATTGTTTCAGCATGTACTTTTTAGTATGCATGTGCTGAGCAAAAACTGCAAGAGAACAATAGGAACCCATCTATGGCATGTTTTGAATATTCATCACATTAACTGATGTCTTATGGTGGATTAAAAAAATGGCTAAACCATGCTGGAATAATAGGATGAATACCTCCATTAAACTAAAAATTCTGCAAATCCAGTCAATGTCAGGTAGAGGCCCATAAGCTTGCAAATTTATGTGTGGTATGGCCAAAATGTGCAAAGCATGGTAAGCATTCACCATGTCCAAGCAAAACTCGTGGAATAGCCATAACAATAGAAAAGTCATTGGCACAATAACTGGTATTCCAAAGACTACCATGCCCATAATCTATGCAGGATTGATGAATATCCTTGAGTTGTTTTTTTCTTGCAAAATATCAGACCACAGATACTTCTGAAAAGAAATTTACAACTAGCTGATGATCTCATTGATGTCTGTGTATTTTAATGCCACTGATACCAACCTATAATAGCAATCTCCATTGGGAAGCATAAATTGATCAAAAACACTTTCACTACTCCTTAAGCAACCAAACTGATACTAGAGAGTTTTTAAAAATGTTCACAACTGCTTCATAAATACCACCAGCATAAAATTTAATTGTTCACCAATGTGGAAATTCCAGTGCAAGTGACCACAATTTTTTTTTTAGTGTTCCACGAGTTTGAAGCCACTGACAAGAATAATTAATAATATGGAAGTTATTGTCATAATAACAAAGAGAGCTCAATGCAGTAAAATAGTTGACTTTAGAGCTATTTTCTCTCACATGCTCTTCCGTTCCCACTGAGATATCTTTGCATGTCGATGCTCTAGTAAGCCACTATCACATGCTGCACCAGCAAGAAGTTCAGTAACCATGCCACTATTTTGAGTTTTCTTTGGAACTGGTAAAATAATGACTAGGCTTGTTCATCACATAAATTTCATAAACAACCGTGGTGACTTGATATGCTCTATTGGAGTAAACATCATCAATACCAGTTAACAACCAAGTTAGCAACAGCTGCTATATCAGCATGATAATAACTAAACACATTTGCATTCATGCATTTTTATATCTGATCACCCATATGATGGGTATGGTGCTGATGAGCTAAATCCCAAGGAAAAATCTTTTGTCAGGGTCAGCAAATCAATGCTACCATGAGCCCATCATGTGATCGATCAGTGCTGATTTGAGGTGGTCTGTCCTCTTCAATGCACAATGTCAAATACATGTAGGCGAATCTATCAATGGCAAACTCATTCTTTTGCATCATGAAAATATTGAAAATTCTTCTGGATTTCTAATAGGGTGAAATGATTCATTGATATATTGATGTGTCGATAGTTTTGTTATAACAATACAAGAGATTGAGATCGAGAAATTACTAGAAAACAATACTTACCATATGCAAGTTGTTTTAGTCTTGTTATTTTTTTAATTTAGAATTCCTTTGAAACAGCATTTGCTGTAATAGGCACTCATTTCTGGTAGTAAAAATGAAAAAAGATAACTGAGAATACTTCCACAACATAACACAAAGTGATGTGGTTCATAATTTGCCCCCTTTCTCCATGGTAATAATCTTATGCCAGCAGTGTTTAGCAGCAAGGATACATTCCAAATGTTTTCCACATGTAACGAAGAACTTTACTTTTCATTTAATATCCACTTTTACCAGTCTGTGTATCATGAATCATATCAATATGTGGCAAAGGTGTATTCACCCCTACATCTAACAGGGTGAGTGGGTTCAACATAAGAAACTTTCTTGTCAAGATAATACAGCGGTTTAGCTGGCATAGGTTCCATTGCTGACAACGTCTAGAATTCATTTCAGTGTAAAACTTGTAGATTTATTTGCTGCTCATGAAGAATTTTTAACCAATTGCTAGTAATGATTAAATTGTGACTCTTTAATACAGCCAGGGGATACTCATTATATATATATAAACTGATGACAAACAGTGCAAAACTAGTAACTAAATAGCCTGAGCCTTTTTCCACTGATTGA
The DNA here is from genome assembly GCA_016746295.1 of Potamilus streckersoni. Taxonomy (NCBI): domain Eukaryota; kingdom Metazoa; phylum Mollusca; class Bivalvia; order Unionida; family Unionidae; genus Potamilus; species Potamilus streckersoni. The sequence goes on along the minus strand of JAEAOA010002358.1, from coordinate 3,728,188 downwards.
GTCTTTTTTAAAGGCAAATACAAAACATATACAAAACAAACAAACACAAAAAGGTTGTGTTTGTAAAACTCTACATCGCTCTCTCTACATGAGTTAAACCTATAGATACATTGTCTCAACTAGCCTTTATAGACTGTTGGAATACTGAAAAATGTTTATTATTCCCTAAGAGTCTATGAGCCAAAGTGACATCTATTACAGTGACACTGTTATGTGTGTGTGTGCATATATATATATATATATATATATATATATATATATATATATATATAGAGAGAGAGAGAGAGAGAGAGAGAGAGAGAGAGAGAGAGAGAGAGAGAGAGAGAGAGAGAGAGAGACACCTTGGTCAGTAATTGTGGGTAGAGGCCTAAGTTTTTGTAAACAACATTGCATAGCTAATACTTTTTAGATTTAACTTTATATATTAAGATTATTGCTTCAAGGTCTACATCAATATTCCTGATACTGATATTGAGTTCAAGGTCCAGTTTTATTTGGAAAAAAGGACTGTTCCAGAAGCAACTGCTGTATGAATTTGATGGGAAAATTTCCCTCATCCTAGTTTTGTTATGGTGTTTTAGGTTTTCATATAAATGTTTACTTCAAAATTACTCATTCCACATCTGAACATTAATTTTAGTTGTGTTCAGTAAAGAGGATTTCAATTATTTTTTAAAATTATTTATTGGAATTATAAAATTTTCAGTGATCATTTTCTGACTAAATCATTTTTTGGAATTATTGTGAATTCATTCACTGACATTTTGGTTATATAACTGTGACATATTAAGACTGCACATAACACTATTGCAGACTACATGCACATCAGCATAACAAATTCATTTGAAACACCTCTGGAATTCCTGTAGAATACTCTATATTTTTTTGACTTGTGATGAAGATTTTAAGACTATTTGTGATTTAATTTCAATTAAGAATTTTCACTTGTTCTCAATGGAAATTTATTATTTGTTGAATTTTAAAAAAATTTGGTTGGTGCTCCTTTTTTGACCATTTGACATCATCTTTACACCAGCTTTACGCTATTCATAGTTGTTGGCAATGTTAAGTAGAATTGAAGTTAACATACAAAGAGACATAAACAGACATAAGGGTCATGTAATAACAGAATTCACCAAAAGGTTGTTCTATACAGCAACATTTTTTTTATCAAATTGCAGGGAAACAAAACCCTTTTCAAAACCAAAATTTAATATGCATGGTAAGACAAAACACAAAAGACTGAAACTTTAAAAATAAATGAATAAATGAATACAACTTATTGAAAATTACACAAGAAGCCCACCAATAAAGTCTCTTAAAGGGACTGTTATTGGATTGGCTGGTAAGAATTTCCAGGAATCTAAAGTATAACCATTCTTTTTAATCATTATCTGTTAAAGCCATCTTTAATATTCTTGTGGAATAACAAGATTTTCAAAATGGCCACTGTGGCTGCTATATTTGGTATTAGATAAGTAATTTTGGATCAAAGAGACTCTAGTCTTTTGGTAGAAACCAAATGTCCATCCATTAAGGATATGTAGTAATGACAAGAAAACTAGAATTATAAGTCATTTGGATAGACATTTCATTATGACCATCCATCCAGAATGATTAAGATGACCAAAAGTGTTAAATTTCTTGACATACTAGATCAGAATTTTCATGTACAAACTTTACTCTGAAAAAGCACAAGACCTTCATATATAGTACATTAAAGAATACTAATGATCCATTTCAAAATTTGTTCTTCTCACTGAAAAAAGTAAAAATCTCTAGTACAGAGAAGGAATATGTTTGCTTACCTCAACTTTTAAATCAACCAGCTGAAAAAATGGGTGCACATTTTGGACTGTAACATCTTCTGGAAATATACTTTGTAGATCTTGCACCAAATCGCCATGCTTCAAAACACAATCACTCACCATACCAGCTGGCCAGAAGGAATCTTCACACAAATAATTGATCAATTTTTGTGAAATGTCCACATTCAAAGGAGACAAGCACCTGTGAACAAAACGCTTTACTGCCTTTAAAGTCAACTCTGCTAATCGTGGATTCTTAGACAACAGATCCATGACTTTTCTCTGAGTAAGTGATGACAACTTTACCCGGAAAGTATCATCTAAAGAATCAATTATGCTGTCTGCATTTAGCTCTTCAAGCAATTCATGCAGAGACACAAGATGACACAGTTTAATGCTGTTCTCAGGACTTGGCAACAGGATTTTGGGAAAAGGTCGGGTCAGTATGTTCTTCCAGTCATCCACGTAGTCCACAAGGGAAGTGTCAGGCTTTCCAGAAGTTTTCTTTAAAAGAGACAGGATCATTCCAAGGTGTGTTAGGAAGTCCAAAATTTGCCTTGGGTCTCTCTCCTTCTTTTTATTGATTGCCTGAACTAGATCTGAAGGTAAAGGCTCTTGTTCTATGTTTTTCTGAATCTGCTTAATCATTGCAACATAATTTTGGAAAAGTTCATCAGCATAGATTATTCTTGGCAAGGAATCATCCATTAACAAGTACTTCACATTAGTCAAGATTTCATTTGCTATCTCTGCCTCAATCTTTTCAAAGTCATATATAATTTGTTTTCCATATCCATATTGCACATTATTCTGTGAATATTTGAGGAAACTATCATCCCACTCAAAATTCACAATATCTCTGCTGATCAAATCTGTCAATGATGTGCACCGAATTACAGCTTCCTTACCTCTTCGCAAAAAATTCAGTTATGTGGGCCTCATTCTGCCAGCAATTTTCAGAGTTTCGTCAATCAGTCTATTCTGCATACAAACCAATGTGGACAGCACTCTGAATATTATTGAATGAGGTCCATCATAAAGGCAGTGTTTTAGCTGTAGCTGACCATGGACATGTTCCAACAAAGGAAATTCTGGATCAAACTCCTGTAAGGCTTCTTTATTTTCCATAATATCATCCCAGGAATTCTTAAATTGTTCAAATTTTTCTCTTACCAACTGCCTTCTTTTCTCATCAGATTCTTTGTGCAGGAAATCTGATATTGTCATTTCTTCAGCCTCTCTTTTCTTCATGACAAAACTTGCATTTGCAAAACATGTTAAATGCCATTGCAAAATTGGGCCTATGTGCTTCAGGAGTTTTATTCCTTGTAAATTAAACAAAACAAGCTTGAGAAAGTGGAAATCCTCCTGTCTTTGTCTGACTTCTGCAACAAGGCTGTCAAATGATGGTGGTACTGTTGATCTCCATAATGAAGGCATGGAAAGTGTTCTATCCTCTAAATTTATTTCATTAATTTCTTCAATAAAGTTTTCCAAAGCATCTACTGGGAGTCCATGTATGGCATTTTGCTGTCTCCTCAAATCTAGAAGTTTTGCAAATCTTTCTACACTCAAGCAGTCAATTTGTTTAGAAAATTCTTTTTCCCATTCAGCTCTTTCTTCCTCTGTGGCCATACATCTCTTGTCTTCACAAATCAATGTTTTGGTCTCATACAAAACATGTTGAAGAAATACAACTGTATCTTGCTGCTGAAGGCTAAGGTAAGAACTAAGAAACTGTAGTTCAATCTCCATTGCTTGAGCAAGAAAGGAAACGGCATCTTCTGTTTCACTTTTTTTATCAAGTAGGATCTGAATGTCATCTACAGATGCAAATCCAACTGCAATTGATCCCAAAAGACATGCATGAAGGATAAAATGGAGAACTGTCCCTGACAGAATCGAGATCTTCCTTGACCCAAAAGTGGTCTCTTCAAATTTAGAGGTGTCCTGAAGGCAGTATCCTTTGCAAGGCATGTATTTCACTTCAAGATCTAACTTGTGAAGAGTTGAAATGTGAACATCCACAATGCTACTCTCCTTTAGAACTCTGAAGCTTTCATCATCACTAATAAAACATGGTGATGGGATATACAAAAATTGTTTATTTTCTTTCCCAGGCATGCCTGGAAGAAATAGGTCTGATAAACATACAGGATCCAGTAAACTTTTAGCAAAAATGGATAATGGCTTTCCAGCGTGATGTGCATATCCTGTCAAGATCACAATTAGATGACATACACAGGAGGAAATGTCTTTGTGTAGGGAAGATGATTGTTCATGCAACTGTAACAGCATAACTTGAAAATCACTAGTTCCACAAAAACATTCAAGAACACTTAATGCCTTCTTTTCCATTTTTATTTCTTTGGCACTGTTTACTATCATCTTGCAACGTGTTTTGTCAGTGTCATTTAAATCATAAATCAGTTTTTTCATGTAGAAATGTCTCATCACTTCATTATTCAGGCATATCATTTCTTCTGTTGATGACATGGCTCTCTGGACTAAAGACTTTATAGATTCTTTATCTTTTGCTGCATCAAATGTGGTTGCTGAAATACTCTTGGAAATGTGATACGAGACTGGACTCATTTCTATAAATTTCAAATCAAAATCTTTTTGCCATTTTTCCTCCTCATAACACTTGACATGATCAGAAAGTTTCTTACATATTCTCTGCAGCTGGAAGATCCATTTGTCTTTTCTGAGGCATTTCAAGAGAAATACTTGCAAAGATTTGATCCATTCATCATTATGTGACAATGCAGCATTTACCATCTGCATTACAACTTGGCACCCTGAGGTGTCATAATCCCTGTCTTCCAAGTAGACGGAAAGTACTGTCATGAAGCTCTTTATGTAAGCAATCGCAATAACATGTCTAAAGGAAAATGAATCAGACTGTAATATTTTGTCTGCCTTCAAAAAATACTGAACTTGTGGATCTGTTGTAGCACTGGCTTCTGCAATAGTATTTGTGATCCTTTCTCTAATGATATCTTGGTCCAGAATATCAATAAGTAAGGCTGGAAATGGGGAATCTACAAGTCCAGATTCATGAAGTCTATGAAGACAGGTATCCATTGCTGATAGAAAGGGCGACTCTTCCATTATTTCAACTGAGCTGTCATCATTTTCCAGAAGTTTGAAAAATATATCATGATCCAAGCCAAGTTCTGTATACAGAGCATGATGAATTGGAGGTTTCAAATTTGTCAACATGTTATCTGGTAAACACTGATCTGATATCAAGTCCATCAACCAACTGATTATTTCAGTGTCTGGATTTGCCCCTATACAACGGCTGCAGTATGCAGCAATAAGCCTCTGGGAATTATCTTTGTGTGTGATTTTATAAGTTTCTAGCATCACTCTCATGAAAACTCTTATTTCCTCAGAGTCTAAAGGTAAAGCTTTCTGTAGAAGTGATCCCAATTGTTTTAGTCTATCTATCTCACTTGGTTGTTGTAGCACAATCTGAATGGCAACATCACAACAAAGCCTCAGTGCATGAAGAACACTTGGCTCCATGGAAACCTGATTGGCAATTGCCAATACACTGGTAACTCTTTGGTGCCAAACATGTACATCGGAATATCTACACAAAGTTGCATTAGTTGGGAGCAGCATTTTACAAAGCTCTTCAACCAACAACTCACGTCTTTTTCTTTTTTCAAGATCAGAACTTTTGCACACTTCTGATTTAGGAAGTGAAATTTTCTCATCTAGTTTCTCTACTGCTGCATCATGCATAATCAAGTCAATGTTAATTTCCATGGCTGAAATGTTTTCCAAAATGCCATCTCTTTCTTCCATAACATCAGCATTCACTATCTCATTATTTGCTGACACTTCATCATTAGTTTGATTTGGATATTCTTGGTCAGTGGCGCCAAAAGTTAATGAACCTACCATGTTACTGTCTTTTAAAAAACTTTGTATGAAACAAACAATTCCACCCTTTTCTTCCAGAACTTCTTTGCACATGTCAAGAAGTTGAAGTTCAGACTGGAATAAGCCAAAATGAATCCAGTATGCTGCATGCAGATTTGTAATGACAGCTGTAGCTTGAATATCTTGCAATTCTACCACTCCATATAAACACCATCTCATTGCCTCAGCTCTCTGATGGCTGGAAAGTCCTTTGGCAAGTTGATATGATGTTACATGAAAGAAGTCATTTTGGTAGTCTTCAAGCCATGTGCTGTAAGTAAATTTCTCCAGTTCTGGAACTTCTTGGGTGATTATGTTCTCCTGATGCAACAGCAGTTCTTTCCAAAATATATCTGGTATGTCATAGACATCTTCTATTCCTGTTGCCGATTTTATTATCTGCACTGCTTCCAAGAAAGAAGACTTGGTGGTCTCTATTTTTTCATACATAATCTTGAAGAAAGGTAACTTGAACTGCAGTATCGGATTTGAGCATGCAAAACATTCTGCATCTGTGGGCTTTGGTGTATTCTCAATAGAGAACAATTTGGGGTCACTGAACAGCTTCCTCCACATTAATCGTACATCAGCTGAAGCATCTTCTTGGAAGAATGCAGACAAAGCATCCAATTTTTCCAGCTCAAACAATATTCTTGCAAGCGGGTCATTGATAACTTGAGCAATGTAGTTTTCAAGGGCACAATTGAATGTTGATGAGGAATAGAGTGCATGGGTATCACAGGCAACTTCAACTTGCCAGTTCTTCACATCTATGTTTTCTTCTTGTTCTTGAATCCAACTGAATATAGCCTTATCCAAAAGCTGCATGAAGTCTTCTGATGACTGAATTTGCTTGATAACTAAGTCAATGCTGTGGACATCTCTACCCCCTGGTGCATACTGAATTCTGGTGAAAGCCCAAAATAACTGTTCCTGAATATAAGTAGACAGAGGTCTTCTTTGTTCAATTGCATCCACTAAACTTTTGCCAACAGCTTCTGTGAGTGGCATTCTTGGTTCTTCTAGACTATCAAGCATTACAAGTTTCCATTCTGTTAGAAAATTAATTTGTGGTACAGCTCTTGATCCACTTTTCATTCTGTCAAGGTGCATGATGATGCAGACATGTTTAATACATGCATCAGGTTCTTTAAGATAATCACTCCTTGTTCTTTCAATTATATTCCTGGCCAACAGAATATGTGCTTCATCGTCCGAAGGTTTGCACTGTAGCACCAGGACTTCTGTGTCTGGTTCTGACCAGAATTGCAGCATCTTGTTTGTCAACTGTTTCTTAGATCTGAATGCTCCGAGCTTGTCAACTTGGCACTTTATGTCTGATAAAATGGCTTGCACATTCGTGTGTATGTTGCTGTTAGAAAAAATCATGAACATCCTACTGTTTTCACTTTCTTCATTTATCTTATTAATTTCTGAATGGAGGTACCTTTCAAGTCCACAATGAATTGGTAATGTTAGAAAATCCTTTGTAATGCTGTTAAGATCTTTTGCATATTTGGGATTTCTTTCAAATTCTGATAATCCAAATCTAAGCACTGCCTCAGGTTTCATGATCCACAATAATCTCTGCTTGCAGAGCGATGTCAATTCTCCAGGAAAATCATCATCAATGTCATGAATTCCAGCCATTTCAATAAAGCATTTGTGCACCAAATCATGTCTGAACTATATATAGGAAAGATGTCAACAGCCTCAAAATGCTTGCTTGGTACATCTGTCAACTGCTTCACCCAGTTCTCTAAGTCACTTATGATACTATGCTCAGTAAATGACAAGATATCTGTAAATTTCAAATTATGTTTTTCAAAGCGATTGAGAAATGGTGGGTCTGCATGATCAATCTTACTCTCAGCCACCAAAACTATGCACCTGAAATCATCATGAACCTGGCACATTGGATTACTGTATGGTCCCAAAGCAACTCTACAGTTCTTTTTTTATCCAACCACCGTGTAGTTCTGATTAAGCATATCATACAGACTTCCATAAATGCTATCCAAATCTTTGAGGATAAGGACAAGACCCTGTTCCATACAAATTATTATTCTGTTCAGCATTCTATAATTGTAGTCATCAGTAAGGTCCTCTTCAAACTTACTTCCATATATTGTAATTCTGCCTTTTCCAAGTTGGTCTAGCTGTTGTTCCACAATGTCCAATGCAGCATCACCTGAGGTAATTAACATTAAATGCTGTGCCATCTTATCTTGTATATTTTCAGTAATTAAGTCAATGACAGGTACTCTGTGATCTTCCAATGACTGAAGGTTTGCTTTGAACAATTCATGCAGTGTTGACAATTCTGATTGCTGTCCACCAAAGTTTCTCTGAAAACCTCTGGTGATTACATCCATTTTCTTTTCATCTGTTATCTCTTGAGTTGTCACTTCAGACAGATTTCTTGCTACATACTTCACTAGCGAATAATAGTCCCGCAAGCCATGAAAATTTGCAAATGTCTGTTTTTCAACATACTTCATGTATGAATCTGCCAAGGATCTGAGTTCCTTATCCATCTCTACTGCCTTGAAAGTTTTGGGTCTTGTACGCTGAAGTTTATGGTCACTCTCTGTCTGCTTCTTTTCCATGGATTCACTGATGGACTTCCCTGTCATGTAGAGTTCTTTCTCATCCATCTCTGGTCTAGAAAGATGCACAATTCATTTTAGCTTCATCCAATGCCCAGTTTGATATTCTGACTACTGCAACATCTGGGAACTGCTTTCCCTCTGGCTCTAATAAACTATGAAGTACCTTTAGCTGATTGAACTTTGATATTTCTGCCAATCCAATCTCATCCAAAGAACAACTGACAAAACCTCTTCTGGGTCATTATTTTCTTGGTATCTGTGTGCTTTTTCAAACACTTTGCTGATGCCATCTGATGTGAAAGATTCTAAACCCTGGAAAGAAACACATTTCAGCTGTTGAATAGGGGATTTTTAGAATCTTTGCCCCTGAGATTGCTGCGAATGACTTACAGAGAGATTTACTGCACCCTGGTTTACCCACCACAAATACAGGCATTCTATTCAAAATGCAGGTCAATATAACAAATACACTTTCTTGTATTGTGTTCAAAGCCAGTAGGAAGCCCCATTCTATTCAAAATATCTCTTTGCTTCTCTCCCATTATATCTAGTGTTTTATCTTCTGTATATCCTGTAATTTCATGACAGTGAAAGACATCAGCTATTTATTTCTTTACTTCTTCCTGTCCTGTGCATTTGTCAATTGACTGTGGTAACAATGAGCCAAGGCCAAGATTATACAGTGTATTTGAAGATATCTGCCTATATAAATACTAGGTTATTTTTTCTTCCTAAGGAAGTCTTGGAACCATTTTGCCAACAATTTACATCTGTTTACATCTCACAAGCTAACACAATACTCTGAATCTTCTATCTCACAAACAAATCTCTGTGACATGATTAAAAGATCAGTAAGCAAAGCATTTATTTTCTGGCTCTGTACAAAGATATTTTGATTTATGCGAGTGAAAAACATATGCTTCTCTTCTTCATCTTTCTCACTGATACTTCCAAAATCTCACACATAATGAACCATAGTGAATGGTTATGGGAAAACTCTTTAAACCAAACTGAACATTTCATCAGTTTTTATCTTGCCCCAAAGACCTGCTGTCAATACATTTTTTTGTAGCCTAAATTTATTGAGATTTCATGCTGCCATAACAATTAAGTCTGGAGGTAAGAATTTTCCAAGACACTTGTGATAACAAATAATATCACCAATAAGCCCGAGGTGGTTGCAGGTGTTAATTTCATCTAAAACAGCCAAACTGGGTCTGCTAATTTTTTCTCTGTTTCTCTGCTTATGTGATGGATTCTTTCTAATATGTGTTCCTCTCCTATGAATGCATGCATTTGAATAATCTTAAAGGAAACTTAACATATGTGAGATAAATAGTGAATGAGTGATGTTTTTCCATGCAAGCAAACCAATGTGGACAGCACTCTGGATATTGTTGAATGAGTTCCATCATACAAGCAGTGTTTTAGCTGTAGCTGACTATGGATATGTTCCAACATGGGAAATTCTGGATCAAACTCTTGTAGAATTTCTCTGGTCTCCATAATATCATCCCAAGCTTGCTTAAATTGCTCGAACTTGTCCTTTATCAACTGTCTTCTTTTTCCATCGGACTCTTTGTGTAGGAAATCTGATATTATCATTTCTTCAGCCTCTCTTTTCTTCATAGTGTAGCTAACATTTGCAAAACATGTTAAATGCCAATTCAAAATTGGACCAATGTGCTTCAGGACTTTTATTCCTTGCAAGTTGCTCAAAACAAGCCAAAGAAATGGGAAATCCCCCCGTTTTTGTTCCAGCTCTGCAATGAGGCTCTTAAATGAAGGAGCTACTGTTGATCTCCATAAAGAAGGCATCATTTGTGTTCTATCATTTAATTTTATTTTGCAAACTTCTTGGATCAAGTTTTCCAAAGCATCTCCAGGGAGACCATACATGCTATTTTGCTCTCTCCTCAACTTCAGAATTGTTGCAAATCTGTCTGCAGCCAAAATATCAACTATTTTAGAAAATTCTTTTTCCCATTCAGCTCTTTCTGACTCTAAAATCATGCTTCTTTGATCTTCACAAAGCAATGCTTTGGTCTGGTGCAAAACATGGTGAAGAAATATAATTGTATCTTGCTGCTGAAGGCCAAGGTAAGAATTAAGAAACTGCAGTTCTATCTCCATTGCCTGAACAAGAAAAGAAACATTATCTTCAGTTTTAATTTTTTTATCAAGTAGAGTATGAATATCATCTACTGATGAAAATCCAACAGCAAGTGACCCTAAGAGACATCCATGAAGGAGAATATGGAGAACTTGACTTGACAGTTTTGAAAGCTTCCTTGATGCAAAGGCAATCTCTTCAAATTTAGAAGTGTCTTGAAGGCAGTATCCTTTGCATGGTATACAGTTCACTTCCCGATCAAACTTGCAAAGAGCTGACATATGAAGATCCACCATGCAACCAACCTTAAGAACTCTGAAGCCTTCATCCTCACTAGCAAGGCATGCCAATGGAATATGTGAATATATTGTTTCTACAGTCTCAGGCATGCCTGGAAGAAATAATTCAGACAAAGATACAGGATCCAGTAAACTTTTGGCAAAAAGTGAAACAGGCTTTCCAGCATCACACCCATATACTGTCAAGATCACAATTAGATGGCCAACTATGGAGGCAAGGTCTTTATGCAGGGGAACAGATTCTTCATGTAATTGTAACATCTCAGCTTGAAAATTACTTGTTCCACAAAAACGTTCAATAACACTCAAGGCCCTTCTTTCCATTTTCATTTCTTTTGCACAATTCACGATAATCTCACATCGTGTTTTCTCTGTGTCATTTAACTCAGAAATCAATCTTTTCATGTAGAAATGCCTCATTACTTCATTATTCAGGCAAATCATTTCCTCTGTTGATGACATGGCTCTCTGGACTAAAGTTTGTATGGAGTCAATATCCCTTGCAGCATCAAATGTGGCTGTGAAGGCTGCAAGGCTCTTGGAAATGTGATATGAGATGGGACTCATTTCCACACATTTCAAATCAAAGTCTTTTTGCCACTTGTCTTCTTCATAACATTTGAGATGAACAGAAAGTTTCTTACATATTCTTTGCAGCTGGAAGATCCACTTTTCCTTTCTCAGACATTTCAGGAGAAATACTTGCAAAGATTTGATCCTTTCATCACTCTGAGACAATACAGCATTTACTGTCTGCATTACAACTTGGACCTCTGAAGTATCATAATCCCTGTCTTCCAAGTAGATGGAAAGTACTGTCATGAAGCTCCTCATATAAGCAATTGCTGTAACATGTCTGAGGGAAAATGAATCAGACTGTAATATTTTATCTGCCTTCAAAAAATACTGAACTTGTGGATCTGTTGTAGCACTGACTTCTGCAAGATTTGTTGTGATCCTTTCTCTCAAGATATCTATGTCTAAGATATCAATAAGCAAGGCTGAAAAAGGGGAATCCACTTGCTCAGCATCAGAAAGTCTCTGAAGACAAGCATCAATAGCTGAAAGAAAGGGAGAATCCATTATTGCTTCAAGTGAGCTGTCATCAGTTTCTAGAAGCTTCAAAAATACATCTCTATCTAATGCTAGTTCTGTATGAAGAGCATGATGAATTGGAGATTTCAAATTTGTCATTGTGTTGTCTGGTAAAGACTGATCTGATATCAAGTCCATCAACCAACTGATCATTTCAGTGTCTGGATTTGCCGCTATGCAACGACTGCAATATGCAGCAATAAGCCTTTGGGAATTATCTTTGTGTACGTTTTTATTAGTTTTTATCACATCTCTCATGAGAGCTCTTATTTCCTCTGAGTCCAGAAGTAAATCATTCTGTAAAAATGATCCCAATTGTTTCAGTCTATCAATCTCACTTGGTTGTATTAGTACCATCTGAACAGCAACATCACAGCAAAGCCTCAGTGCATGAAGAACACTTGGATCCATGGAAACCTGGTTTGCAATAGCCAATACACTGGTGACCCATTGGTGCCAAAAACTTACATCATAATATTTACTTAAGGTTGTGTCATTTGGAAATAACATTTTACAAAGTTGTTCAACCAACAGTTTGCATCTTTTCTTTTCTTCCTGACAATGATTTTTAGGCATTTCTACATTAGGAAGTTGCATTTTGTCATCCGGTTTCTCCACAGCAGTATTATACCTGTACATATCTGAACCAATGTTAATTTCCATGACTGAAGTATTGTCCAAAATGCCATCAGTTTCTTGCACAACATTATCAGTCACTATCTCATTAATTATTGAAACTTCATCATCTTCTGTCAAATCTGGAAATTCTTGACCATTAGTGTCAAAAGCCAATGAGTCTACTGTGTTACTATCATCTGAAATATTTTGTAAAAATGAAGAAATTCCACCCATTTCTTCTAAAACCTCTTTGCACATGTCAAGAAGTTGAAGTTCTGATTGGAATAAGCCAAAATGAATCCAGTATGCTGCATGCAGTTTTGTAATGACAGCTGTAGCATGAATATCTCGTAACTCTACCTCTCCATATAAACACCATCTCATTGCTTGAGCTCTTTGTTGGCTGGAAAGTCCTTTGGCTAGTTGATATGATGTTACATGGAAGAAGTCATTTTGATAATCATCAAGCCACTTGCTGTATGTAATTTTCTCTAGTTCTGGAACTTCGTTTGTGATCATGTTCTCCTGATGCAACAGCAGCTCCTTCCATATAATATCTGGTATTTCATGGACATCCTCTATTCCTGCAGCTGATTTTACTGTCTGCACTGTCTCCTGGAAGAAAGACTTGGTGACCTCAATTTTTTCATATAAAACCTTGAAGAAAGGCAACCTGAATTGCAGGATTGGGTTTGAGCATGCAAAACATTCTGCCTCAGTGGGATTTGGTGTATTCTTAATGGAAAACAGTTTGGGGTCATTGAACAACTCCTTCCACATGGATTGCACATCTGCTGATGCATCCTCTTGGAGGAATGCAGACAAAGCATCCAATTTCTCCAGCTCAAACAATATTCTTGCTAGAGGATTGTTGATAATCTGTGCAATGTAGTTTTCAAGAGCTCCACTGAATGTTGATGAGGAATAAAGTGCATAGGTATCACAGGCCACTTCAACTTGCCAGTTCTTCACATCTATGTCCTCTTGTTGCTCCTCAATCCATCTGAATATACTATCATCCAAAATTTTCAAGAAGTCTTCTGATGACTGAATTTGCTTGATAACCAGGTCAATGCTGTGGACATCTCTACCCCCTGGTGCATACTGAATTCTGGTAAAAGCCCAAAATAACTGTTCCTGAATATAAGTAGACAGAGGTCTTCTTTGTTCAATTGTGTCCACTAAACTTTTGCCAACAGCTTCTGTGAGTGGCATTCTTGGTTCTTCCAGACTATCAAGCATTACAAGTTTCCATTCTGTTAGAAAATTAATTTGTGGTACAGCTCTTGATCCACTTTTCATTCTGTCAAGGTGCATGATGATGCAGACATGTTTTATAGGTGTAGCAGGTTCTTTAAGATACTCATTCCTTGTTCTTTCAACTACATTTCTTGCTAACAAAATATGTGCTTCATCATCTGAAGGTTTGCACTGTAGTACTAGGAGTTTTGGATCTGGCTCTGACCAGAAGTGCTGCATTCTGTTTGTCAACTGTTTTTCTGATTTGAATGCTCCAAGTTTGTCAACTTGGCATCTAATATCTGACAGAATGGCTTGTACATTTGTATGTATATTGCTATTAGTAAATATCATGAACATCCTTCTGTTTTCTTTTTCTTCATTTTCTTTATTTATTTCTGAGTGGAGGTATCTTTTCAGTCCCTTATGAATTGGGAGATGCAGATACTCCTTTGTAATGTTGTTCAGCATTTTTGCATTTTTTGGATTTGTTCCAAATTTTGACAATCCAAATCTTAGTACAGCCTCTGGTTTCATGATCCATAATAATCTCTGCTTGCAGAGGGATGTCAATTCAACAAAACATTCATCATCTGTACTATCAACCATTTCATCTTTTTCAATTTCAATGAGACATTTGTGCACTAAAGATGGAATCATGTCACAACCATATATTGGAAATATGTCAACAGCCTCAAAATGTTTGCTTGGTATATCTGTCAAATGTTTCACCCAGTTCTCCAAGTCACTTATGATACCATGTTCAACTTTTAACAATATATCTGTAAATTTTAAATTCTGTTTTTCAAAGCGATTAAGAAATGGTGGGTCTGCATGATCAATCTTGCTCTCATCCACCAAAACTATGCATCTGAAATCATCATGAACTTGGCAAATAGGATTACTATATGGTCCCAGAGCCACTCTACAGTTCTTTTTTTCTCCAACCATTGTGTAGTTCTGATTTAGCATATCATACAGACTTCCATAAATACTATCCAAATCTTTGAGGATAAGGACAAGACCCTGTTCCATACAAAGTATTATCCTGTTCAGTATTCTATAATTGTAGTCATCAGTGAGGTCCTCCTCAAAATGGCTTCCATACATTGTAATTTTCTTTCGCCCAAGTTTGTCCAGCTGTTGTTCCAAAATATCCAATGCAGCATCACCAGAGGTAATTAACATTAGATGCCGTGCCATCTTATCTTGTATGTTTTCATTAATCAAGTCAATGACAGGTACTCTGTGATCTTCCAAGGACTGAAGGTTAGCTTTGAACAATTCATGAAGGGTTGAGAATTCAGACTGCTGTCCACCAAAGTTTCTCTGAAGTCCTCTGGTGATTACATCCATTTTCTTTGCATCTGTTATCTCTTGAGAAGGCATTTCAGACAGAATTTTGGCTATGTACTTGACAAGTGAATAATAATCCCGCAAGCCATGAAAATTTTCAAATGTCTGTTTTTCAACATACTTCATGTATGAATCTGCCAAGGATTTGAGCTCCTTATCCATTTCTACAGCCTTTACAGTTTTGGATCTTGTACGCTTAAGTTCATGGTCACTGTCTGCCTGCATCTTTTCCATTGATTCACTGATGGACTTCCCTGTCATGTACAGTTCTTCCTCATTCATCTCTGGTCTGGAAAGATGTATTGCTCTATTCATTTTAGCAGCATCTAGTGCCCAATTTGATATGCCAACTACAGCTACATCTGGAAATTGCTTTCCCTCTGGTTCTAAAAGGCTATGAAGCACCTTCAGTGGATTAAACTTAGATATTTCTGCCAATCCAATTTCATCTAAAATTACAACTGACAAAACCTCTTCTGGGTTATTCTTTTCTTGGTATCTCTGGGCTTTCTCAAACACTTTAATTATACCATCTGAAGTGGAAGACTCTGAACCCTGAAATGACACGCAATTCAGCTGAGGTAGTAACTTGAATAGGGGATTTTTAGAATCTTTGCCCCTGAGATTGCTGCGGATAACCTGCATAGAAAGAGATTTGCTGCACCCTGGTTTACCCACAACAAATATTGGTATCCTATTCAAAATGCAGACCAGTATAACAAAAACATTTTCCTGTAATGCTGTGTTGTGTGCAGTGCCAGTGGGAAGTTCCATTTTTTTTAAAATATCTCTTTGCTCCTCTGTGATTGTGCTTTGTATCTTATCTTCAGTATATCCTGCAATTGCATGATGGACAATTACATCTGCTATCCCTTGTCTGTATCTCTTCCTGTCCTGTGCACTTGCCAAACGACTGTGGTAGCAATGAGCCAATGCAAGGATCATACATCGTATTTGAAAATCTCTGCCTGTGTACATACCATATCTTTTCTTCTTCAGAAAGTCTTGGAACCACTTAGTCAACAATTTACATCTATTCACATCTCGTAAGCTAACACAAGACTCTGATTCTTCTATCTCACGAACAATGCTTTGTGACATGATTAAAAGATCAGCAAGCAAAGCATCCATTGTTGGGTTCTTGACAAAGACATTTTTAATCATACTATGAACATAAGCCTTTTCATCTTTCTCACTAATACTTCCAAAATCCCATACATAATCAACCATGGTTTCTGGTAATGGGAAAACTCTGTACACCAAACGGGACATTTCATCAGTTTTTATCTTTCCCTGAAGACCTGCTGTCAGTACTTTCTTTTCTGACCTCAATTTATAGGGATTGCAGGCAGCCATAACAATTAAGTTTGGAGGTAAGGTTTTACCCAGACACTTGTGATGACAAAGAATATCATTAATAAGCCCAAGGTGGTTGCAGGTGTTAATTTCATCTAGAAATAGCCATACTGAGTTTCCTAAATTGTTCTCTGCTTCTCTTCTTATCTGATTAATTCTTTCTAATATGTACTCATCCTCTACACCTGCATGTATCTGAATAACCATAAAGGAAACTTCACAAATTTGAGATAAATAGTGAATGAGTGATGTTTTTCCACAGCCAGTTTCTCCCATTATGAGTACTGGGATATGTGCCTTTATTCTCAACATTATGAGAACCATCTCAACACTATGAAGACTATCTTCAACAAGTTTTCTGGTGTAATAGCAAAATCTTTAGTCATATCTTCCAGCTTTGTCTTGGAGAGTGGCACTGTATTAGTTTTTGCTACTCGCTGAAGTATATCTTGCAATTCAGAGGCAGTCTTGAACCTGAAGTCTGGAAGCACCATATTTACTTGACTCTCAAATGTTTATGATATAAATATGAATTTTTTACTTGTCTCTATACATAGCTGACAGTGTCTGAATGTCTTGATTGTGAAATACAAATATCAAATGATTGCTGTCTTCCCGTCTATTCATGCTTTCATTCCTCTTAGTCAGTGAATTTTCATTACCATCATTAGATGGTTCAACAGATTGAAATTGTGACTCACTAATTTTATTGTTGAGGCCTGTACCTCCCTGCAGTTATTTACAGACCTTGAAGCATATTCACTAGATGTTGTCAGAAGAGCATGAAGAAGGTTATTCTTTACTGCAATTCCTTGTTTGTCTCCAGCTAAAGCTGCTTCCAAAGTATGTGTACGGAAGAAAGTACTACAGTTCATTTTCTTCAGCTGGTCTGCTAAAACATTTATAAATATCCTTGCGATGTTAAAAGACATGTCACCACTTCCAGGAAAGTACTTTATAAGCCGTTGGTGACACTTTTTTTTGCTGGCAATGGAAATGCAGCCTTCTTACCTGTAAAATAGATGTCTCTGCTATCAACTGTTCCATCATCAAGTGCATTTAGATAGTGAAAAACAACTTGAACAGGGCTGTTGATATCAGCTCTAATAATGAAATCTGTATAGTTTTGCCATGATAATTTGTCTCTCTGGAAAGACATTGCAGTCCAAAGTCCTTTATATGGTTATTTATTGTATTGGCAATCTCTATTATGATTTATTTTGTGGGTATGGACATATGATTTAACTGCTGATACAAAACCAAGAATAATTATTTAAAACAAAAAAAGCATCTAGTTCCATAGGATTATCTATATTTCCAATGTCAATATGGAGAACATGGTGTGATCTGACTCTAAGGATAGACAGTCGCTTGACAAGTTTAGCTTTATTGAGAGATCTACTAATGTGAAAAATTTCAGGAGCCATTCGATAAGTTAAGAATGCACCAGTTTTTATAGCTCCAAATTTCAGTCAGTCATTCAAACTATCTGTTGATGCAAGTGATGTTGGGGTTGGAGCAGAATTGATTCAAGAAGATAGAAATGGTGTTGGTCATCCAGTGTGCTATTTTTCTAAGAAATTAAATAAGCACCAAAGAAATTATTCAACAATCGTGAAGGAATGTTTGGCTTTGATACTGGCATTACAACATTTTAAAGTTTACATTAATTTAGCTCCTTCTCTGATTATTGTTTAGTGATTGCAACCCCCTTACTTTCATCGACAATATGTAAAACAAAAATCAGAGATTAAGAAGGTGGAGCTTGTTATTACAGGAATACTGACATCAGGCACATCAAGGGAAAGGACAATTTAATAGCAGATGCACTTTCTCAGGTATAAAAATATTATTTCATGTACAATTTGTATAAATCATAAGAGTTCCTGACCTTTTTGTTTTAAAAATTCGGTTCTGTTCTGTTTGATCTTTTTTTTTTTTACTGATAAACAACCAGTAGTAGAAACACTGCTTCTAGTTGCTGACCTTGACTCATAACCAGTAAGTGTTCTGGCAAACAACTTTTTAAAAATTCTTTTCTAATTCATTCCCAGAGTAAGAACCATTAATTTCAGTTAAGGTCATATGATGGGAGTACATGATGTTAGGCATGTTAAAAGCTTCTATGTTGTTGTGGAAGGGTGACCACATGAATCTCATATGGGAATCTGTTTTGTGTCTTAAATTAGTGTATAACTGTTGTCTTGATAGAAGATAGTTCATACTGGGCTGAAATTATATTTTATGGAATAAAAGTGATTCTTTTCCCTCCTAATATATAAGTGCTCATACAAAATTATTGGACGAGACATTTATTGAAATTTATTCAGAATTCAAAACTGGAATATTTTCTGTGATTCAACAAGGTACTGTTGACACATTTACACTTTGAAGGTTGTGACAGATGTCATCGCCTTCCATTTTGATTTAATTGGTACTAGAATTCAAATTCATTTAGAAATTTTAATAATAGGACTTTTTTTCATTCTTGGATTAATTTTGGATTTGATTCATAAACTCATAATATCTCACAGCACATTTTGTTGTGGTCAGCAAGATACGTAACCATTAACAAAATCGTATGGTTAGGCTCACAATAAATTGGTAACTTGCCATGGTTAGCCTCTCATTTGGGAACATCATTGAATTTTAATTAAGAATCTGTTTGGACAAGGTTAGACAGATAGAACAGACAATATTAATGCAAGGTCAAGTAGCAGAAAATGACTAAAGTTTAAACAAGCCAGAAGCTCTCTTGAGCCATTTGAAATATGTGTCATAAAATGAAATTCTCCAGGAACAGTTTTAATAAAGGCAGACTACAAGCAATTATTCTGAATTCGATGGGAGTATTAAACTTTTGACAAAAGTTAATCATGATTAGTTAGCTAAACACTGGTATGTGTTGTCCAGATAAAATTTATTATTTTAAGTAATTTTCATTGTGAGAGAGAGAGAGAGAGAGAGAGAGAGAGAGAGAGAGAGAGAGAGAGAGAGAGAGAGAGAGAGAGAGAGAGAGATGCTGACCCATAACCAACAGTGATTGAGAAAGGACTGGAATCCATCATGAAACTTGCCTCTTTGGTATAATAGAACAGCTAATTGCATTTCAGATAAATTATGCAATTCTATTTTGAAAAGAAAGTTTGTCATTCAAATGTCATGTTCAATTTCATTTTACGTAATTGATTAAATTATCATATTTTACATGTGAAGGCTATTCTATATCTCTGCTCAGATGTTACTCCAACTATTAATTTCATATTTGATTTTATTGTTTATTTGATCTGAGCAATAACACTGTGGTTGATCATCTCCTAGATAATGATAACCAAAGTACTATAACAAGTACAGGGATCATATCTGTCCCTAAAACAGGAATTTTACCAATGGCAGGTAATTGCGTCCCATAACTTCTCATTTTTCTATAAAAAAAGACTATTCCATAACTTCAGGACCAATATGGTTGATTACACAGACCACTCTTTCTTCAGCATGTACTGAATGAGTTGTGTTGTTCTGTATCTCAATGCAAATGGTGCTGAAATCATTCATGCATTAAATGTATTAGTTAATTTTAAATTATTTCAAGTTAAAATTTATTGAGCTACAGATGCATATGTCATTTACAATGCTGAATGAACTAAAGTAGTAGACATGTACTGGGTCTGCTATTAACTGATAAATACCAACCATGTATAAATCAAAAACCTTCAATACATCATTTTTACATATGAATGCATTAAAATGATCAGATAACCTGTATAATCTTCTTATGGATTGACACCTTTCAAGAAGAATACTAATATTTTGCTGATAGAAATTGGGCTGAAATCACTCTTCTGTATCAGTCTTCTTGATTATACATGTACATATAAAATTGCTCCAAAAGATCTCAATGACTTACAAAAAAATTAGCAATAATTAAAATACCTGGACAATTTAGTTAGATGATAGTTAAAGCTTGATTCAATACAGAAATAGGAATTGTTCTACTTCAGCAATTGATAATCTCCTCAGCAGTGATAATGCTACCCATTCACTAGCATAGCATGATTAATCAATTCCTCTAAGAATGATTCTGATAATTTGTAAAGCTGCAAATATAGGTAACAAATGTGAAAATCTAACCATGAAATTGAGATTGACAGGTTTTTTTAGTCTTTCAGTCTATATGGTAATGTAAGTGAATATTGTTACCAGTTTAAATTAAAAAATACTGCTTAAAGATTACTGAAAGGATGTCAAATGAAATCGATAAACACTCATTTTAGCAAAAAACAGTTAAAGATGGTGCCATCATTGACAAGTTCTCCTCTGGTTCATTATTTATAATGTATCTTATATCAGGTCACAATATTCAATTGCTTGAGAACCAATTTCGAAAACCTTATTTATCTGTATTTTAGTGAAGATATATGAAGAGTAACATTCAATATAATGCTATTTTGTTTATATGTTATGCTTTATGCATGGACAAGTTCTTAGTAATTAATTAATGTAATTGTATATTTTGTTTATACGATGTATGTTTGACTCATGGGTACGTTCTTAGTAACCAATGTAATTTTGTTATCTGGTAAAGTTTATTTTTCTTCTATTAGTGGATTTTGTCACCAAAATATACACATTGCTGTAGCAACTACAAAACAGTACTAATAATAATTATCTGTATCTTTAATATTTCTCTGCTATAAGAAATTGATAATTTGTTTTTAATGGCCACTAAAAATCTATAACCAAGTCAAATGTACAAGTTTTTTCCCAGAATCTCCCAAAACTCATAGAATGGTCATGTGATTATGCAAATTTGATTAAAAGATTATTTAAAATGTTTATCTTCTACTTGGTAAGTAACTGATCAAGGTAAAAAAAAAATAATAAATTATCTTAAAATTAAAAGTTGATAGCAATCAACTTATCCTGATTCCACTAAATATAAACTAATTTAATTACAAATTACATCTACATTATTACTAAAACTATTCAGCATTTCATATAATCTGCAAATTCTGTTAAATGTGTACAAAACATGAACAGAAAAGTGTAATTTTATCAAGTAATCTTTTGTATATTTCAACTATTAATTAATTTAAAAGATAATAAGTGATAAATATTTATTAAAATCAAGCTTCTCTGCACAATGGCTATTTTATATATATATATATATATATATATATATATATATATATATATATATATATATATATATATATATATATATATATATATATATATATATATATATATATGACATAGCCTAGATTTAAGAAACCATAAAAAATTAAAACATAAGAATATGTTTTAATTTAAAATAAAAGAAATATCATTACAAATGTTTGAGCATAAGTATGTTTTCACACAGTTTCAACTGCATATAATATAGCTACCTTTCCATTTGATGTTGAATGGACTTAAAAATTATATGCCCATATTAGTTCATTTACCTTACAAACCATACACCATAGGTCTATTACAGGACATTTATCTTAAAGCAGGCAAAAAATGTAAATATCATATTTACTTCCATTCTAAACTTTAGATTTTATTTTAAAATATAATTTCCTCACTCAGACAAAAGATGGCATGTTCCGGTAGTTCACTTTTCAATCATATGGCATATATATGAAACAGGATAAAATTGTTTGATTTTCTACTAAATGCATACATTTGAAGAACGAAGTCAAATATACAATCAGATTTGCTCTAAGGCCCATGCAACATATTTTAAAAAATATGCTATAACATATAGTGGTATATAACTGTAGCTCTAACTAATTTTTAGTCAAAATACATACTTATGGCCTTAAAAAACATTAAATTGTTTTTGATTTCTTAATTATTTAACTGCCTTCTGACAATGTAATAACAAAAGCCCATTATTGTGAAAAACTACATTCACAGTTGTACACCCGCAGGTTTCAAATTCTCTGATCTTGTTTCTTCAGATGTTTTCAAGATTATATCTAGTTCTTTTCAGGGTAAAAATTAAATACTTTTTTCATGACTATCTGTATACTATGTCATGGTCAGAGATACTTCCGAGTTAATGCCTTTAAATGTTCCAGATTTTGAGTTGAATTAGAGTTACATCCCTTTGGGCAGCAGTTAAATTTTTTTAACTGGTTGGGAACATGAATGGCTAGTCTATTATTTTAATTGATCTGGGACTATGATCAACAGTATATTATATTTCATACTACTGTATTAATCAATTTTTACTGACATATATATATATATATATATATATATATATATATATATATATATATATATATATATATATATATATATATACTCACACCATCATATTGATAATATATAATATGATTATATGATTTTAATAAAACACAGTTAAATACCATGTTAGTGACTAGGCCAATCCAATTAATATTAAATATATTCACCTAAGTCACTGATGCACACCATGGTAATAACAAATAAATTCCACGATATAAAATACATAATGGTTAACAAGTAAAGAGTCAACCTATATCAAGTGTTCTAAAATAGCATAACACAGTCACCACAAAATATGTCTGTAATAAGGAATAAAGTCTTTTGACCTGTCTGATTTGGAAGCCACCATTGTTGAACCAGTAAGTAACTGCACAAAATAATTTTATTCTCTCCCCAAGTTTTCTCAACATAAGCTCACTGAACAATGGAAAAGATTGGAAAAAAAATCTTACTACTGTAAAAGTTTTCATTCCTTGGTTGAAAATGTGTCTGGCATGAAGGTTTATATTATTTAACACAAATATATATATTATTTAATACTTATAAAAAATTTCATTATTACTGCATTATATATTACAAATAGCACAATATGAATTCACCCTGCTGTATATGGTATCTGATTCTGAGGTCTAAACTAATTAATACAGCAATCTATATAATAACTACATACAAAGGTATAACTATTTAATAGCAAGATACAAAACACTGAGTGCCACAGATAACTAGTTATATATATATATATATATATATATATATATATATATATATATATATATATATATATATATATATATATATATAACTACAAATTATATGAAAATGTGGTATTAATTGTTATATGCCATGATATATTATTCCTAGCTGTTGCATAGACAGGTTGGCACAGACATGTATGACACAAAATGAGATGAAATTGGGTGATTTTACTCTTAAGAAATGTTAACTGAAATCAATTTTATTTATTTAAGTGATATAAATCAGAAAACAAGAACTGCCCAGAAGGAGTCAAAAAGTGCTGCAAGTGAAATTATAATTTTTTATCAACAGCATGTTCTTAATTTTTTGGAATCCATTTTCCCTCAAGTCTCTATATCGAAGATTTAGTCATCACATTGATGACATAAACTAGACTTGTTTCTTATGAAACCAATAGAATAATGTAGTGAAAAAACAAAAAAAAAATTCACATAAATGTTAGAGACACTTGTCTTGCAAACTTATGGGATACAAATCTCAAGTGACATAACTGATACAAGATATGTTGTTAGAAGAATATGATTATATTTAATTGTTCACGAATATCACACATACATTTGTCATTTTGCCTTACTCTCTGTGTCAATCATGTCAAAAGTAAATGCATTAGGCATGTATGTACTTATGACCTTTATATCTCTAAAATATGATTTCTTCTTTTTATTAACAAACATAAATTAAAAACTTCAAACTTCCTTCAAACTCAAATTCAACGATATCTTATTTTGTTCTTACTTGAACTTATAGGAGGTTTTTCTCTTGGGAAATAATTACATAACACTCACTTCAAAATTAGTTCCTTAAGTCAAATAACAACATATTAATTTATATTTGTGAGCATATTAAAATCATTTGCTTAATACTATAATATGTATTTAATAAAATTCTAAAAATTATGTAAATTAATCCTATTTACAATTTTCTTGGTAAAATAGTGAAGCAAAATGTTGTGTATATTCCTACATATGTTATGTACATCAGCCTATCTGAATCCAAGACCAGTAATCTCATAATGTTTGATGATGAAGTTCAGTCTGAAAAGTTTAACCTGTTGCTTTGATTAAAATAAATTTAGATTCATAAAAATTTCTGTATTTTCTTCACTTCGTCTATCAGCAAAATTTCACTGATGTAGCTACAGTGTAACTATGCTACAGAAATTAGAGAGTTTGAGCTTATATATAGTGGTTAAGTCTCCTGAATTGTGTGCTTTTCATTTTTTTCAACTAATTTTTAAGTTGTTCAATGACCATAACTGAAATACATGTATAATCAATACATCAAAAAGTATATCATTAATTTATAAAAAAAATACCAACACATGGCAAAGGTGTTTTACTGTTTTATATATACAGGTTACACTATGTTTATCAGAAAACTAAATAGGAAGCTTAAATTTTATTTACTGTTCATGTTAACCTATCTACAAGCCAGCCTATTTACTGGGTTCATTTTCATTGACTTATTCTACATAAAGCAGAAGTCATTAATAAAGAATAGGTTTTTAAATCTGTTATATCTATGACATATAAAGAATTTCCTAAACAACCTACATCCTTAATAGAAACTTTGTCATTAGAAGTAACAACCATTCTTATAAGTATAACACATTTTTAAATATTAATGACAAATGACACTCAATAAGAAAAACAATACAAACCCATGTATGAACTAAAGTCATCATGATGACTGCAACACTGGATTATCCAGTCTATGATAAAGATACCTTCTTCATTACAAATATGCAGGCTAATTAAAAAAGCCAATCTTACTGAAGATGTACAAATCAATGCAAAGCATGCCTGATACAAAGTCTTCCATGTTATATCACACTGTTATATTAAAAGTCTTCCATGTTATATCACACTGTTATATTAAAAGTCTGCCATGTTATATTACACTGTTATATTAAAAGAAAGCAATATCTAACTACAGCATATATACATAAAAATCAGTTTCTTACAACAACATTCAGCTGGTCTATTTATGATGCAAGCTTAAATGTTAAAAAATGTTATTGTTTTTAAGTAGAGCACAGAACACCTAATTCATATTTTCCTGAAATGACTTTACATAATGGATAATTATAAATCTTTCTGTCCATGACAAGCACATTTTTACAACATGCTCATGAAGGTTAACAGAATATAGGATAATGGATTCAGAGTGAGAAAATAAAGGAAATAGTTTTAACTACATCAATGATTTGAAGGTCAGAGTTTGCAGGATTAATTACAGCCATCTTTGATGCAATGTGATGATCTTAACAACATATACCTAATGCATTTAAGTAATAGTCAATTATAAACTGTGTCTAATTGTCCAGAGTTATTATCTATATACAGAATATACACAGAACAATATCTCTAAGTGACTTAGAATTATAGTTATTCCTCATGATTCAGATACATGAAAAGTAACTCAATGCAGACTGATATAGATACATGAAAAGTAACCCAATGCAGACTGATATAGATACATGAAAAGTAACCCAATGCAGACTGATATAGATACATGAAAAGTAACCCAATGCAGACTGATCTAGATACATGAAAAGTAACCCAATGCAGACTGATTCAGATACATGAAAAGTAACCCAATGCAGACTCATATAGATCATGCAAATTATCCAAATGCATACTGATTCAGATACGACCAAATGTAAACTGCTTTAGATACATGTGAAGCAAACCAATGTAAATTGCTTTAAATATATGAATAGCGACCAAATTCATACTGATTTAGATACATGCAAAGTGACCAAATTTTAAAAATTGCATAATATACAGCAAAACATAATCTCTATAAATTTGTCAAATATACATAAAGCCAAAATATGTGTAATCTATTCAGAATCAACTTTATAAACAGCATGCAGTGTAAGATGCTCATATGGGTAGAGATCTTTAATAAATATTAGAAAAAAGTATAGAATGACATTTTTACAATTGCTTTAAGATTCCAAAATCTATATGCTATGTACAAAAAAAGCTTTTTATTTTATACAACTCCCAATTAAGTTTGGGATTTTTTTCACTGCAAATTCAAAACAACATGGCATATTTTTAAAAAAATTATCAATGGAGTCCTTGGATATTTATCTAAAAGCAAATATGGCACTTCCTTGCAAAATCAATAAACAGCACTGAAATGTATACAAGGCAACCCAAAGTACTCATACCTATTCAACACACAAATGTACATAATATACTGTAAACTATCTCGAAGTTATATTTAATGTTGTCCTATGTCTATGCTTTGGACATGTTAAAACAGCTCTTATGTACTTACAAAATTATAATACATGTACTTGTAAATCAGAAATAATCCATCACTCTTAATTCACTAAGAATTTATACCTATCCAACAAATTAACTACTGCAATTCAATTTAATGAGTTCTCTCAATGTATATACAATCTAAATAATTTATCTGTACACATATAAAATAAATATACAAGTTTTTAAGTTCACATTAACCAGTCTTTCTGTACTTATTTCAGTAAATAATTACACAAATTGTGTAATTATTAACACATGTATTAAAAATCTCTTCTACGTAGTTTACAAATATAAAGTCTATTTACAAAAAAAATTGCTACTAGTTCATGAAATGTCAATGTTTACAAAAAAAACTGCATGCAAATTTGGGACACTGAGGCAAACATTATCTTCATACAGTCATGATAGGTTTAATTTTTTTTTTCCACAAGAGTTTAAATCCAAGGAAGTCAAGTATAAGGAAAAAAAGAAAGTTACAATAAATCCTTACCACAATAATTTGCAATATCTACAATTGTTTCATATATAAAATAGGACCAGTAATTCAATACCAGTCAAAATATTTGTGAAATATATTCATTGTTCAAATAACTGAAATAAAATATGTACACATTTTATGATGTGAATGAACTTATTCTCACATGAAGCCTCTCTTAAAAAATATACAATGTTATGCATATTATTTGTAAAATAACGCAAGTTCTCTGAGAAAATTTCACAAAATCAAATACAGAACTATAATTTCCAGTTTGATTTATCATTAAATTCTCAGCAATATTTGAGTAACAAAGAGTAATTTTTAAAAATAAGAGTATAGAAATTATATATACTCTGCAAAATGATCTTATTTATTTTATTGGGTGAAAGTTCAAGTGTGACCGAAATCAACCCTTCTTTTTAATGCAACATTTCCAAACAATGTTCTTCACAGTAAAAGACTATTTTGTTCTTCACAGTAAAAGACTATTTTGTTCTTCACAGTAAAAGACTATTATGTTCTTCACAGTAAAAGACTGTTATGTTCTTCACAGTAAAAGACTATTATGTTCTTCACAGTAAAAGACTGTTATGTTCTTCACAGTAAAAGACTATTTTGTTCTTCACAGTAAAAGACTATTATGTTCTTCACAGTAAAAGACTATTATGTTCTTCACAGTAAAAGACTGTTATGTTCTTCACAGTAAAAGACTGTTATGTTCTTCACAGTAAAAGACTGTTATGTTCTTCACAGTAAAAGACTATTATGTTCTTCACAGTAAAAGACTATTATGTTCTTCACAGTAAAAGACTGTTATGTTCTTCACAGTAAAAGACTGTTATGTTCTTCACAGTAAAAGACTATTATGTTCTTCACAGTAAAAGACTGTTATGTTCTTCACAGTAAAAGACTGTTATGTTCTTCACAGTAAAAGACTATTTTATATATCTTGTATCAGTTGTTGCATGCAAAGCAGAGAACTTAAGGAATTGATGTGTTGAAATTAAATGGAATGTCACAAACTAAAAAATATTGAGTTTGCCATGATTTTTCTCTCAAGTGTGAACTGCATCAGAAATATTCATTTTACTATATTTGTAATATAACCAAAAATGCACAAGAAAAGTGTTTCCATTAAAGTGTATAAAAATTTTAAATTATTGATATAAGCAAGAAGAACATATTTAATGTTTTATGTGCAAGAAATTTGAGATAGATTTATATAAAGCACTTGCTCACAATTAGGCCTTTCATTATAACATGATTCCTGTTATAAGTCAAGTATATGGACCCCATTTCATTAAGTTGTAGTAAAATTATGTGTAATATACTTCATTATAAGGCAGTCTCAGTAAAGGTGGTATACTCTGTACCTCTCATGGACAGTATTATTGGAAAAGTGCTTTATTTATCATGTGTTGAATTATAAAGTGGTCTCACTATAATTTAGCATACTCTATGACTTCCATGGACAGTATTATAATGATGAAGTCCTATATAATCTATTTCATTCTATGGCAATGTCACTATAAGATGGTATATTTTATGGCTCTAAATGACAGCATCATAATTAGTACTGTGATCCACATATAGTAGAAAAGACAATTTTATAATCACAAGACTGTGAATAAACAAGTTAGGGTACAAAATAATAACTGTGTGCATAACATAGAAATATACAATAGTAATTGTGACAAATTTCACAAAATAAGTTTTCCAAAATAACTGAGACATTACAGTAGTACCTTCTAACAACCAAAATGAAAATTTTCACTATGATACAAGTTTATATTTCCACTGCCATGTTTTAATGCTTCTATATGTGTTGTGTACATACTTATTCAGTTCATTTATCCCTATCATTTAAAGATGTACATTATAAACTCCATGTGCATACCACTTCTATTACAGTAAAACTAAACTTAATGGAAGTATGGTCATGGATCCCATTAAATGGGTCCAATTAAGTTTCATCATTGCTGTTAAGTTTATTTTAATTTAACACTTAGTTCATTAGAATCAATTAAGATGCAATTTTACATTATATAATATTCTATTTTTGTATTTTAATTATAATCATGACAAATTACTGTTGTAAAACCCCTCAGTAAAAGCTCCATACTTTTCACACTAATAACTCCTGTTATATAGAGGGTGCACTGTAACGGTACATTAAAGTGGAGTTGATACAAGCTATAAATGTGGTTTTTTTTAAAAATCTGGATGTTTTGGCAAATATGGTTCTCTGGAAGAAAGCTTATTTGAATTTGCAATAGCAAAGTCCTACATCAAATAGAAGGCTATAAGTTGTTCAAGTTATGATAAAAAAAAAAAAAAATCAAAACTTGAAGCTAGTCTTCTTGAGTTTAAGATTCAAACAAAATATTATTTCAACCCACAAAGTCTTTTAATGGTCAAAAGCACAAAACTATTAATAAAGTCAAACTTAAAAGCTAATCTAGGGCCATAACTCATATCAAATTTGATAGAAAAGGCAAAAATCTTACTTCAGCAAGGTATTTTTAGTAGTAAACAACATAAAAACTCTGACTTTAGCCAAAGAAACCCTTCGAAAAGTTTCTGCTCAATTTTTGCTGAAGAATTACTTTAAAAAAAGTTTATGTTTGGAAATAAAATTCATAACATTTGCACATGAATAAATCATAAAAGGGGCCATAACTCATGTAATAATTTAAAGAAAAAGGTCTAAAACAACCGGAGCAGGTTCTTAATATTGATTCTCACACTCAAAATGATTTCACCTCAGTCAAAAGTTATTTAGGATGGCAAAAATCAAAGTTTTAATTTACAAATGTAAAAGGATGTAGATGAGAGGACCAATAGACATGGGCTAAAACTCATCCATCAAATATGGCAAGAGGATGGAGGTACATAAAAGCATGCATTGCAGTGATTAAAATTTATAATTTATGTAGAAATAATGTAGATAGACATTACCTCCATTAATCAGTTTTATCAGATTTATTTAACTAAAAACATTTAAATAAATAACATAAAAAGGGTTAATAGAAATTTTTGATAACTGTTTACCTCATTTACATGTTCAAGGATTATCTGCCTTATATACAGTACTTTATAAGAACCTATTCAAGTTACCTGACATGTACATTGCATCTATAGTAAAATCCTTATCATGTAGTAAGAATCAGTGCCAAAATTTACAGATAAATCAGATTAACAGTGACTTAGTATTAAATTCAAACAGTGTTACACTTACTGTGATTCAGAATGTCCATCAATCAGTAATATTGCAGTATGTGTACAATTAAGTGAAGCAATTAGTATTAATGCTACATATCCAGATCCAACAGAATTCAGTATACTATATATGTACAGCAAAATCCAGATTAGTCATCCAACAGAATTCAGAATATTTACAGTAAAATCCAAATTAGCCATCCAACAGAATTCAGAATATTGTATATTTACAGTAAAATCCAGATTAGCCATCCAACATAATTCAGTATACTGTATATGTATAGTAAAATCCAGATTAGCCATCCAACAGAATTCAGAATATTGTATATGTACAGTAAAATCCAGATTAGCCATCCAACATATTTCAGTATACTGTATATGTACAGTAAAATCCAGATTAGCCATCCAACATAATTCAGTATACTGTATATGTAAAGTAAAATCCAGATTAGCCATCCAACAGAATTCAGAATATGTATATGTACAGTAAAATCCAGATTAGCCATCCAACAGACTTCAGTATACTGTATATGCACAGTAAAATCTAGATTAGCCATCCAACAGAATTCAGATAATTGTATATGTACAGCAAAATCTAGATTAGCCATCCAACAGAATTCAGAATATTGTATATAGACAGTAAAATCCAGATTAGCCATCCAACATAATTCAGTATACTGTATATGCACAGTAAAATCCAGAGTAGCCATCCAATAGAATTCAGAATATTGTATATGTACAGTAAAATCCAGATTAGCCATCCAACAGACTTCAGTATACTGTATATGCACAGTAAAATCTAGATTAGCCATCCAACAGAATTCAGATAATTGTATATGTACAGTAAAATCCAGATTACCCATCCAACAGAATACATAATATTGTATATGTACAGTAAAATCCAGATTAGCCATCCAACATAATTCAGTATACTGTATATGTACAGTAAAATCCAGATTAGCCATCCAACATAATTCAGTATACTGTATATGTATAGTAAAATCCAGATTAGCCATCCAACAGAATTCAGAATATTGTATATGTACAGTAAAATCCAGATTAGCCATCCAACATATTTCAGTATACTGTATATGTACAGTAAAATCCAGATTAGCCATCCAACATAATTCAGTATACTGTATATTCACAGTAAAATCTAGATTAGCCATCCAACAGAATTCAGATAATTGTATATGTACAGTAAAATCCAGATTAGCCATCCAACAGAATACAGTATACTGTATATGTACAGTAAAATCCAGATTAGCCATCCAACATAATTAAGTATACTGTATATGTACAGTAAAATCCAGATTAGCCATCCAACAGAATTCAGAATATTGTATATGGACAGTAAAATCCAGATTAGTCATCCAACAGAATTCAGTATACTGTATAAGTACATTAAAATGCAGATTAGCCATCCAACATAATTCAAGATACTGTATATGTACATGAAAATATAATTTATTAATTTTCAAGTATCAATTGAGTGTTTATGTACAGTGAAATACAGATTCTGTATTGTACAGAATGAATGGAGTGCATATTTACAGAAAAATTAGAAATTCGTTATCTGTCCATACAAATACAGGCAAAATTAACAGCTAGATCCAGTTTATTAATTAACAAGAATCAGTGCAGCATACATTTACAGTAGAATACAGATTATCCATCAGTGTTAGTACAGTGATTCTAGTAAAATCAATCAGTATCAGACCTGTGCATATACAGTAAGATTTTTGGATGATCCATCTGTCAGTATTAATGTAGTGTATAATTTTACAATAAAATTAAATTTCTCCAGCATTATTATTTGACAGTACATTTTTTGTTGTATTTTTATGGTGTTTAAGTAATCTTTTTGTTATCTGTTTTCATGTGTTATATAATATTGCAAAGCACTTAGAGCTTCTAAAGATTAGGTGTTGTACTAAGTCCACAACACATTATTATTATTATTATTATTATTATTATTATTATTATTATTATTATTATTGTTATTATTATTATTATTATTATTGTTACTCTATGTACAGTAAGATTCATCAACCAATATCAATATCACACCTACTAAAATAAAATACCAATTATGAACATACTGTTTTCCAAAGCAAAATTCAAAATTTACATAATGATGATTATCCATACAAATTCATTATCTCATCACAGAAAATTATTGTGGTTGCAATGAATATCTGTCAATGGTAATAATTACTGCAGTTATTAACAAATAAGACTTATATGACTGGAAATATGTACAAGGTAATTCAATCAAAACAGTAAATGAATGTCAGGTGTGTATTTACATGAATCACTGTTACATATAATATGAAACAGATGATGAAAATAAGTATGTAGACATTCAATTACAATGAAAGCTAAAGCTGAGAGTGGTGACAATTGTATTTTTTTTCAAAAATATATTAGTAATGAGAAAAACAAAAGGACAATAAACCATATTAGTAAAGATGTTTATATTTGGCTTTAAAATACTCAACTACCTATAAAATTGCAGCATAACAGCATAATGCTTTAAAAAATATTACCTCAATAGTTGGTTCTCACATGATCAATACAGCTATGCTAGAAAATGTCTTTTGTTTCTCTCCTCTGAAATATTTGCTAGTAAGCTGACAACTTTCCCCTAAAGGTTATGGTGAATGTGATCCTGCTGTAATTACATCAAGGAATAAAAAGTGAATAACAATGATACATATAAATAAAATATACAAAAGAAATAATGAAGTTTCAACAAATCAATGACATCTACATGCACTTAATATATAGGACAAGAAACTTAAACCTCTATGTCACTCTCCAATACATTGGTTAAAAAAATGTAGTCTCACTCATTTTGCAACCCTGCCAAATGACACCCCCACATGTGCATCTTATAGAAATCAGTACTAAGTGTACAGTTTTGCTGCTTTTCTCCTATTGGACTGCATTTCCTTGGATTTATTGCGGCTTGGGAAAGACTGAAGTAGTGAAATTGTATGCTGCTCATTCCGTCTATGCTCCTGAAAAGAAGAGGATAGACAGTGTGTATTTTACATGAGAGGTTATTCAACTGAAATTTATCAATCTAGTAAAAAAATTTCTATATTTTGTATCTTTGGTAAGCAAACAACTGGAATTATTTAGTAATTTTCATAAATTTTAGTTGAAAAGAAGAGCATAAATGCAAGATTATATCTAGTTTCCAGTAGGCAATGAATAATATAAAGATTTTACCAATACATGAAAGAATATTTCTTAGAAAAACCAAATTGATGCATAAAGTATCCAGAAAAGCCATTCTTGTCAATCTAAGCAATATCTTTCACCAAAGAGATGCTGATGGTGCTCCAAATTTAAGGTCCATAAGAAGTAAAAATCACATTATACCAAGACCAAAGAAGGAATTGTTTTCAAAAGTTTTCAATATACTGGTCCACTGGTATGGAGCAGCATTCCCATAAACACAAGGCAGGATCCTAGCATTTCATCTTTTCATAATCGGTGTCTCAATTGGATGAAATCTTATGACAATTGAACAGTTCTAGTAATATAAACATTACCTGTTTTCTGTACTTTTGCATCATTCTCACAGCTGATTTTTTTTTTCATGCAAGATGATATTTCATATCTTATAATTATGTTTATGTGTTCACAGATGCTTGTGCATATATTACAGGCTTGATATTTGGATTTTTAAAATCACCTAATTAATTAGTGTCAAGCCAGATTTTTCACATATTGTTATATATACTGTATATATATATATATATATATATATATATATATATATATATATATATATATATATATATATATATATATATATATATATATATATATATATATATATATATATATATATATATATATATATATATATATATATATATATATATATATTGTACACAACAGATAGAAAGCCTCAAGGTAGACTAGTTCTGTAACTAATCAAGTTACCTTCTCTAAATAAAGTCTATTATTATTATTATTATTATTATTATTATTATTATTATTATTATTATTATTATTTTAGGATGAAGAAATATTTTAACTGATTCAAAATAATCATAAATAAAATAGAATAAAACGACCATGAATTGCATCTGGATGCCTAAGATATTATTCATTTGCATAGCATAATGTCATTGTATTTTTTGTAACATTCAAGATTTAATTAAAAAAAAATGTGACTGAATTATCAAAGAAACACATTCGTAATGTGATGAATTACATATAAACAGAAAAGCAAATATCAAAAGTAGTTAAAAATGTCATGGATAAAGTTTATTTAAAACATAAAATATACATCATCAAGGCCCCCGAGTGCCCAAGAGGTCTGCTAACCATTACGGATCACTGCCATCTCACCTGTCTGTGTGGGTTCAAGTCTTGGATTCTGCCAATGTGGATATGAAAGAAAGCTTGCCAGTATAGCTTCTCATGGGTTGGTGGTTCTTTCAGGGGTTTTCCCAGGTTCTTCTCCACCATTAATACTGGCCACCATGAATAGCCTATCATGTGCTGAAAAATGGCATTAAATCCCACAACAACAACAATAAAAGTTTACATCATCATTCTGGCAATATTTAAATATTTAATACACTTGCTTATTAAACAATGACACAAACCTCAGCTTGTAAAAATATGTTTAAACTTTGTCAAATTTGGAAACTTGTTATACTGGCAAGAGAATCCAATCTATATATACATAAAAATAATTGATATGACTACCATATTACCATTACCATATGACCATATGAGCGAAATATTCCCATTTGTGGTAATAAGGATTTGCAAAAATAAGAACTGAAAAGGTTAAACAAATGTTTAAAAATTATGCATTTTATATCTAATCTAATAATCTACATATGACCATGATTATGTGTGCAAGCACTGATTGCTTTAAAAAAAAAACATAATTGAAACATACACACATATATGCAAATGCATGTACACAGCAGAAAAACAATAGTTCTCTTTCAAATTTTGCAGTAGGGATATAAAATGATTAATCTGTGCTCAGCAGGGAGCAATATTTGGTATGGTTTTGATTTTACTTCATAAAATAATTACATCAATATACACTTATGTCCTCATGCTAAGTTTATACATATAAAGCTTAAAAAGTGAGAAAAAAGTTATTTTCCTGATTTGAGAGCAATTCTAATGGAACAATTTCTTTGAAATTTCCTTGTCTTTTAAATAGAAATTCAACAAATAGATTGAGTTTGAAGAGTTAATCAGGGATAACATAGATTTTGCTAGGACATTAACACTATGCAAAAGTCTAAAATTTTAAATTTTTAAAAATGTTTCACAGAAAGTCCTGTTCTAATTTGGATATACAACTGACACAGTTGATTATGGTCTTCTTCACATATTTGTGTCTGATCGTATGTGCTTAATGCTGATATCTTTGGTAGACAAATTGGTTGAAACTGGTTTTGGAATTTTAAAGAATTTATTTAATACCCTTTTCATATGTACCAGTATTTGCATTCATGCTTGTTTAGACAATTTCATAAAGGAATTGCATGAAAATCAGATGATGAAAATTCTTCTTGAAAATGAAAATGTGAGTAATCTATGATGATTGCCAGATAATCTTTTAATTCACACATCATTTTTATTTTCTTATTACGGTATTTCTTCATCAAGGCATTATACTTTGACAGCTGTAAGCTATTCATGCCTAGTGAACATTATTCATCTCTTGGAATGTTACTGATTTCCTCCCTAAGTGGATGATTCCTGAACATTGAATTGAAATATATATATATATATATATATATATATATATATATATATATATATATATATATATGCAATAAACTGATGATGAACAGTGCAAAACTAGTAATTGCATCTATCTTAATCAATCCTGGACACATGTCATCCCTTGGTGGATCCAATGCACTTGAAAGGGTTGTTATTCACCATATGATTTGTATTCTTTATATATATATATATATTTATATATATATATATATATATATATATATATATATATATATATATATATATATATATATATATATATAGCTTCAGTCTTGGTTTTGGTGGTTGCTCACATGGTGCTGGGAGATGTCAGAAGTGTACAATTGGAATCACCATTTGGTCATCAAATGTCTGTCTGGGAACATAATTTTTGAAGGATTCTTCTCCACTCTAGCTGCATTTGCATGTACTTGCCAACAACATTAAGTGGAGTACAGCTTGGTATAAGAACATGGAACTGATGTTTAAACTAAATTCATTCAAGTTAGGGAGGGTAATTTTGAGTCTATTGGATCTTCCATACACTTTTAAGTTTTTTCTGAGAGCTTGATATATGGAAAGCTGTGTCTCATCTCTGGTAATACTACTAATGATTATCTTGATTTTCTTTAAACTTGTGATGGTGATTATGCAGATCTGATGTCTTCCTATTTCTGGACCTAAATGATCAAATGTCCTAAAGATGAATCTAATAGGCCATTACAATTTATTTAATGCCACAATATGGAAAAATACAATCTACCTCCAAAGTGAAGAGGTCCTAACATATACAAAGGCAGTTAATTTTAGAACATCATCCCTGTCACAGAACATGAATTTCAAATCTTCAGATTTACATAAATTGTGATCAATACATTGCCTTCTAAAGGAATGGATTTTTTATTGTCATAAATTTTATGTGGTTTAATGGGATAAAAAAACACAACAAGTATATCATTTGCTATAATCACATATTATCTTCATGCAAATTTTGAATATGAATCAGATAAGGATACTGATGGAAAATTTTACAATATTAATTAATTACTATGAGTCAGTCATATTGTCAATTAATAAAAATGGAAGTGTTGTTTATCTTACAGTTCACAGCAAAGATTCTTATATATAAAATCAACAATAGCACTTTTTGTTTCCTTCACAATTACTGTCTGGTAATTGATGATATTTATGTGATTATTAAGCTTCACACTTAACATGCTCTCCATAGATTGCTGGTTAAGATTTTGCCCTGTCGGCAAATCACTTTGAAATTTGCAAAAGAATGAATAATGTCCACTCTGTATCATTGTTAGAATGTCGCAATTACAAGACAACCAGGCTCAGCATGCAAAGAAGTTCGAACATCAGTTTTCCTGTGGCTAGGTTGGAAAGGTTGCTGACTACTCTCCACTACTCCATTAAACTATGTTAACCAGCAGAGGAAATTCCTGACTTGGACTTCAGATGTATTCTTAAGCCTCATCCTTTTTTGCTTCTTTTTCTTCATGGCTCAGATCCCAAAATCTGTTCAGACGTTTCACCACTGTAAATAAGAAAACAAAGATTAATTTAGATAAACAATGAAAAAATACATTATGTATTTATGCTTGTATGGATAATTTATCCCAACTTTAAAATTAATTATCTAATATGTTTTTAACTGACATATTTTATCATGTACATGAACTAAATTTATGAAAACTTCAAATAGTTTATAAAATACAAAAGTTGAATACCTTTGAAACACACAATGCAAACTCAGAACCTTTGCTACTCATCCGGACACACTTGAACTCTGATATCCAAACATTGGTAAACCTTTAATATTTCTGAACCAGTAGTTTCTTGGCATTAGCATATGTTTTGGTGATTGACATGAATTGAACAAAAATTTATAAGCTGTCCTTTAATATCCCTCCTACAAATTTTTAAACAATACAATAATAATTAAGCAAACAAAACACCCAAAATACTTACTCTAGTTTTTCAGCTGAAACCATTTGTTATCTCCCTTCGTCCATAGGCCAGTCGAAGTTCAACAGAGGCTCAGAAGACATCAGAGACACCTTTTATCCTTACAACACCTCAAAAAATCCCACATTTGGCTTTTAAGTCCTCAGATTACAACAGAAAGGTAATCAATTAACAGCTTACTGTACAAACACATTAGCGGTTATTCAACAATTTGGATCCTATTACATGTACTTCACTACACATCATTACAATGGTTGTTGTACTGGTGGAACATTTCCAGTACCTAGTACATTGGTTGTAGCTGGTTTCTCTAATTTGTTAATGCTCACTCATCCTTTATCATGTGCTTCAGATGGCTCATAAGGCTCTGACAAGAAAGCACCACTGCTGATGGTCTGCAGCCACATATGTGATGGTGTTCCATATCAGTTCACATTCCTTCATCTCTTTCTCTATAGCCCTTCAACTAAGCCTCTTTGGTCTGAATCATCTTTTGTCTTCCATCTGGGGTCAAGTGGATGTCTGTCCTGAGTGGTGTATCCAGTGACATTCAGTATACCTGCCCCAACCACATTCATCTTCTTTTCTTCACAATCAGGACAGGAAATGTTGATTCTGTCCTTTGCTGTAGATCTTCATTTTTTTTATACTTTTTGGCCGAAAGATGTAAAGAATCTTCCTGAGACACTTAATTTTGAAAATTTTGAGCTTAGTATTGATAGAATGAGTAAAAACACCATGTTTTGTTTTTAATTCAAGTTTTGAATGTTTTAAAACATGCTTTTAATTTTCTAAAGCAGTGAATTTTCAACTATAAAATGGTGGTGTGGTAGACAACTATGTAAAAAGGAAGAGAACAAAATCAGTCACTATGTTCATCAGTCATAGAAGATTCTCCATTATGCATCATAGACCCTAGATGTGTGTTATCTTCTGGAATAATAATGTGCAACTTTGTTCAAACATTTCTCTTTTGTTGAGAGACTGTTTGAGAAGAGCCATGTATGAAGATGGAGAATCTGTGTGCTTTTCTCTATCAAGCTTGTGTGAACTGATGAGGGTGGAAAGGAAATCTTCATTGCACAACTCTTCACATGGAGCTAATCGACTGTCCTTAGTAGCATACTAAGCAGGTTGGTGAGTGTATCTTCCTGGGGCATTTGGGGGAAGATGGCTGTATGTAGGGAAACAGCCAATTACCTCCCCGCAGTAGCAGGCCCCACATCCCATGGGTACATGTATTTGGTGGGATTATAGGAAAAAAAGGGATGCCAAGTAAATCCTCTTTCACAATCTAAGACCTGTAAACTGATTCCCGATCCGCTAGAAGTAATCAGAATGGAATTAGAAAACAGCTTGCAATAGTGATCCAGTAATAGACACATAAATTGTGCCTATAACAGATTTTATCTCATCAGCACCATTTTAATTAGAGTTATAGCCCTTTGTAAACTTCATATGCTTATCTTCACAATATGGGGTATAGTTTGTGACCAAGTATATCTCAAGATATTACATTACTGGAATCATCTGTTAAAACATAAAAGGTCCTCATGTCAGAACCATAATATCAAGCTTTTTTCTAATTAATTATTTTTTTATAGATAAGAAACCCTATTGGTGAGCAAACTTGCATCATTTTTCTAATCTCAGCCCCCCCCACTTAGTG
Organism: Potamilus streckersoni; assembly: GCA_016746295.1. Lineage (NCBI taxonomy): Eukaryota > Metazoa > Mollusca > Bivalvia > Unionida > Unionidae > Potamilus > Potamilus streckersoni. The sequence goes on along the minus strand of JAEAOA010002358.1, from coordinate 3,688,379 downwards.
AAATATGCTACTGGATGCTCAATGTCAAGTTTAATTTTGTTGAAGCCATTAGTTGTGAAGTTTTATCATGCATACATTAACTTAAATACTGGAGTGATTGAGTTAAATAAGGCCTCACAATGAAACCAAAATGTTAAAAATGGTCATACTTATACCAATAAACAATGAGATTAAACATATATGTCTATGAAAAAATACAATCACATGCAAGTCTATGAAATAATGTCTATATCAAACTCTCAGAAAATGTTGAAGTTCTTGAGATATACTTGGTCACAAACTATACCACATATTTTGAAGATAAGCATATGAAGTTAACAAAGGGCTATAACTCTATCCATAATTGTGCTGATGAGATAAATTTAGGCACAATTTATGTGACTAAAAAAAAAATATACACACCAAACTGCATCAGAATATGCTGCATGTTTCCTGAGCTATGTCAATTACACAGATGTGATGTAATGGAGATATAGCAATTGACAGAAAAGTGTAACAACTCCACTGAAACTAGACATGAAAAGACAAAGCCTTTAAGAAAGGAATCTTTATGTAATAATTGCAACACAATAAAAGGCATCCATTTATGCATCAGGGTTCCAGAGCTAAACTTCTTATAAGAAGAATGAATAGACAGAACTAGAGTGAAACTAATGGACACATCAACACCTTTATTTGTCTACTCAACTACCCCCCCATCTTTTACCTCATTTGTTCCAATCTCAATTCAACACAGATGGATGTTACACTAACTTGACACAGACTCTTTCTAACAACCTAAACCTGTTGTCCTCAGCTCATCTTTTTGAAACAAACAAAATATGATCACTCTCTGGCAGATGCGTAGGTGAGTTCAGGTTATAAGAATGTGCCAAATCACCGATAAAATTTGTCTTTTGCCACACAGCCCCCATCTTCCTCTGGACTGGATCTAGAATCTGAACTTTTTCATCTAATCATACTTGTAACGAAAATATTAAATATTATTCCCTTCTTCCAATTAGTGCATTTTGAAGTTCAGGTTGTAAGTAAGAGTCTGTGTCCAGCATGTATTTAGGGTATTCAAAATGCTATTCAAAATTTATGAACTGATATCACATATATATTCTGACTTAAAAATTTTATTATGTATATACTTAGTGGATATATTGTGATTAGTCATGTTCTTCCATCCACCAGTGCATCCATGCATACATCTGTTCTCCACTATATTATCCTTGTTATCTGAACTCTAGTGAATGAGGGAGGGAGAGCATTTTTATTATGATACTTTGCAAGCATGAGTAGATGAAAACAAGGCTTTTAAATCCTGGATTCAAAATTGTTCACGACTTTTGATAGCATTTCAGTGCTGATTGTTATAGGTAATCTATACTGATTCTGAGCAAAAAGACTTAGTTAACTTACTTCAACCTTCTCCTTACAAAGTTTATAGACTTGGTATACATTCTGGACCTTCACACTGTCTGGAAAAAGTGCGCATAGTTCTACCTCAGAGCCATACTTCCTCAGTACACCATCCTTCACTACTTCTGTAGGCCAAAATGAGGCATCACCCAAATAACTGATCATCAGCTGTGTCTCATCAGCATCATCTGAAGAAAGACATCTGTGAACAAATAGTTTGACTGCCTTCAACATAACCTCTGCATTGTCTTTATTCCTTGATAAAATTTCACTAACTTTCTTTTCTGTATGTGGATTCAAGTTTACCCGCAGTCTGCTGTCCAGTGAATCTATTACACTCTCAGCATTTAGCTCCTCTAAAAGTTCATGCAGAGATACAATATGGCATAGCTTGATACTATTTTCAGGACTTGGCAACAGGTCTTTGGGAAGAGGATGGTTTAATATGTTCTTCCAGGAATCCACATAGTCAACAAGGGTGGTTTGAGGGTCTCCTGAAGTTTTCTTCAAGAGTGACATAAGTATTCCTGTATGTGCAAGTAACATAGAAACCTGTCTGTGATCTTTCTCCTTCTTATTTTTGACTGCTTCAACCAATCCTGATGGTAATGGCTGCTGGTTTATTATCTTTTTAACTTGCTGAGCCATGTGCACATAGTTTCGGAAACATTCATCTGTGTACACAATAGTTGGTAAATCATCTTCTATCAGCAAATATTTTTTATTTGTTAAGATGCTATTTACAAGAGTTGTCTCTATCTTTTCAAAATCATGCAAAATCCTTTGTCCATAGCCATATCGCAAATCACAATGTGAAAACACAAGAAAACTATCTTTCCACTCAAATGAGATAATGTCCCTACTTGTTGCATCTGATAGGGCAACACATTGGATCTCAGCTTTGCAATCTCTTCTCAAGAAGTTTAGTGACAATGGTTTGGCATTTATGGCTATCTTTAGAGTTTGATCAATGAATCTGTTCTGCAGGTCAACAAGAGTTGAGAGGACCCTGTATGTGAGAGAGTGTTGATCATCAAAAAGGCATAATTTAAGTTGCATGTCATCATGCACATGCTCTAATTCTGGAAAATCTGGGTCAAACTCTAGAATAACACTCCTTTTTTCTATTATGTTAGCTATGGCAATCTTATATTTCTCAAATCTGTCTTTTATCAGTTCTCTTTTTGTATCATCTGATTCTCTGCAAATGAAATCTGAGACTCTCATCACAAATGAATCCTTTTTCTTCAAATGATAGCTTGCATAAATGACTGATATCAGGTGCCAATTTAAAATAGGCATGATATTTTTGATTAGCTCAATTGAAGGCAGATTCTTCAAAACAAGATAGAGAAACTGGAAATCCTTCTCATTTCCTTCAAGTTTAATTTCAGACAAAAGACTATTTAGGGAAGGAACCATGGTGATTCTCCATTCTGAAGACAAATCTTGAATTCTGTCAGCTTCATTTACCTCTTCTGTATCAATTACTTCCTGAATCAGATTTTCTAATGCATCATTAGATAAGCCAATCAAAATGTTTTGCTTCCTTCTCACTTGCTGGACAACTAGAAACCTCTGCTTCACCATACTGTTCAATCTGAAAGAAAATTTGTCTTCCCAATCTGATCTCTCTTCCACAGTTGTCATCCCTCTTGTGTCTGCACACAACATATCTTTTGTCTCGTGAAGAACAGCATGCAGGAAAACAACCGTATTGTGTTGTTCCAATCCAAGACAGGAACTAACACTCATCAAATGTTCCTTCAAGGTCTCTACTATTAATTTTTTTGTGTTTTTTGATTCATCGCTTGATCTGAGTAGTAATTTACTCACATCCTCAACTGAGGAGAACCCAACAGCTATTGATCCTGCAAGACATCCATATAACAGGCACTGAAGTACATGGTAAGTGAGTTGTGAAAGCTGCCTTAAATCAAACTGCATGCATTTGTTTTGTTGACATCCTTTTCTTGGTATGCATTTAACAACTGTAGAAGCTCTCTGAAGATGTGCAGAAAATGCAATACTTTCACTTTGAAATTCTTCTTCTCTAAAATATCTGTAATATATTCCTGATTTTTCATCAATATGGTGACAGTCTTGATGATCATGTGCCAATTGTGTCAAGTATTCCTTAGTATCAGGTACTCCAGGAACAAAAAGTTCAGTCAAAATTTGGGGATTCATCAAACATGTAGAGTAGAAAGACATAGGATTTCCATTTGCAGACCCAAAACCTGTAAGAATTACGAGCAGGTGACCTATGAATGCTGCTAAATCCTTTTGTTGACACGTGGACTCCTCATGAAGCTGCATGATCTCTAATTTCATTTCTTTTGTTCCACAAAAAGCCTCAAGCACACAGAGTTGACTTGTTTCCATTTTCTCTTCCTTTGCATTATTGATTACCAAAGCAGCACGTGTTTTGTCTGTATCATTCAGTGCAGAAAGTGTTTTCTTCAGAAAAATTTCACATAAGACTGTACCTCCAAGGCAAACCATATTTTCTGAGGATGACATTGCTTTCTTCACCAATTGGTTTATTAGTTCATTGCTGTTTGCTGACAAAAAGGAAGTGAAGAATTCTGAAATGCTTGCTGGGACTTGCAGTGAGACAGGACTTGCTTCAACACAGGTATAATTAAATTCTTTTGTCCATTCATACTCACCGATGCAAGAAAGCTGGTTAGAAAGTTTTTGACAGATTCTTTGTAACTCATAGATCCATGTTTTTCTTCCCAAACATTTCAAGAAAAACATTTGCATTAGATATGATTTAGTCATTGCAGCATTTACAGTTTGTGCAACCACTTGACAGTTTGCAGTTCCATAGCTCTTCTCTTGTAAATATAAACAAAAGTTTGCAAGAAAGCTTTTAATATAAGCTACTGCTGTAACATATCTCAGAGATAATGCCTCATGATGTAATATTTTGTTAGCCTGAAGGAAATACTGTAAGTATTTTGTAAGGGCCTCTATTTCACTGTCCTTGAGCATAGCATTAAAAATGTCCTGTTCCAAGATATCAACAAGCATTGCAGAGAATGGAGAATATGTTTGATTTCTGGCATGTAATTTTTTCAAAAATGCATCAATAGACTGGAGAAAAGGTGAAATTTCAATGATGTTATCAAAATCTTCTTCACTATCCAATATTTGCATAGAAAGGTTTTGATCAGAGCTGAGGTCTGTCATGACAGCATGGTGAATAGGATATTTCAAATGTACCAATTCATGAGATTGCAGTAGATCCTCTGCAACAAAATCCATCAACCAGTCAACTATGTCTGTATCTGGATTTGCTCCAATACAACGACTACAATATGTTGCAATTAACTTCAATCTAATCTCTTTGTGTCCATAAAGTTCCAGTAGTTGTTTAATTATACTTCTGACTTCCTGAGTATCTAAAGCATAACCAGCTTGTAAAAGCAATGCTAAGTTAACAAGCATATCTATCATTTGTTGCAGTGGAATGACGATATGAACAGCAATATCACAGCAAAGCCTCACAGCATACAATGTACCTGGATTTATGGAAACTTGATTAGCAAGACTTACCAAAATGCTAGCTCTTTGGTGCCAACTGCTGATATCTGAAAATTTTTTTAATGTTTGCTCAGTTGGAAGCATCATGATGCAAAGTTTCTCAACCAGCCTCTCATAATGTCTTATTTCTATTTCATCATGTGAATCATCAATCTCAGTTACATTGTATTTCTTTTGCACACCATGTAAATCAGCCATCTGGACTTCTTCCAAAGGATACTCTTTATCTACTGCTAATGTGTCTGACTGACATTTAAGTTCCCACTGCTGTATACTATTGTTAGAGTCATAGTTTCCTTCATTCAATCCATGGATTGATTGAGTATATGTACTTGTTGCTTCCTCTACATTATTTAAAATATGTCCATTATTAACTTCGGTTTCTTTTTCATCAGCATTCTCTTTCATGTCATTCAACACTATGTTTTCTGGCAGTTCTGCATTTTGGAAAACTTCTGTATTTTTATCCATGTTTTCAAGCTTGCCTTGGGTTTCCAAAATTCTGTTGGTTTCCTCCTCCTCCTCCAGAGTCCAGTTTGTTTTCTTACTGACTAAAGAATGCTCCTTAGAAATATCTTCATGCTCAAGTGCAAGTTGTAAATCCGGTTTCATTTCTTTGGATTCTATTTTGGTACTGACAAAAATGGTCTGCAAAAATGTTGTAATATTTGTATACTCCTCCTTTATAATGTCTACACACAATTCAATAAGCTGCAGCTCTCCATGAAGAATATTTTCATGAATCCAAACTGTGGCATGCATATTAGCAACAAAATAAGTTGGGGAAGAGTCATAGTCTGGTCCCATTTTTCCCATCAGGCACCATTTCAGAGCATTGATTCTTTCTTCATCTGGTAGAGTCTTTACCATTTCATATGACGTTACATTGTTAAAATCATGTAAATAGTCCTCCATCCAGTTTCTGTAGTCAATCATTGCAATTTCTGGAACTGATCGAGCTATGACTTTCTCATGCTGCCGAACCAAGTCTTGCAACACAACTTCTGGCACATCTCTTGTATCTTCTATTCCTGCAGCTGATTTGATTGACTGAAGAGATTTCAGAAATTCTTGTTTGGTATGTTCAACTTTCTTATAAATTTTTCTGAAAAAAGGAACTTTAAGATTCAGCACAGGACAGGGACAAATGTAGCACTCTGCCCCAGTTGGTTTTGGGGTGTTAGTGATGGAGAAAACTTCTGGGTTTGTAAAAAGCTTTTCCCAAACTTCAAGTACTTCTGTGCAAGCATCATCAAGGAAAAAGGTAGACAGAGTATCAATTTTCTCAAGCTCAAACAAAATTCTAGCAATAGGACCCTTAATCTTCTCTAAAATGAAGTTCTCCAGGGCACCATTAAATGTTGAGGATGTCAAGAGCACAGGACTACCACATGCAACCTCTATCTGCCAGTTTTTATCATCAACTTCTGACACTTCCTCTATCCAGCTAAATATAAACTTGTCTAAAATTATCAAAAATTTTTCAGTAGAACAAATTTGCTGAATAATTGACTGAATTCCAATAATATCTCTTCCTCTGGAGGCGTACTGGATCCTTGTGAAAGCCCAAACTAACTGCTCTTTGATGTCATTTTTTAAAGGTCGTCTGTCCATAATAATGTTAATCAAATTGTAACAAAGAACATCCGGCAATGGCATTTTTGGTCTCTGTAAACTATCTACCATAACAAGTTTCCAGTTGGTGAGAAAGTTGATTTGAGGCAGTGATTTGGTCCCAGAATCAACTCTGTCCATATGCAGAATTATACATACATGCTTTGCTGATGCATTCACATCCTTTTGGTACTCCTTTTGCATCCTCTCAATTGTATTTCTTGCCAACAGAATTTGGGCTCCATCATCAAAGGGCCTGCACTGAAGTACAAATAGCAATTTCTTTGGATCTGACCAAAAGTTTTTCATTCTCTGAGTCATCTGTTTTTCTGATTTAAAAACCCCCAATTTCTCAATCTGGTTTGGGATATCTGGCAAAAGGGAAGCAATACTTGTGTAAATGTTACTGTTGGTAAATAACATGATCATCTTGCACTTTTCATTTTGACAAGAGATTTCTGCATGAAGAAAGCTTTGAAGACCACTGTGAATTGGAAGTTTGAGATAATCATTCATAATATACTTAACATCCCTTTCATTATCCTTTCCATATTCTGACAAAGGCAATCTGACCATAGCTTCAGGTTTCATTATCCAAATTAATTTTTCTAAGCACTTGGTGTTCATCTCCTCAAAAATGTCATATGACTCACTGATATTCATCTCAATGTAACATTTATGTACCAGAGAAGGAATCATGTCTGGACCAAAAACTGGGAAAACATCATCTGGCGTGAAATGCTTTGCTGGTATGCAAGTAATTTTGTCCACAAAAGCATTCAAATGTTTAATTAAATCAGCTTCATCCTGTGACAGAACATCTGAAAATTTTAAGCTCTGCTTTTCAAAACGATTAAGAAATGGTGGATCTGCAAAGTTCAGATTGCTTTCTTCAACAAAAACTATGCATCTGAATTCATCATGGACTTGACACAAGGAATTACTGTGGGGCCCCAATGCTACTCTACAGTTTTTTGTTTGTCCAACCATTGTGTAGTTCTGATTTAGCATGTCATATAAGCTTCCATAAATATTTTCCAAATCTTTCAGAATGAGAACAAGGCCTTGTTCCATGCAAATTATAATTTTGTTAAGTATTCTGTAGTAATACTCATCAGTCTGATCTTCTTCAAACTTGCTTCCATAGATGGTAAATTTCTCTCTACCAAGTCTGTCAAGTTCCTGTTCCACAATATCTAATGCAGCATCACCATTGGTAATCAGCATCAAGTGCCGAGCCATCTCATCCATGATATTTTCTGTTATCAGATCAAGGACTGGCACATCAGTATTTTGGAGAGTATGTAGATTTGCTTGGAATAATTCATGTAGGGTGGAGCGTTCAGAGGGTAAACCACCAAAATTTCTTTGCAGACCCTTCATTATAACCCTCATTTTTGTTTCTTCACTCTGACTACTACATGACACTTTGGACAATGTTCTTGCTATATACTTAACAAGGGAGTAATAGTCACGTAATCCATGAAAATTGAGGAATGTTTGTTTTTTAACATACTGTAGGTAGGATTTTGCCACACATTGTAACTCTTTATCAAGTTCCACAGAGGTGAAGGTCTCTGATTTTGAAGGAATCACTTCATTGAAGGCATCATTTCTTCTCTTTTCAATGGACTTGCTAATTGACTTCCCTGTTTCGATCAATTCTTTCTCGTTCATCTCAGGTCTTGAAAGATATATTGCTCGATTCATTTTAGCGGCATCTAGTGCCCAATTTGAAATGCCAACTACAGCTACATCTGGAAATTGCTTTCCCTCTGGTTCTAATAAGCTGTGAAGTACTTTTAGAGGATTGAACCTGGATCGTTCTGCAAGTCCTATTTCATCCAGAATGACAACTGATAGTACTTCATTCTTATTATCAGTTTGGTACCTCTGTGCCTTCTCAAAGACTTTGATTATACCATCGGAAGTGGAGGATTCTGAACCTTGAAAGGACACACAGTAGAGCTGTGGTAAATATCGGAAGAGTTCATTCCTAGAATCTTTACCTCTGAGATTACTTCTGATTATTTGCATGGAAAGAGATTTACTGCATCCTGGTTTGCCTACAACAAATATTGGAATCTTATTCAAGATACAGACTAGTATGACAAAAACATTTTCTTGCAAGGCTGTATTTTCAGCAGTTCCTGTTGGCTTTTCCATTTCACTTAGGATTTCTCTCTGTGTTTTGATGATAATATCTCCTATCTTGTCCTCTGTATATTCATCCATTACATTTAATGTAAAAACATCTGCTATGTGTTCTCTGTATCTTTTTCTGTCAGAGGCATTAGGGAATCGACTGTGGTAGCAATGGGCTAGGGACAGAATCATAGATTCAATCAGAAGATCTCTCTTTGTATCTGAAGCTTTTGTTTTCAGCTTTATCAGAAAGTCTGGAAACCATTTTGCCAACAATTTGCATCTATTCACATCTCGCAGACTGACACAAGATTCGGATTGTTCAATATCTCTTGTTACTTTCTGAGACATAATTATAAGATCTGCAAGTAAACTGTCCATTTCTGGTAAACCATCAAAGACATCTTGAATCATGCGATGAATATACCTTTCTTCATCTCCTTTATTAATACTTCCAAAATCCCACACAAAATCCACCATTGCTTCAGGTAATGGAAACACTCTGTAGACTAAGTGTGAAAGTTCATCCATCTTCACCATTCCCTTAAGGCCTGATGTTAAAATTGTATCATGTCGCCTGCATTTGTAGGGATTGCATGCAGCCATGACAACAAGGTTTGGAGCAAGGGAATGCCCAAGACATCTGTGATGACAAACAATATCACAAATAATTCCAAGGTGATTGCATGTGTTGATTTCATCCAGGAAAACCCAAACAGGATAAGACAGGCTATTCAATGCCTCCTTGTTTATATTAATTACTTTCTCCACAAGATAGTCTTCTTCAATCCCAGCATGTATTGAAATGACTTTTAAAGAAATGCCACAAATTCTAGACAGGTACCAAACAAGAGAAGTTTTTCCACACCCAGTCTCTCCCATAATAATCACAGGTATGTGAGCTTGTACTCTCAGCATTATGAGAACCATTTTCAGCAAGTTATCTGGTGTTAGGGCATAATCCTTTGCCATGCCTTCCAGTTTTGTCTTTGAGAGTGGCGTTGGATTAGTTCGTGCTACTCGCTGAAGAATATCTTGTAAATCAGATCCTGACATTGACTTATAGTCTGGAAGTGTCTTTCTGACCTGCCTTTCAAACAGGTCTTTTATATTTTGAGGTACTTTTGATTGGTCTCTATACATTGCAGACAGTGTTTGAATATCTTGACTGTGGAACAGAAATATAAGGTGGTTGCTATCTTCCCATCTTATCATTCCTTGCACTCTTTCCTCTGAAGACAGACCAATCTCTTTTTCATATTCTTCTCTAGGACTAAATACAATCTCTGATGCTATATTTAAGGATGAAACTTGGAGCAATCTGCAGGAATTAATAGATCGCGTGGCAAATTCTTTGGATGATCCAAGAAGAGCAAGGACAAGCTTACTTTTGACTTCCATCCTATTTGACCCTAAAGCTGCTTTTAGAGTATTACTTCTAAAATAGACACTACATGATAACCTTTTCAACTGGTCTGCAAGAACATTTATAAATGTCTTTGCTATGGTAAAAGACATATCTTCTGGTCCAGGAAAATACTGCTGTAGTAATATTTTGCAAGCATTTGTTTCTAGTGGTTTCACAGCCCTTTTGCCTGTGAAATGCAAGTCTATTCTGTCAAGAGTTTCATCCCTTAAAGCTTTCAGATAGTGACATACTACCTGGACTGGACTATTCAAGTGATCACTTACAATAAAGTTATCATATTTCTGCCATTTCAAATTCTCTCTACTGAAGGACACTGCTGTCTGCAGACTATCTTTCAATTGATTACCAACTGTGTTGGCAATCTCTATAAAAATATGCCTTGTTGGCAGATGGACAAATGAACTACCAGCTGAGGAAAATCCTAAGACAATAATTTCAAACAAAAAGGCATCCAGCTCCATTGGGTTGTCAACATTCCCAATATCAATGTGAAGGGAATCTTTGGACTTAATCCTTTGTTTAGAAAGACGCTCAACAAGGTCTGCTTTGTGTACAGGTCCACTTATGTGAAGTGTTAGCACATTTTTCCCCAAACAATGTGCTCTTTGTCTGGTTGTTTCAGTTTTTCCAAGTCCTGGAACATCAGATGTAATACAGAGAACATCAGGCCAAGTCTGTTGTAAGATATCTCCAAATGCTCTATCTGATAAAGGATGCACACTGCTAACAGAATCACTGAACTCATTTACAAAGGGGTGATTGTCTGTGCCTCTGCAAATGATGGCAAGTAAGTATGGATAGTCCATAGGCAAGTCTCTGAGAGCCTCAACGAGAAGAAACTGTAAATCATTTGGAAGTACCTCAACATTTGCAATACAGAATAGAGCTTCATTTATTCCAACTTCATATGTTCGGGTACACCGCTGCAGTAGTAGTTCTAATTCTATCCATGTCGTGTTTTGGTTACAAAATACAACCTGATATGATTCTGGTATTTTCTTAGTTGTGTTATTATACAGAGCCATTACATTCCTTACCACCAAACTACTATTTATTTCTAATGCAACAAGCTTAAGTTGTCCTGGCATAACACAGTCTTCAATTCTTGTTGACTGCTCAATATTTTTTGGTATCATTCTGCAAACAGGCTGCAAGTTTTGAACAGCATACTCCAGTGTCAGGCCCATGTTTTGAAGGATAGTAGAATCAGCACCATCAGTGTCCAGAGAGCAATAGTATTTCCTGATGTCCTGTAACTCAATTTCTGGATGGATAAATCTGAGCATAGTAAGGACTTTATCGTGTCCCTTTTCGCTCTTCAAGAAAGTGTAGAAAATGCGAATCTGACTTCCATAAAAAAAGTTCATGTAGTAATAATTTTTGCGACACTGTTGAAGATCTTCACACCAAGTAAAATATTTCTCTTCTAAATCTTCCTTCAAAGCTGCCAGATCTTTTATGTTTTTCTTTTCCTTAAATTTCTCAAACATGAGGTGACCTGAATGATGCAAATTTGTCAAAAGCTGACTTATTTCTGAAGCAACATTGACATTTCTCACAAATTTTTCAAAACTCTGTTTTCTCATTTTCTTTTCCTCATTTGAGAGTCTGTTGCTTTCTGTGTTCATAAGCATCAAAGCTCGACTCCTTAAGTCTGTCAAGTTGTCCTGTGTAAGACTTTTTTTTTTCTTATTCTTTGCATACCGAACAGTTAGTAAACAAACTTCCTGTTCAATTTTAAACAAGAATATTCCTTTTTTATTGACACTGTCAATCTTTTTTCTTGCAATTTCTCCTCTGTTTGCTATATTTTTATACAGTGAATTCAAATTGTGCAGATTGTCCTGACATTCTTTCACTTTCAAAACAAAAGCATTTATGTTGACAGCTGCAGACTGTTCTGAGACATTCCTGAAAAACAATTCGATGTTTGATCCAATGTCTTCATTGAGAAATGGCTTGAGAAATCTCTTTACATCTATGAGACCTGATACAGTGGCTTCATTGACAGACTGTTCAGATAGCTCTTCTACAGATTCAATTAGGTCTATTAGATCAACATCTGCCACAGTTTTAAGAAATCTGATAAGAGGTGGTGCTTCTGCTAGTGCTTGCAGTATCCTCACACAGTCTTCACTGACCAATGAAGCAATGTTCATAAGAGTTTTTAACATGTCATCAACTTCAGTCCATGTAACAGCACCAAAATTACATTCTTGCAGGCCTTCAAATTGGTTAATTGCATCAAAAAGTTCACTGTCTGGCATAATCTTCAGCTCAAATGCTGGTAAAACATCCTTCATTATTTTGACTTGTTGCAAATATTTACTTCTAAAATAAAATCTTTCCAAAGATTCTCTTGTACAAATCTGAATACCAAGGATGATTTCTACAAGCTTCATTTCTTCAAGTATGTCACAATCCTTGAACATATTTACAATGAGTTCCAGTGGCACATCAGTATCTTTGCAGGTACGCATCCAGTTTTCTTCATACTTGTAGACACCCTCTTCATAAAGAGTCTTGAAATACAGCAAACAAATTCTGGGATATTCTATTTCAACATCATCATGCTCTCCAAACAGGGTTCCAATAATTTCTTCATATTCATTTCTCTTCAGAGAAGCTTCAAGTTTCTTTTGTGAATTTTCCTTTATCTTTTCAATCACAGTTACGCAAGAGTTCCAGAATACATCTGAACTGATATATTTATCCAAATCAAGACTGCAATTTGGCAGGTCTTCACAATTATACCATATCTTCAGCTTTTCCCTTACATAGCTGTCATTACAGCTACCTTCTTGAAGCCTTTTTTCCATGCATTCAAGATATTTGTCAAGCTCACTAAACTCTTTTGGGAAGAACTCTACTGGAATTTTGGTTTTAGTTTTATCCAATACTTTTCTAACAAGTTTGACATTTTTTCTTTCTTTTTTAACCATGGATGTAGCTTCATTCCACAGTTTGTCAACTTCTGCAACATTCTTCTTACATGTGCAAACCAAAAGATCTTTTATGTTTTGTTCAGTAGCGTATTGCAGTTTCTTCAGTTTTTCAAAGTTTTGCCATGGCATTTGTTCATACTCAAAGTAATCTAAAACAATTGAAATACAGTCCACAGATTTCTTGTAAATTTCATGGCCTCTAAGCAAGTTAATCTCTTGACCATCAGCAGTAAATAAAGCTTTCCAGAATCTATGCATCTCAACCATCCTGAAGAAGTTTTCAAAATCATCTTCTCCAAATATGTTCCCATAAAGGCACATCATATTTTGTAGAATTACGGCTGTTGGCCTGAAATTAGAAAAAGATATGCAAATGAATATCTTGACATCACAACTGTTGCTGTTCATAAAAGTGACATAATCCTTGCTGACTGGACAACAAATTCTGCTTTTATTGCTTGTATTTCTATGGCCAACTGCCTCATGCAGCTGTTCTTGAAATAAAATAAAATCAGGAATAGTTTATATGTTGTGCACAATATGATAACCCCTGCCACTGTGATATGGGAATAACACAAAACATGAAAATTTCCAGTTTTATTCTCCATAGGAATTACAGAACATAACTAAAGTTCAGGCCAATGTACTAAATTATCAAAAAAGCTGATTCTATTTGCAAGAATTCAATGTAAAGTTCTTATCTGCTGTTGATAACAATGAAAATCATAAAGATTATCAAAGAATGTACTGTTTGCTAATGAAAAAGTAACTACCCTAGTTTCCCATTGAAGAAATCACAATTAAACTGTTAAATACTGTTGTGTTAATCTTGATCTAATTTAGCATTAAAATATCACTCAACTGATCTTGACAGTACAAGTAATCAGTCATTCCACATTGCATTAGAACTGATATTCACCAACAGATGGTTTATGTTAGCCCTTAAGTAAGGTTTTAAGTTCTTAGAGAAAAATACTCTCATGACTGTCTTTTCTACTTTTCACAATTGTGCTGATGTCTTTTAGTTAATAAATAGTAAGATTCACCTACTGGAGTCATTCTTAGCAAATAATTTTAAAAATACAGTTTATGTTATGCAAATAATCTATGGCCTTTACTGATCCCTTTTCTGGTGCAAGAAAGCCATATCAAATTACCATTCTCCCTCTTTCTCTCTCTTATCCACTTTCTTCAGAGTGATACAGAAGCTATTGGAATTATGGTCTCCAGCACTTAATGTTTTGTGCATAAATTTAAGTTAATAAATGCTTGAAAAAAATAAACAGATCAGTATCTGAATTTGGTGGTCTAAAGGGTTCCAGATGTCTATGTCAGGGACAGTATTATTAGCCTGAAATCATGAAAATTATCTTCTCACAGACACAGATGCTACAGAATGGCAAAATATTGCAGTTCCCAGAAATTAAAATATAAAAATGATCGATCACTAAACTCGTATTCCTTTTTTTTCCATTCTGGTATTGCTATCATTCCTTCATTTTTATATGATTTAGCAAAATTGGACAATAATAATTTTAATATATATTATTTTGAAGACAGTAATAATAATTTTTCGCCTTCTCTTTCAGGCAGATGATATTGCTATATTGCTCCATCTTCAATAAGTATAAAATTTCTGATTTTAGAATGCTTTAATTTTCTCAGAGTAGTAAATAAATTTAGTATGTTATCATCCGTCATAATCATAAGAATCTTGTTACTGTTTCAGCTACTTTTACAATACATTAAAGCTATACTCTCATAGGAATATATTATCTACTTTGATTGCAACTCATGCCTCCTGTATATTATACATTAAATTAAAGTCAATGACTTAAGTCACTTAACTGCATTGGTGTTAGATTCAAAAGTCACATGATATGACTCAATAATTTCAATATACAGCCTAGACTGCCCCCTCTCTCTTTTCTAGAAGGTGAAATATTTTAGTCCATTCTGGTCTTATTCTTCATTTAGCTTCAAACTTTACCAATATTGATATGACATTTATCCAAATCAATTTTTGAAACTCTTTGAAATTAATACTGACAATCTACTTGTGTAAATATATAGTTTGAAAGATAAAATGGTAGTCAGTCATATGCCTAAAGGGATACTAACTAAGCCATTTGTTTCAAATGAGCCAAACAGAAGGACAGTATAATTAACATTTTGATTAGCAAAGTATGCAAAATTCTGATCAGTAAATTATGCCTTTTTGAGTGTTAGTTTCACAGAAATTTTATCTCAAAACTGTGTCTAAAAAGTGCTAGACTGTAAATGTAGGAAACCAAAGAATTGTAATATATAGTACTGTCACTGTATATCTGAATGTAGGTTTTTTAACTTTTCAGTAGGCTTTACATCAACCTCCATCTCACAATATGTCATTTGGAATAAAAACAGTCTAGTTGTTGTGTGCCACCTGGTGACAGTTCATATGAGATCATGAATGATCTACTCTGTCAAGGTCATTTTAGAAAACCCTGCAGAACATCAAAATTAAGTTTTTCTCCCATATGTATCACGTGTGTGACTTATTATAAAAAAAAGTTACAAAACTGTAGTCTCACTCATTTTGCAACCCTGCCAAATGACACCCCCACATGTGCATCTTATAAAGGTTGCAAATGGTCTGTCACGATAGTCTACTTGGTGTTTTGGTAGATAATAACCTATCATGGACTGAACATATCAAACAAATCAGTAAAAAGGTCAATTCAAGTTTATGGTTTCTCAGTAGGATAAGACATTTCCTCCCGGAAAAGCACAGAAAACTATTTTATAACAGTTACATACAACCCTATTTAGACTACTGTAATACAGTATGAGGTAATTCAAATGATAAAAACTTAGCAAAGCTGGCACATCTCCAAAAAAGAGCTTTTGAGTTAATATCAATCCAGAAAGAAAGCAAGGAAAATTTAGTTGGTAAGTTAAAAATACTACCTATTAAAGACCGAATCTGTTTAAGAAAAGCCAAATTAATGTACAGGATAGCCAATAATAATGCTCCTGAATATTTACAATCACTATTCAAGTATAGGCTACCTGGAAATACTCCCCACCTGCGATCAATGTCTACCAAACATTACAAAATTCCCAAACCAAATAAGGAATTATTTAAAAAAAGTTTCAAACACTCTGGAACTTTGCTCTGGAATAATATTCCAGTTGAGATTAGAAATGCCCACTCTATTTCCTCTTTCCAAACCTAGTACATGTATATTCAATGGCTTCACAGATGCAGCAAAAATAAATAAATTCCTTTGAATGAGGGCCTCAAGGTAGATTAGTTCTTTGCTAATTGAGTTACCCTCTTTAAATAAAGTCATAATAATTAATATGCCATGCATTATGGTGTGTAATAAAGATTGTTATACTGAATGTTAAGTTTGATTTTCTGCTGCTCTATGATGCTGGTAAAGAACACCAGTTCCTTAATCAAGCTGGAAATGGTGGCTGCTGATATATAAATAACACCTGACAGGTTGAGACATTCCGACCATTAATTCTCTCTTTCTTTCTAGAAAGACAAATAAAAACCTAAAGGCCCTAACTGGTAAAATGAATCTATCATAATCATCCACAGAACAAATACAACTGAAAAAGAGAATTTCAATAAGAACTGAACTAATGAAAGTTAATGATTCTTAGCCTAAGTTACTAATCAACCATAAACCATTTTCTAATTACAATAAAAGAAGCTCACTTCTGCTCTCTGATGTGATATAGAGGAAAACAAATGTTTTAAGGGTAAGGGTTTTTGAAAGGTTCCATCTAGGTTATAATGAATTTCAAAATACCTGTTGAGATCCAAAGATCAGCATCTGAACCCTGGAGAACATGATAGTATAACAAAAAACTGTTGCATAGTTCTTATAGCACAAACAGAATATTCTTTCCTCAGAAAGGAAGCGAAGAAAGTCTGCCACTGCATTTAAAGGAGGTCTGTTTGCTTGGATCAATGAATTTCCTACAGCTGCCAATAACAGAAGTGCATGGTTAACATGGACAGCACATACCCTGATCTTATGGCCACAGCCTCCAAGAAACAATGATGCACTACTAGAAATAGGATTACTCCTTAATGAGATTACAAGAGACACCCAGAAAGAGATCAGCATGAGAAGCAATCATCCATAAATAAAAATTACAAAAATAAAATAAAACTATGTACCAGAAGTTACAAGCAGTAAACTCCATGGCCAACAAGAGCCTTTACTGGAAAAATAGGCCCAGGCTTCAGTCAATAGCCTCACAATGGACACACCAGTGTCCAAGTTGGACTCTTAAGGGACCAAGCTGGGGGAAATAACCTGATAACTTGAGGCAGAGACCAGCATCTGGAGTGTATGGGGTGGGGGTAGGGGAAACAGATTACCCCTTCTGCTGCTTGTCAAGCTCTTGGCATTGGGAAATCTTCTGTGCGAGCTCTCTCCCTAATCAATGTAGAGTAAAGGTGCAGAAAAAAAATGAAAGTGGAAGCAGGAGCCAGAGAGCCTCTCCAGACAGAAGTGAACCTCAGTGTATGAAGCCAAAGAAGGCTTTGCATACGAGTATGGGGAAAGATGCAATAATGCCTTATAAAACAGTCAGACTTTCTTCTCCTCTATCACCTGTTGGGAAGGTGCAGATTACACTGGGGAGAGACCAAGGATTCTATCTTTCCCTGGCACTGATGGCTTCAGGCTGAGTGTCAGGGAAATTTGAACTTTTGGTGATCAGATCATGGAGATCATTCTATGTTTCTGCCCCACAAGGTGAGTTGACATCCCTAGACCTTGAATGGATTGGGTCATTTTGTAACAATGAGGAGGTAGTAAAGCCTTTCCTCATACCTCTATAAATATGACAACTTTCTGCCAAGTCAAACACATGATCTGTCTATAGATATCATAGAGAATATCTCTCTCTCTGGGCATGTAAAACTAGTGCAGAATGGGCAGGTGGGGTCACAGTGGACCTTCTATAACCACATCCTACAAAATTTTAACCTCTAAAATACTTTTAAAATTTAATGAAAAGAACCAAAGAAGGGCTACTGTGACCAATATATGAACACACAGTTAATAACTAACAGCATTGCCTGCTGAGTAAGATATAAAAACCCTTCAAAATCACCAAATCACTCAAATATTATGCAAAGATTGGGAAGAAAAGCACTCAGAACCCAGTCAACAGAAAAGTTGTTTGAAAATGACAACAGATTCTATGGCAAATTTTGATGAGCAATTTTGGCATACATGTATGCACATTAAGTCCTAGGAAAATGCGAAACATATTCATATCTTGGCTATGCCTATGAAATTAGACTGGAGTCTTATTCTTTTCAATTCTGGGCCACCAATTACAAAAAGGAATAGGGAATATTTAGCTTTAACTGAGGTCCTGGCATCCAGGAAAAGATAAGCAGTGTAAATTGTAAATGTAATAGCTACTGCATTACTGCTATTTAAAGGCTTTTCCATTTCCAATAGGTGAAGAAATCTTTTAATCATGTTCTTTTATTTAAATGTATTGATATTTAGATATGAAAAAAGTTATATCCTAACCTAATAATTTAGTTTCTTACAAAATGGCCAGACCATTTCTTCCTCATCCATCTTTGATGAAGAGGTGGGTCTGAGGGAAGGTATCATTGCTGCAGCTTCTGTCTTGAACTCATCAGCATCATAGTCAAAGATGCTCTAAGTTGGAGAGTGGATTGGTATTACTATGTTCCTTGATGAAGGGGTATACTCTGTGCCACAATCATTGGTTCATCACAAGTTACTTAGGGCAGATGAGAACATCTAGATGATGTAACACCTTTAACCTTCCTAGAGGACACCACCTGGTGTGGATGTGATAGTGGGACATGAGCTGCAGTATCACTTCGACTGTGAGGGCAAGGTACAGTAGATGATGGAGGCATAATGGACCAAGGTCCCGGAGGTGAAAGGCCCTACATCCCATAAAGGATCATAGGCATAATTGGGAACAGTGGAACACCAATATAGTCCCCATCCCATGCTAGAATCTTGTGTATGGATTGCAGATCCTGCACAGGGTGGGATGGTAGATGGTGGGAAAGGGGGAATCCTGGTTTTTGCCCTGTCTCTGTATCATGAAGCTGGTGAGTGACTGATGAAGAACTTTTCATCAACTGAGTTATCACTTGCATGCCTAACAGAAGGGGGAACACATTGCCAGAAGTACAATATGTATTGCAGTGCTCAACCTCCATGATGGGAAGGAGCAACCTGCTGATGTGCTGATCAACCACTCCAAAGAGCAGACACAACCCCCCAGTTGCAGTGTTCCAACTCCTTTAATAAAGGGTGCAATCCACTACTGCAGTGCCCTACTCCTTAATGGGAGGGCACAACCCGCTGTCACAATGCTCTACGTCCCTATGGGAGGGTGTATCCCGCTATTGTGTGCTCTAGCTCATTACCCTAATGAGAGGGTGCAACTCACTATTGCAGAGCTCTAATGGAAGGGCAAAACCTCCCAAATGGGAGTGAGCAACCCGCTACCTTTGAGGTGTGTATGCTGTTATAGATATGAGAAGTGCTCATCATCTCCTACAAGGGTAAGTCTGTTGACTTCTTGAATGTCTGGTGGAGCCACCAAAGATGTTAATCCCAACATGTGAGGCCCGGAACAGATTCAGGAAAATTCTGAAGAAGGGGAGGGAATGTTCCTTGAGCCTTGATATGGATGTTTGGAAAATTGACTAATTCCATGAGCTGAAGCCATGTCACAAAAAGTGCAACAATTTTTCCATGTGCACTTTGAGCTTTTATGTAGTTTGTATGAGAATCCTAAGAACATTTTTGTGGCCACACTGCTCCACAAACTGTTCTGACACTCTCCTGTAATAAAGAAATAATGAATGTCATCTGAAATCACTTGTTGTTGCCTTGAAACTCACCTAGATGTATGAGTGTCAAAAAGCATACACCCCTGTGTATGCACTATAATAATAATAATAATAATAATAATAATAATAATAATAATAATAATAATAATAATAATAATAAAAATTATAATAATAATAATAATAATAATAATAATAATAATAATAAAAAATAATAATAATAATAATAATAATAATAATAATAATAATAATAATAATAATAATAATAATACAAGAATAAGTATAATAATAAAGACTTTATTTAGAGAATGTAACTCAATTAGTTACAGAACTAATTTACCTTGAGACCTTCTATCTGTTATGTACAATATATACAGTAAATATAACATGATGTGAAGAATCTGGCTGGACATTAAATTATTAACTGATTTTAAAAATCTAAGTATCAAGCCTGGAACACAGGCACAGGCATCTGTAAACACATAAACATATATAAAATATAAATATCATCGTGCATTGAAAATTTTACTGTGAAAATTATAAAAAATTACAGAAAAGCAAGCAGTATGGTTTTTTATATTACTAGAACTGTTCATGTGCAATTATCTAAAGATTTTGAGACATTGATTATAAAAAGAAGAAATGCCTTATGTCATTGGCAATGTTGTTCCATACCAGTGGACCAGTATATTTACTTCTTATAGGCCTTAAATTTTGTGTACCATTAGCATCTCTTTGATAAAAGATAATATTCAGATAGACAGGAATGGCTTTTCTGGATGTTTTTTACATCAGTCTGGCCAAATAAATATTTTTTCATGAATTGTAAAATCTTTGTATTATCCATTGCATCCTGGAAGCTGTCTATATATTGATCTAGAATTAAATGGCAAGCCCTCTTTTGGAGTCTTAAAAGGGTTGTTATCTTTAAATTAGAGGTATTACACCAAATTACATTACAATGGTCCAAATATGGCTGAATATAATTTTTATAAAAGATGGCCCTATACTGAAGAGGACTGTATGTTTTGATTTTCCTCAGTAGCCAAAGATAAGAATAAACCTTTTTTGAAATGTGTTTAATGTGAATAAACCAAGTAAGGTTGTTATCTACAAATATACCAAGAATTTTATCATGAGAGGTCATATTAGGGCTCACATTGTCATACAGAACCTGGAGTTTGTTGCTATCTAGCCTTGCTCATTTTTCTTGCATTGTTACTAGTTGGGATTTGTTTTTCTGTATTTATGATAATATTGTTTTCTTTGCACCATACCTTAAGTCTATTTAGAGTATCTTGTAAGTTATTTTCAATTACCATTTTGGTTTTACCCATCTCAGACAGTGTAGTGTCATCTGCACAGAGGTCATTAGAAGAAACTGAAGTTCCTGTCTTAAGAGGTAAGTCGTTGATAAATAGAATGAATAACAGAGGTCCAAGGATAGAGCCCTGTGGTACTCCACAATTAATATTTTTACTTTCAAAAGATTTACCATTTAAATATAATTTCTACACTCTATCAGTTAAGTATGAAGAAATCAATTTAGGGGTTTTTCACTGCATTGATAGATTTTTAGTTTTTCAAGCAAAAGTTTATGGACTACAAGATCAAAAGCTTTATGAACATTGTATGTTGTTGCTGTTTAACTCACCTGATTATATGCAGTACTGTATGATGTACAACCCTACGTATACACTAACACCACTGTTTGATCTTGCTTGAAACTCACCTGGTTGCATACTGCACACCCATGTATATGCACTATGAACATGAACACTATATGTCATTGATGTGAAACTCACTTGATTGTTTGCAATGTAATACCATGTGCACTAAGAACATTGTATGATGTTGTTTGAAACTCACCAGGTTGTATAACACAATGATCTACATGTACCTGCTGTTTTTTTTTCTATATTTAAGGAATGTGTGTTGATGTAAAGGATAGCCTCAGAAATCCTTTAACAAATTAAGCATTAAAGAGGAAAATGCTGTGATAATTTGGTTCTTATAAATCAGAATAGACATGAGATGTAACACCAAGAATAAATAAAAACTGCAGAAGATGACCATTTTTTTGCATTAAGTTGCTACAGGCACAATTTCTCCAGTGATAGTTTGGGCAGAAGTCTACACAATATGGTATCCATGATAAAGAATGATAGGTACCTTCTGCGCATGGCCAAGCAACTTACAAAGTGGTGTGCAAAAGGTCATACTGATTTTGCTTCACACTGTGGGAGAATATATTCATATCTAAAAATGGTGATTTTTGGCATGAAAATAGGTTACCTATACAATAGTAGCAGGATAAGTAATTGTTGATATTAAAAATTTAGTTCAACCATATCAATCTGCATATCAAATCAGGTTGGAATCTAATGATAAATAAGGGAGAATTTGTGCAGAAACAAAAGTGGATGTGTCCAGCAAGTGCTGTCTTTAACTTAATGATAATGTAGAATGGTAACAATCCACCAAAGCCAAATTCTGAGCTTAATATCTAGCTGCATACCACATTTGGTTAAATCTAATAATTATAATGTCAGTTTTTGTTGAAATAAATTAGGAGAGACTTAAAGATGGAAGGATGGATGAACATACCTAATTTAATTTAATGTCTAGGATAGGACATAAAGCAGGAGAGAATAATAGAGGGTGACAAGTCATTATTACAGCATCTAAATTCTCCAATAAAGGCTTTGGATAATGTTTATTTATATGATGAGACTGATAGCCTGGGATAAGTTTATTGCATCCAGGTGCTAATTTGAACAGGGGTACTTCAGCTTGCAGTTCAGTCACTGGGATCTTCAACTTGTTCAGCACTACATTATTTGTAAGTTAAAAGTTGAAAGAACTTACACATGAATTGGTGAGGTAAACTGAAACATTATTGGTCTCTGTGAAGTGTGCTGGAAAAACTTTGGCAAACAGATGAAGAGGCATAAGCTCTACTTCAGCGGAAGAGGGGGACAAACACAGTCATGGAGATGGATTTCTTGACCACAAGGTCATTGTGAACATTATGGGTTGTTGCGAAATCTCAAGCAGGCTCATTTCCATCTGCCTGAAGGCAACTCTGACTGTGATGACAAAACAAACTGGAGAATATTTATAACCAACTGCAAGATGTCATTGACAACACACCCAAGAAGTCCATCCTGTTTTATACAAGGAGACTGGAATGCAAAGGTTATTCACAAACAAACTGGCAAAGCACCTGTGGACTCTTCTGCAATGCTAAAACAAATGAAATAGGACTCATGCTCTTGGAGTTTGCCTACAACAATCTTGTGCTAGTCAACACATTCAGCTCTCACAAAGCATCTAGAAGAGGGACCTGGCACAGTCCAGTTGGACAACATCACAACCAGTCTCAGACTATATCTTGGTGAAAAAAGATTCTGCACAGGGCTGAATATGGCCAGAATACAAAGTTTTCCAGGAGCAGATATTGGAAGTGATCATGATTTATTAATGACTACATTTCGCCTCCACCTGAAAATGATTAAAAAGCCAAACCAATGAAGATTCAGATTTGACCTTAAAAAATTGAAAGATCAGAGTTGCAGAAGCTTTTCAAGCAATGATAGGTTGTATATTTGCACCTTTGACAACCCTGGACAGCCAAGACACCAACCTAGAGTCCTTAACAACCACATTCAACACATCTGTGACTTGTACAGTTAGCAAGATCATTGGCAAATATCATCAAGCAAAGAAACCTTGGGTCATGACATTTGTCCTTGAACTATGCAAGAAAAGAAAAGAACTGAAAGGTAAAAAAAAGATATAGTGAAGGATCTATAAAATACAGAGAGATAAACAATATCATCAGGAAAAGCATGAAAAAGGCAAAGGAATCCAGGATAGAAAGACAATGCTGCAAAATCAAACAGTCTGAGTAGAAATGACAGCAAAATGACATATCAGCTGGTGAAAGGTCTCACAACTCATAAACAAGGGAAAACTACCACAATCCAAAACAAATCAGGAAAATGCCTCACCAAAGATCAAGAGATCCACAAGCAATGGACAGAATACTACTCAGACTTGTACAATCATAAAACTCAAGAATATCCAGCAGTACTAAACTGCCCTCAGGCAGAAGAAATTTATGACAATCCCATTCTTTGTAAAGAAGTAGAAATTGCAGTTAGGTCACTAAAGAAAGGAAAGTCATCAGGCATTGACAACATGCCAGCAGAGCTCATTCAAGCAGGAGGAGAAGAGATAGTCAGAGTCCTAACAAAAATCTGCAATAAGATATGGCAGACCGGAGAATGGCCCACAGCATGTACTCAGTCCTTGGTCATTGTGCTCCCCAAGAAAGGAAACCTACAGCTATGCCAAAACTACAGAACCATCAGTATGATCAGTCACCCAAGCAAAGTAATGCTGAAGATAATTTTCAATAGACTAAAACTTCAAGCAGAGAAAATTATTGCTGAAGAGCAGGCAGGCTTCTTAGCAGAAAGGAGCACCACAAAACAAATCTTCAATCTGAGACTCCTTTGCGAGAAATACCGTCAGCATCTGAAGAATCTATTCCAAGGGCATTGTCAGGATTGGAGGAAAAACAACCACAAACTTTGCTTTGTAGATGATATTGATGGTTTAGCAAGAGATGAATAAGAACTGGCTGACTTGGTTGAATGCCTCAAAACAACCTCCACAGCATACATTATGGAGATTAATGCTGCAAAAAAAACCTGATGACAAACAACACCAATGGCATCAGTGCAGAAATAAAGGTCAGTGGACAGAAGCTGGAAAGAGTCACAAGCTTTAAGTATATGGGATCAATTATCACAGACAAGGGCTCCAAACCAAAAATGCTTTGCATGATTGCCCAGACAACAGCAACAATAACAAGGCTGAGACCAATATGAAAAGATACCAACACTGCTTTTAGTTCCAAACTAAGGCTGATGCACTCGATTGTCATATCTATCTGTATGCTTATGAGACATGGACACTCACATCAAGGACTCAAACCTTTGAAATGAGATGCTACTGCAAGATCTTGGGCATTTCATACATTGACCATGTAACCAACAAAGAAGTCCACAACAGGATCAAACAAACCATCAGAAGAGCTATGAAGACCTCTTAACTACTGTAAAAAAAAAGCACAAACTGAAGTAGTATGGTCATGTCTCAAGATCATCTGGACTGGCAAAAGCAATTTTGCACGGCACAGTTCAAGGGTGCAGAAGAAGAGACAGACAGAAAAACAGGAGGGAAGCCAATAATTAAGGAGTGGACAAGCATGGGATTTGGAGACTCCCAAAGGGCAACAGAGAACAGTGAAAGATGGAGAGAATTTGTTGCAAAGTCAACTGTGGTGCTCCAACTACCTCTTAGATTAAGGGATTGATAATGATGATGATGATGATGATGATGATGATGATGATGATGATGATGACGATGATGATGATGATGATGATGATGATGATGAAATTATTTTCCTAAGCATAGACAGATTTTCCTTTTAACTGCTGACTGTTGAAATTGTTTTTTTAAGTTCCTGAATGATAACCAGATTTTCAAATTAACTGTGATGAATGACAGGCTGGACTTTTGGTCAAAACCACATGTCAATATGACCATCCCTATAGGAGCAGTAGTAACAAAAAGATATTCAGGACAGCCATCATGGAAACTATATTGGATCTACAATTATGATATCATTTTAATTTAGAACCAATTATGTATCATAAAAAATGTACTAGTGAGAAACTCATATTGATATTTCATCAGTTTGGGAGAGGTTGAGATAACAGCATTTTCAAGATGGCCACCATGGTGGCCATATTAAGGTTATGTTTGCATCATTTTCATTTAAGACCAACCAGACACCAGAGCTCTTCTGATGAAAATCCTAGGTCAAAATGACCTTCCATTTAAGAGGAGTAACAATTGGTATGATAAATCAAGTTTTTCTGAGAAGCCAAAAGCACAAAAGTGGAAGAATATTGAATGATACAGAGGATCAGACCATACTCTCACTTGGCCTAGCTTATATCCTGCTAAACTATAAACAATACATGTGGACCTCCTGAATACCGTATTATCAATCCCATTTTCAGCACATCTGAAATTTATTTCATACTTGGAATATAGTAATATATGCTATGCAATATTTCTAGCGAAGTTTGGATAATGCTTACCTTGAATTCACTATCAAAGTATTAGAGGCTCCACAGATTGAGAGAATAATTTCTTCAGGTTGATTAGTCTTGCACTTGTCAGGCAATAGTGATAAAATATGCTGTTTGTACAACTCCATAACATGAACTTTCTTTTCTGCAAGTTTCTCCATGTCCCCATGCTTTTTCAAGATATCCTTGACATCAAGTTTTGACAACCAATCTAACATTATATTATTTAACTGCTTTTGACAGTCACCATCATCTGGCAACTTCAGCAAGGCTAAAGCATCATTTAAATGCTCATAACAAATGCAAAGTCCCTCCTCCTTTTTTGTGTGCTTCTGCCTCAGATGACAGTCTAAAGCTGTTTGAAACCATTTAGGCACAAGTTCAAGTGATCCTCTAAGGCTAATATTGAACTTCTCTATCAATGAAAGGGTGATGAAAAGATCATGCAATATTTCTACTTTAGAACTTGCTAAAATCCTTAACAAGGAACACAGGTCATCTTTTTCCTGAAACAGACACTGATCTGTACATAGCTCACAAAGAATTTTGCCATCAGCTGGTTCAAAATTTCCAGATGCTGTAGTTGTAATTTGTATTATTTCCTTTTGAAGGTATTTTCTAGTTTCAAATGCACAATCTTCTTGTTCCCTGAGAGAAGACCATATAGCACTTAATTCAATCAGACATTTTTTCTTTCCAACTTTTCCTACCTCAGCAATAACATTTTTTTGCAATACATTTTGCACTTTGTCATAAATAACTTTGTGGTGATTATTTTGGGGTTTTATTAATTTGTCCATGACTCCAAAGCTTTTCAAGGCAACTGAAGTAGGTAGATGTCTGAACAGTTGCTCTAGCAAAACTAATTGATCATTATGGAAAGCAACATCAACTCTGTAGAATATTTGCAATAAAATATCTTTAAGAATATTGATATCTATATCTGGTGGACTTAGTGAAATTCTGTTATGCAGATCTGCCTGTATTTCTGAAATAAACACCTGTTCTGACAGATATGGGTATGTCTCATGCATGAGACGAAGGAGACTGGAATCACCACTATAGATTATCTGACATAAAATTCTGAAAAACCGAGTTAATCTTTTTATGCTTGAATCTTTCAACTGGGAGACTAATTCTCCTTTGCAACTTTGCAGCAATTCCTGTGCCTTGTCTTTGGAAATTAATTTTTGTTGATATATTATTTCTAAACAATTAATAATGTTTATAGTAATTACAGCAAATAATACAGCATTTTTATTTGGACCTTGCTTAATTTTTTTTCCAAGGCTTTCTATGATGAAACAAGCATCTGTGAGACAAAAACTTGTTTTCATCTTTTCCAGCTGAGAAGTACATTTATTTATTGTCTGTGTGTTTGATGTAGCTAAAATATGACTACAGTGCTCCAAAAACCCTTGTACTGTGTATCCATTTTCCATCTCATCACGACAGATTATTCTCTTATCTTCATTACTTTGAATACAGGCTTTCTTCAAAAAACTTTGTTTCTTCAGAACAGGTAAAGCAGGAGTCACAAAATCAGGTATTACTCGAGATGCCCTCGGATGCAAGGACAGAAATGAACTCTCTGTTTTATATTTGTAGGAAAGACCACGAGCAAGTTTTTCTTCTGGAATTAAAACACTCTGAGTCCAGATTTTGTTATGGTTCTGAACTGGTATCAATTTGTGTTCATTTAGGCATTTGTCATCTTTATATACCAGTGTCACACTATCTGCAGGCGATGATAAAAATAAGTAGAACTCAACAAAAAAAACCTGGAAATGAAAAAAATGTGAAGATTACATAATGAAAGTAAAAATTGGAATGGGTTTGCATAATACACTTGTGCCATCACAATGGCCATGTTTTTAAATACATGGATAAGCAATTTTGTAAATTAAAGATTTAAACACATTAAGGGCATTTTTACAATCTGAACAATTTGCACAATGTTCTGTGTAATCTTCCAAATGAAAGATTAAACAAAAATTCCAGCATCAGTCACAGTGATGGACCAGTACTGGAAGATGGTACTACAAGAGGTCAATTTTTATCTGCAGTCTTATTGTAATTTAGCATGACCTAAACATATACATGTAGTTATATTAATATGTAATATATTTATGAATTATCAGTGTAACAAGAACATGTTTATTTAAATTCTTTTTATTTTCTCAAATAATTTCTTGACAATTTGGAAACAGTAGACAACTAAATATTAAAACATTGAATGAGTTTCCAATTTGCTTATTTTAACTAATATGTGTACTATATTTTTTTCTAATGCTATTCTATATGTTAACCATTATTTTAAACTGTGAAAATAGTGATACCCTCCCGGAGTTGTCCTACAATCTGTCAGTCCAATACTTTATCTCCTACTAAACTACTTGGTAGACATAAATAGCCAATGTGAAATCCATCTAGGACAGGATTGTAGTTTTTGGATTCCTCCTCTGTAGTCCAATGAGGAGGTCCATGAAAACAATCTATACAACAAGAGTCCATTTCAGGGACGAACGTTTTACTAGATGAAACAAATTGTTAGGTATTCATCACAAATCTGTGTTTTTTCCCCACAAGTTTGTTTCTTCCATCCTTTTAAGTGCTGAGTATTGAAACCATTTCAGGTGTTTTTGAGAAACCCTACCATATCAAATCTGGTACTGTATTGCTACATTTAGGCTCATTTAAAAGTAACAAAAGAAAAGAGTAAAGCCAACAAGCTTTGCAAATTTAAACAATATAATTTATTTCCCTGCAAAGAAGGAAATAAAATGAAAAAGGACTTACAGTTTGTGAAAATAATCCAAAAATTAATCCTGAAATCTAAAACTATAAGTCCTATAACTAAAAAGGTCTATAAAAATCCAAGTTTGAATCCTGGTAAAATTCCAAAAAAGGGGACGATGACATCAGATGAATACAGTATTATATTGATGTGTCTAGAGTTCCACATTGAATTTTCTGAATCAAGAATAATATTCTGGCTTCAGAATTCTGAAGACTTTTAAACTAATGTTTTTGTCCGAGAAATTGGCAAACAAGCACATATTTTTACAGGAAAAATAAACTATTTTGAGTTTTAGAAGGAGTCCTATTAGGCTGAAATACATTTTTACCAGTAGACTGCTGAGTGAAACACTTGCCTACAACAGAAACTTTATGAGTTAAGGAATACTTTTCAGCAACAAGAGCAGCATTTTCCAAGGTTTCGACCTGATGCTTTTGAAGATGAGTCTTTCTGTCATTAGAAACACAGTTTTTGAACTCTTCAAGTTGTCAAGACTTTCATAATGATGATCATCTTTCTCAACTAAGCACCAAATAAATAAAATAACATAATAATAATATAACATAATAAAATAACATAATAAAATAAATAACAGCTCTTTTTCTTTTGCAAATTTCAACATAAGTTTATCTAGCTTCTTTTTATAGTTTCCAAGTTTTTGCTGATAAGCCTTGGGGACTAATGAATAACCCTTTATATACATTCCTTAGCCAAATCATAGTCAGAACTTTGATGTACTGACAGGGATGCACAGATATTTCTGGCTTTGCCAAAAAAGTACATATAGCAATAACTGACTCCAATGCTTCCTTGGCCATTTCAAATTTTCAGCAACTTTTTCAACATAAATAAAATGTTTGTCTATTTCCTTTCCAATAAAAGGGAGTATTAGCCTAAAATTCCTTGTAATATCAAAACCTGAATTTAAATGTGAAGTGGAAATGTGCTTTTCACTTGCTAGCTCCATATCTTTCATTCAAATTTGAAATTCCTTTTCATCCATCTCTTTTTGCATCTGTCTCTTTCTTTCCCTCTCTTCTACTTAATTGCATTTTTTCTTTCTGTAACTCCAATTTCATTAGTTTATCTCTCTCTCTCTCTCTCTCTCTCTCTCTCTCTCTCTCTCTCTCTCCTCTTTTCCAAATTGTAACTTCAAGTGCTTCTCTTCTTCCTGTAATTGCATTTGTTTCTCTCTTCTCTTCCTGAAGCTTGAGCTTTCTTAACTCCAATTCCATCTTATATTTCATTTTTAATTACTTTACTTTAATGTCAGAATCTGATACCGACTTACTGACCAAAGCCAAAACACTATTATCAAAAACATACTTCTCTACCAAATAATGAATCAAAATGTTTTTTATTTCTTACTCAGAAAGATTGTATTTTCTAGCAACTCATCTTTTCTCAAACAATCCAAATGCTCCTGAGTAGGACTAGAAAGAAAACTTTCCACTTTTGTTGAAAAATGAAAGCCTGTTGATTTCCACTAAAGATTTCAAACAAATATGAAATAATACTTAGGATTAAAAACTAAGTGAATTTTAAACAATGTTTTCTTAAATATTTTAGCCAAAATTCATATATCCCATGGATGTGGCCCCAATTTTTTTTTTTACATGTAGGCTCATTCAAAAGTAACAAAAGAAAAGAGTGAAGGCAACCAGCTTTGTAAATTTTAAGAAAATATTTTTTTCTATAAAAAGGTAAAAAAAAAGTGAAAAAAGGACTTACAGTTTGTGAAAATAATTCAAAAATTAATACTGAAATCTAAAACTATAAGTCCTATCAATAAAAAGGTCTATATAAATCCAAGTTCAAATCCTGGTAAAATTCCAAAATGGAGGACAATGACATCAGATGAATACAGTATTGTTTGATGTGTCTTTGTTACAGTTCCTCATTAAATTTTCTGAATCAAGAATAATATTCTGGCTTTAGAATTATGAAGAATTTCCAGTGAATGTCCTTGTCTAAGGATTTGGCAAAGCAACACTTATTTTACAGGAGAGTAAATTATTTTAAATAACAATTTCAACTCAAATGGCAACAACACAAAATACCTTTGAGCTCCAAAATGTAGGAAATATGACTGACAAATCTACTAGAAAATGTCTATTTTAACCCACGATTTTAAATGACATGATGGCTCACATGACAGGGCTATGTGATCACTAATTTAAACAGCACAAAAAAAAATACCATTTAGCTCGTAGCCCAGAACAACCCTTTAAAAAAATCAGATTCTCATGTTGGAAATGAATAATAAAAAATTGTTTACAACATAGCTAACATGTGGGTTGAACATGACCTTTGTAATAACCAATCATCTTCATTCAGTGTTTATAAATTTCTGAACCAAGGTCAGCTAAAAATAAAAATGTAGTTATATACTGCATTTATCAGGTCAAAACAAAGAACTCAATATTCAGAAAAAAATTCAAATTCCATGAAAATTATCATTATAATAAAATGATTCAAAACAAAAAAAAAGAAATTTAAAACTAACACAAAAATAATTTAATTACATATATTTAACAGTATCGAAAATACTTTCTTATGTGTTATGAGTTAACGTATTCACAAAATAAATACAATACAAAAATCTTGTTTATGGCCTTAAAATTATAAACATGATATGGATAGAATATCATTAAACTCAAACATCTCAAATACTATCATATTAAAAAATTTGGTTAAATCCATAATTTCTTTTACTAGAAAATGTCTATTTTAACCCATGATTTTAAATGACATGATGGCTCACATGACAGGGCTATGTGATCACTAATTTAAACAGCACAAAAAGAAATGCCATTTAGCTTGTAGCCCAGAACAACCCTTTAAAAAAATCAGATTCTCATGTTGGAAATGAATAATAAAAAATTGTTTACAACATGGCTAACATGTGGGCCGAACCTGACCTTTGTAATAACCAATCATCTTCATTCAGTGTTTATGAATTTCTGAACCAAGGTCAGCTAAAAATAAAAATGTAGCAATATACTGCATTTATCAGGTCAAAATAGAGAACTCAATATTCAGAAAAAAATTCAAATTCCATGAAAATTATCATTATAAAAAAATAATTCAAAACAAAAATAAAAAAAAGAAATTTAAAACACAAAAATAATTTAATTACATATATATATATAACAGTATCAAAAATACTTTTTTATGTGTTATAAGTTAACATATTCACAAAATAAATACAATACAAAAATCTTGTTTATGGCCTTAAAATTATAAACATGATATGGATAGAATATCATTAAACTCAAACATCTCAAATACTACTAATATATTAAAAAATTTGGTTAAATCCATAATTTCCTTTATCTTTAAACATCCAAGTTATTTGACTAGCAACATTCAAGGTATTCCTCAGATATATCCATATACTGGATTTGATAAAAAATTCATTCAAAAGTGTTGTTGTTATCACACTTACAAGCTATTAATGATATAAAGGATCTCAAACGAATAATTATTTAATGTTTCATTCAGGACCAGTTATATACATATAATATGTGTTTAAGTGTGAGAGAAAGCAAAATACTAGGTGAAAGACATTGAGGGTTTAATCAGTGCCAGATTAAGCTAGTGCAGGGTCTGTAGCATATGTTATAAAGGGGCCCTAAATGTAAACAATACATAAATATTAAATGTTGAACTTGCATAGAAAATAATAGTATTTTTTCATTTGCTATACAGCCAGATAATATTAAAATTATGTCTGACACTTAAGTAATAGTATTATTAACATGTTTGATAGTTTGAAACATTTAGCACAGAGCCCTTGAAAGAACAGGGCATATGCTACTTTTTCTACCTAAGGATAATCCAGCATTGGATTTAATGAACTGATAGCACATAATACCAAAGTCATTACATTGTGATAATTAGGTCACAGTGACCAAGTTCTGGTTTAACTGAGTTATCCTCTAAGATATGTATCTGCATATCACATCACAAGTTTGGGTGAAACTGACAAATGATCAGGGTAATTTTAATACAGCACCAACTACATATTGTAAAAAGTTTTAGTGAAAAGCATTAAATGTCAATATGACCAACCATTAAGGAGTAGCCATAAAACAATGTTCATGAAGGCTTATATGGAATCCAAAGTGGGAGGTAATATTGGTGTCACTTCTGTTAAGGACCTAACTACTTATTTCAATAATTTGTGGTAAAAGAAGAAAGAGACAACAAGATCTATGTAAGGTCAAATCAATATCATTTTCATTTTAGACAAAATATATAAGAAATATTACAGAGGAACATTCAAGTCAAAACAATCATAAACTAAAAACCAGTGAAAACAATAATTTCAAAAAAGCCTTCAACACATTTTGTAAAGTGAGATCAGAATCATTGTCAAACAAGACCCAACTATATACATTAAGAAGTGTTTTAGTGAAAAAATCCATATTGACATGATTTTTATTAAAGACAAACTAAATATCACATGTAGCTTTTTAGCAAAAATCCTATGATAAGGATTGTTTGTTCAGATTATTAGTGGCAACAACATTTTTTTGTCCATCAAGCATGTACATTGGACTCGTATTTAACACCATTTTTGGCCTCAAAATCATTGACTGGTAACCCTGTTAAAAGTTTTCCCAGCTTCAATAATCTGATATACTTCATAACTTTAAAAATTATTGTAATGATAATTATCATCAGACAATAATTGCTGAATGAAATTGTAAAACTTCCTTTATATTGCTTGTCTTAGGACATGATGTGCCAATAAAATTTAGTTTAACAACTATTTAAGTCATGTAACTAGCAATGCAAATGGCAAGTTTCAGGTCAAATTTCATCAACACTATAGTTTCATCTCATCTGTGAACATGTTAAAGACATACCAAATGTTATACTGGCAATTTCTGAGAAAAAAAATCATCTTCCTATCGGTTTCATTATAGGTATGGACTGGTGTAAGGGTGTTCCAGTTTGCTTAAAACCAGTTACACTATGCCAATGATGGATGGTGTTGGTGAATTCCATCTTTTTGATAGGCAGTTGATTATGACATTACACCCTAACATATATGTCCAAATATCAACGATGACTGCTGAAGATTAAAAAAACTTGCACATTGTGAGTATTGTTTTGTACTGATTTTCAACCACTTGTATTAATATGTGTATCTGTATAGAAAAAGTAGTGATGCATGAGCCATTTCATTGCTATAATTAAACATTATTATACTTTCTCTCATTTCCTCTGTTCAAATTTAAATTAGTGACCCTGAATACTGAAATTTTCTTAAAGAGTTCTTTGGTTTTGCAATGGAAAGGTTGTGGGAGTGTTGGCTATTAGTGTTTTCAAGCATGAAATAGTTCATTGAGATACAATGAGACCATATAAAATTTGTTTAAAACTAGCTTTTCTCAAAGATGTACACAAGAAAAACTATATATGGGTTCAGCCCATAAAGCATTGTGTACACAGACATGCATGATTGAAAACTTTTTCACACACACAGACAAGAACATATAAAATATAGTGAACACAATGATGGCCACAACTGGTTGTAGAAATTATCTGGATTGCTATCATCCCAAACATCTGTGACGATTATGGAAGGTACTGATGAATCTTCTTTAAGATCTTTAGTCCAAATGATTGGACACAAAAAAGCCAAACAATTTTCATATGATTCTGGGCTTAGGAAGAAGAAAGTTATTACACCACATAGAACAAAGCATTGATAGACTATAAACTGTATTGATCTTATTTGTTGTTTTACTAAACATATCATTTATATAGTTGGGCACAGAACCATTATCAACTTTTTTACATAAATTTACCTTTCCTTACAACATATTCTTTCAGTTATGATCTTCAATCCTTCATACATTCATGGATATTATGAAATTTGTTGTCATGGATAATTATGAAAACTAAATTTTTGAAGTCTTTCCACTTGTAACAAATTTGTTTTAGAAGAATAACCTCATATGACACTGCAGTAGTCCATGCAGTTTAAGGTTATAAATTCTTTAACTTTTTTTAGTAACCAAATATTCTTAACCATCTTTTCAATAACTTCACTGATATGCTCTGACTATAGCAATGTTATCAACTTCAACTCCTAAAATTTTATCTTGCATTAATCTTTGAGTTCCACATCATTAAAATGGATATGGAGAATATTATCTTTAATACTGTTATGTCTCTGATGAGTGGTTATCACTTCAGTTATCTTTAAATTAATAACCATTCCATTATGTTTAAACCATTTGGAGAGTTTTACAAAAGCATTATGCAATATTCTTTCAACAGTAGTTTTAGACAACCTAATATCATACAAGATGGTGTCATAAGCATAAAAATCAGTTTCAATATTCACTGTATACAAATACAGCTCATGTATAAACAATAAATTGTAGTGGCCCTAAATGAGATCCTTCAGGTACTCTACAAGTAACAAGTTTTTTGTCTGACATGATGTTGTTTATGTCAACTTTTTGTTTTCTTCCTTTTGCATTGACTTCAACCAGTTTAAAGAGTTACTGTTGATCTTGTATAGTTTTAATTTTTCAAGTCCAATATCATGGTCATCTAGATCAAAAGCTTTCCTAAATTTAACCAGCACAATTCACACTATATTTTTGTTTTCTAACCTTTGATCCATGTTATTATAGCCCAATTGTCCATCATACAACAGATTGTTTATCAATGATTTGGGTGAAAGCATGATTGTCTATCATACAGAAGATTGTTTATCAATGATTTGGGTGAAAGCCTGATTGTATATCAATATACAACAGATTGTTTATCAATGATTTGGGTGAAAGCCTGATTGTCTATCATAGGGAAGATTGTTTACCTATGATTTGGGTGAAAGCCTGATTGTATATCATACAACAGATTGTATATCATACAACAGATTTGGGTGAAAGCCTGATTGTATATCATACAACAGATTGTTTATCCCCATTTTTCCCACTATAATTCTTGCTTTGTGTAGTAAATTGTAAAAATTTGTCAATCAACTTATATATTTTGGGCAGATTTTCTCAACAGCATCTAGGAACCATTTTACTCAAAAAGGTGAAAGGTGGATTCTGTCCCTTCCAAAGCAGCAGCGTATCAGGTTGCCCTCTTTCTTAAAAAAACATGTCATCCATATTCACACAAGTAAGGCCACAGTCTTGCATAAATTCAAAGATGATGTGATTATAAAATCACAGTCTCTGTGGAGGCAGACAGTTATTTCACTTTGTGAATTAGCATTTCTGATTTGCAAGATAAGCTGATCCAGCTTCTCCTGAAAATAATCAAGATCTGTTTGACTTTTGCCTCCAGCAAAAATAATTAAAGATGAAAAGTTTTCCAGGTTAAAGAGCTTGATACCTTGACTGATGGTCTCATTTGTTGCTCCAGAGATACTATGACAGTGGAAACCTCTTCTATGACCCTTTTATGCCCTTCACATGAGAATCTGATTAACAAATATCTTTTGCCTATTATATAAGGGGTGATAAGAGAGGTTGATTCCTTTTGACTATTTGTGTTATGTCTATTTGTTTGTATGCCACTTGTTTTGGATCCATCAATTTATTTCCAGGAAAAGCTTTGTTATTTAACTTCTGGTTTGAGACTTGGATGTAGTGTGAATTACATTAAAGCCCTTTTTGATGGCTAAGATATTACTTTGTTACTTTTTTGTGTTGTTTGATGGGTACAAGTGGTAACAGTAGGGCTTTAGCAGTTACTGGCTTCAGTTTAATAACCTCAGATGTGAGGTTGATTAACTTCAATGGTGTAATCTGTGTAAAGAGATAGTGAATGGTTTTCAAAAGACTAGCCATTTGTTGCTCTAGGGAAAGTTCAAAGCTTACCTAAGGGGTTTGTGTTTGTATAGAAGATAATAAGAGATCAGCAATATGTCTGGTCACTACTGGAGTTCTGGTCATCTGGGATGGAGTGTTGGGGTTCTCATTGGTGAGAAAACTAATTTCACCAATTAATCTTTGATAGTGTATTCACCAAAATTCTTTGAAAATAAACATTCCTCCAGTTTTTGTTATGGTCTTTATATTTTATAAGTTTTACTAGATTAGATGTACAGTCATTCTCTGTAAATGTGTGGTTTTTGTAAATCTGTCTGTATTGATGTCAGCTTTACCAAAGTATTCCCAACCTAGCATCTTTAAAAAGAAGCCAAAGATGGCAGGAAAAAGAACAATGTCTACATCATTAGCAGTTGAGTTAACATTAAAGAAAACACATTCAAATTTATCACACCTTATTGTTGAATAAATTGTTTTATTATTTCTTATAGTCAATAAAATAGCTCTAACAAGCTAATGTTTCTTATTTTGTAATGCAACTCCATCTTTAAATAAATTTTGTTTATGTCTGTGTCTTTTCAATGTCAGAGGATAAGAACAATGACTAAAAAACTTTGAGGCAGGAGAAGACTTGATGGTTTAGAAGTGTCTGAATCCATTTTCTTTTTAATTCTAATAATATGTCTCAGCAGATTAAATGAACATAAGGTAGCTCACACAAAGTCAAACCAAATAAATAAAGAGAAATATTTAAGATTTCACTGTAACTAAAGAACAGGAAATAGTAAGGTGTTGGCACTAAATTACATCCAGGAAGCATTGGTTCACAACAGGGTCCTAAACTGCAAACAAAGAAATTAATTTATCTTCCTTTAACTGAAGACTCTGGTCATTTTTGCTTGCAATATGGGTAGGAAATGCATTTTGGAAGTTAATTCTAAATACATGTACATCCAAACATGTATGCTTCCAAGAGGTTTTTAATTAGCCTGATGTCTAGTTGTGTGAGAAATATTATTTTTCATTGGCTATTCGGCTTGCACTTGTACAGATGGTAAAAGTTAGATTTTTAAAAAAAATGTTTTTGTTTATTTGACTATCATTTTCATATCCTGGCCACATCTTACTCCTAATTGCCAATTTTCCTACTTTTTGCAAAGGTTCACATGTCTGCGTGCAGTTCTGACAGACTGGTTTGCCTTAGATCACAGGCCAAAAAGTCTAAAATCCAGACACAAAATCTGATTCCAGCAATTCCCGGCTGTACATTGTCTGAGGTTATACTTGGAATTTTGATCTAAAACCTTAGAAAAATCTTGGAAACCTTGGACAATGCTGATTTTGTCCAAGGTTTTGTAAACAAATCCTAGACATTATTTTGAACATTAAAAAAACCCTAGGAAATAACTTGGCCATGAGAACTTAGTTCATTTTGGGCTCAGAAAACCTTGGAAATAAGAATTTTAAGTCATTCTTTTTAGCTTGGACATAGCTCAGAAATGTAGCCTTTGAAAACTTTTAGCTAGAAAATGGACTTGGTCTGTTTAACTGTGCGATTAGAGATTCCTCTATATTGATTCAGAACATATTTTTACAGTTTATAAAAATGAATAATGTTTGTCATTACCAAAAAGCTAACAAGTCTAGGATTTGAATTAAAAAATTGACTTAATTAATGTTGATTGATTAATATGGGTTTTACAGTGTACCATCTCAGTTCAGGCAACATGGTGCCAAACATCACATATTTTGGTTTCATATTTTATTTACATGGAGATAAAAATAGGAAATAAGAACCAAAACCTCCATACATGCTGGAATCCTCTAGTTAGAAAAATTCTTAGGATTCATACACTTTTAATTACATTATACAATCATCTTAGTGTAACACAGTAGTTCCAATTCTAATGACCTGTAACCACACAATACAACTGTAAAAATATATTTTCTAACAATTGATTCATCAATGCTTAAAGAGTCACATGATATTTGTCTTAAAATTTGTGTTTGTGTGTTAGGGGAAAAATAATTTAAAGTACCAGTTTAGAAGGATAATAAACTATTACAGTATTAGTGTAAAAATGTTTTCTGACAGTTTATTTGTCACAATAGTTACAAGAATAATTATAAATATACAACTGAGTCTAAAAAGATTGCACTTGTAGTTGATAAACATTTTAATTTATACACCTAAATTCTAACACCTGAAGATGAACTCTTCCCTCTATATTTCTTTTAGACACAAATAGTTTTCCAGCTGCAAATATATGGCAAGTTTATCTGTGGAGGAGGTATCTCTGAATTTCAATTGCTATTCTCCAATTTATTTCTTTTCTTTAAATGCAATTGTAAATGAATTCTGCTTATTGATCTTGCTTGTCTTAAAAACACTAATAATGTCAGTGCTTTGTTAAAGCATCCTTTGTATATATATTTATCAAACCACTCCACCTCACCCCACCCCACTCCACCCCATGTGCATTTCCTATTGTGTAGATTGCGAAATAACATACTAAGTACTTCAAGTTCCATCAGGAATTTTTATTCTTATTTTTAATAATTTTATTTTTTATTTTTAAACCAAGGAAAAAGTGCTAGGGTTGGCAGCTTAAACAGCAATGGTCATGGTCGGCCAACCAGGAACTTTTATTTTTTTTTCCTCTAATGGCAAGTCCTA
The DNA here is from genome assembly GCA_016746295.1 of Potamilus streckersoni. Taxonomy (NCBI): domain Eukaryota; kingdom Metazoa; phylum Mollusca; class Bivalvia; order Unionida; family Unionidae; genus Potamilus; species Potamilus streckersoni. The sequence goes on along the minus strand of JAEAOA010002358.1, from coordinate 3,648,964 downwards.
ACTGTGGACAATCAGAATCTGGGAGAAAATTTTATCTTATAGAATTTTATTTTAGATCATTGAAGGTCCATACTTAATGCTAATAGCAGGTGCTTATCTACTTACTGCTCTCAAATTTAAAAAATACTTATACTGTGGAAAATTCTGGGAAGTATTTCTTTCACATTCTTCCATTGGTTGCAGAGTATGGAATTATCCAATCACAGCAGCTGATTCATCAATCAATCTTGTACATGCCATAATAATAAATTAGAAAGTGGTCAATTGAAAGCAAACTGATCTGTGAAAAATTGCATTATAAAGGAGTTGATTTTTCAATCACCATAAATGTGTTTGCGTTATGTATATGATAAATCTATTACCAGAAATTTTTGTAACCTCCTAAATATTGTACAGCTGAAATGGCAATCAAAGATTACAAAGTCGGAGATCTGGTGTCTGCAAGGTTGCAGTTTTGGGATTACAGAAGGAATTACTGGAAGGATTGGAGGTAAGTTTGTTTCTTTTTTATTATATTACATTAAATTTGAAGAAAAGATAAGAACATTTATTGGCTCTCGTTTCATATGCTGGTTGTACAATGCATCAGCTGTTAAGTCAATTGCGTCTGTTTTCACTGGGAATGGGGTTGTTTGGCAAGCTATAAATGCAGTATGATGTCATTAACCCACAAGGCATTGTGCCGTCAGCCATATTATTTTTGGACAAACATGTAGGCCTACAGTGTTCAGTAAAGCTGATTTTGTTTTCATCTTTATCTCATTGATAGCTTGTCTGTGTTGCAGAACAGGGATTTTTAAAAAAATAATTGTTGTGAAACAATGTTATGGAAATTGAACAGTGTTCCAGCTTCTATGCATAGATATATGATATATAATAATCATAGTAATAATAATAATAATAATAATAATAATAATAATAATAATAATAATAATAATCTCTTATTATTGTTGCTGTTTTTAAAATTTTATCTTTGTACATTCAGTTGTAATTCTTTTGAAGTGAATTACAAGAATATAGTACATTTTAATGATAAAACTTTTTTAACTATGCCCATTTTAAATAGAACAAAGCAAACTAACCCATTAACATTAGTTGAATTTAGAAGAAAAGAATTAATGGTTAGAAGCTAGAACACTGTTTAATTTCCATAACATTGTGTCACATCTGAGTTAATTACAGTACAATGAAATAAAATTCTGAATAATTTTAATAATATCTTTAAAGGGGTGCCTCAGAATCTTATAACTGATTGAATGCATTAGTTTGAACTTGTAAGACATTGTTGTTGTTGTTGGGCTTAACGCCATTTTTCAGCACACGATAGGCTATTCATGGCAGCCAGTATTAAAGGTGGAGGAAGAAACCGGGAAATTACCAGAAAGAAACACCGACCCACCAGAAGCTACTGGCAAGCTTTCTCACATATCCACATTCGAGGAATCCTAGACTTGAACCCACGAAAACAGAGGTGAGATGGCAGTGATCCATAACAGACAGCGCTTTAGACCACTAGGCCACTTGGGGCCCCTATAAGTCACTGACCCAGGAATAGAATATAATCTTGACTGTATTTGTTATCAACAATGTAGAATTATGGGCCCAAATTCAAAGACCAGTCTGTTGTAGAAATATAGCTTTTTAAGGATAAATACCTTGTTTTAAGAACTAAAGGATTCCAAACATGATTTATAAATTTATGGCTGCCAATAACAGTTATGTTACATGTGTACTGTTTGTTTTATTAATTCATCACATTTTATATTTTTAACAAATGTTTCTTTTTACAGAACTGATCCAAAAGAAATGGAAGAATATTAAATATTTTTTAAATTTTTTTTATATTTTTTGATAAACAAGTAAATCAGTGAAGTGCTAAAACCATCAAAATCAAAAAACCATTATATAGATGGATGGATTTTCAAAATTAAATTTAAAAACAATTTTAGCACTAAAGGATCCTGATGGGCATTCTTGATATTTGGACATTTTAAAAATGTTATTTTTACATGCTAAATAAATTAAAAACAAAATGTATTCTTATATTCTGTAATCTTTGCTTCATTATTTTTGGTCTAATGATTTATGCCAGGGAGGTGTCCGAGGAATCCTTGGATAACATGTCCATGGAATCCTCGAACAATATGTATGAGGAATTCTCAGAATGCTTGAAAACCATGGACATTTCCAAGGACTCCTAGGAAACATTGGAGTATTGGTTACAAAAAACCTTGGAAGTCTGATATCAGCCTCAAATGTTTGACAATAAAAACCAAAGACACTGGTATAAAAAAATTTTGTTTTTGGACTATTACCTCAGAAAGTCAGTAATCAATACTCTGAGGTTTTTCCTAAAACATTTATCCAAGGTTTCCTAGAAAGCCTCAGAATATGTACAACTGGGAAAATTGGATCTCAAAAAACTGCATTTTGTAATGCAAACAGAAATTCCAGATTATTTGATATCATTGTAGAGCTACACGTGTCTACTTATTTATTATAACACCCATTTTGGTGTATTTTAAATGACCTTGACAGAGCTCAGAAGTAGGGTACAGCCTCATCATGCCTACAGGCAGGATTGGGGCTGAATAAGTTAATCAATGTTTTTGGAAATTTCTTAGAAAATGTCAAGGAATGTCTATTTTTGTAGTTTATGTACATTAGAGATGCACATATGATAAAATTGATAAGGAATATTCAGATTTGATGATGTCACCAAAATTCACCCATTAAAAAACAATAATTCATGCTACTACATTTTAAACTGAAGTTTCACAGGGAAGAAGTTTTTCATACCAACTTGGTATAAAATTCATTGAATGAAACACATTTATTCCTTTGAACTTTGCATATTTAGACAGAGCAGATGTTAGCATGACCATTTATCAGAACAGCCTTTATAGCCAAGAATATAAGTTAAGCTACCTGTAAGCACATCTTTTTCAAGTTTCACCTTACAAGTTGCTTGTGAACCATGAAGTCTTTAATTGCCTTCATTTAAATTTCATGTTAAAGAAATCAGCAAATATGCATATACAAATAATGTGAAAGCATTCATGCAGAATATCACGGTTTGTTTGACATAGATTATGAACTAGAGCTGGCCACTGCTATGCCATAGGTGGTAATCTGGCCAATTATGTCTCAAAATAATTGAGAGGTTATATTTTGCCAATGCATGTAAATCTTCAGAAATGAAAAATAATAATTACTTTTCCTGTCTCAAGATTTACAGCCATTATGGTACACACAGTAAAGACAAAAACTGCAGTTAAATTTACAACATTAAATATTTTTTAAACCAAACTTAAAATATGCAGTATTAGAACAAGGACACATATAGTAATACATGCATGGACACTCCAGCCTCCTACTCTAGATTCAAGAGCATTCCATGTAGAGATAGTGACAGGGACCTGGATTGGCATTTCCATAAATACATGTCCCAGGCCAAACTTAAACAGTTAAAACTGTCTACCCAGCCGGAGAGGTGAATGGGTCCATCATCCAAACATTTTAAGAAGAGGTACAAGTAAACTATCTGACCCTTCTTAAATCTCCTTCATACCTTTCTTTTATCATTGAGGCAGAAGGAATAGCGAGGGCAGGAAGACGATGGATTTCAATCCCATGTCTAGGGACAATTTTCTTCTATATAATTGGTAACTAGCGGCCTAGAATAAAACATGAACATACTCCCAGTGTAATGCCTTTGTCACCATCATCATCTAGAATATCATCCTTCTTTCACTAGGACTGAGATTGAAAGGGCATCAGAGCATGGAGAGAGGTGGGAAATTGGTAATAATGACAAGTTTTACATAATTGAAATGTAGTTTTCCTTGGTAAGGGATAAATCTAATTATAATGTAAGACTTTTCAGCTAAAACACAAAGTTTTCACAATGTTGCCTTAAGGTTGTAATTAGCTTACATGGAGATATAACATTCAGGCAACATTGCTAAAATATCAAACATGAACATAAACTTAATAGTCCTCAGAATACAAATTTATTAAAAAAGCATTACAAAAGGCACATATGTGCATTGTTCATAACAGCATGTACAACAAACAGTATTATTTTTACAAAAAGATAATGAACAACTTTTTATAACATTGTGCCAATGTTGTGTTTAAGTTAGACCATCAGGATGGGAACAATCAGTTTTATTGTTATTTTATTCTTATTTGATAGAGAAATAACTGACAGTGATCATTGACTTTTCAATTGCTTTATGAATATACGAACTAAAGTTTGCAACTCTTCCTGTATCAGCACATTTGTGGATGAGACACTGAATTATCTGTTGGTTTCAACTGTCCAGGTATGTACATTAATTATGTAATCTATAATTCATATATCTAGTTGCAGAAAGTTACTTTGCTATTGTGGTACAGAGATTCCTTTGGCTGGTTGTTACATCATGTCTGTTGATGCATTCATGCACATGTTAACACCATGACAGTGCCATTTCCAAACTAAGATAATTTGGTCAATCGGCAAACATTTTCAATCCATGCATAACACAACAAACTTTTGGCATATTTCTGTGACCTTTATCTGACTTGTATGAAATATATTATGTTGATACACTGGGGATGGGGAGATGGGGATAGGGAAAAATATTGTGAGGATGGGGATAGATTTACAAGTTAAGGGTTTTTAACTATGCATGAGTATATGCGCTAAGTTTAAGAGCATACGATTGATCAACCTTGACAAACTATATTCAAAAATTCAAGCATAATAAAATATACATTACAACCAAAATTTAAAGAAATTTATTTTGCACATATGCATAAACACTGATATTCACAGATGTAAAATATTAAATTCAGATTAACAGAAAATTAAATTTGGATAATTATGGATGTGAATGAGCCATATAATTTTGATTTTATTATTATTCTTATTATTATTATTCTTTTTATTAATTTAATTATTATTATTATTATTATCATTATTATTATTATTATTATTATTATTATTATTATTATTATTATTATTATTATGCTGGTTGTAAATGTGTTAAAGTGATAATTATGTACATGAGGATTTTGTCAGTAATAAATACAGCATGCATGAAAAACATCTGTTATCAACTATAAAGTCTATTTACTAAGTAATGACAAGTTGGGGGTGGAGTTGAGTGAGGTCAAAATGTGTGGTTGGAGGATACACACAAATGTTGATAGAAGTATTTGGAATTTCCAACCAAATGTGCAAACATTTGTGCACTATTTGTACATGCTTAATTTCTTTCATAAATTTATTCTGAGATTTTGTTCAAGCATTAATTTTTTAATCAATTTGCAGGAGCCCTGAGCAGAACACGTCACAGATTGACTTTGATGTTGAAGAAACCAATTCTATATTTTACTCTTTTGACTTAATAAATTCTGGAAAATGAACATAAAAAAGGTGATAGTAAAATATGTTGAATTGTTTGATTTTTCACAGACACCTTTCTGTTTTTATTTAAGTATTCTTACTATTTAATCTTTTTAGATTTTTATTCAGTTTATCAATTAAATAAAAATTATGTACAGTGCAGAGTGCATTTGTATATGTGTGACTTTTTGAACTAATTTGCATTTATCATGCTGCCTTTCACGTGTGAAAATTTGTACAGTGTCTAAAAGATTTGTGCTCTTACAAGCCCTGTCTTCTTAAAACTACTTCTATTATGGTCAAATGACAGGTCATGTTTCGTTAGTCCCAAATGAAAATAATGCAGACCTGACACAATGGCAGCCTTCTTAAAAGTCCTTCTATCTCTGCTCCTCATAAATGGATTGTAATGCTGACATTTTTGTAATGTTAATTGAAGTTTTGGGCTTTCTATGATAGTAATGGGGCATATGGGATTCAGAAACTAAATTAGCTTTCATTTTTCACTTTTCAATATAGGTTTTGAATGTCATCACAATGTTGTAGGAATGATACTCTGTGATGTTAAACAACATTGCAATATTCCAGCAAATTCACCAAATCATGTAGCCACAACATTATATGACAATGATGCCACAACCTTAGTGCAACACTGCTGTAACATTGCAATGTTGAATTATTAGCTAGGTTAAGCATTATTATCATCTTGCTGTTTCATAATACTTAATAATTATTATCATTTTTGCTGTTCCTTTTCTGGCACTAGTCACCAGACCAATGAGAAATCTCCCTTCTCCAATTAGTAACTAAATGTCTAGAAAAAAGAAATATGATCCAAGTCTGATTCTGTACTTATTTTTACATTCATTCTGATTATTATTCTTCTCTTATTTTAGACTGAGATTGAAAGGGGTCATCAGAATTGGTAAGGAGAAGGAAAGTTGTGTAATAATATTGGGTAAGTATTAAATAATTAAATCTATTTTTAAAACAAAACACTACAATGTACAGCAGCATCACCTAAACAATCAGCAAGATGGGAGGCTGATAACCAGAAAAAAGATGTATTATCATTTGCTGCCAGTAGAGTGTTATACCGCTGACTGTAGGATGATTGGACAACTTGCAGGACTGAAAAGATTTAGCCTAATGTGAAGAAGCCATCTCTCTGGGGAGACAATGAATAAAATTTAAATTAAGAAAAGGTGAAGTGAGACCATCTGAATGTGGCTTTCATGACAACATCATAATAAAAATTATAAAACCCAATCCTGCAGCAATAGTCATAACCTCATGGGCTTTGATTTCCATGACAAAAAGATTTAGTATCAGTTGGAAGCTTATTTGAAATAATATTATCCACCTTGACATGGTCACTGCCAAAATACTTTGTGTTGCAACATAAAAGAAATTCAGCCAACTTAAAACAAGAGTACCTTGAGGGACTGATGCTTTACTGGGCAAAGAGAATTTTCAGGAATTCAAGATAAGATGATTTCTTCCTTCTAAATGTCAAGTGTTGAAACCATCTGGTATTTTAAATGATAACAAGATTTTCAAATTCAGATCAGAACCATTTTCATTTAAGACCAAGTACACATCACAATAAGTCTTTTATTGGAAATCTCATGTCAATATGATCATGCATTCAGTAGCGATAACAATATTTTCAAGATGACTACTTTCATGGATCAGTATCATTTTCATTTAAGATGAAATAGACATCATATGAGATCTTTCAATTAAGACCCCATGCTGATGTGACCATCCATGCAGGAGGATTAGCAATAACAAGATATATTTTTTAAATGGTCACAATGGCTGCAATAGTGGATGCCAGATCAGCATATTTTTAATCAGGACCAACTAGACACAATGAGAAGACTTTAGTGAAACCCCATGCTAATATGGCCTTCCATGTTGGAGGAATAAGCAATAACAAGGTTTTGAGAGAGCCAATGTGGTGGCCATATTGAACATTTGATCAGCACATAACCATGAGAGTTTAACACAGTTTCAAACCTATCTTATATGCAGACAACATGTTTCTATTTTAAAATAAATCTTCAGATAAGAAACTGATGTTCCACAAGGATAAGTTCTTGGACCATTACACTTTCAGCTGTACATCAATGATTTACCACACCATATTGTGCTATTGATCACCAATATGTTTGCAGATGACACAACATTATTAATACTAGATCAACAGGTCATGAGATTAGCACCAAATTAAATCAAGATTTGGTAAAAACATATAACTAGTGTGAGCATAAAGGTATGAAAATAAATGCAGCCAAATAAAAGGAAATGATCACAGGCAACTGAGCAAGAGTAAAAGCTGAGAAAAAGCATTTCAAAAACATGATTTTAAACCTTAAAATTGGCTTCCAGTTCAACAGAGAACTCAATTTCAAAAGGACACAAGCTTTATTTCTATGTAATTAAGATATTAATACAAACTAAATAAAAAAAATTATAAATCTGAAGATATTTATGACAGAAACATTTTAGTATTGAGAGTAGAAATACTGGTACATGTATGATGGCTGATCTTAGAGCACCAAGGACAGGTGAGTGTTGTATATGGCTTGATTAATATGTTGGTATTTTTGTAAACTAAGGTGATCTATTTGTTGTGGTTCTCTCCTTTTTTATTTTTCACCTAGCTGAGGGTAGCATCAAAAAAAGCAGAGCTTGCTGACTTGAAACAATCCACTGCTCAAAGATTGTTTTGAAGCATGTCAGAGATTTCAAGGTGTCTAGGTGATAATTGTTAATAATATACCTTGTAGGATTTCATCGACAGGTGTGTTCAGAAATAAAAGGCAGCCATCTGGACTTGGTTAAAAGAGCACACAATGTATCCAACATGTAGCACCCACAATCAATTTATCCTCTAGAAAGAGCTTTATTACCTGTAGAACAATAACTATCTTTAAACCATGGTACATAATGCCTCTGGGATAAGGGGTTTGTTTTGTTGCACCATGTCAATGAATTTACTAATCCATACCATTTACTCTCTGATGTATTGTTTAATGATATAAGGCAGGGGTCATGGTTGCTAATCAAAGCCATAACTGGCAACCAAATGAAGTAAACTTTTTATCAGTTAAATTAACAGCAAACATGCTGTGAGATAATTTCAAAATGACGAAGCAGATCTTCTTAGATTGTGTCAGAAAACATAAGTTGTAGAAAAGCTTATAGCGGAGCAACATCCAAAAATTACAAGCCATTTAAATATTATATTTGCTCCTCCAAAAAGGTGTCTGAAACAAACCGTGTCTGAAAACATACTGTAAATATGGTATATATATATATATATATATATATATATATATATATATATATATATATATATATATATATATATATATATATATATAATTGTAGAAAGTCTCATTTATGATTGGTGAGTTGACCAAATGAGCTTCTTTAAATGGAGTCATTATTATTATTATTATTATTATTATTATTATTATTATTATTATTATTATTATTATTATTAAAGACCAACTATATATCATACAAAATATTTTAGTGAAAATCCCATTTTGATATGACCATGCATGTAGGAAATGCAGCAGCCATAATAGGATTTTTAAGATGGCCACTGTGGCAGCCATATTGGAGTCATAACAACATCATTTTCATTTAGGAACAACTAGACATCATAAGAAGTCTTTCAGTTAAAACCTCATATTCATAGTCAACATCCATTCAAGAGGAGCAATGACAACACTGGTGGTCATATGGACTTCACATTTCTCCAACTCTCACTGAGGATCAACTAGACATCATATCTAGTCTTTCAGTGAAAATCCCATGATGACATGACTATCCATTTAGGAGGATCAGCAGTAATAATATCCAAGATGGTTCTTTTTTTAACCATATTGGCTGTCCAAGCAGCACCATTTTTATTTAGGGCCAACAACAATATTGAATGAATGTGTGTGTAAGTTTTTATGGTAATTTCCCAAGTATTTTAGTAAATGCAGTAATAACATACTTGTGCTAATTGATGGACAGACAACAGATGATGGACAATGAATGGACAACAGACCATTCCAAATGCTCTTCCAGTCTATATGCATGTCCTGCAGAGCTAAAAAAACAACCTGGTGTCTTTGAATTGTATATAGTATTGAAAATTATTTTTAAAAAAACATAGTGTCTGAAAAAATGAAGGGTCTGGATGTTTAGATTAATGATGGTACACTATGTTGCATCTTCAACAAGAGTATCTTACCCTGCAATGTGCACACTGGTTTCCCTGTAGAGATACCTTTTGCTGAGAGGAATGAGCAGCATATCTTGATTGTACTTGTGGCTGCTCTAATGTCAAGTGTTTATCGCCAGGTAATGTTTTTTCAGACGAGGTGAAATGTGGCTCCAATTGTGAACTGCGTCTCATACTTATAGTGGGCAATCGTTCAAGTGATGAAGACCTTGGACGAAGTTTCTGTTGCATCATGGAACTTTGCTGCAATAGCAGAACAGATCAGGAGTTACGTTTAAGATCTATGCACTCTCTTGTACTAACTGTTCAGAAGACAAGTGATTATCAATTGCCAGTACAAAAAGTTATCAGACTAGATAATATACAACACTGCCATTAGTTACACAAAGTTCAGGAGCTCAGTACCAGGAATAATTTTGTACTGCACTATTTCTGAACATACCACAATACATACCACAGTATATTGCAATATATTAGGGACCAACAATTTAATGTTCTGAAACAGGAGCCCAACACAATTTTAAAGAAACATTCAGTCAATCAATACCTGGAAAAATATTTTGCTTCAATTTATAACAAAATGATACCATATCATATTATATTATTGGAAAAAATGTCTTGAGATAAAAGAAAATCATAAAGATGATCATAGCAATACATCCTCCCCCCAAAAAATTAAATGGTGAGTACCTTATTGCAGATGAATTAGCTAGATGTATATTAAGAGTTGTATAAGTCATAATTTAAAAACTGTGACTAGAGTTGGATGATTAAGCTTATAATATTGCTGACACACTGTAAAAAACATTGTGCTTACATCAGAGAACTTGTTGATAATAATAGGAAATGTTTACACTGATGCATACAATTAATTAACAATACTATTTATAAAATAGGCATGGAAACTTTTAGTGGGTTGCCAACACATGGGCTAAATATTTATCAGAATGATCCAGTAAGCTTGGAACACATATAGTACCTAATTTCCAAGCATTCATCAATGTCTCATGTTTGTACATTCAATTCAATTTAAAAACTTGGAATACTGTTGATGGGTAAAACAATATGCTGCTACAGGTTATTCCTGTGGGTGGTGAGTCCTACATGGACATGCATACTACCTCTTATCGAAATCCACATTGGGCTTTGTGCATATTGTGTAAAGATGGTATCCATGAGCCCTTAGTATGTGTTTTAGATGAAAAATAAATACATGTTAATATGCTGGAATACATTCATCCTTGAAATAAAGCAAGGTAGTGCAAATAACAGACTATGAATATCGTTTCTGCAGACATTAGATAATTTGTTGATTAAAAAAGGTAGTGTTGACACAAAAACCTACAATTTACACTATATTATTGATATAACATGCTTGGAAACTTTGCGTGAGGTGCCAGCATCAGGGCAAAATATTTATCAGAATGGGCCAGTAAACATAAGATACCTGACTCAAGAATGAGAAAATACTGAGTAAACTGATTTAAAATTCAAACAGGAAACATTGCTGTCTTGAAAATCTAAGATGATTTACAGTCTTACAAAGGAATATATGCCCTTAACACATTATCATACACTAGAAAATATTTTTAAAAATTACATTCACTTTTCTTTTATAATCTTAAACTTTTCCAAAAGTTTGGATTTGAACTTAATATCTTTAACAATATCCCATTTGGAAACTACATTGGCATATGAGATTTGTGTCAAACATGTGATTATATGATCATGAATATAATATATTTGTAATATTCAAAACTGTGACACATGCAACGTTTTAAAAAAAATAAAATAATTTGTTTGATTATTTTGTCAAGTACAACAATATGCTGATAGTAGCATTAAAATTATAGCAACATTGCTTATGAATTTTAGGAAATTGGAGTTTGAAAATATGATTTATGTAGACGCGAGATGCTGGCCATCTATGAAAAAGAACCTGCCTCTGCACCGTCTGTACATCGAAATTACAGTGGAAATATGTGAAGATGCATACTGCTCATGTAAAGTGGGGTAATATGTTTTAATATGTTTTTCATTTGTATGAACTATTTTTAATGTTTGAACATGCATTTAAATACCCTCTAGTAATGGCAACTGTTATAGTATAAGTCATACTGGTCATGCAGATGTTTGGTACCAACTATTTCAGTAATGTTGGCTATTTTTTACAATTTGATTGCACATACTTAAAAATGGCAAGTATTCACTTAATTTGGCTCTTTATACATCCATATTCCTTCAGAAAGTCATTATATACACACTGCTCAAAAAGTACATTCGGCAGAAACAAGTGTTAAGTTGCATGAATAGATATATTTAGATGAGGTCAACCTAACGGTGTTAGCATGCTGTAATCTCACAATGAAAGCTGCAGCTGTTGAAAATAAAACTCTTATTATTCTGTTAGTTACCTTGATTTCTCATGAGATCCTTTTCTCTTGACCCAATTTAGTACCTGGACACCTTTGTAAATGTCCACAGTGATCAATAATTTTAGTCTGATAAAAATAAACACAACAAATAACATAGCTTTAATATTTTGTTTTTATTCATCATGCTGATGCAACATAATTGAATTGATACATCAGAATATTCATGTAAATGTAAAATGCAATGTCATCAAATAGAACAAGTAATAAGGTGTGCATTGATAATATGTGCAAAATATATAGATGTCTAAAATAGGCAATGATATGAAGTAAACACAGAAACATGATTATTTTATTACATTTATTTTACATTTAGAGTACCGAAAGTGGATGAAAGTTACATGTCTCATCTCTCTAGTCTGAAGGGAACACCCCTGTAGTGCAGAATTGCACCAAACATTCCTAAGGACTATCAACACCTCTAGGAGACATGTAGATTGGGTCAATATTATCGTATCAGGTACTATCTAATCATAGTATATTCATTATTCATCTTTAACAAATACATCTTGAAAAATTGTTAGAAGGTAACACTGTCCATATTTTGTTGGCCTTTTGAAACAAAGATGTAGGAATACATTGTGATAAGAAGTTTGTATGTTTTAACTTTATATATGAGACATTCTATATGTACCCTATGTTTGGCAATTTTGTTAGTCACAAGTCTCATAAGCTGTCATTTGCCTACTCAATGATGCAAATGGTAGAATGTTTAATTTTCAAACTTTTTTATTTCTTTTGCAATGTTAAAACCTTTGTTTACCTTTATGGCATCTTTTTCTTTAATCTAACCAATTGATTTTATTGTTTGAGACATATTATAAAAACTAGATTGCTCTGTGATAGATTTATCCAAAGCTGTTTCTTTGCAATTATTTTCGTCAGATGTTGAATTTCTTTATCTTTTGATGACACTTTAAGTTGAAGCTCTTGTACCTCTCTTGAACTATTTGACCATTTGACCCTTAAATCCTGATTCTCAGCTGCAACTGCTAACATATCCATTGCTGATATCCCTGATAAAATAAGAAAAGTATTTATTTTCTTCATTTCAGACAAAGTACATGTGAGAAACTACACAAATAACTCAGAACTGTGGTAAGACATCTGTGACAATGGCTTCTCCAGTGTGTTTACCAAACTAGTTCAAACCACTCAATGAAAACACAAAAAGCATAAATCCATGTGACAAAGAGGTACAGACAAGAAAGCAGACTTATCGGATCACTGGTTTCATGAGAGAAAAAAACGGACTTACAGCATCTATTTTTGGAAAAGTAATATCAGGGAGATCTAAACCCAGTGAAAAGTTTATTAACAGTTTATTTTAAAAAATGATGTGAAAACCAAATTTCTTGAACATGGTAAAAGACATGATAAAACTGCTAAAGAGAAGTATTTCCATGAGTGTGACTTTGTGGTTAATAATGACTTTTCATTTTTGGGTACCTCACCTGATGGGAAACTATGTGAAATGGAGTATGTGGAATTGTGGAAATTAAATGCCCCTTTTCTGCTAGAAAAATGACCATTAAAAAGCGTGCAGACTGATATACCAGATTTCTATTTACAGAGAATGATCATGTATCATTAAAGAAAACACATAGTATATTGCTAGATTTGCATATTTATTTTAATATTAATGTCTCAATTTATTCTGAAATTAAACTTGTTAAATTTCATATGTAAAAGATGAATAAAGCTAGATATATTCTATGAGTTACTTGGCCCTTACAGAGTTGACGTGTTTTTGTCCAAATGCAAGCATTTGAATTTATGTTGACTGGTTTCATTTTGTTGTAAAGAAGCCCTCTTCACTGGAAGTTTTCTTGCTATCATAGTATGTGAACCATCAGCTTGAATGGGGTCTGGGTAATTCTCAGCTGGTCCATTTCCTCCAAAAGAGTGCTGAAAAATATGTATATTTATAAAACAATGCAATATATGACAATCAAAAAAGCAAAGTAAATCTGACATTTTATATTAATATCAGCAATGAAACATTTTATATCTATATTTTATTTTAGATGTATGGACAATATAGTCTAAAATAAAGAATGCCTATTCTTATTCTTATTCATGACTTAGTCATAACATAAATATATGCTCCATTATACATACACTAATAATAAGCTGATGTTTTAACCTGTTGTTGATTCCTGCAATACAAGATACAAATATCAAGTGTGCTGGTATGGATTAAATGTATGCTTATAATTAAAGCACAAATATTAAAAGGTGACCTGGATGCCCAAGTGGTCAAAGGCTCTCAATGTTTCTGGTCATTGGCATCTCAACTAAGTCCACATAGTTCCAATCTTGTTCCCTGCCAGTGTGGGTGTGGGTGTGGGTGTGGGAAAAAGCTTTTAAGTAGCTTCCCTTAAGACTGTGGCTTTTCCCGTTATTTTTTTTCATCCACCAGAAATACCTGGCTGCCATGTATAATGTACTGAAAAATGTGGTTATACCATGATAAAAAACAACAACAACAATTACATAAACCAGCCTTACAAAAAGTGTATTAGATCTTTTACTCATTAACATTATTTGCTAGAACACTAATTACAGTTATTTAACATAGTGAAATCTAAACCGAATTACCTTTGAGCAAACTGCCTTGTGTTGGTTTATCCTGGCAATATTAAACTGTTCATGCAGTCGACCACATGCTTTGATCCATCATTTCACCTTTTCAAAATCACGTTTTGGAGTCAGAAAATGTATAAAACAGCCCGTTTCCAACCTTTCCGGATATCTCTAATCTGCATTGCATATTCCCGATGTATATCAAAGCACCATTTTGTCAATATATCAAAAATCACAAAAGTCTGTAATGCAGCTGTTTTTTCACCACGTTTGTTTGTGGGTAAAATTTTATTTTTTGTTTTTTGTACATTTTGAATGATTTTCAGAAAACTTATGATTCCTGGTTTGCTATAGCTGTTTTATTGTATTTTTCACTTTAATAACAAAAGCTTCTTTCCACATTTTTGGGGGGTTAATGTTCCTTTTTGCAAAACTTGAACTAAATTTAACTACTCTCAGATGACAAAACTGTTAACTGTTTTAAAGTGAAATTCTGATTATCTCCTGACCTAAATCCAATATTCTACGACATGAACTGTT
Source organism: Potamilus streckersoni (assembly GCA_016746295.1). Taxonomy (NCBI): domain Eukaryota; kingdom Metazoa; phylum Mollusca; class Bivalvia; order Unionida; family Unionidae; genus Potamilus; species Potamilus streckersoni. The sequence continues at coordinate 3,633,762 of JAEAOA010002358.1, read as the reverse complement.
TTTCTTAAATGGTTTTTTTTTTATACGACTTGGATTTTTTTTTCATTTATGGTCTCTGTCTGGTATATTCCTAAATGATCCTAATATAATAGTATTTGTTCTGCATATCAATGTAAAGAGCTTTCTCATTTGTTAATAATCTTAGGACAACTTACTTGCATATTTCACCCAAATTCCACCCTCAGCAGAAAACAATCATTTGCATGATTTTGTTTTATTCAGTACTGCTGCATTTCAAAACATTGTTATCATATACTCACCTACAATATTTTACACAAGTTAGCTACTACTCTTTGCATGACTCCTGTATCTAATCATCTTTAAAGGCTTTATATATTTTATTGTAGTAGGAGATCAACTGTCATTGTAAGTGGGCTCAGGAAAGATTGGTCTGTTGACCAAATGATCTTCTCATTTAAATCAAGTCATTATTATTATTATTATTATTATTATTATTATTATTATTATTATTATTATTATTATTATAAGCTCTTTCTCATCTCTGACCAGTAGAGCTAAATGCAAATTCAAAATGTAAATTCATTTTGTTGTAAATACCTCTTTTTTTCTATCTTTGTCAGATGGGTTTGAATGGCTGCATTCCAGCATAGTGATTTCAGATGATCGCTTAATTGCACTTTTCCTGAAAAAACAATGATAAAAACATGATCTATAATATGAACTGGATTTCTGTTTGTGTGTGTGTGTGTGTGTGTATGTATATATATATATATATATATATATATATATATATATATATATATATATATATATATATATATATATATATATGCCACCACTGCAGATCAACAATTCAAGTCCAGCAAAGTTCACTACCTTTTAAAAACTATAAACATTTACAATCTATAAAACTGCATGAAAATCTACTAATGTCATCTACTTACGCATAAACATGTGTACTGAATTTCAACTGCTAACAAAGTTTTTGTTTAAAAAAACCCCAAAAGATCAAAAAATGTATCTTAAAATCAATTCAAAAATCACTGTAATAGCCAGAAAATCTAAACAAATTGTTCACCTATACCTACAAAATTCCAGTCAAATTTCAGTTGTCAACATCAAATAGTTTTTGCTAAATTAATTGTAAGATTTTTCATCCAAGCTGAAATGTCTTTATCACTGTTTGATTCAATCATATTTAGTTAAAATGGATCTAGAAGTAATAACTTGTTTTCCTGCCCTGTTACAAAAAAGGTATCAATTACATGGGGTGGGGTTTAGTGGCAGAATGATATGTAGTGTACACAATACTTTTAAATATTTAATCATGTCCTGTGGGTGGAGTTGGTTAAATAGTTTTTTTAATATAAATTTTTAATAACTTCTAAATTAAGAGAAAATGATGTCTGAGAGATGATGTGTGTGATTATTACTGATCCAACTGTCAACAAAAGAGGGTTTGAATGGGACCACTGCCAAGTCATTCCCCACAGTTGTGGATCCCGAGTCAGAACTTCTAACTACTGAAATCTGCACACTGTACAACTACTACATTTATCTCATGATAAGCGCTGCTTCATTATAAGCCTGACTACTTTCATAAAATTATAATAACTACTGTACAGTACTCACTCATTATAATGCTGTCCATGAAGCTGTCAAAAAAATATTCTGTGTTATAATGAAATGGTATCCATTACCCTACCTGCCTTATAAAAGGAACAGTGTTACACTTAAATGCCCTTTTGAGAGTGATGTGCCTTTTAAAGTAGGGATGATCTACTCTCACCCCAAGTAAAATTTATCCATGCAACTGACCCTCTATCTTGTGCCCATCTCTTATCTCCTGGTACTTTAAAAGTCTTTGGGTCATAATTTACAAACTACTGAGATCACCACCATATAACCATGCATTTAATGGGCACAAATATGTAGTGTTCTGTTTTTGTTGTGGTGGTGGGTTAAAAACCTGAATTGGTACTAATCTTTAGCAGTTCTGGCAGTAAGTCAGCAATTTAAATCTTCCCTCTTGCATATAATATCAGATAATTAAGAAATCCAAGCAATGAATGCCAGTTTATTCATTGTGAGACAATGACTTTATGACATTTCCAATGGGACCTCCAAGTTATGCATATGGATTTGCCAAATTTTCAAGAGAGCTTAATGAGAAGATGATAATAATGTCAAAAGTCAGGGAAGGAAAAGTGAAAAAAATTTAAAATTGAGACTCCTAATTATTCAATGCCTATTAAATCCCCTATATCCCAAGCTCACACAATTAAATATTTTAAACTTTTGAAACAAAGCTCCTCTTAACATGCAACAGATCATGCATTTTTCATATGAATTTGAAAACAGAAGTTTTTGATGCATGACAGACAATGCATGAATGAAAATACAGGACCATGCTATTAGACTACTCTATGGCCTGGTGAGCTAAACAATACACTTACTGATTGGTGCTCTCCAAACAAAATGAGGCTTTCAAATTGTTGTAAAACTTGCATTCCATCTCCATTGACAAATTCAATTTATCATTCTTGTCCATCTTCAACTTCTTATGTAGATTCTTGGATGCAGCATAGTCTGTTAGACTGTTTGAAAGAACTTTGGATTTACATGCAGTGAAGAAGAGGTCTAGATCATCTTTATTTACTTCAAATATAAAATTGATATCATGATCACTTGTCATGCTAAGGCTACTGACATGAATAAAAGACAAGTTTTCCACATTGCGAAAGTGAGCATTTAATGATGACACAGTCTTCAAGAATTCATTGTAAATGCACCTGTAGCCTTCTGGTCTCAAATCTGCTAAAACATTAAGTTTCAGCTGAAAACCTGCAAATAAAATAAAAAATAATTGTTGGAATAATAAAGAGAGACTGAAATAATTACTGTCTTTATCCAATAATTAAACTAAAACAGATTATTCACAAAAAGATTCATGCAGCTCTAACTCAAAGGGAAAGTAAACAAAACAGGATTTTCCCATCAATCCACCCCTTTGCCATAAAAAAATTAAAATTTAAGCTAAAGAAAGGAAAACCCAAGTGAAAAAAGAAAACTGGAGAGGTACGTGCTTATGAAAAATTCTTCATTTATCATTACAGGGCAAAATTTTTCCTACAAGTGTGCTACTAAACTTTCATATACAAAATGTCACCTATGATCTTGTTAACTGGATCAAGGTCACCAGAACCTAACTAGAGCTGGAGATCATAAAACTTAGCTAAGTTAGAGATTTAGTTTTTAAAAAAGAACCAATCAAAGACAGTTTGTGACTGACTGACAAAAAATGCAAAGACTCCATCATACATGTTTTATGATTTCTGAGCTAGTACAGATTCCTCATGCTCAGGCTCCAATTCAACTCCAAACTAAGACCAATATTCTCAAATCCTTTTTGAATGCAAAAATCAGGCTCAAGATCAAAGTCCCAAACATTTTGACAGTGTGTGTAGCGTTTATTACAATAAAGTAAGAATCAAAGAATTTTTAGTAATGCCAGTCTCTCTCCTTGATGACCTCAGATTCTTATTCAGTCTTGGGGACCTTCTCAACACATATACATATTATTTGGTCTAGTTTCCTGTACAGTATAACTAAATATGATAGACATATGGAAAATAGATTAATGCAACTAATAAAATAATCAGTTAATTTTTTGATATACGTGTTAAAAATGATTATTCATACAAGTTTCCCTGGAAATGCCTGATGCTCTACTGACTGAAAATTATTCTATGAATAATAGATAAGTCTAACTATAGAGAATTTAAAACATCTATGATACTCTTGAATGATAACGAGATTTTCAAGATGGATATTGGATGTAAGATTGGCACCATTGTATTCCAAGACCAACCCATAACAAGGCTTTTGGTGAAAAGTCCATATCGATAAGACCATCAATTCAGAAGTAGAAAAGTTAATAAGATTTTCAAGCTGGCCTAAACAGTGACCATATGTATCATTTTCATTTATGACCATCTAGATTTTAAAATAAGACTGTTGATTGAATCATCATGTAGTAGTATCATTTTCTTTAAGACTGGGTCGAGAAACGATTTTTAAGATAGCTGCAGTAGTGGTCATATTGGATGTCAGATTGGATCCATTTTCAGTTATCATAAGGAAAACATGCTGATAAGACTTTTAGTGGAAATCCCATGATAATATGACTTTCTGCTTAGAACAAGTAGCCATAACAAGATTTTAATGACGCCTGCCATGGCAGCCACATTGGATGTCAAATATGCATCATTTTCATCTCAGAGCAACTAGATACAGGGTTCAAAAATGGCTTTTTTCAGTACCAGCAGCAATTTTGATGGTTATATTATTTTCAACTAGCTAAATTGGCTATTTTCAATGTGTATGAGCATATTTCGTATTTTGAATACAAAATATTAACAAGAAACTTCTAATTCATTATGTTTGCAACTATTAACTGGTATATAAAAATTGGTAACTCCAATGGCAATCTTCCAAGTAGTTTAAAAGTAGTGATAGCAATTTTGTGCAAATTATTTTGTACTAATTATTTATAGATGGATGGATGGATGATGATGACAGACAATTATATAAGTTCGTCTAATATATGACCCCAGCTGAAAACTGGTTATCAATATTAAAAGGAAGAGTTTTACTGCCATGAAAACCAAATTTTTATGTAAATTATGTTTCTCTGAGAATACTTACCCAATAATATTATGTTAGGATTTTTAGCCTGCTATCTCATGAATCTAGCTCTATTAAAAGATAAAAATCATCTTTTTTTTTCTTCATATAAACAAAGAGCAATAACTCTTGCATATTAGCTTCCCTTACCACAGCCAGGTGGACTGCAAGCATATGTCACATCATATCAGGTTGAAGTTGGTCGTAGCAGTCAATGCATTGGCCTTTAAATTGAACACCAAAGATGTAGTAACTACATTCCAGACTAGCTTTAATATGGTATGGAACACATTCTTGTTCACTTTAAAATAGTGGAGCAGACGTGAACTTAGCTGTTAGATAATTTTTTTCTATCAAGGGCTGGGAGACCAGTACTAAAGGTATCTGCATGAGTGTTGTCACAGCAAGCTGAGAATGTTGCTTAACTTCAAATGGAAGCCTTTAAATTTCCTGGGTCCACAAATATACCTGACAGGCAGTCATTGATCTCCTTAATTTTTAACCAAATAACAAGGAAGGAGCCAAAGGACAGCATCTCTTCCTCCTGGCCAAAATCTACTGATGCTTTAACTTTATAGTATTGAGTAGCAGTAGAAGGTTGCAGGCATTCTGAAGTTGCCAACATAAATGTCCTCAACTGCTGTCTTGAGACTAAATTCAGTCTGTTTTTTTGTCAGATCTGAGTAGAAGCTTTGTTGTGCCGATGTGTGTCAAGTCTTGACACAGTTGTTCTCCTTGCAGCTCTGGATAAGCCATTCCCCAGTGGCATTTATGTCTTGTCTTTTAAAAATGTGTCCAACTCTCCCGTGTGGATATGCAGTGAACATATGGAAGTCTGGCACATCAGAACAGCCAGCTGGCTTGCCTGGTGTATGGTCAGCCTGGTCCATCATGCTGGTGGTATAAAAGACAGCTGAACTGTCACTGGTGCTGGCTGCGCCAAGGATCTGGCTGGATGGGCATATTTCTCACTTAGGTGTCTGTCATTGTAAAGTTATTTTGCTGACATTAAAGCTAAACAGACAGATCTGTCACTAAGATACCCTAGTTGCTGGACTGTCTGATCAAAACGTCCCCATGCTGAGATGGTTGGACAGTTATCAATGATACTATCGGTACAAGAACTTGACTGGACAGAGATTTCTCAATGAAATTTGTGTCTTATTAAGGTAATGTAGCTCACAGTATGGATCCGTCATTAAGATCACCATAAATTGTAGTATAGTGGTGTTTATGATTTTTAATGTAGCTTTAACAATTTTTCAGTCATATCGCTATGATGTCTGCAGAGTGGCAGTTTATAAAGATGTCTAGCACTGGAGCATCATGCCGCAAACATGTAGCATGATGTCCCACCCAGTCACATTATCCTGACTCCAGGCCAACCAGTCCTAATACTAACCTCTTAATGCTGAGTGTCAAGCGAGGCAGCTGTTAGTACCATTTTTGTAAGTCTTTGGTATGACTCAACCGAGGATTGAACCCATGACCTCCCGCATCCGATGCGGACGCTCTAACCACTTGGACACCGGAGCAGTCATAAATTGTAGATGGCCTGACCATTTTCTCAAGATGCCCCATGCTGGATGGATGGTGATGGCTGGATGGCCAGTGACAGCCAGGCTGTATTATGAAATGGATCTGATAGATCAAGCAAAAATCCCATCTTCCCAGTCTTACAGGCCAGAAGGTCATGTTTGGACATGTGGGAAGACTTAAGCATACTGGGCTGCCTAAAAATTGGAAGAACACTCCCTCAATAAGTCAGAATTGCAAGAATGAACTTCAGGTTGTCTTCCTTGACTTATTATGTATTTTGTTTTCTTATTTTGTTGCCTAATGGACAATTGCTCTGAACTTTGAATTTCATTGATTTAGTTGACATTTCCCCTGAAATGACACAAGAAGAGTAAACAAAGCATAAATTAGCAATTCAGCAATACTCACTAATAGAGTTACTCTGACCATTACATGTGCTGACAAAATACACTTAATACATATCAAACAAGTCATGAATGACTTCCTGCTCTGAAATTTTGCATTTCATGCATTTAGTTGACATTTCTGTTTAAGCACTACAAGAAGAGAAAACAAAGCATAAATGATTAATTCAGCATTTCACTAACTTTCTAATATATACCTCGTTACTAAAGAAGTAACAGAATATATACAGTGTTTTGTTTTGATGCCTTCTAGACTATGCTTTGAACTTATGCATATCATGCATTGAGTTGATATTTCTAATAAAAACACACAAAAAGTGAAAACAAAGCATAAATGGACAATGTAGCATGTTATTAACTTGCTAATACCATTTCCATTACTAACAAAGCAAGCTAAAATAGTCAGTGTGAAGCTAACTCATGACAACATGAGGTTAATGATAGCATGGTGTAACACAGTCTTAAATAGACTAAATCCATAAAGTTGACAAAGTCACTCAAATTTGGCAGAAATTGTAAAACTAATGCATATAACCAACAGAAGAATGATTATCCCACACAATAAATCCCAAATGAAAGTTGGATGGTCCAATTTGAATGGCTTGGATGCTGGAAGCAAAATGAACGATGCTATTTAGTACAGCAGTGAAGATAAAAACCAGCAACACCTAGCAGTAGCATTTAGCAAAAGTAATGGGCAAGAGTATTTCCCTTTGTCTGCATGAGATAGACAAAAAAAGACAATTTCCATCTTTTAATAGGACTAATTTGTGTGGTAGCAAGCTGATATTCTTAACATATTGTGATTAGGGAATGTATTTGAAGGAGAAATGACTCTTTCACCCTATATTTTGAAGTAGAGTTTGCCATTTTTCAATCATGAAAACTAAATGTCACAAAAGAACCAAAAAACTGTAAAAACTTTTGACCAAAGACAGCAGGGGTTCTGTCCTGGTGCTAATATGCATGTCACTTTTTCACAGATGATTTATTATAGACATGGTGGATACCTGTAGTAAAATTTGACAACTTGTCTTATGCACATAATAAATGATTAAAATGGAGTTCACCACAAAGATCATTCTGACATAGAATAGGCAAGAGGAAGAGGATACATATGAGCCTCCAACTTCTACCATAGGCATCCTTCCAAGAAAGAATGTCAGGATTCCATATAAGAAGGATAAACTGCTCTCCTAATATGCAGTAGTGAAATGAGGGTCACGTAACCCATGAACTCAACTCAGATAAGGATAAAGAATGACATTCCCTCACTAAACAAAAGCAACAAAAAGTTGTGACGACCTCAAAAGCATCTGATGGCTTTCTTGGCCTCATACACTGGACCCAAAAGGCTCAATTCAGTTGTTAGTGATGCTAGATCTCGGAAATAAAAACTTGAAAGAATGATGATTCTGCATGCCAGCCATTATCTTCTACTATAGCTTAAATCAAAAATTGTACCCTAATGCAAGACTTGCTTAGACTACACTAATCTCATAACTAAAAATTTTTATAAGGCATATCTTGTCCTAAAATAATTTTGAATATGCTAAGGAAATTGTTCTGGACTTTCCCTTTGAGCTTCACTGTTGCTAATGTGTTTCTATATGTACTTTGTATAGCCATGAAAAGTACAAAGTTTTGACAGAAAATGAGCATTGTTAATAATTTATGATCTTATTCAACATCAGTACACTATTATCTAACATCATTTAGATTTGGGTACTCCCCCCAAATAGTAACAATGTTTTTTAGGTGTGACAAATGAAAATTATAGGTATGTTATTATATGAATTCTGACATCAAATGAAATATCACATGGCTACAAAACACAATTTAGCTCATTACCTATAGATGCTCTTTCCCTCATAGCCTCTGCCATGTTGCCTTATTTCTTAAGTTCTCACTTAGCAAAAGAATGACAGGTTTTTGAAATAATGCTTTTCAAGAACTGCAATTTTTTTCCTGATCCCTTGGTCCCAGTCTTTTTTCTTCCAATTTTGGATGTGTCCAGTTCTATTAAGGTACCTGTATCCAAAATAAAATCAATATTATTTCTGATGTCACACCAAAATAAATACATATATGTAATGTACTTTCTGAAGGTTAATTGCATGCTATTCCACACAAAAAATGAAGCATGATGATGATGATGATGATGGTGGTGGTGGTGATGATGATGATGATAATGCTGCTGCTGCTGCTGATGATGATAATGTGTGTCATTTTTTTATTATAATTGCATTTATATATTGCATTTCCATACAGAAATCCAGCAGGTTTGAGCATATACATATACCTGAATATTAAATTCTGCATGTTAGCAATTCTGAGCTGTCATACAAATAAATTTCTTTTTTTCAACCTTGTACTATCCTTTATTGGGGATGAAAACAAGGCCAAGAGTGTTGATGCACTGAGAGCTAGACCATAGATGCTGTTACTCCTGGTACAGGCTTGATTTCTGCCTGGAAAGATTTATAATTCTCACCTGTCCACTTGTATTGAGTTTCATTCTATATAGACTTCTTTGATATGATCATATATCCATACATACAATGTGGAATCCAGAGATAAGTTCTTTCCTCTCTGTCTGGTAGATAATTGTCAACTTGTCATTATAACTTCATGTATATACACTGCAAAAAGATCCAACAAAGAGATTACATTTTTGGTGTTTTAGTTATGGAGGATGTCTGTTTGAATAAAAATTATTGCTTCTAACATCAGGAAGATCAAGAGTCCTAAATATAAAACTATGTAGGTTTGTCAGTTTATGTTTAGTATAATAAATACAATGATCTATTGTATTCATGATGAGTTGTTCTTGATTTGCCAAGAGTAATGCTATGAAACTTTTTTTATTAAGAAAAACTAAACTTGCACTAGTTTTTATCAAATAATTCATCCTTTTTCTCCCTATTTTCAATACTAATAAATTTCTAAAATAAAATAAAAATCCTAGTATAAATTGAACAATTTATTTACTTGCTGAATGTTACTACCTTTTCATTCCTTGAAAATTATAAAGCATGCCAAACATTTTTGTACAGGGTAAAACACCAATATTAGAAGCTGCACAAAAATCTAGGCCTTGAGAACGATCTAATTTAGATTGTTTTGGAACAGAATTTTTGGCATGATTATGTGAAAATTAATAAAGCAAATGTCCTATATAAAGGCAAAATACAAAATGCATTGAAATCTGAAGAGAATCAGTAATATATCCAGTCAGTACAGACCCATTCATTGTGGTATCTGAAGGAAAGTGAATGTCAGCAAACAATGCAAGATAGCAAGACTCATTAGCTGAGACAATTAAATATTTTTTTTTCAAATGTTTTTTTTTCAAGATCTTTTATCTTTTTAAAATGAATATGAGGAAACTATATGGGTGCAATTGCACTTGCTACACCTTGCCTAGCTACCTTCATGTTTTACTCAAGAAAATTAGAACTGTCTGTGAGCAGAGTGCATAAGATAAGCTTCAGTTCTATGACACTAGTCAGTATCTTTAGGAGTGGCTTAAGTCAGTATCTTTTGGAGTGGCTTACGTCAGAATCATTGGGAGTGGCTTAAGTCAGTATCTTTGAGAGTGGCTTAAGTCAGCATCTTTGAGAGTGGCTTAAGTCAGTATACTTGGGTGTGGCTTAAGTCAGTAACTTTAGAGTGGCTTACATCAGTATCTTTAGGAGTGGCTTAAGTCAGTATCTTTGGGAGTGGCTTAAGTCAGTATCTTTAGGAGTGGCTTAAGTCAGTATCTTTGAGAATGGCTTAAGTCAGTATCTTTGAGAGTGGCTTAAGTCAGTATCTTTAGGAGTGGTTTAAGTCAGTATCTTTGAGAGTGGCTTAAGTCAGTATCTTTGGGAGTGGCTTAAGACAGTATTTTTGAGAGTGGCTTAAGTTAATATATTTGGAAATGGCTTAAGTCAGTATCTTTGGGAGTGACTTAAGTCACTATCTTTAGGAGTGGCTTAAGTCAGTATCTTTGAAAGTGGCTTAAGTCAGTATCTTTGAGAGTGGCTTAAGTCAGTATCTTTGAGAGTGGCTTAAGTCAGTATCTTTGAGAGTGGCTTAAGTCAGTATCTTAAAGAGTGGCTTAAGTCAGTATCTTTGAGAGTGGCTTAAGTCAGTATCTTTGAGAGTGGCTTAAGTTAATATATTTGGAAATGGCTTAAGTCAGAATCTTTGAGAGTGGCTTAAGTCAGTATCTTAAAGAGTGGCTTAAGTCAGTATCTTTGGGAGTGGCTTAAGTCAGTATCTTCGGGAGTGACTTAAGTCAGTATCTTTGGGAGTGGCTGAAGTCAGTATCTTTGGGAGTGGCTTAAGTCAGAATTTTTGGGAGTGACTTAAGTCAGTATCTTCAGGAGTGGCTTAAGTCAGTATCTTTGGGAGTGGCTTATGTCAGTATCTTTGGGAGTGGCTTAAGTCAGTATCTTTGAGAGAGGCTTAAGTCAGTATCTTTGAGAGTGGCATAATAACAATAGTATTTATGTTATAACAACCCAGTTTTGGTGTGTGACATAACTGATTTCATCTATGCAACTGACATGCATGTTTTGTGCTAAAAGGTTAAAAGGTGCCTTCCAACAACAACATACACTTCTCCAAGAGAATTAAACTAATGAATCTGTTACCTGTGACATGTGATGGGGGCAGATTGTTGGTGAGAAAAGGTCCACCGACATGAGTATGAAAGTACACGTCAACCACAAACTGTTTAAACAACTCCAAGTGTTCCAATAAAAAGTAATGAATCATTTACAACAAAGTTTTGAAGTCAACACCTGTCAATTGCAAATTTTCTACCAGAAATATAAAAAAACCCACATTAACATGTATCACATTTCTTATATTCTGCCATAGATTTAATTTGTTGCTTCTTGATAAATATTGTAATCATGTGATCTGTCTCTTGGACAACATCATTGGACATTATCAGACAACAAAATGGTTAACTGATTTGCTACAGTTCCTTATGTGATGTGATACTTGAGAAAGAAAAAGAAACTGTAAATAAATACAGAATATTAAGTAAAACAATTCATTTAGAATGAATCCCTGTAGAATGGACCTGTAGTACAAACAATATGCATAAACGAAATGTTGAGTGTCATGTTGGAACAGTAACAGTGTTTACATTCCAATCATTTTATAATAATAGCAATAATAATAATAATAATAATAATAATAATAATAATAATAATAATAATAATAATAATAATAATAATAATAATAATAATAATAATAATAATAATAATAATAATAATAATAATAATAATAATAATAATAATAATGATAATAATAATGATAATAATAATAATAATAATAATAATAATAATAATAATAATAATAATAATAATAATAATAATAATGATAATAATGGTCTATTAAGAATTATCTCTTATATTTACACCAAAAAAATGTTTATGCAATGCATGCCTAAAATTTTGTGGTTTTTTTTAGATTTAGCATCTGAATTAATGATGGAGCAATCTCTCTTCTTTTAAGCTTTAATTCTTGGCATTCTAAATCATCATATATCTGAAATTATATATCATAATGCAGCATGATGACTACATTCTCTCTCCCTCTCTCCCATGCATGCAAATTTGCACACAACCCAAATTATTGCAAATAGAAACAAACTGTGTTTCCAATTGCACTGGTTTTAAAATTAGGGTAGGTAGCTAGGTTTTTATAAATAATGTTATATATATATATATATATGTATATATATATATATATATATATATATATATATATATATATATATATATATGATTAGTATATGTATTGTACTAAGCTTCAAGTGCTGGGCAAACTGGCTCAGTTAGATGCACAAATCAATTTTGGGAATATTTTTTTAAAAATTTTACTGGGGTTGGGGTGGGGTTGTAAGTCCTAGGGTCAGCAACAAAAAATCGGGATAGTTGGCAAACTGGAAACACATTATTTGTTTTGAAGTATTGGCACAAAAATGGTTATATTAAATGTGAATTAATGAAACAGATTCTAGGACTCTCCCTTTATTCTCCACATTTATATGCAGTAACAACATCTTAATCCATCATACTGAAAGCATATCCACTCCTCCATCAATTATGTATGTGAAAATGTCATTGTGATTTAAGCTGCTGCCAAACATCAATGAAAGCATCAAATAGATCACTCATAATCAAGCATTTGTAGTTAGTCATTTTGAGATGCCCTCTTGTCTCTCATGTCTAGTTTCATGAAACTATTTATCATAGTTTTCAAGCATCTGTTGTATCAATACTGTCTATTTCTTCTTTCTCCATTATTTTAACTTAACTAATTCCATCTGACAGGCACTGTTGGCTTATGTAAACCCAAATGATTCACATGAACTTTATGGGTCAGAAATTATTTATTTTCAATGACACCAATTTTTTTTATACTTTTTATTTTTTTCTCAAAATTTAGATCAGTGTTCATCAAATTTAGTCTTGTAGTTGCTTACAACCTGACACAATACCACACTACATGGTGTGAGTGACTGACATGTAACTAAAGTCACCTAGGGCCCAGGGCAATAATTTGGCTTAAAGATTTTAAGAATGGGTTCTTCACAGAGACTGACACTTCACTGTCTGAAAATAACTTCCAGTATTTAAGATCAGACCATTTCTTTTTAACTGCTAAGTTTTCAATGATCACTGATATTCTTGAGTGATAAGATATTAAATTAGCCACTTTAGCAGCCATGGTGGATATTTTCATTTACGACCAATAAGACACCATTAGAAGATTTTTGGCAAAAAACCAATGCTGACATAACCATCTAGTCAGGAGAATTAGTGAACAGATTCTGAATATGTTCATTGTGGCAGTCATATCTGGAGTCAGATTAGCACTATTTTGATTCAAAGGCAGCTAGATAACATTTATATTCTGACAAAAATCCCATGTCAATATGTCTTTTCATTGAGGAGGACAAGTAACAATAACAAGATTTTAAGATGGCTGCCCTGTTGAACACACTGGATGTCAGACACACCAACTAGAAATCCTTAAGTCTTTCTGTGAATGACCAATCTTCATATAATTTTCATCCAGGAGGAATAGCAAGAAAATGTTCAAGATGGCCATAATGGCTATCAGGTCAGCACAAGTTTTCATTCAGGACCAACTAGACACCATTAAATGTCTTCCAGTGTAAACCCCATCTTGGCATGACTTTCTACTCAGGAACAGCTGTAATAGTGAAATTTCAAGATGGCTACTGTTGTGGCCATATTGGATGCCAGATTGGCACCATTTTCATTTATGAATAACTAATGTAACTGCCTACCATGCAGTAGTTTATGAGTCTTTGCAGTTTAAAATACAAAAAAGGATCAACACTATAAAAATATGTATTTCATTCAATAATTTATAATTTATAATCTGTCACCAAGGGAGGCCTAACACTGTCATCTTGTCTGCATTTCAAATCAAATGGAAATTTGCAATGTAAACAATGAGCCTAATAACTTCCCTATCTAGTTCCTAGAGAACTCCATTTTCAGTAAAAGTGTGGTGTTCCCAATTCTACCCATATATGGAAAGTAAAAACTTTGTCATCTACATCCAATATTTGAAATATCTAGTTTTAATATTTCTTCCAAAATTGAACAACATAAAATGGCAAGTACTTTAAATCTTATGTACATGGATTGAAACAAATGTAACTCTCAAGGTTATGGAAAATTTACAGAATTATTAAGAACTTATAGAGGATGATCAACCATTTTCACTCCTATTGTGTGAAGAAAATAGTCACTACACCCATGCAAATATGAATGCCATCTTTTTAAAGAGATGCCATTTTGATTTTAAATGCAAAACAACATGAATGTTATGGGTCCACTGGCAACAACTGTATATGAAATCCTAAATTAATAAATATGAAATTACTAAGTTTTATCCTTTTTTATTTCATTGAGGCTTTTTTATCTTTTAAGTCAGTGGGGGAAGGAGTTTACAAACTGCCAAGACAGGAAGACAAATATTATAGGCATCAAAATAATAGAGTCTTCTGGAGTATCAATAACAAGATTTTCACAATGTCCTCTACAAAACTATTTTCATTTTTAGGTCAAACTAGATATGATAATGGGTCCTCTAGTGAAAACCCCATGGTGGTATGACCTCCAGGGTAGCAATAACAATATTTTCAAGATAGCTGCTGTGTTGGACATACTGGAAGTTCAAGGGAACCATTTTCTTTTGTACCAAGTAGACATTTATAAGTTGTTTGGTACAAACCTAAAGTTGAAAATTCAGCATCCACTGAGGAGTAATGATAACAATTTTCAAACATCATGGCTGCTCTGTTTGCCATATTAGATGTCTCAGCTGAGCACTATTTTTATTTAGGACCAACTTGAGCAATGGATAAATGTGTGTGTGTAAAGTTTTATGGAAATCTTTTAAGTAGTTTAGGAAGAGTTGCGTTAAAAAATCTGTGCTAATAGATGGGCAAATGTTGGAAAATACACAACGATCGATACCATAAATTAGGACCCGCATCTTTCTTGGAAATCAATTTGTGTTGTTAAGTAATGGCACATTTTTCTAAAATAAGTTCATGTTGTGACGTACAGGCAAAGGTACAAAGATGTCATTATTATGATGTAACACCAGACTAATCAAGAAAATTAGCTTTTGTTGCCTACGACCAAGAGAGCTAACAATGAGGGAAATAACTTGTTGATCTAATGACACAAGTAGGAAGATACCCTAGACAAGCTTAAAATTAAATTGGGTCAAAATCATTAAAATAAATGTGCACATTATCCCTTCCAAATCTTCATACAAGAAAAGTGTCTTGAACACCCAAAAATAAGTGTTCATGTTTATACCACCTGTGATATTTCTGCAAAGAAATTGACCTGGTTGAAATAAAGTCGTCTACTTTCAATATTTAAAAATGCAACCAGTTTGTTGGTGGAAAAATAGTATGCTTAGAATGAAAACGGCAAGCTTGACATTAAAATGGTTAAAATTATTAAATATTATTTTCATATTAAAGACTTTACTCTCAACACAGACCTATTGATTACATGATTGTCACTGTTGCTGTGTCAAGCCTGCATCGATTGCCAAGGCTGTGATTATCGTTTGACACTTTGCCAACTTAAAATGAAAAAGAAAAACAAGCAAACAAGAAACCCAAAGCAGACGCGAGCCTAATGAACGTCAAGATATAAAAAAAAAAACCACTTTAAACATGCATAGATAATAAACACAAAACAAATTGATGAAACCTACCCCCCATTTGCACTGCTTGTCTGCAAAGGCCATCAAACTCGATTGCTTGTTGCGTAAAGCTACCAAGGTGTCTTCCATATTTTTATAGGGGTAGCAAGATAAATATATATAGTCTAGAATTTTTTTTAACAAACTTCATATTCCAAAATTTACATTTTAATTTGTGTCAAGATAAAAATAAATACCTTCGCATTATATCACGCACAAACTTTAAAAAGTGTTTTAAAAAAAAAGAAGAGAAAAGAATATCGTAGCCCTCGTATAAATGGAAAGTTCCCCAGAGTTCAAGTCTTTAATCTATTTCTGCAAAGGTACTGACCTCGTTAAAATGAGGTTGTCTACTTTCAGTATTTAAGTTAGTGATCATTGGCTGATCATTATCACAAGTCAAAGGTGACAATCTGCTTGCACGAGTTGATGACGATTGTCACTCGTGGTTTGCGACGATGACGGAAACCAGGTTAGGAGAAGTCAGGTTCTAAGCAAGGAAGTAAATAACATTGTCAATGGAAACAAACCAAGTTCAAAAAACCTGTCCGTCCCGGGCGAGGTGCGAATTTTCACACCTAGAAGTACACGCCAACCAAGCAGTCGGAGAGGACAGAATACTTTCCAAGCATAATCTCTCTGCTTGTACTCTCTCCCACGTAGAGGTGCATGTTCGATTGATTTAATACAGACTTTGGGTGTTCTAATATTGTGATAACATAGATGAATAACACAAATATTATTCTTCAATAACAACTACATGTAATGCAACACATGCCTGAGATTAAGGTCCGTATTTACGAAATAAATTTGAAGTAAATATGTGACACATTAAACTTCCGCAAGCCTCTTTCATAATAATTTGGCCAATGTTTGTATTGACAAAGATTGCCTTGAAGATATTTTAACCGATTTAAAATACATAAAAATCGAATAGGGAGCAACAGCGAAAGGAGTCAGATTGGAATCGTCAGTAGTATATGGGGATACCGTAGCGTCAATGGGAGTTATCATTAAAATATGGCCTGGGATACTATAGCGTCAAGATTTTTTTTATGAAACCAGGAAAATTCAACACAATTTCTTATTTCTTTGTCACCAGTGAGTGAAGTGGAAAGTATAAAGGTATTATTTTAAAATTAAATTCATGAAAAACTGCGGAGACACAGGCCGTGGAGTTCTGTAAAATGCATTCGCAAGATAAACGGTAGAAAAAAATAAATAGTTTTTGAAGCATTATTATAGATCTGTGACGTTCTTTTTTTGTGGCCAAAATTACTTTTGTGGCAAATTTATTTTACTTTTACTGGTTTATAAGGGCACATCCTATACTGTAGATTATCAGCCGCATTCTATCGGGCTACCTGGAAATCATGCAATCGGCAATGACGCAGATAAAGTACCCGTAGCTCCAAGCGCCAATAAAAATTTTCGCCATGGATGTTTACAACGATAACAACACCATCATGGAGATTATTGTTCATCAGTCACATATATGTTAATTTTTCATCTGTATTCCTAAGGTTATTTTCGGAGTCAAAGAAACAGTCGTGTTAACCCGTAATGTAATACTACCAACGATGCAATTTGGCTTGATTAATGTGCTGCTGGTGGTAAAATTGGGTTGTCAACCTTGACATGATGCCTACATGCGTTAATCCTTTCAGTGGACACCTATTTTTTTTTTTTGTCGTCGTTTATGCAAATATATACACAATGCCTGGTTGACAGGGGACGTTGCAAAAAGAAGGAATATGATTAAAGAAATACCAAAATGCTCACTGTGTAAAAATCACGAAGTTTCAAAGAGGCATGTAATAATGTACTGCCAAACAATCAAAACTGAAAGGGATGAAATTATTAATATTATTAAAAAAACATGGTGTTTTTAAAATAGGGAAATTATTATACTTAGATGGGGAATACTATAGAACTGATTATATGAAAAAAAAAGTTTTATACTGTTAACAATGAAAAAATGTGGGAAGGTTATTAGTATAAGAAGAAGACTTTGTTTTCAAATGTATTTTTTTAAAACATATACTAATATGGTTTATATATATTTATAGATAACTCTACATGTGGAAGAAGTACGATACAAGGATGTCGTAGGGATATATCAAATGGCGTTACGCAAAGTGGGCAGGCCTGCGGAAGAGCCTCAGAAAACACCATGTGTAGATTTATAACTATATAAATCTTTTGAAACCTTTATTAAGAATTTTGGAAAAAATGGAAGGAAATGTGGTGCAAACATAAAAACAAATGGCACCCTATTTCCCTAGCAACAAATTGAAAGAGAAAAGGTAGACGGAGCACCATATACACACACTACAAAACACAAGGAATTTATTATTATTATTATTATTATTATTATTATTATTATTATTATTATTATTATTATTATTATTATGAACTAAATTAGCACACCGTCAAACCTAAAAATTGGGGAGGGGGACATTTGTCTGGTGCCCTCCCCCCCCAAAAAATAGAACTGCAACCAGAAGTCCTTCTGCACTTCTGCAGGTCGGAAGCCAAACCAACTTCGAAGAATAGCTAAATATCGTGGGGAATACAGATACACATGAACTTTTTAGATATTTTGTTTTTCGGTTAAGTGTGGGGGTATCTGTCTGGTACCCTCACCCCCAAAAAAAGCAGAAACGTCTAGAACACCATCAAATAAGTCGCCAGTTTTCAAGTGATACATGATACTCAGAAGAAATATAGCTAATATATCAACAAAATATGGTGCATAGACGCTCATGAAAAACAGTTAAATTATAAACATCACTACCATTAATAATAACATTTAAAGAAAAAAGAACATTTAAAACCGAAACAAGAATGAAAAATAAAAAACGAGAAACAATATTTTAAATAAATAACTGTGGTTAAATTTCAAATATGCACTCCCTTTTCAAAGAAATATACAAAATGAAGAATTTTGAAGCACATTTCGCACTAGTTATTCGTTTCTTTTTCGAAGCCAAAATTACGTTTTTATAGCACTTAATAGCATTTTCGAAATATATATTTACAAAAATACATGAAGGTGCGATGGTACCTTTATAATTCATGTACTACGTGAACTACTGCACATCATAGGAGGGTGGGATGAACACAACAAATGTTTGTGTGGAGTTTTGATTTTAATTTAAGTTCTCCGAAATAGATATGTACGTATAATCTTCCTCTCTGTTCTCGTTGTTATTGTTTTTTATGCATGTGTCGTAAATGAATGAGTTCGCGATGTTCTGTGTCGAAATGAATGAGATGGCGATGTTCTGTGAGTTTTGACATGCAATTGCTCAGGATGAAAGTTCTATCAATGTACGAAGTGATGTAAAATATGTAGAAATGAATGTGGTACTGAATGTTCATTACTAAAACGATATGGAACATTTCAGAGTTTATTCTGTAAAAAAATATTATGACGTCTCAATGTATTGCAAAAAGCTGGCATTTTTGGGTTCAAAATCTACATGCATTACACAAAGATGGCATGTTAAAATTTATGTCTTAATGTATTACCTTATCCTGACATTTAAAATTTAAAGTCTCAATGTATTACACAAAGCTGGCATTTTCAAATTGAAAGTCTCAATATATTATACAATGTTGTTCTGGAGACATAGTACAAAATAAATGCAGCCGCTAGTGAGGGGTAAATTATTATATTTTTTTTCACAAATATCCTGGCCGCTGGTTGCGTTAGCCGGGTGGCTGTTCGTGAGGGGTAATTTTGAAAGGGAAATAGATGGACTCACTGCGGAAGTCTACCATAGATTCCAAAGTTTGTTAACGCAAATATAGAATTCTTATATAATAATATCCTTTTATCTAATAATAAAATGACAAAAAATGAGGGAAGGGATAATTTTGTTAATTTATAAGGAGAAAGGGGGAAAGAAATGATTTAAAAAATTGGAGGCCCATCTACCTCCTAAATATTGATTATAAAATTTTAAGCAAAATATTAGCAAATAGGGTTAACAACTGTATGACAAACATCATAAATGAAAATCAAACATGTGGATCTAAAAGGAGGGATATCCAACGTAACATTTTAAATATAAAAAGAATAATAGAATACATTAAGGGGAATAATAAGATAGGCGTCGTTGTGCTAATCGCTCAGGAAAAAGCCTTTGACAGAATTGAATACATCTATATAGAGAGAGTACTTGAAAAATTTGGTTTTGGAGAAAACTTCCAAAGATGGACTAAAATCCTGTACAATAATATAACTGCGCGAGTACAGGTGAATGGAGATGTTACGGATAAATTTGATATATAAAGATCAGTGAGACAAGGATGCCCACTATCAATGCTATTATATGTAATAGCAATAGAAATTCTAAGCATAAAAATAAGAAATAATAGTAGCGTAGAAGGGATACATATACCAAATTCGAAAAGTGAAATTAAAATACTTCAACATGCAGACGATTGTACAAACGTTATAAGAAACCCCAATTCTTTCAAACACTTAATGAAAGAATATGAAAATTTCGGCAAAGCATCGGGTTTCAAGATAAATCATGAAAAGACAGAACTCTTAAAAATAGGTAACTGGAGGGGCAATCACCCAGGATTGCCTCCCCATTATATAAAAAGAACGGTAAAAGCCCTAGGTATTTACGTTGGGCAAAATGAGGAAAAGGAAAACTTTAAACAAGTAATAGATAAAAAAAAAAATGAATCACTAGTAATATGGGCACAAACGCCATTAAGCATTATGGAAAGAGCCCAAGTGACAAAATCATACTTATACTCAAACATAAACTATATTTTAAAATCAAATGATTTAGTTAAAAAAGACTTGGAATATATATATATATATATATATATATATATATATATATATATATATATATATATATATATATATATATATATATATATATATATATATATATATATATATATATATATATATATATATATATATATATATATATATATATATATATATATATATAAGATATATATGGGGTTTTTAAACGCACTACATCTAAAAAGATACTTTATATAGATCAAAAAATAATGGGGGGTTAAACTTACCAAGTTCTATGCTAATGAAAACTTCTAATATAATTAACCGTTTTAAAATAATAAAATCTACACCAACAATGCCATGGGAGGGA
Organism: Potamilus streckersoni; assembly: GCA_016746295.1. Taxonomy (NCBI): domain Eukaryota; kingdom Metazoa; phylum Mollusca; class Bivalvia; order Unionida; family Unionidae; genus Potamilus; species Potamilus streckersoni. Next base: position 3,612,755 of record JAEAOA010002358.1, on the reverse strand, counting down.
ATTTATTTATATAGGTTTGGGTTCGTTTTAAAAAATAACCAAGAGATCTATAGGAATAATAAATTAATTAAACTTTTGGAAGTATCTAGAAATTTTAAATATATAAAGGATATAATTTTTAAATATAGGGATGTGAATGAAATATGGGAGGGGGAAAATTAAACAACATATGAAGTAGTAAGAGAACTAGATTTTAGAAATAAAAGATGTAAGATAGAAACGGAAGTATGGGGTGTAAATTGGGGAAACATTTGGAAAACGTGGGTAAATACAAATTCTTTAAAAATTCAGAGTATCATTTTTAAATACTTACACAACGCCTGGTTGACAGGAGATATAGTAAAAAGAAGGCATGTGATTAAGATAATACCAAAATGCCCATTATGTAAAAACTACGAATTTTCAAAAAAGGCATGTAATTTTGTATTACCAATCAATCAAAAATAAATGTGATGAGATTATTAATATTATTAAAACATATGGTGCTTTTAAAGTAGGGAAATTATTATACTTAGATGGGGAATATAATAGAACTAATTACATGAAAATAATAAGCTTCATACGGTCTAGAATGATAAAATGTGGGTAGATTATTAGCATAAGAAAATAACTTTACTTTTAAATACAATTTTCATTTTTTTTGTAATTTTCGTTTACATAACATACATTAATATATGCTTTTATATATTTATAGATAACTCCACACATGGAAGAAGTACGAGACAAGGACGTCATACGGCTTATCACATGAGGTTACGCGAAGTGGGCAGGCCTGCGGAAGAGCCTCAGAAAACACCAAGTGCGGACTTATAATTATAAATATATTTTGGACCTTTTTATTAAGAAAATTGGACAAAAATGCAGGGAAATGGGGTGCAGACATAAAAATTTGGCTCCCTCTTTCGCTAGCAACAGAATTGAAAAGAAAAGGTAGACGGAACATCATATACACATACACATACTAAAAACACTTGGAATTTTAAAAAAAATTAATAGCTAAATTAGTACACCGTCTAATCTCAAAATAAAAAATTCAAAAATTTAATAAAAATAAAATAGAATTGATTATTTAAATGAATGTAGAAATAGAAATAAATTATATGCATCGAATAGAAAGAATGTATGAATGAGTGAAAGAAGAAGGAGAGGATGAGAAATGAAGGAATATGATGCATATAATAAAATAGACAACTGGGAAAATATGTTATAGAAGGCTGTCCTAACAAGAAAGCAAATTATAGCAACATACAAGAGCACCAAACATATAGCACACATAGGACGTAGGGGACCTCTAGCCAAGGTCACCAAACAAATTAAGTGAAATGATTCCGATAGGGAAAATGAAGCCCTATCGGAGGAATGAACCTTTAGAAAACAATAGGGAAAATACCCCGTCAAAAATTTTCAATAAATAAGTTTTTGATCAAAATTTTATAAATAAAAACATATCTATATATCGGTGGGAATACAGATACACATGAACGTTTTAGATAGTTATTTTTTCGATCAAGTGTGTGTGTGTGTGGGGGGAGGGGGGCATCTGTCCGGTGGCCCCCCCCCTCAAAGAAAGCAGAAACGTCTAAAACACCATCAAATAAGTAACCAGCTATCAATTAATACATGATACTCAGATGAAATATAGCTAATATTCGGACAAAATATCAACAAAATATGGTGCATAGATGCTCGTGAAAAACATTAAAATTATAATCATCACTACCATTAATAACAACATTCAAAAAAGAACATTTAATTTCCAAAACAATAATAAAAAATAAAAACGAGAGACAATATTTTACATAAATAATTGTGTTTAAATTTAAAATATGCACGCCCTTTTCAAAGAAATATACAAAATGAAGAATTTTGAAGCACATTTCGCACCAATTATTCATTTCTTTTTCGAAGCCAAAATCACGTTTTTATAGCACTTAATAGCATTTTCGAAATATATATTTAAGAAAATACATGAAGGTGCGATGGTAGCTTTATATTTCATGTACTACGTGAACTACTGCACATAAGGGAAGGGGGAGAACGCAATAAATGTTTGTGTGGAGTTTTGATTTTAATTTAAATTCTCCGACATATATATCTACGTATAATCTTCCTCTCTGTTCTCGTTGTTATTGTTTTTTTATGTATGTGTCGTAAATGAATGAGGTCGCGATGTTCTGTGTCGAAATGAATGAGGTCGCGATGTTCTGTGTCGAAATGAATGAGATATCGATGTTCTGTTAGTTTTGATATGCAATTGCTCGGCTGAAAGTTCTATCAATGTACGAATTGATGTAAAATATGTAGCAATGAATGTACTACTGAATGTTCATTACTAAAACGATATAGACAATTTCAGTTTATTTTGTATAAAATATTATGACGTCTCAATGTATTACACAAAGCTGGCATTTTAGCGTTCAAATTCTAAATGAATTACACAAAGATGGTATGTTCAAATTTATGTTTAAATATATTACACTATCCTGACATTTTAATATTACAAGTCTCAATGTATTACACAAAGCTGGCATTTTCAAATTCAAAGTCTCAATATATTATACAATGTTGTTCTGGAGACATAGTACAAAATAAATGCAGCCGCTAGTGAGGGGTAAATTATATATTTTTGCACAAATATCCTGGCCGCTGGTTGCGTTAGCCGGGTGCACTTTCTCTTTCTTTGGGGCACCAGACAGATGCCCCACCCCCTACTTAGCCGAAAAAAATATTTAAAAAGTTTATGTATTCGTGTTTACCCCCCGATGTGTTGCTATGTTTTATTTACTTATTTGATTCCAAAAAAAATTAATTTTTATTAAATTAAATTTTGTTGGGGTATTTTGGTCCCTAGTGTCTTCTAAAGGTTCATTCTTCCGATAAGGCTTTAATTCCCTTATCGGAGTCATTGCCCTTTCTATATTAGTTTACCTTGGCTAGAGGTTCCCTATGTCCTGTGTTTGCTATGTGTGTGATGCTTATGAATGTTGCTATATATTGTATTCTTGTTAGGACAGCCTTCTAAACCAAATTCATCTAGTTTTCTATTTATATTATATGCATCTCATTCTTCTTATACATTCTCCCCTTCTTCCTTTCATACTTTGTTCCAAATACAGATGCATATAATTTATTAATTAATTTATTTATATATTAATATATTAATTAATAAATTAATTTATTAATTCCCATATGATTTATAAAATTATTTTATTTGTAATTTTGAATTTTGAGGTCAGACGGTGCGTTTTACTTATTTCAAGTTTTAGATCCTAATGTTCATGTGTGCGTTTGTATTGTTCCGACTGCCTTATTAAGTAAAATTTCTGTTGTTATGGAGCCAGGGTCACAAAGTTTTTAAATTCGGACCCTGCCTTCCCACATTTTTCCTAAATTTCTGATAAAGGGGCCGCAAAAATTTGGAGTAAGTCCACACAGGTTTTTTTTCTGAGGCTCCTTACAGGCCTGCTCACTTCGCGTAGCACCATGTGACATAGCCCTGCGTTGTCCCTTACTTCCTCCATGCGTGGAGTTACCTGTAAAAAATGGTAATTGCATATTATATTTACCTAAAGTACAGTTAAATACATTTAAAAGGAGAATGTCTGTTTTCTATTTCCTTATGCTAATAACTTGGCCACATCTGCTTATTGTATTTAGAATAAAACTTCTTATTTTCATATACTCCGATTGACTACAATTTGTGTCTAGGTATAGTAGTTTTTCTATTTTATAAACCCCATATTTTTAAAAATATTTATAATTTCTTCCCGTTCATTCTTTATTGTTTTGCATTGCACTATAACATGCTTCCTGGTAAAATCAAATTTCTTACATGGCGGACATTTTAGTATAGTTTTAATCATTTTTCTCCTTCTCGCTATGTCTCCAGTTAGCCATGCGTTGTGCAGGAATTTAAAGATTATACTTTGTATTTTTAAGGAATTTATTCTAGCCCATAATTTCCAGATGTTTAACCAATTAACCCCAACCCTTCATTTTCAATCTTACATCTTTTGTTCTTAAAGAAGAGTTTTCTTTTTACTTTATAAGAATTATTTCCCCCCCCCTACAATTTCTATATCTCTATATTTTAAAATAATATCCTTTATGTATTGTACTTTTTTGGAATTTCAATTGTTTTACTAATTGTGTTATTCCTATATATTTCTTGTTGATTTTTTTTAGTGCATAGCCAAACCAATATAAATATATCCCTTCCCATGGTTTCAAAGTTTTGGGTCTAATAACTTTGAAACGTTCTATAATATTTGCAACATTTTTAATAGTTAGACACGGTAAATTTAATCCCCCTTTTTCCATAGCTCTATTCAGAGTTTCTTTCTGGATATAGTGGGTTTTAAAATTCCATATATAGTTAATTATTTCGTTATCTAATTTCTCTAAAATATTATTGTTAAAATCAAATGATTTTAAAATATAATTTATATTAGAATGTAAGTACGTTTTTGCTTTTTGCGCTATTTCCATTATACTTATCGGCATTTGTGCCCAGATTTCGAGTGACTTTTGGATTTTATTTATTATTTGATTATAGTTTTCTTTTTCTTCATTTTGCCCAAGGTACACTCCTAGGGCTTTTACTGTTTTCTTAATGTATTGAGGGGGCAATCCAGGGTGATTCCCTCTCCAGTTACCTATTTTTAATATTTCTGTTTTGTCGTGATTAATTTTTGACCCCGATGCTTTACCAAATGTTTCGTATTCCTCCATCAAGTGTTTAAAGGAATTCGGGTTTCGTATAAAGTTTGTACAATCATCCGCATGTTGTAGCATTTTGAATTCGTCTTTCAAATTAGGTATGGGTTTCCCTTCTATTTTATTATTATTCCTTATTTTAATACTTAAGATTTCTATTGCTATTACATATAATAGCATAGACAGTGGGCAACCTTGGCTCACTGATCTTTGTATTTCAAATTTTTCCGTCATTGCTCCGTTAACATGTATTCTAGCAGTTATAACATTATATAGGATTTTGGTCCAATTCCGGAAGTTTTTTTCCGAAACCAAATTTCTCTAGTACTTTCTCTATATAGTTATGTTCAATTTTGTCAAACGCTTTTTCCTGATCAACTAGCACCATAGCGCCAGTCTTGTTATTTGTATGAAAAAAAAATCTATTATGGTTTTGATATTCAAAACATTATTTTGTATATCCTTACCTTCTGATCCACAAGTTTGATTTTCATTTATAATTGTAGGCAAACACTTTTTAACCCTATTTGCTAAAATTTTGCTTGATATTTTATAATCTATATTTAGAAGGGAGATGGGCTTTCGTGAGGAGTAATTTTGAACACAAATTTGTCGGTGCCGTAAGAAGCGGGTTGCCTCTGGTGAGGGGGAGGGGGCGTTCAAGAGGGAGACTTATATATATATTATGCCGTCCATACCTATACACATATATAGCAAACACACAATATAGTAAACACATATAACACTCACAGACGTACATGACCCTGGCAAGGATCACTGGAAACAAAAAAGGGATGAACCTTTCTGATCTGATGAATGACATATCTTTGGTTTTGTTTTGCAAAACCTTTTGTATTTTTGCTTTATATTCAATTTACAATTTTGAAGGATATCAGTGCAGATTTAAATTTTCAGTTGTGAAATGAAAATTTTATTGTGTATGTCTAGTGAAATATGTGAAATATGTGTATTAGCATTCAATTCATTGGATTACATACTGTAGAAACTAGGTTAACCAGCGAATTCTTATGGAAAATACATTTTTAGAGGTTATACCTGTACTGCTAGTGGTGTGCGACCTATAAAATTGTAAACTATACTCACTGCGAAACAAAACAGTACTTACTAAACAATAGCGCAAGCACAACTAGGAGGTTTGATCCCAGTTGGATCGAAATTGAAAAAAGTATTTTGTAACCCAAACAATTAGCAATAAATTATTGGCTTTTCACCCTCTAGGCTGTCAAATGATATAGTCCGGAGAGGTGGAAAATGTCCTAGGCAATATTTTGATTGCAATGAGGGCGCAAGGTTATGAAATCAAACATGTATATGAAATTCAAAATGGAGGGAGAAACAAATATATAGTGTACCCTAAAGACTACACAACTCCTATTTTCCCAGACAAGGATTTGATAGAAGTTAAATGGAGCCGAGCCATGATAGTGGAGATAAATCCTATTGTGAGGGAAATTGAGGGAAGGAAAATAGACATATATAACAGGGCTCTCTTTGGAAATAAAAAAAATGACGAGCTTGTAGACAAGATCCAAAATAAGCTAACATCAGAGGTAATAAGCCATAAAATGGCTATAATCTGGTGCTCTAATGAAATAAAATCGTGGGGTTCATAGTTCGAGCCAGGTAAAGGGGATGCGAACTAGAGAGTTTGTTTTGCGTGTAAGCAGGTGGGTGATAGACCAAAAGACTGTTCAAATCAATCAGCACCTGCCCAAAAAACTTATGCCAAAATTATAATCAATGACAGTAGCAATAATAGTAGTAGAGTAAAAGGCTGATTTTAGCGCAAGACCCGTCTCCTGCCCTCCTAACAAATATAAATTACCCCCTCTCTCTGTCCTAAAATCCCACCCCAAACGGTTTACACAAAACTGAAAGGCCGATTTTGGCGCAAGACCCCTCTTCTACCCTCCTAACAAATACAAATTACCCCCCTCAAATCCCACCCCAGATGAATTACACATAAAATTGAAAGGCAGATCCTAGCGCAAATATAATTCTATAACTTTAGGCAAATGCCTTTGTCATGCGGAGATATGTTAAACTCAATCCCGTGCTGCACTGTCACTGGGCTAGATCAGGTAAGTATATTATTCTTTAAGTTTAGATAATGTTTCATACTTTTTTGATAATCTTTTTCATACTTGCTGATCATCATTGGTAGAATATCCGTTCACATACTGTCAATAATACGAAACTCACGCATCAAATCATCATATCATATTTTACACCTCGTAAATAAGACCGTATCTGATCAAGTAATTTTTTGTAAGTGATATTAGCTATTTTGCAAGCATTTCGTTTTTTAAAAGTCGAGGTTCAATCTTTTTACACGCTGTTGTAAGAGAAACACCTATACCAGATATGATTAGCAAAAAGGGTTTAATGATGCCCCACTTGAAATTATACCAGAGCTGGTCATTAACAACGGTAGATATGATATTACTCGAAGTATTTTGTTATAGTATTTGTAACATTTTCTTACACACCAAAGATTTTTATGATAATATTTGTAGTATTGTATTAATGCGTCCAGATCTTGTTTTGGAATATCTTTTGATATATGATTGAAATCAATTATATTTTTTTCATTATAATATTAGTTTACATAATCTCAGGTATGGTAAAACCATAATAGGAGCTGGCTGTTCAGCTACAAATTCCAAACACCAATAATAATAAATATTTTTTATATTTATATCATCTGTTAAAATTACAAACTTTTCTTCTTCATCTTTGATTAATATCAGTGATACAGTTCCAGATAAATCATCAGTCGAATAACGCCATGGATATTTGGAAAATATTCTAAACTTTACACTGCCAAACACTGACAATCTATACACACCGGTTAATTTTTGGCAGTGTGTTTGATAGAATTATTTTGCTATGTCCATGTACCAGATCCAGCATCAATAGTATACACAATATTTTTAATCTGCTTGTGAGGAATTTTAATCAGATTCGTTTTCTCAAGACTATCAGGAATTCCATTGATAATATCATTGAGTTTTGTGTTAATATTAGCGAGTGTAATATCAACATATGATGGATTTCCAAACAATTCATTTTTAAATGTGTTTATGTTTCTGCGAAAACTTAAAAACGTGTTCACGTGACCAAGAAATTCATTCTTGAGCGCTGTTATTTCCTTATTGATTGGAGCTTCCTTATCATCAACATATTTCTTTGTTGCAGCATCAAAATCAGACTGTGGTGTTCTGAGGTCAGTAATGCCATTATTGTCATGTTGAGAAATGCACGCATCATACCACCATGCATTGACACGTACTTTGATTCCTGATCATCAACATATTTTTTTGTCGCAGCGTCATTATCTTCGGTTGGGTTTCCAAGATATGTAATCTTATTCTGGTTCATAGCAATATTTCCAGTAAATACATTACCAGCTTTTTTAACATAATCATTAACTGACCTACCCGAATCTTGTATCTTACCTCAATTGTTAAAAGTAACGATATTATTAGCAATCGCAGTAGGATTTGTAACAAGATAACCGGGTTTGGGATTTTCGGATTGATAACAAAAACACCATTGATGGGAATACAATACAATATATTTAATATTATATGAAAATATCAAATGAAGTATGATAGATACGTGCGTGAATGGATCCCAATATGGAACTAATTAACCTAATCAGCACGATCTTACTAATGAAACAAATACGGTACCAAGACAAATAAAGAAAGAACGATTCACGGTATATAAAGAACAGAAATATGACTTCCCAATAGTAAAATACAAATTATATTTTCGTTCAAAATAACGAATTGATAGTTTTACTTATGATAGCAAAACAAATGATAGTTCGTTCAAAATAACGGATTGATAATTTTAATCACAATATCTACACAATAGCAAACACTGGGTATTACAAAATCCCTACATTAGCCAACGGCCAAAATATTATATATCTGGAGCAATGTATACACTCCCTTAACTCTTTGCTACCAGTTTCACTAGACAAACAAACAAAGATTTGTAGTGACCACTATTGATTCCTGGGTTTGACAATCAGCACCCGACACTTTGGTCTGCAACGCCCGATTTCCCTCAACCCGACTATAAACGTTGGAATATTCAAAGCACTCGAAAACATACGCACAGCACAGCTTGGCACTGCACATGCAGCATACGCAGCTCTACACAGCACACGCAGCTTTTCACAGCTGTACACAGCACAGCTCAGCACTAAACTCTACAGTATAACACAGCACGGCAACAACACAGCATATCAACACCAACACGGCACTGCAACACCAACACAGCTCTACACAAACACAGACAGAATAGAAAACCACTGCACCAACACAGCACTGCAACATCAACACAGTTCTCTACAGCTGGAGATATGCAGGTCTCACAGTAGACAGTTGCACATTATTCGTCTTTAATCGTCCTTGTTTGTCCTGGAAAACGACGACTTCATTTGGATCTACACTTGCAACATTTAGTAAATTATTGATTTCATTTTTGAGCTGATCAAGAGTTGCATACTTAGATAAGTCACCTTGATAACCTTCTGTTGATACATCTCCTGCTAATGTTCCAAATTTTGTATAGTAACTCATTATTTGCTCTTCTACATAAAATTATCAACATTAGTTTAATATTATATAAAATTATAACAACAATGGCAAAGTCGACAATATTAAACTTTGATACAGAGAGACTGGTGAAGCATAAACATCACAATGAACTTCCTGATTGTCATTATCTTATTGTTGGGCGAACTGGATGAGGAAAACAATCTGGACGGGGTATAGCTGAATCAACTGAAATTTTAAAGAGAGGTGCTATAGTACACGGAGCCAATGCTGATGCAAATGCTGTAATTATAAGAGATTTTCTTTTTACTAATGCTGCTGCTCTAAATATTGCCGCACCAGGAGCAGCTGCTGATGCAGACGCTACAAGAGTTTCTCTTACGGCAGCTTTTAATAATCTTAACATAACACCACCAGCTGCAGATGCAAACGGTACTGCGATGTTAAATATGCTTCTTAACACACTTGACGTAAACAATCCACGTTATAACGAAGGTTTTGCTAGGCGAAGAGAACTTGCAGCAAGATCACGTCAGATTATAATGATGCTTTCACTAAGTATGATTTTCGGCTTTTGTCGCGATCATGATAAAGTATTTCGCGAAGTAAAACATACTCTTATTTTAGATCGAGCAGAACAGAACGATTGCTTGTTTAGATCTGGAGGGGTTGATGTATAGTTTATCATAAACAAGCTTGCTTTGTGGATGCCACGTATAACACCATCGACCATAAAATATCAGAATTAAATAGCACACTTGAGAAGCATACAAACAGAATTTATTTTAAGCAGCATAAAATATATAAAACAGTGGTTCCAAATACTACCGACTACACGTGGCGGGTCACAACAACATCAAGCGAACAACTGCCGAGACAATTATTTGTCGTATTTCAACAGCAAGCGCGACAAGGTGACCAATAACAAAATAATGCAATATTTGACCACGCTGATGTCAGACGAATATACGCTAGACTAAATTCAAAGAAATATCCAGAATGAGCGATAGAATGCAATTTTGCTGATGACGCTGATAAAAATATTACTCCGCCGTACATGTACCTGCTTGACGCAATTCAAAAATATCAGGATGTTGAAGATGGATCTCAGATATCAGCAGAAGAATTTCGTACTCTTTATCCGATATTTCATTTTGATGTTAGTAAACATGGCGAGCGAGTTGTAGACAGTACATTTGATATTGAAATTACCGGGACACTCGGAGAGGTTCCAGTAGCGCGGTTGTACGTATACGCATTAGTGATCAGTAATAGATTTTTTTACGATAGATTCTGTTGGAGGTAAAATGACAGTTCAAGTTTAATCCGCAGTTGTTATATAAAAAGACAAAATATATTTTAAAAGATGTACATTTGACTGATGGTCAAGTTAATAAATTAACAGCTGCAGTTGTAAAGCGAGAAGAGGTATCATTAAAAATCAACACTAATATTTCTGATGGTGCTATAACAAAATTAATGCTGACAAAAAAAAATCAAGTAAACAAGTATAATCGTAAAAAAATTGTTTTAAATTTAAGTGCTGCACAAAAAACAGCGCTGGCAAAAGAAGGTGGTTTTCTTGGTCGGCATTATCAGTATTAGCTGCAAAAATGTTACCGGTCTTAGGCACATTAGGACTAGCAGCAGCGACGGGAGCAGTATCTGGCGCAACGAAAAAAGCAGTTGAGGGTAATGGTATCATTCGCGAAAGTGGAAAAAAGTGTTAAGTCAATAGCATAAATTTTATGTAATTGATATATATAATTCCACAACGAAAACAATCTATGGAAAAATTAAAACAACAAAATTGCCAAAAAACACCAAAATGCAGTCAAACAAAACAAGGAGGAATTATTCCCTTCGCTCCACTTTTGGCGGGACTAGCGGGAAGTCTGCTTCCAAATCTTCTAGGAATCGGACGTGGTCTAACATTACCGGGAACACGAGCACCCCGCTAATTAATTATGATATAATTGATAAGTTAAAAGCAGTTCCTGGATTTCACGGAGTTTATTCTAAAGATGAACTCGCAGCAATATAAACGCCGTCAGCTGTAGGTTCATGTGTGATAAATTTGCAATATATTAATGACGGATCCGGCACGCATTGAGTAGCAGTTTATAATAATAAGTAGTTTCACTCGCTTGGACTTTCTCCAAGCGATGTAATCAAAAAAATATACGAACAAAAATATATATATAAAAAATATATTATTCGTCAAATCAACTCCAACCTGATGGAACTTCTGCTTGCGGATATTATTGTATAATGTTTATCCGACAGATGTCTCGGAAAAATCTTAATTTTTTAAAGTTTATTTTACAGTTTGACAAGCAACCTTCTCACGCTAATGATGAGATTGCAGTAAATTTTGTCTAATCTTACAAATATAATGTCAAGATATTGTCTCAAGTGTAGAACTTAAACAGAAAATATTAATGAAACAACAGAAAAACAAAAAACAACAGGAAGATGTTAAAAAGTATTTGTGCAATTTGTGGAAAAAGTAAAAATATGTTTTTAAAGAAAAAGACACTGGGCGCTGGTTGTCCTGATTTATTCAGGAAGGTTATATTATTAGACGACTAAAAATATAGAATGATATGCAGCTGCGATTCTGACAGAGATTTATGTCTTGAGCAAAATAAAATTGTCGCATACTGTCAACGTTGTAATAACAGACAAATAATAGGTACACGTGTAGATATACACAAAATTATTGGCAAATTACCAAAACTAAAAAGGCGATTTGACTTGACCAGGTCATCGGTATACTGGACCTTACAAACCGCTAGATAAACAACTTGACGAGAACGATAATCCATTGCCAGGACAAGAGCATTATAATCAAGTTGATGCAATAGCGATGAGTCATGATATCTGTTATCGTGATCATGAAACTCGAAAGCAGATTGTGATAAAGTAATGTTAGACGAATTACGTGATATGGAGCCAACAAGCATGAGAGAACGTTTTGATAGAAGATTTGTTCAGGGAATGATTGGAGCGAAATACAAATTAGGACTTGGAAAAAAATTATACGATGATCTTGCAGTCGAACTGCATGGACCTAAAAAAGTTTCCGAGACGTAAAGTTGTTGCTAATGCCGTAGATGATATCTGGGCAATCGATTTGGTGGATGTGTCAAATCTGGCTCAGTTTAATAATAACAAAAAGTATTTGTTTAACGTTATAGATGTTTTTAGCAAATACGCTTTCAGTGTGCCTGTTTTGGATAAGACAGGGACTTCAATGACTGATGCGCTTAAACAAATAATAACAAGTACAGAAAGAAAACCGAATAAAATCTGGATTGAACACGGAGCCGAGTTTTTTAACAAAAAGTTTGAGCAGTTTTTAGAACAAAATAATATTAAAAATACGTTACAGGAAACGAAGGTAAAAGCATTGTTGTCGAGAGATTTAATCGCATGCTAAACGACAAAGTACACAAACATTTGACAGCTAAAACCACCAACAGGTACATCGATGACCTTTCTCAAATAGTAGGCGAATATAATAACAATACACATCGAACCACTAATTTTTTTGCCAATCGATGCTATTAAAAATCCAATATTAGCAAATGAAAACATTTACCGCAGACATAAATTTAAGGTTGTTGATAAAGTTCGAATTTCTTTGACAAAAACGGTATTTGAAAAAGGATTTACATCAAACTGGAGCGAAGAAGTATTTGTGGTAGATAAAGTACTCTTAACAATACCTGTAACATACGCGTTAAAAGATCTGGCAGGGGAACCGATCGTAGGTAGTTTTAGGAACAAGAACTACAGAAAACTGAGCAGGATGTTTTCGTTATTGAAAAAGTGATTAGGAAAAAAGGTAATAAAAGTTTAGTCAAATGGCGTGGGTATAGCTATAAATTTAACAGTTGCATTCCAACCAAACAAATTATAAAATAATGTTATTATAGATTTCCTCGTACTTTTGTTTGACAGATTTACATTTTATCGGTTTACATAACGATATTAGATATTGTCTGCGATCGTCAGAGATCGCCATCAGAATAAAAATCTTGACAAATATGAAATCGAATATGATATTTTTCTGTCGACCTGAAATTTTGATGTTTAGGAAAGGTTTGATCAGCTGCCAAAACGGTTGTTGTTTGGCAACGGTAAAATTAAATTTTATAAATTTTTTAGCAATGTGATACTTGGCATTATATCGGTCAGTTGCTTGTCTGCTGTAATTAAATTTATCAATAACGGTGACTATTTCATCATCGTCAGATTCGTTGTTATACAAAATATCATCTTCGCTATAACCAACAGATTTGTCTATAAAATTATTGTTGGTAATTGTAATATTGTCTGTGATTTTATCGCTGGCAACATTATCACTAGTATCTTCTGCGTATAGTTCAGCGAGTCGTTTCATCAGATCCATGTTATAATATATTTTTATCTAACGTATTGTTATAAGATGACTGACGAGGTAAAATATCACCAAAAAGTTAATATATTAATTTACAAAGGGCTAGCCGAAGCGGTAAGAAAATGCTTAGCGGTTTATAGTGTATACTCCGTTGACGTTATTGTGATGCAAGGTGATTCTCATAAAATATTACTAACAGCAGCAGAAACAAATAAAATTAATGAAAGTGCTTTAACGACGCTAAAATTTAATCGTGATGATGTTATAGCATTTGCTCATCATTGTTTGACTAAAACCGTGCTATCAAATATTATTAATCATCTTATCTGAAAATAATACTAGCATCGTATTCGCTTGAAAAAGCTGATCTTGTTTCTCTATCAGCTACAAATTGTACTACTCTGGGATTTATATTATAATATTTCGCCGAAGCTGTAATCGATTTGAATTTCATCTCCTCGTCCGTTTCGAGGTTTAACGAAACAATAGGTTTTGCTGGACATCTAAAATTACTACCATTACCACCTCGTCCTTTTTTCACATTTTCCTGCTGCGTAACTAGTTCTAGATTTTCCAATCGATTGTCTGTTTTTATTTTACTGATGTGATTAATAACCAGACCATCGGGTATAGATCCATTAAAAACCTCGTAAACAAAACGATGACCATATATAACGAACATGATCTGTCGATGTTCCTTTTACACTTATCATAATATATCCCATATTGCTCATAGTACCAAACATTTTTTTTAGATTTTCTGTTTCTAATAATGCCATGATCATTTGCTTTGTACAAATCAAAGACTGGGTGCGGCTGAAACTCGTTTTGCAAAGACAAATTTTCAATATTGTCATCAGTGACTGCACTGTTTACATGATACACACGCTGTCTCTCTGAAATATCTTCGTGGAATAACGTGTAGATAAAATCTTTTCTAAACATTGCAATCCTCTCGGCATTATCTCCCTTTACACTAATCTTATAACCCGCTGACGTTAATTTGCCAACAGATATTCCAGTTTTAATGTTAATAACCGAACGTAATGCATTTCCAGCGTATAGGTTGTACTTTGGGTGAACGTGATATACATCTTGCTCACGTGCGCTTGCCATATTTTGTGACATTATAATAATAGTAATTTTATAACTTTAATTGATTTTTCAACCTTAGCGCATGCGTTGTGTGCGGTAAATTATCGATAGGACAATCAATTAGATATTAGACTATAGTATAGCAATGTTAAAATTGCGTAATACAGCCAAGAAGAGCCTTATGGGAGAACCTGAAAAAATAGCGACTGCTTTTGCAGGTTTTGGCAACAGTTATCGGTTCGATAAGCAAATCGTGCTAGTAAATTTTACTGCAACAAATCTTTACCACCTGCTACAGACAACTGTAAAACGTGAGCTTAATAAACACAATGGTATAAGATTATTAGTGCAATATCATGTTTAATTTTCAAAGCTACTTGTGACGGAAGAATCGACTGACAAGGAAATTACAGATCCTTATATCAACGCGAAATCAAGACGTGTTTTGCTTGGAACTGATCTTTTATTGCTAGGTAATGAAATGCACCAAGAAATTTGGAAAAAGATAGAAGAATTTACCGAATTGGGATCAGGTTGGAAGTTTGAAATGATCAAAGAAATTTTGTTTCACACGATGAAATATGATGCATTACGCGGTAGTTCGTATGTCGACCTGCCACCAAAAATAAAAAAATAAAAAATATTGTATAAACGTAAAAAACATCGATAGAAAATGTTTCCAATGGGCTGTTCTTTCCGCGCTATTTCCAGCAGAAAAAGACGCATGTCGTGTTGAGAAGTATATTAGTTACGTGTCAAGATTAAATTTTAAAGATATTGACTTTCCAGTGGCAGAAAATCAGATACCAAAGTTTGAAAAGCAAAATAATATTTCGATTAACGTTTTCGGACTTAATGAAAAAGAAAACGTCTTTTCCGAGATATATTTCAGAAAAAGCTTCAGAATCGACTAAAAATTTACTGTTTTATAAAAATCATTATGTTTGGATTAAAAACTTTAACGCACTATTTGGTGGACAGTATAATAAACGAAATAAGAAAACGTTCTTTTGTTATCGCTGCTTGCACGGTTGTTCTAACAATGAAATATTACATAGCATTTGCAGTACTGTAGTGACGTACAAAGAATAACAATGCCATCTAAAAAGAAAGTGTGTTACAGTTTGTCCAGTATAATCATAAACTAAAAATTCCTTTCGTTATATACGCTGATTTCGAATGCTTACTTCAACCTGTACTTGGCATAGAAAATGATCCTAACCAATTGAGTACAAGGAAAACTCAAAATCATGTTCTGTGCGGAGTAGCTTAAAAGATAGTTTGTTGTACTGATTCGAGATTATCTAAGCCAATCAGATTATATCGAGGTAAAAATCCAGCTGTCTGGCTTTTCAAGCAATTGATCAGTGAAGTTGATAATATTGCTTTTCGTTTGAAAAGAGTAACTCCAATGATAAAATTAACACCTCAACAAGAATCTGATTACGAGCAAGCATAAATTTGTTATATCTGTGAAAATGCTTTTGATGATAATAAAAAAGTACATGATCATTGTCATTTGACCGGATAGTACCGGGGAGCGGCTCATGGTCCATGTAATTTAAAATTTCACGCTCCAGATTTTATTCCAGTTATTCTTCCCTACTTTCGAGGATATGATAGCCACATTATCGTGGAAGCTTTTGGTGATCCTGACGTAAATGCTCGTCTGAAACTCGATAATGTCGTCAAATGCATTCCAAGTAATTTTGAAAAGTATATGTCAGTTACGCTAGGTAAACTGCGTTTTATTGACAGCCTGCAGTTTATGGCAGCAACGTTAGATGAGCTAGTAAAAGGTTGTAGTAAATTTGATAACCTAAGAGACTGTTTTGGAGATAAATTTAATCTAAAGACTAAAAAAGGAGTTTTTCCGTACGAATATCTCGACGACTGGAGTAAATATGATGAAATATCTTTACCTGACAAAGACAAATTTTACTCGCAACTTAAAAATGAAAATATCACCGATGACGAGTACAAGTATGCACAAGATATCTGGATAGAGTTTGATTGTGAGACGTTTGGTGATTATCACGATTTGTATTTGAAAACTGATGTTTTATTATTAGCAGATGTTTTTGAGAGTTTTCGTGAAGTGAGTTATAATAATTACGGACTAGATCCTTGCTGGTATTATTCTGCCTCTGGGCTGTCATGGGATACTCTCCTAAAGTTTAGTAAGTTAAGGTTAGAATTACTGACTGACGTTGAGATTTTCAATTTTATCGAAAAAGGTATCCGAGTCGGTATTAGCGTGATAACGAAGAAATATGCTGAAGCAAACAACAAATACTTAAAAGAGTATAATCCTGAGCTTCCTTCAAAGTATATAATTTATCTAGATTGTAACAACTTGTACGATTATTAGATGGCAGAACCAATGCCTTTTGGTGGATTTCATTGGATCACGGCTGATCGATTTCTATCAGAAACAGTAAAAACAGATACCCGACGATGTTTCGTATTTCGTTGAAGTTGATCTCGATTATCCAATTTCGCTACACAAATTACATAACTATTATCCTTTCTGCGCGGAATTGATGATTATAGATTATAGTTTATTATCTCAGAAACAACAAACGTCAGCATCACCAAAACAAAATTCCATGGCAAAAAAAACCAACTGGTACCAAATTTGCTTAACAAACGTAATTATGTTTTGCATTACAAAGTTTTAAAACAAGCAGTAGATGATGGTCTTGTGTTGAGAAAAGTTAATCGTGTACCAAAATTTAATCAGTCGCCTTGGATGAAAGGTTACATTAACTCGAACACTTCAAGAAGAGCTGTAGCGAAAACTAATTTTGAAAAAGACTTCTTTAAACTGATGAAAAATTCCGTTTTTGGTAAGACGATGGGAAATATTAGGAAACGCGTAAATATCGAACTAGTTATGATATCAATCGTAGAAACAAACTTGTGTCAGACGATGATTTTATGAGCATGAAAATTTGTCATGAGAATCTTGTTGCGATACAAAGAAGAAAAGCAAATTTAAAACTAAACAAGCCGATCTATGTTGGAGCTTCAGTGTTAGGTTTATCAAAGTGGCTGATGAAAAGATTTTCATTATAATTTTGTTAAAACTCAATGGCCGGCCAGTAGATTATTATTTACTGATACTTATTCGCTCGTATATGAAATCGAATGCGAGGACATCTATCAGGACATGTATAATAATCGACATCTGTTTGATCTTTCCGATTACCCTCGTGACAGTAAATTTCATGACGACACAAATAAAAAGGTTATTGGTAAGTTTAATGAATGAAATGAACTCGAGTGCTATCAAATATTTTATCGGATTACGCAGCAAAATGTATGCCGTATTGTTAGACAATAATAAAATAACGAAAAAGCAAAGGTCTGCCTCGCGATTTTGTTAAAAAGTTTTTGAAATTTTGATGACTAAAAGTATGCGCTTGATTGCGGTGTTAGTTTTATAAGAACTATGGCAATTCGGACAAATCATCATAAGCTCGAAACAGATATCATTATCAAACGTGGATTGAGTAATTTCGATGATAAACATTATTGTGAAAATGGAGTAGATACACTTGCACTTGGGTATTGTCATGATGATAGATCTATACTCGACATTATCTTTTCCAACTGAAATTTTATCTAAACTAAAGAAATAATGTTTGATAATTTAACAGTGACAAATAGATACAGTAGCAAGATCAAATATCTAATGATGGACGGCAAACAGTTGACAGTTGAAATTAATAATGAAACATCGGGCATATGTTTTAGTAGAACTCGTGACAGGCTAAAACTTTCGCTCATCAGATCTGATGACAGCGAGTATTTCAAATATCTCGAACAATTTGTATCAAAGGTTGCTAGCGGAATTTAAAAACTTTCCCAATCCGATCAGTCAACAAAAATGTACTAAACTTACAATTGATCTTGATGGGTCAAAAAAATATTTTATCGACAAAAAATATCCTCTAAGCAAACCACAAATAAAAGATTTGTTGGAGTTTCGTCGCTGTGTGAGCGGTAAAGTAAAGTTATGTCTCTATCATCGTGATAATGAAGTATTTCTAATATCAACAGTTGGATCATTAAGAGTAGGTAATGAGGTATAAATATTATCACTTACCTGATCTAGCCCAGTATAATACGTCCTCTCCCTTGAAAATGCAACACGTAATTGAGTTTAACAAAGGCAGTTGCCTAACTCAGTTGTCATGCGGAGATATTTTTTAGATTACGCAACGGCTAGGCAACATCTGTCTAAAGTTATAGAATTATATTTGCGCCCAGTGACAGTGCAGCACGGGAGCTTAGAATATTTTCCAAATATCCATGGCGTTATTCGACTGATGATTTAGCTGGAACTGTATTACTGATATTAATCAAAGATGAAGAAGAAAAGTTTGTACTTTTAAACAGATGATATAAATATAAAAATATTTATTATTATTGGTGTTTGGAATTGTAGCTGAACAGCCAGCTCCTATTATGGTTTTACCAATACCTGAGATTATGTAAACTAATATTATAATGAAAAAAAATATAATTGATTTCAATCATATATCAAAAGATATTCCAAAACAAGATCTGGACGCATTAATACAATACTACAAATATTATCATAAAAATCTTTGGTGTGTAAAAAAATGTTACAAATACTATAACAAAATACTTCGAGTACTATCATAATCTACCGTTGTTAATGACCAGCTCTGGTATAATTTCAAGGGGGGCATCATTAAACCCGTTTTTGCTAATCATATCTGGTGTACTGAGTTTAACATATCTCCGCATGACAAAGGCATTTGCCTAAAACTATAGAATTATATTTGCGCTAGGATCTGCCTTTCAATTTTATGTGTAATTCATCTGGGGTGGGATTTGAGAGGGGTAATTTGTATTTGTTAGGAGGGTAGAAGAGGGGTCTTGCGCCAAAATCGGTCTTTCAGTTTTGTGTAAACCGTTTCGGGCGGGATTTTAGGAAAGAGAGAGGGGGTAATTCATATTTGTTAGGAGGGCAGGAGACGGGTCTTGCGACAAAATCAGCCTTTTACTCTACTTCTATAATCATCTATCGAGTAACTGTTTTTTTTTATTAGCGAAATTGTACTTAAATTATACAATACGATTTTGGGAGTCATCAGTCATTTTTCAATTTTGATATGAGTTTTCACGAAAGAATTTAGTATAACATTGCCGGACTTCGACACCGATAGGAAAATCGGTCCAGTAACATATTCTTCCAGTTATAAAAATGCGGCAACCGAAAGTCAACTTACTCGGGATATAGACCTAGAATAAAATTAAGTAAAAATAAAGAAGAACATGGAACAAATCAAGCTAGATGTGGTATTCAAAGCAGGGCATGTAATACCTAAACTTTAAAAGTGCTAAAATCCCGTCGCATACATGAACTTGCAAAAATTTGACTTTTGGGAACAAAACATGTTTTCACGTGCAATTACTTATTGCATATATTGTAATGTTGGCATTGATCACATTGGCTTGCGGTGGTAAAACGACACTTTACGTCATGGTATGTGTTTATAATTTTGAAAAATACATATTGGAGAATTAACAGCGTAAAGTAGACATGCGTAGTAATGAAGCAAGTTGCTTGGTCATAATTATACACATAGGAAGTACAGTCCTCTTTAATCTCAACCGATTGCAGTGGTTATCCATTAGTAACCAAGTTTTGTCTTTATTCCGAGTCAATATTTCTTTTGTTTGGATTGTAATAGCAACATATTTTTATTTTTTTCATAAAATTTAAGAGAAAGGGGCATTAGATTTCTGAGGGTAACATAATTTGTACAATCCAAGAGAAAATGTCATGCGGTTTCTGAGGGTAACATAATTTATAGTCAAAGAGAAAATGCTTTGCAGTTTCTGAGGGTAACATAATTTGTACCAAGAGAAAATGTCATAGGGTTTCTGACTATAACATCATTTGTACTTTTTTTGGGGGGAGGGCACCAGACAGATCCTCCACTACTTAACCAAAAACAAAATATCTAAAAGGTTTTATTTTTGTCTTGGTTTACCCCTGATGTGTTGCTATGTTTATATTTTTTAAATCCCCCCCCAATTAATTTTCCATTCAATTAAATTTTGTTGGGGTATTTTTTTCCCTAGTGTTTTCTATAGGTTCATTTCTCCGACAAGGCTTAATCTCCCTTGTCGGAGTCATTCCCCTTTTATATGTAGTTTAACCTTGGCTAGGGGTTCCCTATGTCCCGAGTTTGCTATGTGTTTGGTGCATGTGTATGTTGCTATATATTGTATTCTTGTAAGGACAGCCAAATTATATCAAATTCAAAATCATTCAGTTTTCCTATTTTTATTATATGCATTCCATCCTTACTATTACACATTCCCCTTCTGCCATTCTTACTTTTAATCCATTCATGGATGCTTATAATATATTCATCCCCATGAAATTTATTTAAATATTTTATTTAATTTTGAATGTAGAGGTCAGACGTAGTTACCTACTTATTTAAAATTTTAGATCTATCCTTATTGTGTGCGTTCTTATTCATACGTCGGCCTATTAGAGTTAAAAAATTTTTCGTTAGAGATCCAGGGTCTCATCAGTTGTACCGTCTAAGAGAAAATGATTTATGGTTTCTGAGGGTAACACAATTTTTACAGTCTAAGTGAAAATGATATATGGTTTCTCGTTTACCCATGCACATATATTGCTACATAACAATCGCTTTTTTTTGTGAAAAAAAAAATAATCTACAGCAAAGTCAAAATCTTGTGCACATTATTTGTTTAGTCTTTCTGTTTGGCATAATAGATTGGAAATTCCTGAAGATACCTTTAGGTATGATTGTAAAGAAATCAACGAAGAGCAACGTTTGCATAATCATTAACTAATTAGCCCGTAAAGGCTTTGCTAATGATAAATGTTTATTGTTTAATAATGACCATTGTTATGAAGCCGGGTAAAATAAAAGGAAAGGGTCATAATGAACATCGTTCGAAAAGTACCGGCCGTAACAGCGATAATATTAGAACGGATGAACCAACCGATTAGAGAGAGATAAGAACGAATTATTCGATTAGAAATCAGCCAAATCAGAAAATTTGGAAATACCGGAATGCATAAAGTAAAAAGAGTAAACCAGAGGATTAAAAATTAGCAAGGAATGAGTGACAGATTGAAGGGCAAGTGAGTTGTTTTCACTCTCCAATTGACACTTCGCTTTGCACGAGAACTTTAACAATAGCGAAGCAGAAACAATATACGGTGGTCGAGTGCCCACCGCAAGCCTAACGTAATTTTTTTTTAATCAGGGCATTGTGTGTTACTTAGACGGAGGAATGTGGCAATTATCGACTTAGTACTCTTAAAAAAAGAAACAGAAAATAGCAAACAGCAACAAGCTTTTTAAAATTAAACAAATAATTTATTTCCCTCAAAGTGAAAATGAAAAAAAGAACTTACAGTATTGCAAATTAAATCCCAAAATAATCTTAGAATAACAGAAACGGTATATATATATATATATATATATATATATATATATATATATATATATATATATATATATATATATATATATATATATATATATATATATATATATATACAGTTTCTGTCATTCTAAGATTATTTTGGGATTTAATTTGCAAAACTGTAAGTTCTTTTTTTTATTTTCACTTTGAGGGAAATAAATTATTTGTTTAATTTTAAAAAGCTTGTTGCTGTTTGCTATTTTCTGTTTCTTGTTTTAAGAGTACTAAGTCGATAAATGCCACATTCCTCCGTCTAAGTAACACACAATGCCCTGATTTAAAAAAAAATTACGTTAGGCTTGCGGTTGGCACTCGACCATCGTATATTGTTTCTGCTTCGCTATTGTTTAAAGTTCTCGTGCAAAGCGAAGTGTCACTTTGAGAGTGAAAACAACTCACTTGCCCTTCAATCTGTCACTCATTCCATGCTAATTTTTAATCCTCTGGTTTACTCTTTTTACTTTATGCATTTAGGTATTTCCAAATTTTCTGATTTGGCTGATTTCTAATCTAATAATTAGTTCTTACCTCTCTCTAATCGGTTGGTACATCCGTTCTAATATTATCGCTGTTACGGCCGGTACTTTTCGAACGATGTTCATTATGACCCTTTCCTTTTATTTTACCCGGCTTCATAACAATGGTCATTATTAAACAATACATTTATCATTAGCAAAGCCTTTACGGGCTAATTAGTTAATGATTACGCAAACATTGCTCTTCGTTGATTTCTTTACAAACATCATTAAAGGTATCTTCAGGAATTTCTAATCTATTACTGCCAAACTCAAAGACTAAACAAATAATGTGGACAAGATTTTGACTTTGCTGTAGTTTATTATTTTTTTTTAAAAAAATCGATTGTTATGTAGCAATATATGTGCATGGGTAAACGAGAAACCATAAACCATTTTCACTTAGACTGTAAAAATTGTGTTACCCTCAGAAATCATAAATCATTTTCTCTTAGACGGTACAAATGATGAGACCCTGGATCCCTAACAACAAAATTTTTAACTCTAATAGGCCGACGTATGAATAAGAACGCACACAATAAGGATAGATCTAAAATTTTAAATAAGTAGGTAAGTACGTCTGACCTATAATTCAAAATTAAATAAAATATTTAAATAAATTTCATGGGGATGAATATATTATAAGCATCCTTGAATGGATTAAAAGTAAGAATGGAAGAAGGGGAGTGTGTAATAGTAAGGATGGGATGCATATAATAAAAATAGGAAAACTGAATGATTTTGAATTTGATATAATTTGGCTGTCCTTACAATAATACAATATATAGCAACATACACATGCACCAAACACATAGCAAACACGGGACATAGGGAACCCCTAGCTAAGGTTAAACTACATATAAAAGGGGAATGACTCCGACAAGGGAGATTAAGCCTTGTCGGAGAAATAAACCTATAGAAAACACTAGGGAAGAAAATACCCCAACAAAATTTAATTGAATGGAAAATTAATTGGGAAGGATTTAAAAAAATATAAATATAGCAACACATCAGGGGTAAACCAAGACAAAAATAAAACCTTTTAGATATTTTGTTTTTGGTTAAGTAGTGGGGGATCTGTCTGGTGCCCTCCCCCCCCCAAAAAAAAGTACAAATGATGTAATAGTCAGAAACCCTATGACATTTTCTCTTGGTACAAATTATGTTACCCTCAGAAACTGCAAAGCATTTTCTCTTTGACTATAAATTATGTTACCCTCAGAAACCGCATGACATTTTCTCTTGAAATGTACAAATTATGTTACCCTCAGAAATCTAATGCCCTTTTCTCTTAAAATTTATGAAAAAAATAAATATATGTTGCTATTACAATCCAAACAAAAGAAATATTGACTCGGAATAAAGGCAAAACTTGGTTACTAATGGATAACCACTGCAATCGGTTGAGATTAAAGAGGACTGTACTTCCTATGTGTATAATTATGACCAAGCAACTTGCTTCATTACTACGCATGTCTACTTTACGCTGTTAATTCTCCAATATGTATTTTTCAAAACTATAAACACATACCATGACGTAAAGTGTCGTTTTACCACCGCACGCCAATGTGATCAATGCCAACAATACAATATATGCAATAAGTAATTGCACGTGAAAACATGTTTTGTTAACAAAAAGTAAATTTTTGCAAGTTCATGTATGCGACGGGATTTTACCACTTTTAAAGTTTAGGTATTACATGCCCTGCTTTTAATACCACATCTAGCTTGATTTGTTCCATGTTCTTCTTTATTTTTACTTAATTTTAGTCTAGGTCTATATCCCGAGTAAGTTGACTTTCGGTTGCCGCATTTTTATAACTGGAAGAATATGTTACTGGACCGATTTTCCTATCGGTGTCGAAGTCCGGGAATGTTATACTAAATTCTTTCGTGAAAACTTATATCAAAATTGAAAAATGACTGATGACTCCCAAAATCGTATTGTATAATTTAAGTACAATTTCGGTAATTAGAAAAACAGTTACTCGATAGATGATTATAGTAGTAGAGTAAAAGGCTAATTTTGGCCCAAGACCCGTCTCCTGCCCTCCTAACAAATATAATTTACCCCCCCCTCTCTGTCCTAAAATCCCACCCGAACAGTTTACACAAAACTGAAAGGCCGATTTTGGCGCAAGACCACTCTTCTACCCTCCTAACAAATACAAATTATTTCCCTCAAATCCCACCCCAGATGAATTACACATAAAATTGAAAGGCAGATCCTAGCGCAAATATAATTCTATAACTTTAGGCAAATGCCTTTGTCATGCGAAGATATATTAAACTCAATCCCGTGCTGCACTGTCACTGGGCTAGATTAGGTAAGTATATTATTCTTTAAGTTTAGATAATGTTTCATACTTGTTTTGATAATCTTTTTCATACTTGCTGATCATTATTGGTAGAATATCCGTTAACATACTGTCAATAATGCGAAACTCACACATCAAATCATCATTTCATATTTTACACCTCGTAAATAAGACCGTATCTGATCAAATAATTTTTTGTAAGTGATATTAGCTATTTTGCAAGTCGAGGTTTAATCTTTTTACACGCTGTTGTAAGAGAAACACCTACACCAGATATGATTAGCAAAAACGGGTTTAATGATGCCCCACTTGAAATTATACCAGAGCTGGTCATTAACAACGGTAGATATGATAGTACTCGAAGTATTTTGTTATAGTATTTGTAACATTTTTTTACACACCAAAGATTTTTATGATAATATTTGTAGTATTGTATTAATGCGTCCAGATCTTGTTTTGGAATATCTTTTGATATATGATTGAAATCAATTATATTTTTTTCATTATAATATTAGTTTACATAATCTCAGGTATGGTAAAACCATAATAGGAGCTGGCTGTTCAGCTACAAATTCCAAACACCAATAATAATAAATATTTTTATATTTATATCATCTGTTAAAAGTACAAACTTTTCTTCTTCATCTTTGATTAATATCAGTAATACAGTTCCAGCTAAATCATCAGTCGAATAACGCCATGGATATTTGGAAAATATTCTAAGCTTTACACTGCCAAACACTGACAATCTATACACACCGGTTAATTTTTGGCAGTGTGTTTGATAGAATTATTTTGCTGTGTCCATGTACCCGATCAAGCATCAACAGTATACACATTATTTTAATCTACTTTTGAGAAATTTTAATCAGATTCGTTTTCTCAATAATATCAGGAATTCCATTGATAATATCATTGAGTTTTGTGTTAATATTAGCGAGTGTAATATCAACTTATGATGGATTTCCAAACAATTCATTTTTAAGTGTGTTTATGTTTCTGCGAAAACTTAAAAACGTGTTCACGTGAAAAAGAAATTCATTCTTGAGCGCTGTTATTTCCTTATTGATTGGAGCTTCCTTAACAGCAACATATTTCTTTGTTGCAGCATCAAAATCAGACTGTGGTGTTCTGAGGTCAGTAATGCCATTATTGTCATGTTGAGAAATGCACGCATCATACCACCATGCATTGAAACGTGCTGCACTGTCACTGGGCGCAAATATAATTCTATAACTTTAGAGAGATGTTGCCTAGCCGTTGCGTAATCTAAAAAAATATCTCCGCATGACAACTGAGTTAGGCAACTGCCTATGTTAAACTCAATTTCGTGTTGCATTTTCAAGGGAGAGGACATATTATACTGGGCTAGATCAGGTAAGTGATAATATTTATACCTCATTACCTACTCTTAATGTTCCAACTGTTGATATTAGAAATACTTCATTATCACGATGATAGAGACATAACTTTACTTTACCGTTCACACAGCGACGAAACTCCAACAAATCTTTTATTTGTGGTTTACTTAGAGGATATTTTTTGTCGATAAAATATTTTTGACCGATCAAGATTAATTGTAAGTTTAGTACATTTTTGTTGACTGATCGGATTGGGAAAGTTTTTAAATTCCGCTAGCAACCTTTGATACAATTGTTCGAGATATTTGAAATACTAGCTGTAATCACATCTGATGAGCGAAAGTTTTAGCCTGTCACGAGTTCTACTAAAACATATGCCCGATGTTTCATTATTAATTTCAACTGTCAACTGTTTGCCGTCCATCATTAGATATTTGATCTTGCTACTGTAGCTATTTGTCACTGTTAAATTGTCAAACATTATTTCTTTAGTTTAGATAAAATTTCAGTTGGAAAAGATAATGTCGAGTATAGATCTATCATCATGACAATACCCAAGTGCAAGTGTATCTACTCCATTTTCACAACAATGTTTATCATCGAAATTACTCAATCCACGTTTGATAATGATATCTGTTTCAAGTTTATGGTGATTTGTCCGAATTCCCATAGTTCTTATAAAACTAACACCGCAATCAAGCGCATACTTGTAGTCATCAAAATTTTAAAAACGTTTTAACAAAATAGCGAGGCATACCTTTGCTTTTTCGTTATTTTATTATTGTCTAATAAGACGGCATACATTTTGCTGCGTAATCCGATCAAATATTTGATAGCACTCGAGTTCATTTCATCATTAAACTTACCAATAACCTTTTTATTTGTGTAGTCATGAAATTTACTGTCACGAGGGTAATCAGAAAGATCAAACAGATGTCGATTATTATACATGTCCTGATAGATGTCCTCGCATTCAATTTCATATACGAGCGAATCAGTATCAGTAAATAATAATCTACTGGCCGGCCATTGAGTTTTAACAAAATTATAATGAAAATCTTTTCATCAGCCACTTTGATAAACCTAACACTGAAGCTCCAACATAGATCGGCTTGTTTAGTTTTAAATTTGCTTTTCTTCTTTGTATCGCAACAAGATTCTCATTACAAATTTTCATGCGCACAAAATCATCGTCTGACACAAGTTTGTTTCTACGATTGATATCATAACTAGTTCGATATTTACGTGTTTCCTAATATTTTCCATCGTCTTACCAAAAACGGAATTTTTCATCAGTTTAAAGAAGTCTTTCTCAAAATTAGTTTTCGCTACATCTCTTCTTGATGTGCTCGAGTTAATGTAACCTTTCATCCAAGGCGACTGATTAAATTTTGGTACACGATTAACTTTTCTCAACACAAGACCAGCATCTACTGCTTGTTTTTAAACTTTGTAATGCAAAACATAATTACGTTTTTTAAGCAAATTTGGTACCAGTTGGTTTTTTTGCCATGGAATTTTGTCTTGGTGATGCTGACGTTTGTTGTTTCTGAGATAATAAACTATAATCTATAATCATCAATTCCGCGCAGAATGGATAATAGTTATGTAATTAGTGTAGCGAAATTGGATAATCGAGATCAACTTCAACGAAATACGAAACATCGTCGGGTATCTGTTTTTACTGTTTCTGAAAGAAATCGATCAGCCGTGATCCAATGAAATCCACCAAAAGGCATTGGTTCTGCCATCTAATAATCGTACAAGTTGTTACAATCTAGATAAATTATATACTTCGAAGAAAGCTCAGGATTATACTCTTTTAAGTATTTGTTGTTTGCTTCAGCATATTTCTTCGTTATCACGCTAATACCGACTCGGATACCTTTTTCGATAAAATTGAAAATCTCAACGTCAGTCAGTAATTCTAACCTTAACTTACTAAACTTTAGCAGAGTATCCCATGACAGCCCAGGGGCAGAATAATACCAGCAAGGATCTAGTCCGTAATTATTATAACTCACTTCACGAAAACTCTCAAAAACATCTGCTAATAATAAAACATCAGTTTTCAAATACAAATCGTGATAATCACCAAACGTCTCACAATCAAACTCTTTCCAGATATCTTGTGCATACTTGTACTCGTCATCGGTGATATTTTCATTTTTAAGTTGCGAGTAAAATTTGTCTTTGTCAGGTAAAGATATTTCATCATATTTACTCCAGTCGTCGAGATATTCGTACGGAAAAACTCCTTTTTTAGTCAGTAGATTAAATTTATCTCCAAAACAGTCTCTTAGGTTATCAAATTTACTACAACCTTTTACTAGCTCATCTAACGATGCTGCCATAAACTGCAGGCTGTCAATAAAACGCAGTTTACCTAGGGTAACTGACATATACTTTTCAAAATTACTTGAAATGCATTTGACGACATTATCGAGTTTCAGACAAGCTTTTACGTCAGGATCACCAAAAGCTTCCACGATAATGTGGCTATCATATCCTCGAAAGTAGGGAAGAATAACTGGAATAAAATCTGGAGCGTGAAATTTTAAATTACATGGATCATGAGCCGCTCCCCGGTACTGTCCGGTCAAATGACAATGGTCATGTACTATTTTATTATCATCAAAAGCATTTTCACAGATATAACAAATTTCTGCTTGCTCGTAATCAGATTCTTGTTGAGGTGTTAATTTTATCATTGGAGTTACTCTTTTCAAACGAAAAGTAATATTATCAACTTCACTGATCAATTGCTTGAAAAGCCAGACAGCTGGATTTTTACCTCGATATAATCTGATTGGCTTAGATAATCTCGAATCAGTACAACAAACTATCTTTTAAGCTACTATGCACGGAACATGATTTTGAGTTTTCCATGTACTCGATTGGTTAGGATCATTTTCTATGCCAAGTACAGGTTGAAGTAAGCATTCGAAATCAGCGTATATACCGAAAAGAATTTTTAGTTTATGATTATAATGGACAAACTGTAACACACTATCTTTTTAGATGGCATTGTTATTCTTTGTACGTCACTACAGTACTGCAAATGCTTTTGTAATATTTCATTGTTAGTACAACCGTGCAAGCAGCGATAACAAAAGAACGTTTTCTTATTTCGTTTATTATAATGTCCACCAAATAGTGCGTTAAAGATTTTAATCCAAACATAATGATTTTTATAAAACAGTAAATTTATAGTCGATTCTGAAGCTTTTTCTGAAATATATCTCGGAAAAGACGTTTTCTTTTTCATCAAGCCCGAAAACGTTAATCGAAATATTATTTTGCTTTTCAAACTTTGGTATCTGATTTTCTGCCACTGGAAAGTCAATATCTTTAAAATTTAATCTTGACACGTAACTAATATACTTCTCAACACGACATGCGTTTTTTTCTGCTGGAAATAGCGCGAAAAGAACAGCCCATTGGAAACATTTTCTATCGATGTTTTTTACGTTTATACAATATTTTTTATTTTTTTATTTTCGTTGGCAGGTCGACATACGAACTACCGCGTAATGCATCATATTTCATCGTGTGAAACAAAATTTCTTTGATCATTTCAAACTTCCAACCCGATCCCAATTCGGTAAATTCTTCTATCTTTTTTCCAAATTTCTTGGTGCATTTCATTACCTAGCAATAAAAGATTAGTTCCAAGCAAAACATGTCTTGATTTCGCGTTGATATAAGGATCTGTAATTTCCTTGTCAGTCGATTCTTCCGTCACAAGTAGCTTTGAAAATTAAACATGATATTGCACTAATAATCTTATACCATTCTGTTTATTAAGCTCACGCTTTACAGTTGTCTGTAGCAGGTGGTAAAGATTTGTTGGAGTAAAATTACTAGCACGATTTGCTTATCGAACCGATAACTGTTGTCAAAACCTGCAAAAGCAGTCGCTATTTTTTCAGGTTCTCACATAAGGCTCTTCTTGGCTGTATCACGCAATTTTAACATTGCTATACTATAGTTTAATATCTAATTGATTGTCCTATCAATAATTTACCGCACACAACGCATGCGCTAAGGTTGAAAAATCAATTAAAGTTATAAAATTACTATTAGTATAATGTCACAAAATATGGCAAGTGCACATGAGCAAGATGTATATCACGTTCACCCAAAGTACAACCTATATGCTGGAAATGCATTACGTTCGGTTATTAACATTAAAACTGGAATATCTGTTGGCAAATTAACGTCAGCGGGTTATAAGATTAGTGTAAAGGGAGATAAAACTGGAATATCTGTTGGCAAATTAACGTCAGCGGGTTATAAGATTAGTGTAAAGGGAGATAATGCCGAGAGGATTGCAATGTTTAGAAAAGATTTTATCTACACGTTATTCCACGAAGATATTTCAGAGAGACAGCGTGTGTATCGTGTAAACGGTGCAGTCACTGATGACAGTATTGAAAATTTGTCTTTGCAAAACGAGTTTCAGCCGCACCCAGTCTTTGATTTGTACAAAGCAAATGATCATGGCATTATTAGAAACAGAAAATCTAAAAAAAATTCTTGGTACTATGAGCAATATGGGATATATTATGATAAGTGTAAAAAAAACATCGACAGATCATGTTCGTTATATATGGTCATCGTTTTGTTTACGAGGTTTTAAATGGATCTATGCCCGATGGTCTGGTTATTAATCACATCAGTAACATAAAAACAGACAATTGATTGGAAAATCTATAACTAGTTACGCAGCAGGAAAATGTGAAAAAAGGACGAGGTGGTAATGGTAGTAATTTTAGATGTCTAGCAAAACTTATTGTTTCGGTTAACCTCGAAACGGACGAGGAGATGAAATTCAAATCGATTACAGCTGCGGCGAAATATTATAATATAAATCCCAGAGTAGTACAATTTGTAGCTGATAGAGTAACAAGACCAGCTTTTTCAAGCGAATACGATGCTAGTATTATTTTCAGATAAGATGATTAATAATATCTGATAGCACGGTTTTAGTCAAACAATGATGAGCAAATGCTATAACATCATCACGATTAAATTTTAGCGTCGTTAAAGCACTTTCATTAATTTTATTTGTTTCTGCTGCTGTTAGTAATATTTTATGAGAATCACCTTGCATCACAATAACGTCAGCGGAGTATACACTATAAACCGCTAAGCATTTTCTTACCGCTTCGGCTAGCCCTTTGTAATTTAATATATTAACTTTTTGGTGATATTTTACCTCGTCAGTCATCTTTTAACAATAAGTTAGATAAAAATATATTATAACATGGATCTGATGAAACGACTCGCTGAACTATACGCAGAAGTTACTAGTGATAATGTTGCCAGCGATAAAATCACAGACAATATTACAATTACTAACAATAATTTTATAGACAAATCTGTTGGTTATAGCGAAGATGATATTTTGTATAACAACGAATCTGACGATGATGAAATAGTCACCGTTATTGATAAATGTAATTACAGCAGACCAGCAACTGACCGATATAATGCCAAGTATCACATTTCTAAAAAATTTATAAAATTTAATTTTACCGTTGCCAAACAACAACCGTTTTGGCAGCTGAGCAAACCTTTCTTAAACATCAAAATTTCAGGTCGACAGAAAAATGTCATATTCGATTTTATATTTGTCAAGATTTTTATTCTGATGGCGATCTCTGACGATCGAAGACAATATCTAATATCGTTATGTAAACCGATAAAATGTAAATCTGTCAAACAAAAGTACGAGGAAATCTATAATAACATTATTTTATAATTTGTTTGGTTGGAATGCAACTGTTAAATTTATAGCTACTGCCACGCCATTTGACTAAACTTTTATTACCTTTTTTCCTAATCACTTTTTTCAATAACGAAAACATCCTGCTCAGTTTTCTGTAGTTCTTGTTCCTAAAACTACCTACGATCGGTTCCCCTGCCAGATCTTTTAACGCGTATGTTACAGGTATTGTTAAGAGTACTTTATCAACCACAAATACTTCTTCGCTCCAGTTTGATGTAAATCCTTTTTCAAATACCGTTTTTGTCAAAGAAATTCTAACTTTATCACCAACCTTAAATTTATGTCTGCGGTAATGTTTTCATTTGCTAATATTGGATTTTTAATAGCATCGATTGGCAAAAAAATTAGTGGTTCGATGTGTATTGTTATTATATTCTCCTACTATTTGAGAAAGGTAATCGATGTACCTGTTGGTGGTTTTAGCTGTCAAATGTTTGTGTACTTTGTCGTTTAGCATGCGATTAAATCTCTCGACAACGATGCTTTTACCTTCGTTTCCTGTAACGTATTTTTAATATTTTGTTCTAAAAACTGCTCAAACTTTTTGTTAAAAAACTCGGCTCCGTGTTCAGTCCAGATTTTATTCGGTTTTCTTTCTGTACTTGTTATTATTTGTTTAAGCGCATCAGTCATTGAAGTCCCTGTCTTATCCGAAACAGGCACACTGAAAGCGTATTTGCTAAAAACATCTATAACGTTAAACAAATACTTTTTGTTATTGTTAAACTGAGCCAGATTTGACACATCCACCAAATCGATTGCCCAGATATCATCTACGGCATTAGCAACAACTTTACGTCTCGGAAACTTTTTTTAGGTCTATGCAGTTCGACTGCAAGATCATCGTATAATTTTTTTCCAAGTCCTAATTTGTATTTCGCTCCAATCATTCCCTGAACAAATCTTCTATCAAAACGTTCTCTCATGTTTGTTGGCTCCATATCACGTAATTCGTCTAACATTACTTTATCACAATCTGCTTTCGAGTTTCATGATCACGATAACAAATAATCTTGACTCATCGCTATTTCATCAACTTGAATATAATGCTCTTGTCCTGGCAATGGATTATCGTTCTCGTCAAGTTGTTTATCTAGCGGTTTGTAAGGTTCAGTATACCGATGACCTGGTAAAGTCAAATTGCCTTTTGGGTTTTGGTAATTTGCCAATAATTTTGTGTATATCTATTCGTGTACCTATTATTTCTCTGTTATTACAACGTGACAGTATGCGACAATTTTATTTTGCTCAAGACATAAATCTCTGTCAGAATCACAGCTGCATATCATTCTATATTTTTAGTCGTCTAATAAAATAACCTTCCTGAATAAATCAGGACAACCAGAGCCCAGTGTCTTTTTCTTTAAAAACATTTTTTTCTTTTTCCACAAATTGCACAAATACTTTTTAACATCTTCCTGTTGTTTTTTGTTTTTCTGTTGTTTCATTAATATTTTCTGTTTTAGTTCTAAACTTGAGACAATATGTTGACATTATTATATTTGTAAGATTAGACAAAATTTACTATAATCTCATCATTAGCGTGAGAAGGCTGCTTGTCAAACTGTAAAATAAACTTTAAAAAATTAAGATTTTTTTCCGAGACATCTGTCGGATAAAAATTAAACAATAATATCCTCAAGCAGAAGTTCCATCAGGTTGGAGTTGAGCTATTCCCCGTCCAGAATGTTTTCCTGATCCAGTTTGCCCAACAAGAAGATAATGACAATCAGGAAGTTCATTGTGATGTTTATGCTTCACCAGTCTCTCTGTATCAAAGTTTAATATTGTCGACTTTGCCATTGTTGTTATAATTTTATATAATATTAAACTAATGTTGATAATTTTATGTAGAAAGAGCAAATAATGAGTTACTATACAAAATTTGGAGCATTAGCAGGAGATGTATCAACAGAAGGTTATCAAGGTGACTTATCTAAGTATACAACTCTTGATCAGCTCAAAAATGAAATCAATAATTTACTAAATGTTGCAAGTGTAGATCCAAATGAAGTCATCGTTTTCCAGGACAAACAAGGACGATTAAAGACGAATAATGTGCAACTGTCAGATGCACATTACGAACCGTTTTGTCGATCAGAGGTCTACTGTGAGACCTGCATATCTCCAGCTGTAGAGAACTGTGTTGATGTTGCAGTGCTGTGTTGGTGCAGTGGTTTGCTATTCTGTCTGTGTTTGTGTAGAGCTGTGTTGGTGTTGCAGTGCCGTGTTGGTGTTAATATGCTGTGTTGTTGCCGTAATGTGTTATACTGTAGAGTTTAGTGCTGAGCTGTGCTGTGTACAGCTGTGAAAAGCTGCGTGTGCTGTGTAGAGCTGTGTATGCTGCATGTGCAGTGCCGAGCTGTGCTGTGCGTATGTTTTCGAGTGCTTTGAATATTCCAACGTTGCGAGTCGGGTTGAGGGACATCGGGCGTTGCAGACCAAAGTGTCGGGTGCTGATTGTCAAACTCAGGAATCAATAGTGGTCACTACAAATCTTTGTTTGTTTGTCTAGTAAAACTGGTAGCAAAGAG
This sequence comes from Potamilus streckersoni, assembly GCA_016746295.1. NCBI lineage: Eukaryota > Metazoa > Mollusca > Bivalvia > Unionida > Unionidae > Potamilus > Potamilus streckersoni. Next base: position 3,577,910 of record JAEAOA010002358.1, on the reverse strand, counting down.
TTAAGGGAGTGTATACATTGCTCCAAATATATAATATTTTGGCCGTTGGCTAATGTAGGGATTTTGTAATACCCAGTGCTTGCTATTGTGTAGATATTGTGATTAAAATTATCAATCCGTGATTTTGAACGAACTATTGTTTGTTTTGCTATCATAAGTACAACTATCAATTCGTTATTTTGAACGAAAATATAATTTGTATTTTACTATCGGGAAGTCATATTTCTGTTCTTTATATACCGTGAATCGTTCTTTCTTTATTTGTCTTGGTACCGTATTTGTTTCATTAGTAAGATCGTGCTGATTATGTTAATTAGTTCCATATTGGGATCCATTCACGCACATATCTATCATACTTCATTTGATATTTTCATATAATATTAAATATATTGTGTTGTATTCCCATCAATGGTGTTTTTGTTATCAATCCGAAAATCCCAAACCCGGTTATCTTGTTACAAATCCTACTGCGGTTGCTAATAATATCGTTACTTTTAACAATTGAGGTAAGATACAAGATTCGGGTAGGTCAGTTAATGATTATGTTAAAAAAGCTGGTAATGTATTTACTGGAAATATTGCTATGAACCAGAATAAGATTACATATCTTAGAAACCCAACCGAAGACAATGACGCTGCGACAAAAAATATGTTGATGATCAGGAATCAAAGTACGTGTCAATGCATGGTGGTATGATGCGTGCATTTCTCAACATGACAATAATGGCATTACTGACCTCAGAACACCACAGTCTGATTTTGATGCTGCAACAAAGAAATATGTTGCTGATAAGGAAGCTCCAATCAATAAGGAAATAACAGCGCTCAAGAATGAATTTCTTTTTCACGTGAACACGTTTTTAAGTTTTCGCAGAAACATAAACACATTTAAAAATGAATTGTTTGGATATCCATCATATGTTGATATTACACTCGCTAATATTAACACAAAACTCAATGATATTATCAATGGAATTCTTGATAGTCTTGAGAAAACGAATCTGATTAAAATTCCTCACAAGCAGATTAAAATAATGTGTTTACTATTGATGCTTGATCGGGTACATGGACACAGCAAAATAATTCTATCAAACACACTGCCAAAAATTAACCGGTGTGTATAGATTGTCAGTGTTTGGCAGTGTAAAGTTTAGAATATTTTCCAAATATCCATGGCGTTATTCGACTGATGATTTAGCTGGAACTGTATCACTGATATTAATCAAAAATGAAGAAGAAAGGTTTGTACTTTTAACAGATGATATAAATATAAAAATATTTATTATTATTGGTGTTTGGAATTTGTAGCTGAACGGCCAGCTCCTATTATGGTTTTACCATACCTGAGATTATGTAAACTAATATTATAATGAAAAAAATATAATTGATTTCAATCATATATCAAAAGATATTCCAAAACAAGATCTGGACGCATTAATACAATACTACAAATATTATCATAAAAATCTTTGGTGCGTAAGAAAATGTTACAAATACTATAACAAAATACTTCGAGTACTATCATATCTACCGTTGTTAATGACCAGCTCTGGTATAATTTCAAGTGGGGCATCATTAAACCCGTTTTTGCTAATCATATCTGGTGTAGGTGTTTCTCTTACAACAGCGTGTAAAAAGATTGAACCTCGACTTTTAAAAAAACGAAATGCTTGCAAAATAGCTAATATCACTTACAAAAAATTACTTGATCCGATACGGTCTTATTTACGAGGTGTAAAATATGATATGATGATTTGATGCGTGAGTTTCGCATTATTGACAGTATGTTAACGGATATTCTACCAATGATGATCAGCAAGTATGAAAAAGATTATCAAAAAAAGTATGAAACTTTATCTAAACTTAAAGAATAATATACTTACCTGATCTAGCCCAGTGACAGTGCAGCACGGAATTGTGTTTAACATATCTCCTCATGACAAAGGCATTTGCCTAAACTTATAAAATTATATTTGCGCTAGGATCTGCCTTTCAATTTTATGTGTAATTCATCTGGGGTGGGATTTGAGGGGGGTAATTTGTATTTCTTAGGAGAGTAGAAGAGGGGTCTTGCGCCAAAATCGGCCTTTCAGTTTGTTGTAAACCGTTTGGGGTGGGATTTTAGGACAGAGAGAGGGGGTAATTCATATTTGTTAGGAGGGCAGGAGAGGGGTCTTGCGCCAAAATCATCCTTTTACTCTACTACTATTATTGCTACTGTCATTGATTATAACTTTGGCATAAGTTTTTTGGGCAGTTGCTGGTTGATTTTAACAGTCTTTTGGTCTATCACCCACCTGCTTACACGCAAAACAAACTCTCTAGTTCGCATCCTCTTTAGCTGGCTCGAACTTAGAACCCCACGATTTTATTTCATTAGAGCACCAGATTGTAGCCATTTTATGGCTTATTACCTCTGCTGTTAGCTTATTTTGGATCTTGTCTACAAGCTCGTCATTTCCTTATTTCCAAAGAGAGCCCTGTTATATATGTCTATTTTCCTTCCCTAGCAGCAGAGGGGGGCGAACCGACCATAATAAAAGAGCGTCCGCCAACCTTCCCACGAAAAGAGTCGCCGTAGAGGCAACACCAAGTCAATCTAACACTAAAAAAAAACCACCTAGATGATACTTATCCCTACCTGAAAGTGGTCAACGGAGGGTGAACCGATCATAATATAAGACCGCCGACCAACCTTTCCACGAAAGAGTCGCAGTAGAGGCGACATCAAGTCAATCTAACACTAAAAAAAAACACCTATCCCTATCTGAAAGTGGTCGACGGAGGGCGAACCGACCATAATATAAGAGCGTCCGCCAACCTTCCTACGAAAATCGTCGACGTCGTCAATTGAAAATTTTGTCCAACCCGATGCGATATCGCGTTCGAGGGTCGCTCAAATTTATTGTAATAAATCCGTGAGGAGTTTGCTTAGCAGCGCTAAAGAAATTTTTAAATTTATTGAATTCCATGTCGGAGCACCATGTCAACCAAATATTCCTCAACGTGTGAGAATCAACTCCGTTAAACACACAAAGAAAATTGCAGTTATCACGAATAACTTTAGGAATTTGAGTATACCGTTGAGTTAAATAAAACATGTCAGCGTGCTTGTGGCGACCTCGGGAAAAACAACAACGCTGGTCCTTTTTGGTTATCCAGCATGACATCATCAAATATTATCATGTTGTTCAGTGAAGCGTCCAGATCATCGATGTGAGGACATTCAGTTACATCATAGATAAATTCCACTGGATTGTATCCCAGTTCGTCCGACATTTCAGAGTTAAATTCTTTCAGGATCGTGTAGCAATCTTGATCGTCCGCGCTTGGTGCTATCACGTATAGTTTATCCCATTTGGTATGTTTTGTGACAAGACTTAACATCAACTGAGTTTTGCCAGATCCTGATGGTCCTATAATAATGCCGCGGATTGAGTTTGGCAACATTGGATGATGTTTAACGGGTGTTTTGCCTTTCTTCGCTGAGAAGTCAAAAACTTCCATTTGATTATACAACAATAACAATTATGGATCTATATTGTGTCAAATGTAAGGCTCGCACTGGCACGGATAACCCGACGACGGTTACAACGAAAAATAATCGGCAAGCATCAACTGGAACATGTGTCACGTGCGGCACAAAGAAATTCAGGTTTGTTAAAAAAAAAAAAAGCGGCGGAGATATCGCCGCAAGACTCAGTAAACTCCCAGGTGCCCCTTGGTCTAAATATCCCGGAGAAAAACATCTCCCCGGATATAGCTACTGTGGTCCAGGCACTCGGCTAGACATTAGACTCGACGAAAATGATCAACCACGTGTTGGAGAATTTCCCGTTAACGCCATAGACGAGGCCTGTAGAATACATGATATCGCTTACAAAAGTAACAATCTTCAGCAACGACATCTCGCTGACGTTAACTTAATTCACGCGCTAAATTCAATAAAAAATAAAAATCTCAGAGAAAAAATTGCCTCGTGGATTATTAAGTCAGCCATGAAGGGTAAATTGTTAATTGGAGCTAGTATCTAATAAATGGCTGCAGAAGCAAGGATGAAAAAAATTTACTATTCTCCGCGGGGATATTACCGAGGATTATCAGCGGTAGATAAACTGTCCGCGGCAGCTAGAGTTTCTCGCGACGTTGCTAAATCATGGTTGTCAAAACAAGCGATCTGGCAAATTTACTTACCGCGTCCGAAGTCTATCAAATATGGATCATTTGACGTCTACGTCCCAAATGAAGTTCATCAAGCGGATATTTTGTATCTCCCGTGCGATAACGGCTACAAATACGCGTTAACGGTAGTTGATATCGCTACCCGCCAAAAAGATGCCGAACCACTTCGTACAAAAAAATCAGCGGAAGTCGCGCAGGCATTCAATAAAATCTACAGCCGTGGTCAGCTTACATGGCTGGCTTTGCTTCAAGTAGATCCAGGTAGTGAATTTCGTGGTGAAGTAATCTCAGCGATGACAAAAAAAATGTAACCATCCGACGCGGACATAAAGCAATTCATCGTGATCAGGCTATCGTTGAGCGATTCAACAGAACACTCGCCAATAAATTATTCGCTCATCAATATGCAAAAGAATTTACTCAGCCAACTCGATCAACAGAATGGGTAAAAAGACTCCCCGCGGTGGTAAAAACAATCAACGAGGAATATCAGAAAAAAACACGACCACCGGCGTTACCAGATATTCACGAAGAAAGAATTCCGTGGAGATCAACAGTACGGTATTTGTACGAACCAGGTGAATTAGAAGGCGGTGTTAAAAGATCTACTGATCCGATATGGAGTATCACAACACATAGCATATACGGAACTCATTCGTCGATGTACAGACCGATATACTACACGTTGGATTATGAAGCTCCACAAAGAAATTTTACTCGTGAGCAATTGTTAGTTATTCCGGAAGATACTCAACTTCCGCCGAGTAATCTAAAGTAACTCGTCTGAGCTGATTCATTCGACGAACTCGACTAACGGCTAAATATATTAAATTGTCCCATTCGATAAAATCGTCAATGATCCAAACAATAATGTCGGTGATAGTTAACCCCTGTGTAGAATGTATCGTTGAGGCATATCCTAACCGCCACGGTGATTTTTTCATATTCAAAGCACCTTCAACATCTGACAGTGCCACGTAAACAACGTCATTCAAAACTAATTTTCGTTGTTCATCACTTCCAGGAATATCAACTAGGATATTTTGTAGCCGAGTATCAACTGGTCTGTATTGCAACGGTACAAGTTTATTGGGAAATTTATTCTCGTGAAGTTTAAATAAACTTGCATTAATGCTATCACGTATATTCTTCCGGCAAGCTACGACAAGATCAGCGGGTGCCCATTTTTCGAGAAATTCAGTATATGTGTCATCGATTACGGTTTTACGAAATATTTTAGCTTGATTTTCATTACTCGTGCATCTGATTGCGGATTTTAATTTAGTCAACGATTCATCGAGAGATCTGCGGTCGATGGTCATTTCTTCATAATAATCGACGTTTGACCGTAACCACCAATGTGGAGACATTCCAGTAAAAGGCGGTGGTTGACCGTGATCTCCACAGAGCACAACAACAGTATTTTTTGTCTTTAGAAAATCCAAAAACATTTCTAATATGCAACTGGGCATAATACAAACTTCATCGAACATCACCACGGAATGAATATTTTTGTTTCCCATACACGATGCTGACCATTCACCGCCGCTGTATCTAAAGTAATGATGATAAGTTTCCGCGTGAAATCCTTTTTCATGAAAATCTCTAACTAAGCGATGAGTTGGCGCTAGCACGATTAGTTCGTTTCCAATGCAACGAAAATGTTCTAACACTCGAGTAGTCTTACCACAACCACCAGGACCGTTCAAATAAATAATTTTATGACGTCCTATAGGATCGTGTACGCTAGGAGTAGTTGAACATTCACTAAATTCACAACCATGAAATTCTGGTTTATCGGGATAATCAGCTGATTTATCGTAGTTGTGTAATCTTTCATTTTTGATTCTCCAAGTTCCCCAGGTTTCTCCGTCTCCGATAATCTCATTAACTTCATCTTGATGATCCTCGTGATAATAAAATGAATCAGTGGCGGTTCGAATAGCAGTGTCAGGAAATTTATTAACGACGCTTAACAGATTAATCGTCACGTACGCGAGCATATAAGATCGTAAGTGAACAAATTGCGGCATTTCATCCCCGAAATACTCAACTATCGTTCCAAAATATTCTTTTGATAATTCAATATTAGTCTGTCGATAAAGTACTCCTTTGTTTACGGCGTCGTCGATGATAAATTTTAATTCTCCTGGATCCAATACCAACTTGGCGGTTTTTCTTCGTCGTACTTCTTCGTTGTCGTACCCGCCTTGCGTAAACTTTCCGATTATTATTCTGTTAATTCTTTTACTTTCGCTGATGATCATATCGTGAATGAATTCGTACTTCCAACGCGAATCTTTTTCGGGAGTCGGTAACCAAACATTCTTTTGCGGATTGCTAAGTATTACCTCAGATATCATCAGATCTGTTATAACACCAACGTCTAATCCCCATCGCAGCACTACCGTCGGAACCCATTTTTTCTCAGCTATATGCTTTCCAAACCACAAATAACTCACCGGATGAAGTCCGTCGGCGAGTCTTACGCGTACAACTTTAGCAAATCCTGTTAAGTCATAATCAGGTAATGGTCCGTTAACGGATCTTCTTATCATGTTGCTTCCGGGAATTCCAAATCGATTAAAATATTCATGACAATTTCCTCCGCCGAGAAAACTTCCCGGATAACACGCGATCATATCGACGGATCTTATAGAATCATCTAACTCGTACTCGCGGTTCCATAATCCGCCGTGGGAATACTCAATGCAACTATCGCGAACGTCATTGATAAACTTTTTCTTAGTCGGTCTCCAAGAATTTCGTTCTTTAGTTAATTGATACGCGACAGACTCAACTGAAAAACTCATTCGGGTCAATTTCTCCGCGGAAGATTCATCAACGTACCTTTTAGCAAATTCTATCATCGAGTTTTGCAATTCTTCAGTTCTGTAAATTATTCCTGAATCACAATTGTCTTTTACACTGTCATTTCTCATGACAAATTGATCATAATCGTTGCCGCCGCGAAACAACCAAACATTAACGGGAACATTTTTCATGTTCGATTTAATCCAATGAAAAATATCACCGGTGTAGTATCTGATAGTTTTGTTTAAAGGAAAATCTCTATCGCCGATTCCCCAACCGTGAAAATTATGATCGAGAATTTCGATCGCCGCGCCCTTAGATCGATAACAACCAGAATTATAAAACACTCTGTCCGGGAGCATTTTAACGATAATCGGTATTTTTAGTTTTTTCTCGAGTTCGATAATATCCTTTTTACTAGCGCCGGCGTCAAAAACACGATTATTCCACGCGGAAATAATATTTGCTCGTCGTTGCGTCAGACCATTTCCTCTCGTCGATTCCTTGAAATGTTTGATCACCAATTCAGCAACGCAATTTGACGTCGTTGACATTCTCTCGGTGCCAACTTCTTGATCAACGGGTATTGGTACCAAATACAATCCGTACACGACAACGTTATACGGATAATCTCTAGTGTAGTATTTTTGATCAACACCGACTAACGCTCCCGGTAATGTCTCTTGGTTCAATAAAAACAATCCTCGTCGACCGTCGCTGACTCTACCATCGTGTAAAGTTACTTCCCAAAAATTATTTCTGATTTCAACGCCGTACAACAATGACAGTGTTCTATTTAACCGCCGTTGTCGTCGTGATGGAGTTTCCCTGAATGTCAAATACGACGATTGCAGATGATATCTTCGCGGACGATCAATAGTTCCGAAATCAACCCGAGACAGTATCTCCTGGGCGCGTTCCATGGTCAATCTAGCGTCTTCGTTGTTTGTTTTGTACGTTGAATAAACGTAGCTGGCTCCGTTTGTTCGATACATGTTTTTTACCGTTCTAATGCTGCTAATTATGTGAGCTCTATATTCGGTCGGATTTATCCTACCATCAAGGTCAAATCGTCGTCGAATTCGAGCTGGTTCAATAACATCTATGTGTGATAATCTTGAAAATGCTGGCATTTCAGTCATATATCTATTAGAATTTTTCATCGTTAAATTATCAGGCCGCGGTTGAACATTATTAGAATTATGTTCCATATAATATACAGAAAAAAAATATATTCAATCAAAAATTAAAATTAATTATTATATAACGATGTCGAACCGATGTTCTTGGGTATATCGACGACGCGACGAAGTATGTAATCGAGCTTGTATTGGAAAATACTGTGCAACTCACAACCAACACGCTAAAAAAACTTCCTCAAAATCTGATCAAATGTATTCAATGCAACGCTGATATCCGAGGAAAAACTCGTCTATGTGCGGATTGTGGAGGAAAGCGTTTCAGAACATTTACCAAGTATTACAAAGACAAACATGGAATAACATTCACCGAGGAGGACTTTATTACCGGCGATTACAAAAAAAAAATGAATGTCTGATCGTGGTTACAATTACATAAATGTTCAAACCTCATCCGATTTACTCAAATTACGAGGCTTCCCGCGACGGCGCAATCAGGCATCGCGTGAATAAGAAAAATCTCGGTACCGTCGACCACATGGGGTATGCAAGAATAAGTATCAGACAACACGGAGAACAAAAATGTTATTCCTCGGCGAGATTCATTTACGAATGTTTCAACGGGATTATCCCGCCGGGTTTAGTCATCGACCACATCAACAGAAATCGCCTCGATAATCGACTAGAAAATCTTCGTATTGTTACTCCAAGAGAAAATAGTAAAAATAGCGCACCAAAAATCAAATTATCGTATCGCCGACCTGTCATCGGGGTTCAGGATGAAAAAACTCTAGAAGAATCTGAAAAATACTTTCCTTCGATTTCCGCCGCGGGAAAATATTATGGAATTCAATCACAATCCGTAAGGCAAGCCGCTGACTATATTTATCATTCATCATATTCACCAGTGCTACGTTGTCGGATTTCTTTCGTGTTTCAGTAATTTGTTAAATAAATTGGACGTAAAAAATTATTATAAAATAATGAACGATCAAAACGTTGCTGCGTTGTGCGATGAACTTGATAAAATCGAACAGTATATTCCTGCATCGTCGGTCCTTAACAGATCATGGGTCACCAGCGAGTACAGCGCCGTCGTTGACACACGCTCGCGTGGAAGACCAACTCATCGAAACGAGTACAGGATAATTAAGTTACTCACTGCCGCACGCACTGAGATGATAATTGCAAATCGCGACAACGTTGAATTGTTCGTTCCTGTATGTAAAATAATCAAGGAAATCCGCGATGCCGTCGTGGAGATTTTCGAAGAAGAAAAAGCTATCAAGGCCGCCTTGGACAACATTGAATCGAAAATCTCGTCGTGAACGCCTTTGTCAGGATTGATAATTCTCAATTTTCAGTTGACGAAAAATGTCAGATTGCTTGCAATTCCGCAATTAGATTATTTTTTTTCCGACATTTTTTTCGTCAATCAGCTTTTTCTCTAAATGATTCAATTAGACAACGACAGGTACTTTACTTGACCGCGTCGGATACTTGATTTTGGTGATTTTCTGACATTGTTACATGTTTTTTGTTGATTTTCTGACATTTTCTGACGATTTCTGACGATTTTCGACATTTACAACTTTTTCTCTAAGTGATTCAATTAGACAACGACAGGTACTTTACTCGGCCGCGTCGGACATTTTTACCCAAAAACTGACGAAAAACTGACGAAAAACTGACGAAAACTGACGAAAAACTGACGAAAAACTGACGAAAAACTGACGAAAATTTAATCTTAAAAATAATTTAATTTTTTTTGTTATTCAATAACCACGCTTCCGAGAGAGTTTGTTCAACAGATTTTTTCGGTCTGCTAACTCCGTCAACGGTATTCATTCTTGTACTCGTTATCGACTCGAGGCGTTTTTGTTTCGTCTCCAGTGTCCCAATATAATTTTCTTTTTCCTTTATAGTAGAATTTAATCCGTTAAAGTACTCTTCCCGTGAGGCTATCTCACGTTCAACCTCAGCGAGACGTTTTTTTCGATTATTTTTTTGTCGTATAATTTTATCTATCTGCTCAATTTCACCTTGACGATCTGGCATCGTTGTAATTTTTTCCTTGTATTGCGCCTCAAGATCAGTCCGCGTCTTAATAACACCGGCGAGTTCGTCGAGGGATTTCTGCAATTGTTCGGCGTGTTTTTCATTGCGTGTTATCGCGCTTTTTAAATTAGTAAGTTCACCTTGTTTCTTCGCGTGGGTTTCACGTAATTGCTTGATCTCCGTGTTAAGGTTCTCTAGTTTTTTTGTCAGATTACTACCCGTTCGAGCGCCTGCCAACCCTGCTGGAAAATTACTGTTGTTGGACGCGTTAATCCATATTTTGTACAACCGTGTCAGTCCAATTCCGTACTTGGCGGCTAGTTGCGCTGGCCTACACGTCCCACGTAGTTTGATAATTTCTTCCTCGATGTCCGGTGACAAATATTTGGCTTTGCCTGGCATGTTATATAAAATTAAAATATATTTTTGTGATGTAGTAATTGTGTGGTAATTATAGTACGATATGGTAATTGTGGAGTTTTTGACGCATCAAGGCGGTAAAATTTTTTGACAACTACATAGTACAATATGGTAATTATAGGGTAATTATAGGGTAATTATAGTGTAATTGTACGGTAATTGTACGGTAATGTTGCTAAAAAAATCCTGTATTTTATGCGTGCTGCGTAGCAATTATCACATTATTATCACATTATTATCACATTATTACCACATTATTACCACATTATTACCCTATAATTACTGATGCGGACGCGTCCGGGTGTAATGTTTTGACAATTTTACTCTATAATTATCGTATAATTACTAAGATGAAAAATCCATTACGATCTCACAAACAGACTAATTACTAGTTCTTCTCCGCGGAGGTCAATCAGTTCATTATTTTGGTCAGTAAGTCGAAATTTCATCTCGTTGACGAGGTCGTTATGACAGCGCATATACACTGGATTTGTAACGTCGTCGGATATCAAAAATCCCGGTGGAGAAGTCACCGCACTAGAATAAAGTAAATCGGCGGGATGAGCCTTGCTAGATTGTTCAATGTTGACTTGATAACTCCCTTGGATGGCGCTACATGTCAAATTTAGTGATATCACGTTGGCGATGTTGACGTTACCCGGAAATGTATGTTTACCGTCGCCGACGGGAGAATTATTGTGCGTGAGATAAGTTGGTTTTGGTTGACTATCTCTCCAACGCTGGAGAATATTATTAAAACCTTCGTCGATGGCGAGGTTGAGTTGGTGTTTAAGTTCTTCTGGATTGTATCCTGGGAATTTATAATTTGGATTTTGTTTAATATCTTCGCGGTATTGTTTGGCCGTCTGGATTTCTGAAATTCTACTGTTAAGATCAGTAAAAACGCTGATAAGCCTCGCGTTAGTGTATTCCATGTCGTGAATAATTTTATTAGCCGCAGCGACTACGCTGACAAACTCGTCTTTGGTGAGAAGACCAGATCTCAATGACGGTAGTAACAGTCTAAAATTATCATTTATATCCCTGAAAAAGAGGAGATTCAGATTAAAATCACCCCCCTTGATAACTGTTGTCTCACTCTTGACCAATTCGATATGTTCTGGAATTGCCCCGGTTCTCTTCTCGATTTCTTTTCTAACAGTTTCTTCATCTACATTAAAGAAAAAAGTCCATCCCTCATTTTCATTTATCTGATACCTTTTCGTAAAATTTATATCATCGAATATTTTATATTTCCGCGATGGATTTTCAGGTCCGATTTTGTCTGTTGTGTAATCAGATTTTACTGGCTCTGGCGTAGGATCTTTAACAATTCTATCAGGTGGAACTTTAGGCCATCCTAATAATGTTCTTATTGAGCTGTTGTATATATCAACTGAATAACCCTCGGCGATCTCAAACATCGATGATAGCGTTGGTTCATGTGGGATTATTTTTATTGGTGGATTTTCTTTAATATTAGCGACGTTTACCCCCGGCGGTCTCTAACGTCGATGCTATTCTGCGAGCGAATTCTTCGGAAATTGCCTCAATTTGATAAGAACCAGTAGGTATCCCGATAACATTCCAGTCTGGAGTCCCGTCGTCGCGGTTTTTATACGCGAATACAAGAGAATTATTAGGCTGTTGATTACCAAATTGTTTATTTCTAACGTTAGGCCAGCTGTTATACACGCGAAGTTTGGCTAACGCGATCTCGTACACGGGAATCGGAGATGAAAATATAACATTAAATTCTGGTTTTTTTGACGATATCGAAATCAATGAAGTTTGTCTCGACGAAGTATTGTCGGAAATTTGTTTAAGAAATTGAATTTCGGACATTTTATTTAATCTGCGTTGGATTTTTTAATTAAGAAGTGCTAGCACTGGAATTGTTAATTATTCCATCAGATTTTTTTGACAATTCCATCAGATTTTTTTCCATCGTGGTATTATACAATTCAGTTATCGCGGTAAATTCTTCAGAGGTAATTACTTCATCGTCGAGAGATGCTGAAATTAACTTTGATGTTCTTGAATATGCGCTTTCCACGATGATATATTTAGTTATATAATCGGCGAGTTTGACCTGAGCGCACGATGATAATTTTTTAGTGATTGCCGTGAAAATTCCAGCGACGGTCGTCATCGCGGAAATAGCAATCGGCATGGCAACTGGAGCTATCGTGGTAACCGACGAAAGTATTATTCCAGCACCGGCGAGAATTCCAGAAACTGAATACACGGTAACGTCAATTACTGTAATCCTACGCTGGTATTTTTTTATTTTTGTTTGATATTCATCAGCGAGAGATTTAAGTTTCATTTGATATTCTTTGACGGTATCGTATCTGAAGTTGTTGGCGTTGATCGATTCAGTAGATTTGTTCATTATTGTAGTTGTTGTAAATTTTTAATTACCTAGATGTTCTATTATGTATCGGTATTTAAACGCGTTTGTTACATTATCTAAGTTAAAAATAAACTTAACTACATCGACGGTAATGTTATTGTTTGAGTAATAAGTAACCGTGTTAACTCCTCTACAGAGCACATAACCATCACGCGCAGCTCCTCGAACGTTAATTTGTTTATCTGACACTAACGTTAGTCGATAATAACCGAACGGATAACCACCGGCGACAACATTAAAAGGATCAATTAGTTCATTTATTCCGTTAACGATCCAATTTAGTTCACCGGTTTTTACGACGACAACGATGGCTTTAACATCGTCAGCTGAGTGTATTATTTTTATTTTATCGACGACGGTTTTAACATCTGCGTACTTTATACTAATATCTGCCGGTCTAACATTGTTGTTAAAAAACCTTTCGAGGACGTTATTGATTCTGCTAAAATTTCTCTGTAGCGGAGTAAATTGATTTACGTGCTCGGAATATTTACCAACGTGATCTGCATACTCAGTTCTTAGATCACCTAGAGTGTTCTGTAGCCGAGTAAACTGATTTACGTGCTCGGTAAATTTACCAACGTGATCTGTATACTCGGTTCTTAGGTCATTTAGATTTTTGAACACTTTTTGTTCATTGAATTTCGTCATGTGAGCGTCAAAATCAGTTCTTAACAATTCGTGATTATCGATTGTAGCTTTAATTCTTACGATATGCACGTCATGAAATTACTGACGTGGAAATCCCAAAAAATTGTTTAGAAAATTGTCAAAATCAGCTAGTTTTTCAGTGATTTTAGACATAATAACACTCGGCTCCAACATTCCTCGTCGGAATACAACAATGGAATCATCGTCCGCAGTTGGATTTTTAGTTAGAAGATCACTCAGAAAAACATTGCTAGTTTTTAACTTACCGTGATTTGTCTCAAATACGGCTATCTCGTCAGGATCAATATTCGCCACGTTTAACGTGCCGGCGATCTCATTTTTAATTATTTTAGTTATTTCTTTGACGTCAACGCTAGTTTTTTCTTTTTCTTTTTTTCCTAGTGATCGTCCCCAAATATCAACCATTTATTGTACAACATTGTTATTTTTTCAAATTGGAACTACTTGTATAATCGACAACTATCAGATGTGGCGGTCTGTTGGGATTTTTAGATATTTCCGCGAGAACGTTTAATACTTCTCTGCCACAAATCGGTGGATCGGTTAGCGCTTGCGTCGGCAACGTAGAATAATAAAACGGAACTTTTACCTTAGAAATATATTTCAAAAATTCTTTCGGCGGCGCTAGTCCATATGAGTCAAAGTAGACGATACTTCGTGGATCGATCGCGTAAGCGACCCAATGAGTGCCTGATCCAGTATCATCATCGAGATTAATAATTCCAGTTTCTGTGGGAAGCGGCGATGAGGTAATTTATCTCTCATGAAAATTCCTCTGAAATTTTTTATCGCTAAATTTTTTACCGCGTCGATGAGATCAAAATTGGACATCGGTGTTATTTTCCTTTGTAAAACGAGTGTGGAGTTCCTGGTAGGTAAAATCCTCTTCCCTTTTTTTATATCCTTGTCCGAGTGCTTTTTTCAAACCTATTCCAGCGGCGGTTCCGACGGCACCTAGCGCGGCTGCTTTACCAGCGGCGGCAAGAGCGGGTCCGATTGCTGCGGCGAGTATCGGGATAAGAGGAAATATTCCGCCGTTTTTTATCATGTTGGCGACGGCGGCTCTCGAGAGGTCGAGTTTGATTCCTTTACCGGCCGCCAGCGAGGCGTTGTAATGTTTCAGTTGAGTATTTGTCAGCGATAATTTATGAGAACCTGATGCCATTTGTGCCGGTTTCAACGTTATTGAAATTCCACATTGTTTCGACGACGCCGATTTGAGTTTTTAGTCTGACCGTCGGTTAATTGAACCATAACAGTGCTATATGTCATTTTTATTGTAAAATATGTTTTCAATTGCGGAAATACGTCAAAGATTTTCTACTGGCGCGTCGACGAGTCTCATCTGACCACCGATCCCTTCGACGAGCATTGACTTATCGCTGAGAATAACCGCGATTGCTCTGTAGCCAGGACCAAGTTCTCCAACTAACGCGTTAAATGTTATATCGACGACTGATTCTTTCGTCAAGTCGAGATGTTCCAACGAGAAATAGTAAATCGGATACAACGTCTGGAAATCATACTGAGATATTTGTAGTCCAGTGTCTACGTTTTGATCACGATCCATGAAAGATAACAACCGATGGTATATTCGCGCAACGTTATTTTCATCATTGTTGGATCTCAATTTTATTGGTTCCGCTGGTTCTTGTTGGCCGTTTATTCTCAGGGAAACTTCACTCACGTCTAGCCTGTCAAAAATCATATGCGAACGAATTTGTTGAACAGGTGCTCGAACTCGATCTCGTCGTTGTAAAGCCACAAATATGTGTCGTGGCGCCGAAATTCCTCGTTTTCCTGGAAGATTACAAGTAAATTCGGTCTGGTTACTTTCAAGAGTATCAGTTGTGGTAGTTAACCAACTTATTAAATTACTTGCTCCAGTTTCCATCCACGATAACAACCGCTGATTGACCGCCAACGACGGAGTTAGCACAGGCATCCATAAAATTAATTTAGATAATCTAACAACGCCGTCGTCAGCCGCTCTAGTAGCATCGTCAGTGTTGTCCGCGGAAATTCTCCAGATGGCATTGTTGTCATCGGATCTTCTCGTGAGAACAACAGTGTGTTTAGCGCCGTAAATTACTTTTCTAACATTTCTGCAAAATCCAAATATATGATGAAGTGGAATTGCACATGAAAATTTTCTTCGATTTCCTTTTAGCATTCCATTTCTGATTGCTTGTCCGAGATTGTAGTTAGGATTAATACCCATATGAATAGGTTCAATGTCGGCCACATTTCCTGTAGTATGCTCCGTTGGTCTAGCCATAATATTTGGTAATGTGTCAGCGGAGTCATTACCGTCTTTGGCGAACATCATTGACGGCCCGGCAGATCTTGTATAATCGTCGGAATACCTAGCTAATCCTAGAATTGTACTGGCGATGTCGACGTTGTTGTTTATCGATTCGATATCATTACCGTCAATGACGTATTTTGCCCCCTCAAACAGCGCCATAACACCGTTGTTTACAAAACCAACTTTAGTTCCCGCCGGATATGGATTTCCGTTTCTCAGTAAAATTTCACCTTCAAATTCAATGTATGCCTCACACGGAAGGAAATACTTACTTTTATCCTGGACTTGCAAGTCAATTCGTCCGCGTGAATCTGGTTCAATTGCTCTGTACGCGAAATATTGATAATTTGCAACAGAATCATCCTTGGGAACTGGTGCTTCCATGTCAAATGCGACGTCGATAATCTTCTTAAATGACATTTTTTATACTAAGACGTTCTTATTTTCAATTACCGAAATGTTTACATTTCCGTTGCAAGCAATTCTCATGTAAACATTTTCCGTTGCAAGCAATTTTCATGTAAACATTTCCGTTGACGATTCTCGTGTAAACATTTTTCACGTTGACGAATTATCGTCCGCGTCGAAGTCCACTTCCCATTATTGCATTTGATAATTCCGGCGAGTTAAGGATCAACGATGCTGCTTTGTCTTGAAGGACTTTATTTATTACTTTTCTTTCCGCAGCTGGCATATTTTCCATCGATGGTAATGCTGGCATTTTCGGTAGTTGAATTTTTTGTTTTTTTCTGAATAACGATGCTGCTTTGTCTTTCACGGCAGAAAATGCTCTCCCGGCCAGATCTCCGACGGCGCCGAGTGTTTTATCTCGAATTACTCCAACAGCTTTCATACCGAGTTGTTTAGCGAACGGAGCAACTTTTGGCGCCATTCTTGTAAAAAAAACCTAGTATAGTATCACCGAGACCTTCTCCGTAAAAAGTCTTGTACACTGGCGCTCTTGAATTAACCACAAATACCGGGGTTGGTTTATCGTGATTGTAATGTATGATCATTCTTTATTGTAAAATTATTAGATTTCTAATTATGGGAGTGCTAATCGCTATAATATGCACGATAATGACTATCTTCGACTAAATCCTCGATGAATTCCCGATACGCGTGGAGGTCAATTATTTTATTTTGAAATAACCGCTGTGCTATGTCCGCGGACTCATTAATTATTTCAATTGAGTTGTTACCGGCACGTCTTCCCGCGATGAGGACTTCCAACCGAGAAACATCTCTGACGAGGCTGTCTGGACAGATTTGCGTGTCATGATAATTAGATCCAGCGATTGGCGTTAATCCGTTTCCGTTTATTTCTCCTGTAATTTTTTTTATCTTCGCCGCCGACTTTTCTCCTGCTGCACTCGCGGATATCATAACTTTTCCCGCTTCACCTCCAATTTTATATTGTCGGTATTCTTTAGTAGCTTTCTCCTCTTTGGTCAACTTAGTAATATTTCTCTGTATTTTATATATGCTATCGACCCACGTATCCATTTTCATTTCGTCTACGTATTCTTCCTTGAGGTAATTATCTTTTTGTAGGTATTCCTCAGCAATATATCTTCCAAATTGAGTATAATCCTCAGGTTTTTGTACTTCAACATTTCTAATTTTATCAGCTAATCCATCTATCATTTTATCAACAAATTTAACACCTTTTTTCGTGACGGACCGGCAATTTGCTCATCTGGTTCTTCCATTGGTTCTTCTTCTTGTTGTTGTTCTGTTTGCTGTTCTATTGCAACTGTTTGTTTTGGCGTTTGTTTAACATTACTAGATATTTCCTTGAGCAGGTCAGATATTGGTTTTTCACTGGCGCGTTTAAAAGTATCGTCGGGATCTCCGTACAGGGCAGTTTTTATTCCCGTGGTGATCGGAGCAAACGTTTGTAAATTTCCTTCAAATAGATCAGTTTTTGCTTGCTGACGTTGTTGTAATTTTTCCTTGAGGCGCTCGTGGACCGGTAGAAATTTCTTAATTTCGTCGAGTTTTTCTCGTGTGATTCTGGTAGATGGCGCTTCTGGGATCACTTCCATTATTATAAAATCGTCAACGCGCTAATTGTAAATTTTCAATTGACTTGATGTCACCTCTACTGCGACTCTTTCGTGGAAAGGTTGGTCGGCGGTCTTATATTATGATCGGTTCACCCTCCGTCGACCACTTTCAGGTAGGGATAAGTATCATCTAGGTGGGTTTTTTTTAGTGTTAGATTGACTTGGTGTTGCCTCTACGGCGACTCTTTTCGTGGGAAGGTTGGCGGACGCTCTTTTATTATGGTCGGTTCGCCCCCCTCTGCTGCTTCCCTCAATATCCCTCACAATAGGATTTATCTCCCTTATCATGGCTCGGCTCCATTTAACTTCTATCAAATCCTTGTCTGGAAAAATAGGAGTTGTGTAGTCTTTAGGGTATAGTACATATTTGTTTCTCCCTCCATTTTGAATTTCATATACATGTTTGATTTCATAACCTTGCGCCCTCATTGCAATCAAAATATTGCCTAGGACATTTTCCACCTCTCCGGACTATATCATTTGACAGCCTAGAGGGTGAAAAGCCAATAATTTATTGCTAATTGTTTGGGTTACAAAATACTTTTTTCAATTTCGATCCAACTTGGATCAAACCTCCTAGTTGTGCTTGCGTTATTGTTTAGTAAGTACTGTTTTGTTTCGCAGTGAGTATAGTTTACAATTTTATAGGTCGCACACCACTAGCAGTACAGGAATAACCTCTAAAATTGTATTTTCCATAAGAATTCGCTGGTTAACCTAGTTTCTACAGTATGTAATCCAATGAATTGAATGCTAATACACATATTTCACATATTTCACTAGACATACACAATAAAATTTTCATTTCACAACTGAAAATTTAAATCTGCACTGATATCCTTCAAAAATGTAAATTGAATATAAAGCAAAAATACAAAAGTTTTTGCAAAACAAAACCAAAGATATGTCATTCATCAGATCATAAAAGTTCATCCCTTTTTTGTTTCCAGTGATCCTTGCCAGGGTCATGTACGTCTGTGAGTGTTATATGTGTTTACTATATTGTGTGTTTGCTTTATATGTGTATAGGTATGGACGGCATAATATATACAGAAGTCTCCCTCTTGAACGCCCCCTCCCCCTCACCAGAGGCAACCTGCTTCTTACGGCACCGACAAATTTGTGTTCAAAATTACTCCTCACGAAAGCCCATCTCCCTCCTAAATATAGATTATAAAATATCAAGCAAAATTTTAGCAAATAGGGTTAAAAAGTGTTTGCCTACAATTATAAATGAAAATCAAACTTGTGGATCAGAAGGTAATGATATACAAAATAATGTTTTGAATATATAATTGATTTTTTTTTCATACAAATAACAAGACTGGCGCTATGGTGCTAGTTGATCAGGAAAAAGCGTTTGACAAAATTGAACATAACTATATAGAGAAAGTACTAGAGAAATTTGGTTTCGGAAAAAAACTTCCGGAATTGGACCAAAATCCTATATAATGCCATAACTGCTAGAATACATGTTAACGGAGCAATGACGGAAAAATTTGAAATACAAAGATCAGTGAGGCAAGGTTGCCCACTGTCTATGCTATTATATGTAATAGCAATAGAAATCTTAAGTATTAAAATAAGTAATAATAATAAAATAGAAGGGATACCCATACCTGATTTGAAAGACGAATTCAAAATGCTACAACATGCGGATGATTGTACAAACTTTATACGAAACCCGAATTCCTTTAAACACTTGATGGAGGAATACGAAACATTTGGTAAAGCATCGGGGTCAAAAATTAATCACGACAAAACAGAAATATTAAAAATAGGTAACTGGAGAGGGAATCACCCTGGATTGCCCCCTCAATATATTAAGAAAACAGTTAAAGCCCTAGGAGTGTACCTTGGGCAAAATGAAGAAAAAGAAAACTATAATCAAATAATAAATAAAATCCAAAAGTCACTCGAAATCTGGGCACAATTGCCGATAAGTATAATGGAAATAGCGCAAAAAGCAAAAACGTACTTATATTCTAATATAAATTATATTTTAAAATCATTTGATTTTAACAATAATATTTTAGAGAAATTAGATAACGAAATAATTAACTATATATGGAATTTTAAAACCCACTATATCCAGAAAGAAACTCTGTATAGAGCTATGGAAAAAGGGGGATTAAATTTACCGTGTCCAACTATTAAAAATGTTGCAAATATTATAGAACGTTTCAAAGTTATTAGACCCAAAACTTTGAAACCATGGGAAGGGATATATTTATATTGGTTTGGCTATGCACTAAAAAAATAAACAAGAAATATATAGGAATAACACAATTAGTAAAACAATTGAAATTCCAAAAAAGTACAATACATAAAGGATATTATTTTAAAATATAGAGATATAGAAATTGTATGGAGGGAATAATTCTTATAAAGTAAAAAGAGAACTCTTCTTTAAGAACAAAAGATGTAAGATTGAAAATGAAGGGTTGGGGTTAATTGGTTAAACATCTGGAAATTATGGGCTAGAATAAATTCCTTAAAAATACAAAGTTTAATCTTTAAATTCCTGCACAACGCATGGCTAACTGGAGACATAGCGAGAAGGAGAAAAATGATTAAAACTATACTAAAATGTCCGCCATGTAAGAAATTTGATTTTACCAGGAAGCATGTTATAGTGCAATGCAAAACAATAAAGAATGAACGGGAAGAAATTATAAATATTTTTTAAAAAAATATGGGGTTTATAAAATAGAAAAACTACTATACCTAGACACAAATTGAAGTCAATCGGAGTATATGAAAATAAGAAGTTTTATTCTAAATACAATAAGCAGATGTGGCCAAGTTATTAACATAAGGAAATAGAAAACAGACATTCTCCTTTTAAATGTATTTAACTGTACTTTAGGTAAACATAATATGCAATTACCATTTTTTACAGGTAACTCCACTCATGGAGGAAGTAAGGGACAACGCAGGGCTATATCACATGGTGCTACGCGATGTGAGCAGGCCTGTAAGGAGCCTCAGAAAAAAAACCTGTGTGGACTTACTCCAAACACAGGACATAGGGAACCTCTAGCCAAGGTTAACTAATATAGAAAGGGCAATGACTCCGATAAGGGAATTAAAGCCTTATCGGAAGAATGAACCTTTAGAAGACACTAGGGACCAAAAATACCCCAACAAAATTTAATTTAATAAAAATTAATTTTTTTTGGAATCAAATAAGTAAATAAAACATAGCAACACATCGGGGGGTAAACACGAATACATAAACTTTTTAGATATTCTTTTCGGCTAAGTAGGGGGTGGGATCATCTGTCTGTTGCCCCAAAGAAAGAGAAAGTGCACCCGGCTAACGCGCCCAGCGGCCAGGATATTTGTGCAAAAATATATAATTTACCCCTCACAAGCGGCCGCATTTTATTTTGTAATATGTATCCAGAACAGCATTGTGTAATATATTGAGACTTTGAATTTGAAAATGCCAGCTTTGTGTAATACATTGAGACTTTAAATTTTAAAATGTCAGGATAGTGTAATATATTTAAACATAAATTTGAACATACCATCTTTGTGTAATTCATTTAGAATTTGAACGCTAAAATGCCAGCTTTGTGTAATACACTGAGACGTCATAATATTTTATACAAAATAAACTGAAATTTTCTATATCGTTTTAGTAATGAACATTCAGTAGTACATTCATTGCTACATATTTTACATCAATTCGTACATTGATAGAACTTTCAGCCGAGCAATTGCATATCGAAACTAACAGAACATCGAGATCTCATTCATTTCGACACGGAACATCGCGACTTCATTCATTTCGACACAGAACATCGCGACCTCATTCATTTACGACACATACATAAAAAACAATAACAACGAGAACAGCGAGGAAGATTATACGTAGATACTTATGTCGGAGAATTTAAATTAAAATCAAAACTCCAAACAAACATTTATCGCGTTCTCCCCCTTCCCTTATGATGTGCAGTAGTTCACGTAGTACATGAAATATAAAGCTACTATCGCACCTTCATGTATTTTCGTAAATATATATTTCGAAAATGCTATTAAGTGCTATAAAAACGTGATTTTGGCTTCGAAAAAGAAATGAATGACTGGTGCGAAATGTGCTTCAAAATTCTTTATTTTGTATATTTCTTTGAAAAGGGCGTGCATATTTTAAATTTAAACACAATTATTTGTGTAAATTATTGTCTCTCGTTTTTATTTTTTATTATTGTTTTGGAAATTAAATGTTATTTTTGAATGTTGTTATTAATGGTAGTGATGATTATAATTTTAATGTTTTTCACGAGCGTCTATGCACCATATTTTGTTGATATTTTGTCCGAATATTAGCTATATTTCATCTGAGTATCATGTATTAATTGATAGCTGGTTACTTATTTGATGGTGTTTTAGACGCTTCTGCTTTTTTTGAAGGGGGGGGGGGCACCGGACAGATGCCCCCCTTCCTCCCACCACATACACACACACACATACACACTTGATCTATACCATATTTTCCCAGTTGTCTATTTTATTATATGCATCATATTCCTTCATTTCTCATCCTCTCCTTCTTCTTTCACTCATTCATACATTCTTTCTATTCAATGCATATAATTTATTTCTATTTCTACATTTATTTAAATAATCTATTTTAATTTATTTTTTTAAATTTTTGAATTTTTTATTTTGAGATTAGACGGTGTTCTAATTTAGCTATTATTTTTTTTAAAAAAAAATTCCTAGTGCTTTTAGTATGTGTATGTGTAGATGATGTTCCGTCTACCTTTTCTTTTCAAGTCTGTTGCTAGGGAAATAGGGAGCCAAATTTTTATGTCTGCACCCCATTTCCCTGCATTTTTGTTCCAAAATTCTTAATAAAAAGGTCTAAAATATATTTATAATTATAAGTCCACACATGGTGTTTTCTGAGGCTCTTCCGCAGGCCTGCCCACTTCGCGTAACGCCATGTGATAAGCCGTATGACGTCCTTGTCTCGTACTTTTTTCATGTGTGGAGTTATCTATAAATGTATAAAAGCATATATTAATGTATGTTATGTAAATGAAAATTACAAAAAATGAAAAAAAAAATTGTATTTAAAAGTAAAGTTATTTTCTTATGCTAATAATCTACCCACATTTTATCATTGTAGACAGTATGAAGCTTATTATTTTCATGTAATCAGTTCTATTATATTCCCCATCTAAGTATAATAATTTCCCTATTTTAAAAGCACCAAATGTTTTAATAATATTAATAATCTCATCTCTTTCATTTTTGATTGCTTGGTATTACAAAATGACATGCCTTTTTGAAAATTCGTAGTTTTTACATAATGGGCATTTTAGTATTATCTTAATCATATGCCTTCTTTTTACAATATCTCCTGTCAACCAGGCGTTGTGTAAGTATTTAAAAATGATACTCTGAATTTTTAAAGACTTTGTATTTACTCACGCTTTCCAAATCTTCCCCCAATTTACACCCCATACTTCCGTTTCTATCTTACATCTTTTATTTCTAAAAACTAGTTCTCTTACTACCTCATATGTTGTTTTATTATATCCCTCCCATATTTCATTCACATCTCTATATTTAAAAATTATATCTTTTATATATTTAAAATTTCTAGGTACTTCCAAAAGTTTAATTAATTTCTTATTCCTATAGATCTCTTGTTTATTTTTTAAAACGAACCCAAACCTATTTAAATAAATTCCCTCTCGTGGCATTGCTGGTGTAGATTTTATTATTTTAAAACGGTTAATTATATTAGACGTTTTCATTAGCATAGAACTTGGTAAGATTAACCCCCCTTTATTTTTTGGTCTATATAAAGTATCTTTTTAGATGTAGTGCGTTTTAGAACCCCATATATATCTTATAATTTTAACCCTATTTGCTAATATTTTATATATATTTTTTTCCAGGTCTTTATTAACTAAATCAATTGATTTTAAAATATAGTTTATGTTTGAGTATAAGTATGATTTTGTCACTTGGGCACTTTCCATAATGCTTAATGGCGTTTGTGCCCATATTACTAGTGATTCTTTTTTTTTATCTATTACTTGTTTAAAATTTTCCTTTTCCACATTTTGCCCAAAGTAAATTCCTAGGGCTTTTACCGTTTTTTTTATGTAATGGGGAGGCAATCCTGGGTGATTGCCCCTCCAGTTATCTATTTTTAAGAGTTCTGTCTTTTCATGATTTATCTTGGAACCCGATGCTTTGCCGAAATTTTCGTATTCTTCCATTAAGTGTTTGAAAGAATTGGGGTTTCTTATAACGTTTGTACAATCGTCTGCATGATGAAGCATTTTAATTTCACTTTTCGAATTTGGTATATGTATCCCTTCTACTCTACTATTATTTCTTATTTTTATGCTTAGAATTTCTATTGCTATTACATATAATAGCATTGATAGTGGGCATCCTTGTCTCACTGATCTTTGTATATCAAATTTATCCGTAACACCTCCATTCACCTGTACTCTCGCAGTTATACTATTATACAGGATTATAGTCTATCTTTGGAAGTTTTCTCCAAAACCAAATTTTTCAAGTACTTTCTCTCTCTCTCTCTCTCTCTCTCTCTCTCTCTCTCTCTCTCTCTCTCTCTCTCTCTCTCTCTCTCTCTCTCTCTCTATATATATATATATATATATATATATATATATATATATATATATATATATATATATAGATGTGTTCATTCCTGTCAAAGGCTTTTTCCTGAGCGATTAGCTCAATGGCGCCTATCTTATTATTCCCCTTAATGTATTCTATTATTGTTTTTATATTTAAAATGTTACCTTGGATACCCCTCCCTTTAGATCCACATGTTTGATTTTCATTTATGATGTTTGTCATATAGTTGTTAACCCTATTTGCTAATATTTTACTTAAAATTTTATAATCAATATTTAGGAGGTAGATGGGCCTCCAATTTTTAAATCATTTCTTTCCCCTTTCACCTTATAAATTAACGAAATTGTCCCTTACCTCATTTTATTTGTCATTTTATGATTAGATAAAAGGAAATTATTATATAAGAATTCTATATTTTCGTTAACTCACTTTAGAATCTATGGTAGAATTCCGCAGTGAGTCCCTCTATTTCCCTTTCAAAATTACCCCCTCACGAACGGCCACCCGGCTAACGCAACCAGCGGCCAGAATATTTGTGCAAAAATATATAATTTACCCCTCACAAGCGGCTGCATTTATTTTGTACTATGTCTCCAGAACAACATTGTATAATATATTGAGACTTTGAATTTGAAAATGCCAGCTATGTGTAATACATTGAGACTTGTAATATTAAAATGTCAGGATAAGGTAATACATTAAGACATAAATTTTAAAATGCCATCTTTGTGTAATGCATGTAGACTTTGAACCCAAAAATGCCAGCTTTGTGCAATACATTGAGACGTCATAATATTTTTTTACAGAATAAACTCTGAAATGTTCCATATCGTTTTAGTAATGAACATTCAGTACTACATTCATTTCTACATATTTTACATCACTTCGTACATTGATAGAACTTTCATCCTGAGCAATTGCATGTCAAAACTCACAGAACATCGCCATCTCATTCATTTCGACATAGAACATCGCGAACTCTTTCATTTACGACACATACATAAAAAAACAAAAACAACGAGAACAGAGAGGAAGATTATACGTACATATCTATTTCGGAAATTTAAATTAAAATCAAAACTCCACACAAACATTTGTTGTGTTCATCCCACCCGCCTATGATGTGCAGTAGTTCACGTAGTACATGAATTATAAAGGTACCATCGCACCTTCATGTATTTTTGTAAATATATATTTCGAAAATGCTATTAAGTGCTATAAAAACGTAATTTTGGCTTCGAAAAAGAAACGAATAATTGATGCAAAATGTGCTTCAAAATTCTTCATTTTGTATATTTCTTTGAAAAGGGCGTGCATATTTTAAATTTAAACACAATTATTTGTGTAAATTATTGTCTCTCGTTTTTATTTTTTATTATTGTTTTGGAAATTAAATGTTCTTTTTGAATGTTGTTATTAATGGTAGTGATGTTTATAATTTAACTGTTTTTCATGAGCGTCTATGCACCATATTTTGTTGATATATTAGCTATATTTCTTCTGAGTATTATGTATCACTTGAAAACTGGCGACTTATTTGATGGTGTTCTAGACGTTTCTTTTTGGGGGGGGGTACCAGACAGATACCCCCACACTTAACCGAAAAAAAAATATCTAAAAAGTTCATGTGTATCTGTATTCCCCACGATACGTAGCTATTCTTCGAATTTGGTTCGGCTTCCGACCTGCAGAAGTGCAGAAGGACTTCTGGTTGCAGTTCTATTTTGGGGGGGTAGAACCAAATAAATGCCCCACCCACCCCCCAATTAACCAAAAAAAACCTATCTAAAATGTTCATGTGTTTCTGCATATCTCCCGATATGTTGCTATGTTTTTATTTATAAAAGAATTTTGATTTAAAAAATAATTTAATTTAAATTTTTTGATGGGGTATTTTTTTCTTAGTGTTTTCTAAAGGTTCATTCATCCGATATTGCTTCATTTTCCCTATCGGAATCATTTTCTTTTTTTTATTTGGTGACATTGTCTAGAGGTTCCCTACGTCCTATGAGTGCTATATGTTTGGTGCTTTTGTATGTTGCTATAATTTGTTTTCTTGTTAGGACAGCCTTCTATACCACATTTTCCCCAGTTGTCTATTTTATTATATGTATCAGACTCTTTCAATCTCATCCTTTCCTTCTTCTTTCACTCATTCAAAACGATATTTCCATTGGTAAGAAGGATATATCGTATGACCTGGTGAGGAGAATTGCTTTTCTAACAATACCTACTTCTACAGTCATTATACAGCAGACGATAAACACTGTCACTGAACCCAGACACAAAGTAAGCATTAAATGTCACTGGCCATCTATATTGTACAAAAGTCATATATTATTATAGTTATGGAAAAAAAAAACGTATTTGTTATGAATGCACACCATAAAAATGTTTAATTAGACTTAAAAATCCGCTTGTTTAAATAAACAAATTATTCGGTAATCTCTGTTAACAATCGGTAGTTTCTGTGTGCCAAAACGGATATGAAATACGTTTATCTCTTCCATTCAACCTAGCCATTCAAGTGTTTAATTTGCCCACGTAAATGTCCCTGTAACTTAGGATCATGCTTTTGTAAAGCAAATATAGTGCACTGTGCTGCATATGAATCTAACCAAAAGTGATAATGGGACAAAATGGTTTTTCTTTTTCATAAAGACCCTGTTTACAACTAAAAAAAAGTGGATTGAAGCTGTGGGTTCGAAAAGGGTGACGGATTGAAAAGTTCTAAATCCTCTTACATCCCGTAGAAAGCTATATGATTCATATGAGAAAAGGGATAAAAAAGAGCGTATGTAAAATAAATCAACTTAAGTATTACCGTACATATAGATGTAAAATATTAATGTTTAAAGTGAACATAATACTAACTGAACACTTTAATTACCGTATATCGGGACACGATAAAATAATGTTTCCTGTCCCAAAACTTATGGTGATAGTTTGCTTAATTAAGGTATATATCCTATGAATTAAGAAACGAAAATAAATATGTTTTGAATTTGTCCCCCTCCCCAATTGCACGGTACAAAAAAAAAACAGATAAACAAAACATTTATTTGAAAATATAATTAAAGAAACTAACCATGCATTATTATTATTTATTCCTTCCTTTCTTCGTCATGCGAAATGTATTAAAGAGTAAAATATATCCACGAACTACTTCTATGTAGCAGATGCTGGCTGGCGTATGAATCCTTAGTGTGTATCGTTTATGTCCGAAAACAAAATCGCAAATGAGACCGGAATATCACCCGACTGCTTGAAGATACTTGCCATTCATGCATGATAGGTTATAAGGTGCAAATGACCAAGACTGTATTATATCCAGGTTAACTATACGAAGGCATCTCGCTAATAACAATCATTATTTGAAAATACATTCACGGTGAGTGCAAATGATACTATTTATGCTAGCATGGGTTACAATAGTATTATTAAAGGGAGTTATTGCTGTGTGCACTATTTAGCCTACTGTCGTCAATGCCCGTAAGTATCAATTATGACTACATACGGCAAACAGATAGAAGCCCAGGTGAAGAATAAACACAACTGACAGCGGGCAGTGAACTCATTTTCATGTCAAGTGCCCCATGTGAACCATCCAGGTTAGAATAATAATTTATAAATCATGTATCACTTCCGGTTTTATTATACTTTAATTGCAATTTCCAATGAATAATTATAGAGAAATTAAGAAAATTCATACCAAATACTTAAATACAAGTACAAATATTAAAGTTGTAAATACATGAAATTGTCGTACAAATTTTTATTTTTTATTGTGATATTACAATGTTGTATTGTACTTATTATTGCACTTTATTTAGAAAAAAGTAAACAACAAACACAAATTTCACAAATTATATTGTCTTGCTGTTTTGAACCCTTGTGTGAAACACTTAACTTATTACACCAAGAGCATTCTGCATAATCGTCTGCATCTGTCCTTTTGTGTGTCTATCAGTTTATTTTCTACATTGAGGTCACAAATTTGATAAAAGAAATCAGGTAACCTCACTGTCTTTTTGAGCTCTTTAGTGTCTGGAAGTGGCTAGAAGCATGTCCGGTAGGTATTGCCACTGATCGATATTCAATGATTGCAAAATAATACGAAGTGAATGAATTTCTATTTCTTGCTATGGGCAAACTTTCCAAATAATAGCCCTCAGGAAATGCGTTATAATGTTAATAACAGATAATTGTTAGACACAATCGATGCAATCTTATATCAGTGGGTTTGTGCATAACCTGTGGAGATACTTGCTATTTAATTTGTTTATGTGGAAAAAGATAATTTGACAATATTAAAAACGTGAACACACAATTCCTAGGCAAATAAATAACAACGGCACAAAAATATACAAATAAAAAAATACATTTAAACTGAATGTAGAAAGCAGCATTTTATTTTCGTCAATGCAAAACGCTTAGAATGTGCATACGGTAATGAAACACTTCTGTTATCCTTACTTCTACAAACAAATATTTTAAAAATAAAATAAATAATTTTCACTGCGTGCATTGTTTTCATTGCGTTCAAGCTTGATCCTATCAAAACAATCGGCAATGAATATTATTTAATGCAATAATTTCCACTTGCATACGACGATTGCATACATTCTCAAAATGACACATTTCACACAATTATTATCGCCATTTTTGAAATTGATTATATTCTCTGTTGTGCATTTCAAACAGATATGTATGTATCTGATGATTAGAAACTTCTTTTGATATTTTTCAATAAAAATATTAAAGACAAAAATAATTTCCATTGCTTATTTTATTTCAATTGCGTTCCATTTTATCATTCCGTATTATCAATCCTATCATCTTCCACAATAGCTGGACCGTTTATCAGAGTTTTTTTTTTTTTACAAACGGTGAACTGTATACTGTTTTATTTATTGGCATTTTAAAAGATTTAATGAATTTCCGTATCTCCCATATGTGGGTGTTAGTTTTTCTGTAATAAATTTTAAAAAATGGGACAAAAACAAAGTATTTATTATTCTTGTGGAGGGTTTGCTCCTTGCTATTTGCATTTTATTATTTTATAGTGGGTTGTACTCACCAGGTAGCTGTTCATTGTTTTCCTTCCCATTATATTTCTTTATGACCTACACTTCTTTTCTCCAACGATCTTAAAGCTGGTTGCTCTATCATTGTCTCTTAATTTTACTGATCTTGACTAAGTATGAATATACTGTATTGTGTGTGTTATGAGCATGATACATTGTTTTAATCATGTAATATTGTGTTTGTGTTAGGAAGGACCATTTTATAGATTTGGATACAATTTTATCTACTTTGTTTACTCAGAAAAGAAAAAAGTGTAAGGTATGCTAGGTATATGAACCTACGCGTTGTCGTGGTGCTACGGTTTCAGTCCAGTAATTATTGTCTAAATAGTGCCGATACCGGAGTTTTTGTACATTGTATAAGGAGAGAGAGAGAGAGAGAGAGAGAGAGAGAGAGAGAGAGAGAGAGAGAGAGAGAGAGAGAGAGAGAGAGAGAGAGAGAGAGAGAGATTTTCTTTATTGTGTCTCTGTATCCGTGTGTTTTCCTCGTATTACCCGCCTAGATGTTGATTACTGTGAGAGGTGCTAGAAACCATCCATACGTCGTGATTAACAGGACTAAACACTGGGCAAAGACGGATTCGTTAGGGACAATAGCAGTTGGCCATAGTACACAATTAATTTCACTATATTGTTTATCTACATTTGTTTCTCAGTACTGAACTTTCCTCTGTGTGACAATCAATACAAATCATATGTTAATCTAAAATACCTTCAAAGATGACTTTACGGTTTAGTTCTTGTCAAGGGTTGACCTGCATTTTTTTGAGAGGCTGAATTGTAAACAAAACACCAGGCAACGGAACACAGATTTCACTTCCGGATCATCACCATGACCTTATTACTCAATGTGCACTGTCGCCGAAATACACACAGACAACCACACCATAAGCTCACATTTTAAAGAATAATCAATTGCCTTTAAATCCTTACCAAGAATGCCAAAATCTAACTCTAGTATCACCACCAAACTTTGACAGGAAAAAGTGATCTAAAAATAGACTGGGACTACATTCGTGGGTACTGAACCGGATTTTATTAATTGAGTACTGATTCCTGAAAGGGTCAATGTTTTTGTCAAACTTTTTTTTTTGCATGCCACTACCATTTCAACTTCATACATAAAGTCTTTTGAAATTTCCTTGCAAGCAAAACACGTGACAGCTATCAGAAAGTGTGTATTGCTGGTGGTCTATAGGGATCCAATTGTTCTTAAGAAACCAAAACTAAATTTGCTATATCTTCCTTAATTATAAGAATTTTTCAATGCAGTAAAAACCTAATTGTAATACTTGTTAAGGCCTGTCTGAAAAAAATTCTTGAAATTAAAAATATTGATATATTAAATTGTAATGAAAATGTAAATAAATATATAAATTTTTAAAAACTATTTATTTTACAAAAATTAAATTTTCATACAAGTTATGACATTCAGTTTGACAAATTTAAGGCAGAAAAGTTAATTAATGAATGGTGTTTAAAACAAATGGTAGTTTAGGTCTGTACAACTGATAATATCAATCCCATGGGTATTGAAGCATGATAGCTCACAATGATTTTGACAGCAAATTGCAACATGCCTATCCAGATGCATATAGGTGTACATACTAAAGAAACAATGACAGGTGCTATGTTTCACATTTATTTTTTTAGGTACTTGGGCAGTTGTTTGTATAACTAATAGCCCACTCAAATTTGAAGTTTTGATGGGACCACTACCATGTTTTATAGCAAATATGCATTCCATTTTAATGCCGATAACTACAAAAGTCAACAATGCAATATGAAAATACAGTTTCAGGGAAGTTCCACCTTACTGAAAAAATGATGTGAATCTCTGTCATGAAGATCTAAGCCATGTCTTTGAGATGCTGTATATCAGTGTACTGATATGAACTCATCTTGGTCACTTATAGCAGCAGACTGCACATGTCCTTATGAGACCTTGCTATCACCATTGGACTACTGGAGAGCTTCCAAAATGATACAACTCAAATACTTTGTTCCAGATACCAGGCTAGACCTGAAAAGATATAACATGTTTCACTTAGTTCTAAAAAAAAATACAGAAAGATGTAGGCAAATGAAGTTAAAATGTGTTAGAAATGGTGATTTCAAAATAACATTAAGGTTGCAAATAGGGTTAAAAAAAAGGTAAACTTGATAGAGTAACACTCAAAGATGTGAAGCAATGGGCATGTATTAAAGTGACAAATGCATCCTAAAAATAGATGAAGTTTCTACAAGCATATTTAGCCATTTACAGGTTAAATAACTAATCAGGTAGAGTATTATCATAAAGTTGAAGGCAATGTTGGAACGGTGAGGTTTGATCATTGGTGCAAACATTGATACATACCAGTATAGTGAAAAGTCAAATGACAATGTACCAAATTAAAATTTATTACTATATGCAATCCTATTCATGAAGGAAAAATAATTTTAGATATTGCAAGTGAATATAGCAAAATGTGGCCACACAGATCAACTATAGGTACCAATAGATCCTATATCATCAACTAAATGTGAAATTTTCATCCCGAAAACTTGTAAACAAGGATGGATATTTGCATGTGTGGGACATATGCAATGTACTTGGTAACATCACATGTACAAACATGATTCAAATAATCTGTTTGAACATTTTTAGTCTATTTTTAAGAGTCTTGGCTACCAAGTTATTAAGTTCAATGATTCAATGGAATCAGATATCAGCTGATGCTGCAATACCGCCCTCTGTCAAAGTACTAAATTGAAATGTGTTAGCATACAGAGGCATATTCATGATGAAAATAACATCTTGGGATATTTTAAGTGCACACAGTCAAAACTGAGACTTACAGATTCACTAGAGGTACTATGTCAGCCTAACAATTTCAACTTTTGATTCCAAACATTACAAAATATATGCATATTTGTTCATGTCAGCTATGTAACTATATTAGGATCAGTTGTAGAAAGTTAAATTCAAATAATCTGTTTGAATATTACTTATTTAATCTTTAAAGTGTCAGATAACAAATATTATTAGTCATTAATAATGCATAAAGCAAAATGGATCATGAGAATTCTCACAATATCATCTGGGCCACAATGCCGCACTGCATTAATCAACTCAACATCTTAAAGAAACTGAACACTAAAATGGAATTCATTCTGTGTTCAACTTACATCATTTTGCAGTTTTCTTACATGCAATGGTAAATATACCTGGGTAAAGTATATTTTACCCCCTCTGACCTGTATTTCATTCTCTGACAGCTTAATATGATTTTGTGGAGAACTTAAACAGGTTCTAGTATAAAGTCTTCATCTCTGTCCTCTCACTAAATACCCTATAACTATGTTTATAAACAATTACTGATAGCTATACAAGCAGATATGTGTTAATCAGGAAGTCACCCCATCATAAACACATAAATTAACTGCTTGGACCCCAAATAAATAGTTTCAACGACCTAAAGGTACAAAGCAAAGTAGAATTTTGACTTCATGTATTTTAAATGAGGGTCTCATTTTGACTAATAAAGATATTTTCTCTCATCAAATTTGACAAATATCCATCATTTGAGCTTGTATATGGTGTAGGAGTATATATATTCTGATATATTTTCATATCATTCCAAATAAATATTATATATGTGTATACTTGGTGGAAAAATTTTATTTTTCTATTGCTTTTTAAATTTCATTAAAATTTTAAAATTAAAATTATTTTTGTTTTAATTTCATTTTTATATCTTTAAAGTCAATATACATAACCTATTAAAATTTCATGTGTATGTCATTAATAATAAAAATTTTATATCAGTTTCAAGATCTTACTGACAGGCTGACAATTAATTTCACTATATTTTCTCTACATTTGTTTCTCAGTACTGAACTTTCCACTGTGTGACAATCAATACAAATCATATGTTAATCTAAAATACCTTCAAAGATGACTTTACGGTTTAGTTTTTGTCAAGGGTTGACCTGCATTTTTTGAGGAGGCTGAATTGTAAACAAAACACCAGGCAACGGAACACAGATTTCACTTCCGGATCATCACCATGACCTTATTACTCAATGTGCACTGTCGCCGAAATACACACAGACAACCACACCATAAGCTCACATTTTAAAGAATAAACAATTGCCTTTAAATCCTTACCAAGAATGCCAAAATCTTACTCTAGTATCAACACCAAACTTTGACAGGAAAAGGTGATCTAAAAATAGACTGGGACTACATTCGTGGGTACTGAACCGGATTTTATTAATTGTGTACTGATTCCAGTAATCTTCTGGTCTACCGCCTGTAGCAAAATTCCTAATACGAAAGGGAGATAACCCAGCTAACGAAAAGGGACTTTAAACCAAAATCGCTACAAAAATCATGGAATAAACACTATAGTTATCAAATACATATATATTTGTGTACCAACAATACTGACCACACACCTTCTATAACCTAATCTTATATACCTACATGTATTAGTCCAGCCTGTTTATAAACACGAACAAGGCGCGCCATAATTTACCCCAGGAGCTCGTTACTTCATGTATTATCATGCATTGAAAAAAATGACTTCATACCCCAAACAACAACAAAAAAATGTGGGTATTGCTCCTATGATATCGAGCATGTTGATAGGGGTGGGTGGTAATCCTGACACAAGGAATTCGTCCTATATACAATAATAGTTTACATATTAACTTCTAGATGCAAGTAAACTCATCTCTATTCCAAGAAGAACGTGGACATAAACAGGTCTCTTAACCAACAAAACGTTAGGTCTATCAAGTCATGGTAAAATAGCACAAACATTCTAATGTCTCTTATGTGATGTAATTTCCACTGTCTCCCATACCAAAAAAACTAATGCAAATACCCAATCCCAAATACATTTCAGTACATGTGGAATTTCTTCATCCAATATAAATCTTTTCACATGAATATTAAACAACTTCCAGTACTGAAGTGATACCTTAGATGTTAACATTGCTACATTGGTCGTCCAACCTCAATCAAACTATGTAACATCACACGGAACGTCCATACACATTCTGTGTTGAAAAACAATGTTCTCCGAATCGATTGTTCCATTCATCCTGAAGGACATTTACTCTTGAAATTCTAAAAATTTATAAAAGAGTATACTGGGGTTTGTTAAAATTGTATTAATTATAAAACTGTCAAAGATTCGTCAATAGCATGAGATTATTTTAAGCGCAAAAAAAACTGGAAGTTAATCATCTGAGTCAGAATGAAACTAATTTTTTCTTCTTCTTTCTATCTCCATTACAATAAAAACTATGTGGAAAACAAAATCTCAAATGGGTAATGATTTAATATTAAATTTATGAACCTCTATATACCACATATCATTCTTCATGTCGCATGCTCATAACGTCAGTTACTATTACGGGACGTCATAATTTTAAGTTTTCCGCTTCGTGTATTTGAAATGTTATTAACATATAAAACAACTAAGTTTTATGAACCAGAAAACCTATTATATTTACTGGCGATTTACTAGTTAATAACACTCCATTTCCCCTTTAAAAAGGTCAATAACTGAATATTAACAAATGCCTTCAAACACAAGCATTGGGAATCAAAGTAACTCAACCCGATTTCATAAAAACAACACCCGTATTTAAAACCCAAAACATAAATAGAAACCTATATATACATATATATATATATATATATATATATATATATATATATATATATATATATATATATATATATATATATATATATATATATATATATATATATGGCGTGCATGTTCCGTGAGAATTTCGATTGCTTGCTTCAGAAGTTTAAACAGACTACCGGCTAAAATCTGACTACGAGACTGATGGGCCTGATTTATGTAAGCTTAAAGGTTTTATCACGAGCCGTCATTCCATTGCAAAATACCACCACCGTTATTATAATACAGCTCATGAGATAACGACTTGAATCATATTCACACAATTTCACTATATTTGTGGCGTTTCCTTGGTGCATTTTGGAAGACGGAATGAGAAATTTGAAAGGATTCGGGTCGAAGATTGTAAGAATCATTACGTCGTTTGGAGATATACAGTCTTCCTTTCGTAATTTATTACTCAACAAGCAGATTGGGGAAAAAAGTATCATCATAGTAAAAATGCCAATCAAGATTGATAAAAGTATAGCCACTGCATTACTTTAACACTTTTGGGCGGGGAGAATGTGTGTTCGTGTGTTTAATTGCCTTGTTGTCTTCTTCAATGAATAGTGCATTGTGTTCCGTTCTTTCCTAAACAAAATAAAAGCAAAAACCACAAATAGAAAAAGCAACTGACCCGTCTTCAATACACGTCTGTATAGGTAACACTTCTAAATAGATAATAATATGGTACGGCTGATATTGGAGTTTATTGACCAGCGGGTCGCAATGACCCGGTCCTTCGTTCAATGTATGAGATCTCAAATCAAATTTGCTGTGCAGAAACGATACATTTTTAATTATGCTATCCATAATCATGTGTTCTTAGGATTCGTTTATAGCCCAAGTGAAAGCTACTTGCAACGTTTGGTTAAGAAACACTCTAGAGCAAACGTTATTCTGCAAAACTAATTATTCTTTGAACTTCAATGACCCTGACCGTTGATCTTTAGACATTAAAATCAAGAAGCCCGTTCCATGCCTTAATTGCAAGCCCTCTACAAAATTTAATCAAGGTACGCGGTCGAGAAAAGAAGTTATGAAACACAATGTTTTCTTTCGTTCACAATGGCCTTAGCAGTTGACCTTTTAAATACCAAATCAGTATCTTCATTTTTAGCTACCATGTAAGTACTCCTCAAGCTTAGGCTAATGTCTGTGATGTAAGTTCCAGTGTTTCCCTTTACGCACAGTTGTGCGTCAGGGACGCACACTGGATAAAATTGACGCACAGAATTTTTGCTATGCGTTTTTTGACGCACAGGATTTGCAAAATATAATCGGGATTTTTTTAATATCCAACGCGTTGCAGTAAAGAGAGAGAGAGAGAGAGAGAGAGAGAGAGAGAGAGAGAGAGAGAGAGAGAGAGAGAGAGAGAGAGAGAGAGAATTGCAATATTTTATTCCAGCTGAAAAGGTATGGATTAGATGAAAATTTGTCGGTACATTTTTGATCCCCACATTTTTTATTTGAGCCCCAGTTCTGACACCAAGGGGTTTTCTTGACCCTCAGTTTTACACTCCTGGGGGTACACTGGTGATGTAGAACTAATTTTAGTAGACAAAGGTCATCTAACTTCATTCAGTCACAATGACCTTAACCTTCACATTTTCACCCGTAAAAGCTCAATCTTTTTTATTTAACCGAGTTAATCAGGTATATGATGTAGAACTATTGTTATTTTGCCCTTACCTTTTGACCTCAAAATTCATAGACCTCTTTCTTATCTGAAGTGCAAGCCAGATGTAGAAGGTGCAGAACTGGAGATATTGTACATAAGAAAAATTGATTACAGACGGACGGGCGCACACCACATGATGACAAGATCCACATAATAGTATGCTTTTTAAAAATTAATGTTTCCTCGTGTCCTTAAATTTTTTCCACTCACTCTGCATGGCCCCAAAGAATAATTGGAAGACCGAAGCTTTGTCAATGTGTATGTCAGCCGTGTATAAAGCAAAGTATACTGCAAAGGAAAGTTGAAATAGAAAGGAGAGATGGCCTTTATATTATTTAATCTTTTTCTACTTTGTAGTATCGAAAAACACGTATACAATAATCAATCATAAATCTATAATCTAGCATGATTTTGGTATTCTAATCAAACAGTGATCGTATTTTATGGTGCATGAAACATCTGAGTCGAATATTTAGTTTGATATTCTTTGTTTTAAAAAGCATTAACTATTCCTTATGGACGCAAATTCATATTGGAACGAGTTGTAAGCTGGAAAAAGCGATAAAAAAAGTTTGTAAATCTTGAGCCCCTGATTACAAACGGAATGAAAAGATCGTAAGTTCCAGTGTTTCATGGTCTGCAATTTGCTAATAAACCAATGTATTTTATAACGAAGACAAAATAATGATATTGTACCATTATACGTACATACATTATGTGAGTCAGCACGTTCGCACATATTCATGTTTGTATGGATAAATTACTTACGTACAAACATAAGTATTTGTAAATGATTTCCCGGTAGAATGTCTTCAGTTCTTCTTTGAAATAAGTTCATTTAGGTAAATGTATCAATTCATTACCAAGTAGAAAAAAAAACTAAATAAAAATATAAGAAATATACATAATAAATCTGGTCAGATTCTTATTTTGTCCACGTTACATAAAGATATAACTTAAACAGGAGCAGAATATATGCAATATGTAAATCTAAAATAATGAGTACGGTAAAGACGAATGAATAAGTATTACGACACAGTATTCATATGAAAATGATAAACATATATATGTACAAATATTGATAAAATAACAAATAATACTTTAATCTCGTTTATAAAGTACATGACTTTTGAAAGTGCTCTGTAAATAATATAATAAAGTCGCAAGTTTACAACACTTGTGTTTGTGTATGTAAAATGTTTGTATAGATTGATTGATTGCAAGAATATAGTACATTTTGAATTTTTCCTTGAGTCCTGTTTTTTCTATGACAGGTCAAAATCTCGTACTGTTATTCGCATCAGAATCACTGATACACTTCGATTTGTTTTTGTTTTCAAAAGCATTCCACATAGCATGTTGATCTTTTGCTTCATAGTTCTTGTTTTGTATTTCTACGCTGAAGACTTTATTGTAAAAATGGTCGTCTTTCTTGCTCTTTAAGTCTTTATTGCAAGCAACATTGGAAGAATTACATGAAGACTCTTCCGATAAGATTTCATCTTCTTTGCAACATTTGCATTTCTTTAAGATACGGTCATAAGGCTCAAGAGAGCGGACGGGTTTTGGAAGGAAGGACCAATTTTGCAGAAACTTAGGCAACATTGAAGGTCTTTTGCTCTGAATGATATTAATAATTACAACGACGACAAGCAGGACAAGAACTGGAATTCCTACGGCAAGGAGAACATCGACTCCGGCGATGGACAAACCAAACACAGCAGCGGGAAGAAGAAAAAACATAGCAAGGAGATATAACCCAGCGAACCATCTGTATTTTGCTGTAGTGTTTCCGAGGCTTTTGGCAAATTTGATAGGTATCTTGCGCATTGGTGGGATAGTATACCACAGAATAATACCTGATATATTAAAGAACAGGTGGCAGAAGGCGATTTGTAATGACTCGTAGAAGTTTGAAGTGGATGCGAAAGCCGCGAGCATGCTGGTAAATGTCGTCCCGACGTTAGAGCCAAGTGTCAAGGGATACATTCTTTCTAGACTAATGACACCTATTCCAACCAATGGAGTCATGGCAGACGTAAAGATGGAGCTACTTTGAAGAAGAATGGTAAAGCCGATACCGACCATCATAACGATATAACCAGTGAAAACATTCAAGCAACTTTTAAATTCTGCGTTCACAACTTTTCTGATCACGACTGCCACCTTGCCTTGAAGCATTAAATGAAGAAGCTTCACGATACCGATGAGGCATGCGCAGAGGACAAACAAGGCAATAAGAAGTAAAATGACACCGACGATAATATTGGACAAAGTTGTATTACCAAATACATGATCCCCGTTCTTGATCAGGTTGCCTGTCGTGTTTTCACCTTTGGCAATCGCAGTAATTTCAGCCGCGTTCAGCTGTAATAGAAGAAAATGTCTGACTTGATCATATTACTAATCGGAGAGACTAATTTTAGATAAAGCGCTTATTTCGACTTTGATTTTCATTTTAAAAGTGAGAAAAGAAGAGAAAGAAAATACAAAATTTAAGTTTCTCACGTTTTATGCATGGAGCAATCATTTGGGTCACTCAAGAAGAATACGACGGCAAGCTAACTAAAGCCGCCAAAATACTTGCGCGGTGCAGAATCAACAAATGTTCCTTATATCATATTTTAAAGGACACATCAATATTGTTTTTCACAACATTTTAAATTACAATGCACTAGCATTTTGCCTCTGTACAGCAAGTGTAGAAAATGAGATTGAAAATTGTTCTCAGACATAAGATTGGATATAGAGTATTATTTGATTGGATGGTATTAATAGTATCCTGCAAAAGTTATGAAAAGATGTCTTTCTTACCTGAATGATTTTGTCGGTGAAAGGTTTTGTTATAGTTTTCAGAAATTCTGGTTCTTTACTCTTTCCATCTCCATGTGGTATAGCAACGACGATGGCATCTGTCAAATAATACAAGAAGCCTGTTGCGACTTCTATCGGAAGCAATATTAAAACTGTCAACCAGTTGAAGATGTCGTGGATTGTGGCCCCGGCGAAAGCACGCCGGAATTCATTTCGCTCTTTTGCCTGGCCCATTGATACTATTGTGTTGGTGACAGTTGTTCCTATATTGGCTCCCATTATTATTGGAATAGCCGTTCGCACAGTCAGTACTAAAAAAAAACGATAAAATAATAAAGTGAAATTTTTTAGTACGATTGTAAGAGTGATTTAAGGTTCGAAAATAATAATAACAACAACAAAAACCACATCAAAATTAGCAGTTTGGTGTTAGAGTCGTAACATAAAAAACAACGATAACATTATTCCGCAAAATGCAATACCGATAAAATGACATTAAAAAACAATTTTTTTAAAAAATAGGAGAAATACTCGCAAGAAGGATAATTTGTTGACGGATTTTACAAAATTCTACTGATAACTGCAAGTAGACTGTGTTTACGAGCTTAACTGCAACGATCCGAATATTAAAAGGAGATAACAGAATCAGTGTCAGCCTGCGGATTTCCTAGTTCTCTATTATTTAACTACTAAACTTTAATCGGTTGCTATGATTAGCAGACGACGATTACATGCTTCTAAATCCATCTTCTAAGTACACTGATTACAAATACGTTCTATTTCGAGGTCCAAAATAGTTTACATTAAAAATTTGTATTGATCCAAAGGTCATAAGGTTTAGGCTAAACGTGTTTAAAAATTAGTCGTGCCCCTTCCCTTATATGAATGAAAAGGAAAACACTAAATATCGCTATAAATTTCAGCATATGAAGCGGTGGGGTGGGGTTGTCATCTTGTTCGTGTGTTCACTGATTTGAAAACTTTGAATTTACTAGCTCGATGATTTTGAAACCACATTTGTAATCATCTGTGATAAACAGTTCTCACTTTCTGACCCCACCATGGACACTACGATAGACGTTGACGTAGATGAACTCTGAACAAGCACTGTTGCTAGCAGTCCCACCATCAAACCGGCTACTGGATTCTGTGCTATTACCGTGCTACCAAGGGCTTCTCCTGCAGCTTTTCCTGAAAGTAGAGAGGTTTTTACAAAGTATATTAATAATTTTACCTTGTATATATTATAGATCAGGTGAAACAACCCTTGTAATCTCTCTCTCTCTCTCTCTCTCTCTCTCTCTCTCTCTCTCTCTCTCTCTCTCTCTCTCTCTCTCTCTCTCTCTCTCTCTCTCTCTCTCAACTTTTTGAGGTATGTTGCCTATATGTGAGAGCCATGCAGGGCTCGCTCGTTCCATATCGATGTTCCTGGTCGCATGATATTCAGTACACAATTTATATCTAATAAAAAAATCTTTGAACAAATTCTTAACGAAAAATATTGCGTAAAAAAATGTTGCTATCGTGACCTTTTCTCAAATAATTCATCATCCATGTATCAAGACATGGTGCTTATGTCAATTACTTTTGTGCCTTTGTGACTTGACTTGCTTTTAAAAGCATGGTTTTTCTTACAAAACCGTATGCTTTAATGCATTTTGTGCAGTTTTTAATATTTACATTCTTTAGAACTTTAGTTTTAATTTGTACTATATCATAAATATTGTGCTGACGTGCCGTTAACTGGAATAAAAACATACCTCCCAGTAGTCGAAAGGCGGAACTAAGTATATCCAGAGAGCAGACGAACATGTACAGCAATCCGAGAAGAATACAGAGTTTCAGCGAATTAAGGACGACTCTCTTCGTCTTTTCCGCAGAACTCATATCTGAAAAAAATATTTATTTATGTCAATGTTTGGTTTTTTTCCATTTCAGTTTTACATTTTATTTCGTCACTTCCCATTTTGTATGCATTTTAGTGGTCATGATCAGTACAAGTACTGAGATCATATCTAACCCTGTTTTCCTTAATGTTGTTTTACGTGCAGTATGCATATAGTACGGATCAAAAGATTCTTACACCAAGCAAATACGCAAATTTAAAATCTGATTCACCTTGATAAAAAATATCTCTTAGAATGACCGCCAGATGTTGCTCGTTTAAAGTAAGACAGCGATGTTCATCTTGATTTGTGCTTGTTTGTATGGCTTTTGAAATTCTTTATAAAAATCTATTTACCAAATTCGTCTTCGAAACACGGAAGAGTCCTGCATAAAATATGTGATTTTTGATAGGTATAGAAGTATAATCATCTGTGTTGCTGGTTTAATTAATGTATTGAGGAATGTAACATTTTAGTCATTTTTTTAGGCTGATATGTACGTTTGCTTAAAAAAAAAATATGTGTCCAAGTCAAAACAGTGTTTCTAAACTGATTAAGTAATTCTTAATAAATTAGGTATTCCTGTCTACTATAAGTGTTAGAGTCAAGGCAAAATTTTAACAGTTGCACCTGCCAGTGACTGAGAAAACTAAATATTATCCGTTGAGAAAGTGTTCGTTTGGAGTCTGTTTGAGGGGTTGTGGTTGGGGAGGAAGGAAAGCCAAAATGTCATCCCTCATCCCTATACGTATTGGTTCATGGATAGATCTGCAATTCATAGTTTAAAATACACTTATATTATGTACCTGAATGCATTCACGTTAAAGTTTACTTGAATGAAAATGCTGATCGCATTTATTGGTAATTAGATAGGAATGATCCACACCTGATCCATCTAAAACCCATGCATCCATACCTAATATATTTAAAAAGGCAATTGATTTAGTTATATTTGCATATGCACATTATAGCCATGATGCGGACATGTAAGCAACCGTATATAACAAGCTTTCTATCTTTCAAGAAACACAAATATTAAATAAAATGCTTTCTATAGTCCAACCTATTTGCCTAGAGTAGCAACTATACTATTGCATAATACAGATTCCAACATACTGCTCACAAATTGGATTGAGAGTTAGGTACGAGTAGTACAAATTCGGATGCCAGAAGAAAGGCTTACATGACTGTATAAGTCAAATAGCGGACAACTCGCCACACGGAGAACTCGCCCCTAGGAGAAATCATCACAGGTGTCAAGAGAAGTCGCCCAATTGCGTCTGGAGAAGTCGCCGCAAAGAGCATATATACTAATTTGTGTATGTCGCCCTATGGTGGTTTATTATATAGCTTTTTGAATTATTCCATTAATTCAAACGTTGGCCTTGTATATATATTACCATTAGTACCTGTCATCGCAGAATCTCATTTTTTAGTTGATGATGCTGTATAGTACTGTCACCATAATCATCTCTTTGCTGTCCAAGACGACAAAATAAAATTCAGTGTAGACCCATTTACTATATCACATATCAGACTATTTTATAGTTTCTTAATTTCCCTCATAGATTTTGTCTCCATCCATTAAAAATAGACCCTTCATTGTTACAATTTATTTAACTAAACTAAATTTATTTGAAATGAACCCCATTATTTTCAATGGAATTTTATCTTTGCCTCTTATTTTAGTAATATCTCAATTAGATCACCGAATACATCTTTTAATAGAAACAAACCTGGCTTAGAATAATTGAACTATTTATTTTAATAGAAAATGCCAGGGTTAGAATAACTGAAATTCGAGGGGATTATCTGAAGACTTAA
The DNA here is from genome assembly GCA_016746295.1 of Potamilus streckersoni. NCBI lineage: Eukaryota > Metazoa > Mollusca > Bivalvia > Unionida > Unionidae > Potamilus > Potamilus streckersoni. The sequence continues at coordinate 3,534,211 of JAEAOA010002358.1, read as the reverse complement.
CTCCATCCATTCCTCCACTAACTTCACTGACGTGCATCAGCACCCCACCCCACCCCACTTCCATCAACAATGTCAGATGCTTCGTGAGGTGTAAAAACCAAAGAATGCCTTAATTAACTTTGACTAAGAATTAATTGAAATCAAATACTACAAATCCTTACGGTTTCAAGCGCGCGACTGTCACCAGAACATTCTGTTCAAAGTAATAATTCCGGACACACGGAATACTACCCTTGTGTTTTCATGACTCACGATATGTCGACCTATTCTGTGTTTGCTTTCAAAAGATACAATATTTATGTATCGGAATATGGAATATATTACTTTATATTCATTCGATCAGTATTTTAGGAAACAGGTTTGTGTTGTTTTAGAAAACCCAATGTAACAATGCCATCAAATAGCAAGAGATATTAAGCAAACTAAATCATTTTTTTAAATAGAGAAGTTCAACATTTTAGAAATTTAATAAGTTATTAAGTTGAAGAGAAAAAACAATGAATAACATAGTACTGTGTTCGAAACGTCTCTTTAATGATAAAAACAAATTGCTGTAAAATCTGAAACAGAATATACATCCTGAAATTTCTTGAGAATCTCACACAAGCAGCAAGTTAACAAGTTAGGAGACCGTCAAGTAGGTGTGAAACAGTTTCTAAATTTAGACACTTGGATTAAGATCCAATAGGTCAGATTTCTCTCTTTTAAATAATTTATTAATCTGGACGATTCTAAAAGATAAGTATTAAATATGTATTTCTGAGTTACAAGTTCAAGATGGTCATGGGGTGGGTTTTCATTTTGATAGTAAGAAATTACTGTTACATATGCATTTAGACTTGAAATGTGGGATATTGCTGGTGCATTGTATGAATATTAATTACCTAAATTAAAGAACTGTCATAATATAATTCGTTCGTTCTTGATACCAATTGGATTTACAAAAGAAACACGGGATACAATGTTTACAGTAATGTATCGAATGACTTATCGTTGCGCAAAATGGTTTTCCAGGGGGGTGAGGTGGAGTTCTCCATGTACCGTGTAAGACATGCTGAGATTATTTTTCTTGTGCAAGATGTACAATTTAAAATCTGTGTAACCTGAGCGTTTCTCAATCAGTGTTCGTGAAATGTTCGCAATTTGTTTATGAATCTTTTCTCGGTCACTGGGGAAGCTTAGCGTAAAGGTCAGATTTTAAAGAAACAAGTCTCCAACTGTATAGAGAAAAATTATGTTTTTACGATGGATATATTGTGGACGAAAATGTTACGTGTCTCAATATTGGTGCTGTATTGGAGTACTGTCACACTTCATATCGAGGAAAATAATATATACGATATGTAAAGATCACTGAGATGTTATCTACCTGAAAGTATTCAAAAGTCCTTTAAAAAGAAAACCGAGACACACAGCGCTACAACATTCATTGCATAAGACATGGAAAAACATTTATTATTCCATGAGATTAAAAATATAATGTATGCGATAAATGTTTACCATTCCAAGCAACGCCCTTATCTTTCAATTCTGGAAGAGCATACGGATCATCTGTCTCTATAGTAACTGCCGATTCCAAGAACTTTTCTGTTTGGTTATCACTCGGAAGCGCATCACTTTTCTGAAAGTCACTTTCTTCAGCGAGGAATCCAATCTGAAACAATCGACTAGGTTATTATTATTATTATTATTATTATTATTATTATATATATATATATATATATATATATATATATATATATATATATATATATATATATATATATATATATATATATATATACACACACACGCACACAGAGTTGGAGCAAGAATATCATCTTTCAATGGCATACAAGATCTGCGCCACCCGTCCAAGTATTGGTGCGTCTATGGACTATTTTGATCACCCAATTAAAATTAAGTCAAATTGATATCTTTACAGAGATATTTAATTCATATTACTTAATAGTAGTATTTTCAAACGGGCATGCTTAAATGAGTGCCATATTAGTACTGTCTATTAACAACTATAGGATGGTACTCCTGTCTTAATCATAGTGGTAGCTATTCGAAGCATGCGGGTCTGATAGAAGCTATGGCAATGAAAGGAGTTTCTGTCATAAAACATTTGGACAATTCCTTATTCGAAACTAACTAAATAAATTGAAAACTTCTAATTTAATGTTAGTGGCATCAATATAAAATCATTTTCCCGAATAGTACAATTCATTTTACAAAACATTTATGACAGCAAACATTCGAACAGTAAGTAATGACTATAAGATTGACGTAAACTAGGGCTGAAATATTTTATGCCTTATGTAATTTACTATTCATTGTATGCCTTATGCATTTACTGTTCAATTTACTTTTTGGGAAATAACTTGAGAAATGTGTAAAATAGGTCAACAATTATTCGGAACTGTTTATATATTGTCGTGCTTTTCTAAGGCTATACATGATTAGCCAAACAAATTACATTTTTAACACATTTCGAAAGTTTAGCATTTCAGCTGTGAAAAAAATATAAATCCCAATCAAACAACAAAAACAAAAATAAGTAAATAAATAAATAAAATAAATAATTAAAGAAATAAATAGACTTAAAAATGCGTCAAATATTAGTTTGAATTTTTAAAATAAGTGTACATTACCTTGTGTTTGGTGTCCATTCCTTTTGTTCCCGCTTGTCGTCAACTTTCTCAGTGCTGGTACAGGCAAATAAATATTGTGGATTTTATAGTGGGAAACAATGACCAATCAAGAGCTTGTATGCAAATTAGCACCTTATCAGTCAGAGAGCACGAGTGTAGATTTGAAAGAAGTTATAACGCTCGAAGACCACATGGACTGGTCCTCATAAATCATCACAGGCGGATTCTTTTGATAATATAAGAAAAATATTGACACTATGAAACCAATAATCCAGCTCTTCAGTCTAGGACTTTAAATCGTGACATATTTATAAAGACCTTGAATTATAAGCATATTTATTGCTGGTCTTCTCTCTCTCTCTCTCTCTCTCTCTCTCTCTCTCTCTCTCTCTCTCTCTCTCTCTCTCTCTCTCTCTCTCTCTCTCTCTCTCTCTCTCTCTCAAACTCTCAAATGCAACATGACACATTCAAATCTATTCGCAAATGCTCACATATTTCTTAGCTATCTCATAAGAGATTAAGTAAACTTTTTGTCTCACATATGTTTGATGTGGTACAATTTTATTACATAAAAGGAATAAGTTCAACAAAACGTCGATAATATTCACTTCATCAACAAATTATTGACCGATAATTGTGTGAGTGTGTAAATAAAATCTCGTTTCATCTTGATTAAGTGTGACATAAACTTAACTGACATATTGTATAAAAGGTATTGATATTTTGTGTTGAGATATCCTCTGATACTAATAAAATTTAGACTCGGTAGCTCAGTGGCAAATCTGCTGTTTCGTAGGCAGCAGTACTGAGTTTGATTGCCAGGTCGGCAATCGTATTGGGTCATTACCGCTTTAATTACTCAACAAAACAGCTTTTTAATAGGTCTAAAGAGGCGGGGCTAAACTAAATCATAACTCTTGAAGTATGTCTCAAATACTACACACCGAATAGAGGCTGTTCTGTTTTTACTTTATCAATCCTTTCCACCATATCACACTTATTTTACTGACAATTTACACTGACGCAAACTAAGTTTCGGGTCCTCTTTTCCAACGCAGGATATTGGCCCTAAATATATCAATATGTCGATTTGTAGCAGTCATTTCAAGGAAAATATTTCGTACCATTTAATGTACACGTGACAACAAAATGCATTTTAAACCCCATCGATGGAAAATATAATTAAAATAACAGCTGCAAACTCTGAGAGACTTGTAACACCCAATAAGAGAAAAAATGTCTTGAAGCTTTTCAAATGTAAGAAAACATAGCGATGATCTTGCAACACTCGCTTTACATCTTAGAAAGAGAGTTGTTGGGACAGAACGGGAATACATCTAAGGAAGAGACGATTATTGATACACAATAACGGTACATCAAAGGAAGATACAATTACTGAGACAGTGATACAACAAAAAGGAGACAATTAATGAGACATAATGGGGATACGCCTCGGAAAGACACGTCTATAGGGAGACAATTGGAATACATATATGGAAGAGACAATAATTGCGTTTGAATAGACATCGTCGGAATACATCTAAAAAAGAGAAAATTAATTAGAGGCAATAAAGATACATTTAAGGAAGATATTATCAGCAAAACAAAAAGCGGGACATCTAAAGAAAAGGTAATTATTGACACATGTTAATGATATTCTAAGAAAGGGACATTTAAAGAGACAGTAGTGATACATCTGATGGACGGACAATTAATGAGACATAATTTAAATATATCTAAGGAAGAGACAGTTAATAAAGACACATTTAAGAAAGATATTATTAATGAGACACAATAGTGATACATCTAAAGAAGAGACAATTATTAATATATATGTGTTTTCTATTTTGTGTGTTTGCTATATATGAGTATATGTAAGGACGGCATAATATATATATATATATATATATATATATATATATATATATATATATATATATATATATATATATATATATATATATATATATATATATATTTATATATATATAATTCTTTTTAGTTGTTATTAAAGCATCGACAAATTATTTAAATTAACTTTTGCTTTAAATTTAGAATTTTGCTTCATAAATGGTGTAATAGATTTATAAAATAAATACCTGGTGTTTTGGTGGATGTTAGTTTGTGCGTCATTTCTCGTATTCTAGATTCTGAATATAGGAGGCTGGTCATAAAGTCGGTTTGCAAGGAGTCTTACATCTTTATGTATTCCTTTGACTCACTTCTCTTGACATGGACCACGCCTTATTTCCATACACACCAACTATTTATATTCCAAATATAATGTTTCAGAAGAATATTTATGTTTATACACGTTTTGTTAGTCCTTGTTGTTTTTATGGAATCCCTTTATTATTTAATATTTCCCCATGTGTTTATGTACTGTTTGCCCATATTCTGCATATTAATTTTTCGGAGGCTCTTCCATCAGCCTGCCCACTTCGTGTGGCGCCTTGTGGTATAGCCTGGTGGCGTTTCTATCTCCTACTACATCCATGTGCAGATTCCCTTCCCTTTCCTTCCCTTCTCTTCCTATCTACCAAATCTGTACAATATAAAAATTAGTTTAATTTAATTAGCTTGTGGGATTTCACAATTAAGGGTTGATTAGTAGATTTTAGGTAAAAAAAAGAAAAAGGTTTAAAAACTTGTTGTTAAGCGGACAAGTTATTTGCGAATGACTATTACCTATCCACACTACCTTATGTTATCAATTACAAAATTTACTATATCAAAGCAGGTTTCTTTTTTAATTTTTCATCCAAGTATAATATTTGGTTTCTCTGGTATATATTAGATTCTGGAATAGTTTTTATTATTTTAGCTCTTTTTCCCTTAATTTTCCCACATTCCTTCATCAAATAATTCTTGTGATAATTTAAATTTTACAAAGTGGGCATTTTGGAAATTTTTTTATAATTCTTTTCCTTTTTGCGACTTTCTCGGTCAATACGTTATGTAAATATTTGAAAAGAATGCTTATTTGTATTTTTAAAGATTTTACATTTTCTCAGTTATTCCATGCATTTAACCAATTTACCCGCAATTTTCCCTTTCAACTTTGCATCTTATATATATATATATATATATATATATATATATATATATATATATATATATATATATATATATATATATATATATATATATATTGTTTTTTTCCCTCCCATATTTTTAACATTTTTGAATTTAAATTGCATCTTTTACAAGTCTTAATTTATTCACAATTATTATTGTTGTAGCTAGTTGACTGTTTCTAAAAATATCCATCCTATTCTTAATGTTAAAGCCGAACCAATATATGTATAGGGCTACATTTTATTTGTCTTCGTTTTTCCCGAAATAAATTCCTAGGGATTTGATCTTGTCCTTTTAAGTTTCCTATTTTAGTATTACTTTTTTTCATCGTTAATCTTTGACCCAGATACTTTTCCAAAATGTTCATATTCTTTTTCACGATGTTTAAAAGATTTCATGTCGTTTATGAAGTTTGTAAAGTTATAGGCGTGTTGGAGCACTTTAAACTCTTTTCGTTGATTTGGTATCTTAATTCCTCTATAAGTTTGCTAGTCCTTATTTTTATGCTTAGTATCTCTATGGCTATTACATATAATAGCATTAACAGAGGGCATCCTTGTCATACTGACCTCTGTATTTCAAATTTTTCCGTAACACTTCCATTAACCTGTACTCTTGCAGTTATATCCCTGTACAGGATTTGAGTCTATTTTTGGAAATTTTCTCCAAAACCAAATTTTTCTAGTACCTTTTGTACATAGTTTTCCTCAATTCTATCAAAGGCTATATAGTGGTATAGAAGTACCATGGCACCTCTTTTGCCGGATTCTTTAATAAAATCTGTTATAGTCTTAATGTTTAAAATATTGTTTTGTGTATCGTTTCCTTGCACTACATATTTGATTTTTATTTATTATACTCCCCATACATTGTTTGACTCTTTTAGCAAAGATTTTGCTTAGTATTCTATAATCATTATTTAGGATGGAGATGGGCCTCCAGTTTTTTAAATCTTCTCCATCACATTTTCCCTTATAAATTAGTTATAGTAAACCTTCTGTCAGTGAGAAAGTCATTATATCATTTTTTATAATTATGTTGTTGTACAAAGATCCCAGGACTGGCGCTAACTCACGTTCAAATTTTCTATAAAATTGCCCCGTGAGTACATCTCTTCCTAGTGTCTTCCCTTCGGCTAGGGAGTTTAAAGTTTTAATAATTTCTTCTGTGAAAATATATCCATCACTTAGGTTTTTATGTTTTGGTGTTCTTTTATTGCACTTAACATCGCTTAAATAACTGTTTATTTGGTCTTCACCTATCCGTTGAGTTTTATATAGTACAGTCCATATAATCCAGTCAATGTTATAAGTATTGACTTTAAATTAGTATTTGATACGGATTTGGAATGAAAGGTAGATAAATGTTAAGAACCCAAAATCTAGATAAACGTGAAGATTAGTATGTGGTTGACTATTATAGAGTAATTTATCCATATCTAAGAAGACAAACCGGCATCTAATTAGAAATTATAGATTGGATGTTTGTTTTCTTTTTCTGAATGTCTAATAAACTAAGTAAATGACAAACATTACATCATATTACGGGTCAGAGCACTCCAATACTGACCTTGAACTTCAAAGTATTAGCTTTACACCAAGGAAATCATTCTACAAACTATATACAAATATTTGAATGGTAAATAATTATCAGGTAATACCTGTTTATAATCTCATCGAAATGAATGGCTTCACTGTATAATATATCCAGTACACAAGCGATACTTGTATATTGTTAAAGTTTTAATATAAAAAGGGGCACAACTATCTCAGTTGCTACCAATAAGAAAAAAGGACAATTTGGAGGAAAATTAATATAAGATAGAACGACATTCATACATATATCATGCAAATCGAAGGAAGTGGTGCTAAAATTTAAGATAGAAGTGAACTACAAAGTCATCTCATTTTAAATAAAGCCCAATAGATTTAAGAGGGCTAAGACGATCCAAATATTACCTCTTCTTAAATAATAGAATTGTATAACTAAAACGATTAGCAGAATCGAAACATCAGCACAGTTTTTTTCTTAAATCGAAAGCAAATACTTTAGTGAAATTACTATTTTTTTCAGTAATCGATGCTCACAAACAAGAGGTATTTTAGCTGTTAATTACAATTATAGTTTAATGTCGTTAATTAACATAACAATAAGATTCTTTGCAAGGAAAAATGCAACTAGATGAACTACTTGATGTATTCAATAGGATGAAAAATTGACAAATCTCAAGAACCTCGCGTATTTAAGGTGAAATATTTTCTTACATCTTGGGTAATAATTCACAATATTTCATCGTGAGACCAGTTAATCAAACGTATCATACAAAAAAAAAACATTTTCTAATCAAAGACAATGTATTATTGGTTGTTTACTAAAATATCAAACTGACGTCCGATTACCTTTTAAATGTAATCCGGGGGGGGGGGGGCGATGGTTCGTACCAAGGGGTCTCTAAATATACTTCTGTAGACTGACTAAATATGAACATATATGTTTTAAATGTGCGCATTTATTGTTGTGATAAATAAAATGTGAATTCAGTTACAAAACAATGATGATGTTTAATGTATTGTAACATTTTTATGAAAACAACTTATATACTTATATAAACTTATAATTTTTCCATCTAGTAGAAAACCTTGGACTGGTAATATGAATTTGATACAGGATGAATCAATTAAAGAAACCTTGACAATTTTACAGAGGATTTCCGACATATTATATATTAAATAATTTTTTTAAGAAAACTTTACTTGTTGCTTCTTTTCGGCTGAATTTGTTTTGAAATATCAGCCATACTCACTGAGTACTTTTGTATCCAATGCGCATACTGGTGTGCAATGATGTTGTGCTGCTTTAAGACTATCAAAACTTACAATACACGCCGGTGCTGATTATTTATTGTTCCTCTTGGGGATTGGGTTGGGTTATATAATGATGATGTTGACCATGGTATAAGTAAATACAATATGTGGCTGACTTAAATTTCATTAGCAAGAAAAGATAAACAAAGGCACGAGGGAAAAAGAGAAGTCAAATATATTTATATAAAGTAACGTTCCATATTAAGACAAAAAAATTTCCGCTCGAAATTTGTAGCATTTCCACACACAAACACGCACGCACGCACGCACACACACACACGCATAATACATACATACATACATACATACATACATACATACATACATACATACATACATACATACATACATACATACATACATACATACATACATACATACATACATACATACATACATACATACATACATACATACTTATATTCTATGGAATTTATCAGTTAATCGGTTTAAACCGGTATATAGTAGGACGTGGAATTAGTTCATACAGATAGTGTTATCGATGGTTCGTTCGTTCGATTTATTAATTTCTTTGTTTATTTATCAAACTGAAATGGTGGTATATCGTATCTGATTAGTTACTTTGAAGAAACCTTAAAGTGTTGGGGTCCGTTTTCTCATAATCATTGATTTATTCCTTAGTTTTCTTTTGAGACATTATTCCAGATATATGTATTACGCAATAAAATCGAAATTAAACCTGACATAAGCACAAATATCGTATGAATGCATGTCACATGATAAATTTTAGCATTTTTTCCATTCTTATCAGGCTTGGATTTAATGTAATAAATATATTAAATTATATACTTTAGGTTAAATAACCTTTCTAGTTTTGTAAAAAAAATATTGAAAAAATACATATTTAGTTTTAAATTTAACTTAAAATCATTTGTTGCTTTAACATGGTACCGATATCTGAGCAACAACGAATCTTTACACATTATAATTTTCCATTAAATTGTTGCTACTTTAGAAAAGGGTGACCGTACTAACTTGCAAACAAAAAATTCAAAAATTGAGAGAAGAAAAAATTTATCCAATTAACGTCGCAATAAATATTTTGGAGATCATTTGGGTCTATTTTCAACAATCTGAATATCTTAAACTTCTATTCTTCTAAAACTATTTACGTGCTAGTGATAACAATATGTATGAATAATATTTGAAAATGGTATGTAATTTTAATGTTAGTCAGTTATATCGGACCAAAGATTCATTCTTTGCACAAAGCAGCTATATTTGAGTCTTGTAGGAAATTCAGATATTTTAGACTTTAGATTTAAGGCTTCATACTTCAAGCGTTTGGCCTTAGACATGTATGAAAGCCCTACAGAGAGTTTAGAAAGAACTTTTTTACTTTAAACTTATACAAAAGCTCTTGCAGTTTGTGAATAATACTGAATGAAAGTACGTTAAACCTTATAATTGTAAAAAAAGCACTGTATGCCATTTAGAAAAAAAATTAAGATAGTTAAAACTTAAAGGAAAACTCAGCAGGGACTTCATATTCCTTTATGCTTTTATATTGAACTTTAAAATCTTTCATATGTTACACTGTAGAATAAGAGATAAGAACAACATTAGCGGGTCCTATTCAATAAACTTTTGGGACTATCCATTTTTAGACAAAACTGTCATCAAACAGTAAATTAGCAATAATTATGTTTTCATCCTTAATGGGGCGAAGCCAGACAAGCAATGGCGATCGTTTTGGCAGGACAACATACATACCACATAACTAGAATAAAAGGCCTAATAAAAGGACCAGGTTACAAAAGTTGCGACGATCACATCTCATTCATAACAGAAGCATATAATTACTGGTTGTTGATCTATTCCAGCTAAAGAATAAAAAGAAAGATTTGGTTTTGTATTTTGTTAGCTACATAATCTATCAATTTCCTTCAGCTACCGTTTTATACTTTCATACTGAGTATAAACACCATTAAATCTTTCTTGTGCTCAGTGTGAAATCTGAGAAAATATGTATCGCATTAGAAACAACTATAATGTGGAATAAAAAGCGACAATTTAGTGTGAAATAAATGTATTATCTGCAATCAATAGGATTTATCATGGATGCCGTGATGTTTTCGCAGACTGTGTTGCAAACTCTTTTGTTAAAGCAGGGTTGACTGGGTCAACATGACCTTACCGCTGATAGCGACTATGTTGCGTAACACGTTACTCCTACTTGGGTTTGATAATGGATTTCTAGGATTACATTCATTTAGATAGTGGCACTGGGACGCCTGTGATACCAGCAATTGAGAATATTGCGCGTGAAATTTGAAATCCACAGGATTACCGATGTTACTACCTCTGGAAGAGATAATATTGTGGATAATTCAATACCAATTCTTTTACCCAGAGCTATTGAGCTTCTATTTAGCAAATTGAACATTAGACTGTACCTAAAAGCTCAGTACGACCCACGTGGTAATCTTCATGAGCTCTGGCATGTCCTTCAGGAACATATCAACAACAATTTTCAGGTTAATAACAAATAAATGGCTGCTGATAATTTATCAAAATAAATAAAATACTAATTTACTAGTAGTTAAGTTATTGGTTTGGTTTAGTGCTTTGCGACACAGCAACACAAATCAATTATTTATTGCCATGGCAACTGGAGTAAAGTGCTTTATTCTTCATTTTATAAACTCAGTCTTTCTCAAGTGGCATAGATCATTATCCAGTGTCTCACCAATTGTACGCTGACGACACCCAAATATACAAATCTAGCCACCCAACTGAAGTTGATGCTACCATCTAAGGCATAGAGACGTGCATTTCTGATGTGAAATCGTGGATGACATGTAACAAGCTGCAGATGAATGATGATAAAACTGAAGCCATCCTGATTGTAACACAAAGACTTTCTCCTTCACATCCTTATCCTAATGCAATAGATATCAGCAACACCACAAAGCCAGTACCAAACCTAGGTGTTACTCTCCACAGTATTCTCACATTGCACCAACATGTCATGAACCTATGCAAGGCAGCGTATCTTGAGCTGGGACGCATCAACTCCATTCTCAAATATCTATCAGTTGATGCCACTAAAACACAAGTGTGTTCGTTAGTGCTTTCAAGACTAGACTATTGTAACTCAGCTCTGTCTGGTTCAGGTCAATACCTACTCTGATAACTTCAAAAAGTCCAAAACACAGCTGCTCGGATCATCCTTTGAGTACCACGATCAAAGCACGTCTCTCCCTCCCCCGTTCTGTACCCTGCAGGACACTCGGTACTGACTGTATGGAAAAATGGGAATCGGCATGGAAATGGGTGGACATAAAACACAGTATATATGGGTTTGGGTTGCCATTATTGATTAATAATGTAAGGTAAGTTATGTTTTAGGAAAAAGAAACTTTTGGGAGCTTATCCTTGTTGTAAGTGAAAAATAAAATAGACATTGTTTTATTGAAGGAATTTCAGTCCTCTAACAGTCTCGAGCTTAGAACACTCATTACTAAAATTAGCATCCGAGTCTTTGGTGCGGAATTGAAAGCACACGTTTCAAAAACACATGCAAGTTTAGAAAATACCGCGGCTCATATCCTTTCCTCTAGACATAAAGCCGACTTTTAGGTTTCATCTATACTGATAAATATAGGTTCGATCATGAGCACTCAGAAATTTTAAGCTATTGGATTTTTAATATCAATGTGGTTGCATAGGTTTACTATGGGAATTGAATTAGTACTGTTAGTTCTACCTTAGTGGCCGAGTGGTCTAAAGCGCTGTCCGTTACGGATCACTGCCATCTCACCTCTGTCTGCGTGGGTTCGAGCCTAGGATTCGGCGAATGTGGATATGTGAGAAAGCTTGCCAGTAGCTTTTCCTGGGTCGGTGGTTCCTTCCGGTGATTTCCCGGTTTATTCCTTCACCATTAATACTGGCCACTCATGTATAGCCTATTGGGTCCTGAAAATTTATATATATATATATATATATATATATATATATATATATATATATATATATATATATATATATATATTAGATTTCCTGACCCCTACATTCCATAAATAGATAGCCCTATTACTCCCATATGCTTCTTGATTAGGTCTGTTAATCTCAGCCTTTATCTCATATTCTAGAGTGTACCTTTCTAAGATTTTTAAGCTCAGTATAAAGAGAAAAATAGTATACGTATCATGTCTGTACTCTCGTCACGAGTTTACTCGGGATTTCCTTCGTGTGGATTGTATTTCAGAGAATAACTCACATATTTTTTCCTCATTGCTATTTTTGTAGATACTGTTGATTTGTGCATGTCTTTTTCCATGTGTTGTTATGTTTCTTTGTGTTTATTTATTTAATTCAATATGTTTCAAAAGCCTAAGAAACTGTTGGCCATTGTGTCAAATAATCTTTTGATATCGTTAGTAACGTAAGTTGTCTTCTTGACTTTTGTTCATGTTTTCTTGGAGAGGTTTAGCATTCCTATATCACAAAGCATATTCATACAGCAAAGCTTATGAGTCAAAGTCTTTCGGTCGTATTATGTATATACCAAGTATATAGACGTTTCCTTAATGAAATAAAGTCTACCTAGGATTAAATTACTAATACTGTATGCACTCACTTATAACCGCGATCCAATTGCAAATTACATATAAATATATCTGATATATATATATATATATATATATATATATATATATATATATATATATATATATATATATATATATATATATATATATGACAGCACAGCAGGGTTTATGCTGATTGCAGTTGCATTCAACTTAAATGCGAGTATGGATGGTAGGAATATAAGGTCGTTTTACCGGATTTAATAAAATTGTACAATCTAGTAGAAAGGTGGTGGCACGTGCCGATTATCGACTACGTTTGTAGACAACTTTATTCACATGGAAAACGGTCAAGTATTTTAACCTATACTAGAAATGATTGACGTCTAAATGTGTGTATTAAAATATAACGGCAAGAAAAAATAACGACGTGATGCGGTCTCGTGAGCTAATATTTCTTCACTCATGGCTTAGAGAATGTATACCCAATGGAGAAGGTCGATACAAAGTAGATGGCCAGATTTCACTACTTATCACTGATAAGAAAGTAAAGTCACAATCAACTTCGTTCATTATTTCACTCGTGATGTAAAGGGCAATGTTTAATGCAAAATTTCTGTTTGAATGTCTTGAACTAAAAATAAATATAAGCATTCTCTTTGAAGAATTTGGATGAAATATGGCATGGTGTCACGAAATTTAATAACATTTGAAGTGAGCTTGAGACGTAAAAGACAATACGAAACTCACCCTGAATGGCACTGAGGTAGTATAAAATGGTAATAATTTACATATAAGTATGGAACTTAAGAAGTTACCGTTTATGATTTTTGAGATACTATCATTTTGTTTTAGTGGCTCAGCATTGGTATCTATCGAATCAAGGCAAAATGCTTCCTTGTCGCAAACTTGAGAGTGCGCAATTTGTACAACATATCTGGTCTGTTTTTGCAGCTTGTTCCATCAAGTACAATGGATAGAGAGTCGCATAGAGACGTCTTATGGGTACACTTACTATTCGTGTCGGTAAAATGTTAAATTAAAACGTAAGACGATATGTCCTTTTTTGACTTCACGACAAATTTTAAGACTTAATGTTTCTTTACCTTAAATATTTCCGGCATGATTTGTTTGTAATATTATGGTGTTTCTCTTGTAATCCTGTCTATATTTCCTTATATCTTTATTAATATCTAAAGTGTTTGGAACTTCTAAAGATGAAGCGCTGAAAAAGTCCTGACGATTATTATTATTATTATTATTATTATTATTATTATTATTATTATTATTATTATTATTATTATTATTATTATTATTGATGCCATAATCATAAAAAATTTATGAATATGTAAGCGGGTTATTAACTGTTAATTACAACTGCACACAACCTATAGGAGATTGTATAAGTTACGTAACTGACTAGCCAAGGACTTTTTCAGTAGTCTGTTCACCTACACAAAAAAGAGAAAATAACATTTCAGTTACACCACTCCCCTAGACCTGTCCTTAAATCATTTTGCTTGCAGTTTCCGTTAAAGTTTAAATGAAAATCCTTACTTGCAGTTTTAGCTTAAACGTCTGGCTACTAGTTTGAAGACTGTGCAACATAAATGTGTCAGATAACAATTATTTCCCAACCATTGGCAAGAAAAGAAACAGGAGCGGCAATGAGATTAGCAATATAAATTAAAGTGGTGCTGATTGTAAAAGGGTCTAGTTTTGGTGTTAGTGATAAATGGGATGAAACAACTCTCAGGATTTTAACGGCGATAGCGTTGTCTAATTACCCGTATAACGTGACAAAATGACCCTGTAGGAAAATGACCCTAGGTCTATTTTCTACGGACAATAATGTCCCACTAACTCTTATAAAACGACCCATCATAGAACAGTGACCCTTATGGATTGGTCATTTTTCTACAGCTCACTTAGATACAGCAAAGTGCGTTGAACAATGAATTAAACTACTAAGGTGGGGTGGAGGGGGTTAGTCATGTCCGTCGCCACGCGATCTAAATAAAGTATATCAAAAGTTACAGCTGATTTCCCTTTGTCAGTCTGAAACGTCGTGTAAGGCAGATGCTTTCTTTTAGAGGCATCAAACGTCCTGTAAGTCTTACAGAAACAAAATGCCGCCTCGTTCATAACATGGATCCAATAGAATACTCTGGTATTAGCAACTTTGTTTTACACCAAGATATTCAAAGTCTTTTAGAAAACAGCAAGACAAGAAACCAACATTCGGGACGAAAGTGTGAAGAATTCAATATACAAGATGACATTCTGTATCTTTCTTATCTTGGGTAATTAGGATTCGTGAAGTTGAGAAATTTTTGGACAGTATTCATTGAGATGAGTCAAATGGACAAAATACTTTTTAAATTTATGGGCCCCAAACTAAGTTCATGAATGTATTGATTTTGTCTTGTCCGATCATCCGTTTCAATTTGTGTCCCATGTGCAACTCTAAAACAGTTTAACAGAGTCGGATAAAACCTTGAGAATAGCATTGAGACCTTTTACACCTGAAAGAAATATGACCTTATATTTGTACAAGTTATTACTCGAGCTTACCTTTGTGACGATAACTTTTCGATCACGTAGGTAAGTGTTGGTATCACGACACTAAGACAAACACTGATACTAATACGTAAAGACATCATAGCTGATACCTACTAATTAACATGTACGTACTGGATACTAAGGCCAGCGGCGTATTTACAGACCGGGGTTCCCAAATCCCTAATAACGATCACGTTTATGTTGTAAAGTTGCTATTGTTTATAAACGCGGAATGATGCCAATATTTAGAAGTAACAAAGGTTTCTCAACATTTGCGAATTATCAGTCCGAAGTCCTTCAAAAACGTTCGCATTCAGCATTAGGCAGATACCAAAAAAAAAAAAACAAGTCTTAATCACTCACTGAGAACTGCTCTGCATAAAGAGTGTAGTCTCGATAACCAAACCACGTGCCCCCCTCCCTTCTTTGAAAGACTAAGATGACATGAGAAATTTCGAGCAGGTACAGTACTCAAGCCTGCAGCTGTGTAAATTAAATAGGAAATGAACTTACTTAGAAAAACTTCAGTATTAAGGAAGCTGGAACTTCAGAAAAATAGAGGATAAACAATTGGAATTGCAATTAGAAGAGAATGAATGACAGTTGCAATTTGAGAAAGAGGAGAGAGAGAGCGACGAGAACGAGAATGATAAATAAATGAAATTTCAATTTGAGAAAGATGAGAGAGAGATAAACAAACATAACTGGAGTTACAAAAAGAACAAATGCAATTGTAATTACAAAAAGAACAAATGCAATTGTAATTACAAAAAGAACAAATGCAATTATAATTACAAAAAGAACAAATGCAATTGTAATTACAAAAAGAACATGTGCACGTACAGATACACAAAGAGAAGGATGAAAAAGAATTTCAAATCAAGATGAAAGAAATGGAGCTAGCAAGAAAAAAGCACGATCTCACTTTGCATACAAATTCAAGTTTTGATATTAGAAAATTTTTTAGGTTAGTACTCCTTATTAGTGAAAAAGAAGTCGACGAATATTTTATCTATTTTGAGAAAGTTTCTGAAAATTTGAAATGACAAAGAGAGCATTGGGCTGCATTATTACACTGTGTACTCTTTGGCAAAGCCTGTTATATATATATATATATATATATATATATATATATATATATATATATATATATATATATATATATATATATATATATATATATATATATATATATATATATCAACATCCCTGTCAGTACAGCAAAGTTCTGACTATGAGTTGGTTAAGGTGTGGATCTTAAAGGGTTATGCATTAATCCCTGAGGCTTATCGGCAATTATTCAGGAACTGTGTTAAAAAAAGCTGGACAAACTTATGTTGAATTTTGCAAGAGAAAAAAAGCAGTTATTTATGAGATTGTACTTAGCTGAGAAAGTTGAACATGATTATGAAGGTGTTGAACAACTCATGTTACTTGAAGAGTTCAATAACTGTGTTCTTAATACCTTAGGACTCATCTTGAAGAGCAAGATATCAACACCTTGAAAAATGTTGCTCTTGCTGCTGCCAAGTATTTCTTAACTCATAAAGTTCCTGTTATATGCAAATATTTCACTGAGCAGTCTGTTGATAGAAAGGTATCTTTGAAACTCAAGCTTCTGATAAACTTAATTCAAAATTTCTTATTTATTCCTATATGTACCTATTACAAGCGTCATTTCTAATTGCTTCAAACTGAAATATAGGCATAGAATCAAGACAGACCCATCACAAATGCTTTTATTTCTAAGATGTCAATGTCACGGTCATGTATTGAACACAATACATTTATTGGGTCTAATAAACCCCATGGAGAATTATGAACCATTCATGTCGAAGGGTTCCATATCACTCTTGGGTGATTTGGCCAATCATATCCCTATTAAAATTGTAAGAGATACAGGAGCTTGTCAGAGTCTTTTATTATTAAATAATTTGCCTTTTTCTGAGAAGAACCGTTCTAATGAGTTCTCATTTAGGGAGTAGAGTACATATATTTGTTAACGTAGCTCTCCATTCTGTAACTTTGTCATCAGACTTAGTTTAAGGACTTGTGACAGTCGGTATAGTGTATTCTTCACCCGTTAAGGGCATTCATTTGCTACTAGGCAACGACCTAGCTGGATACAAATTTGTGGTTAATCCACTTGTAACTGACAAGCTTTCTTTGGATCAGAAAGTTGATCCTATTGAAAAAAGAATACCCTGATTTATACCCAGCTTGTGTAGTTACAAGAGGTATGGCAAAGAAAGCTTTTGAGAATGATGTCGATAAGGAAATTATTCCTTTAGCTGACACATGTATTAGTCAGACGTTTTATTGGGTCTCTTTTGCTCCTTGTTTGGATGAATCAAAAGGCATTTATCACAGTGATCCTTTTTAACTACTCATTCTCTTTCATCTAATCAGAGTGATAAACGACAATCACTTGTCGTCGAACAGCAAATGGTCCTGATATTTCCTATTTCTTGGAGAGGGCTATTAGTGAAACTGAAGTCACTGAAGTTCCTGTCTGTTATTCATTAAAAATGGAATTCTTATGAGAAAATGGAGACCTCGTGAAGTAGCTCCTGGTGACGAGTGGTCAGGGAACTATCAGATTGTAGTTCCCAAATCTTACAGAACGGAATCTGTCCAATCTGGTCAAAGGTCAAATTTTATGTCTGGAATTTTCCGGCTATTCATGCTTGAATTTATAACTCAGCAATTCAAGTCAAAAGTGAAATTATGGTTTCACAGAACTCTAATTGAGTGAACATTTGAGTCTTGTAATAGAGTTCATTCTCTCTTGCTCATTATTCGAAGTTTTTCTTTAAATTATTTTTTATGGCTCTTTAAAAGTTAAGAAGAAAATGAATGAATTAAAATATAATAATAGTAATCTGGTCTAAACAAATTAATGGTGTACAGGTACAACGAGAGATAGCCAGGTATATCAAGAAATTAATTAAGGAATTCAATTGGACTTTGAAGCAATAAATCTTTGAAACTCGGAAATTATGAAAATTCTGGACCAGAAACATCAAGAAAGGAATGAATATAAACAGTTATTATTTAGATATGAGCATTTGTTTCCAGATATTCCTACGAGGACAAACAAAACTTGTTATGACGTTGAAATTGTAGATTCGAAGCCTGTGAAACAGCATCCATATAGGATGCACCCTCTGAAACAAGAATACTTGGAAAATACTTGGAAAAGGAAATTTAGTATTTGCTGGATATCAATTTCATAGAGCCCATTAAAAGTGACTGGAGTTCACCGTGTATACTTGTTCTTTAGCCAGATAAAAATTTCCGTATGTGCACTGATTATAGGAAAGTAAAAAGTGTGACAAAGGCAGACTCATTCCCATTACCAAGAATCGATGACTGTTTTGACAAAATTAGAAATGCCAAGTATGTCACCAAATTAAACCTTCTGAAATGATTTTGGCAAATTCCACTACAGGAAAGGGCAAAGGAAATTACAATATATGTAACTTCAGATGGACTCTATCAGTATCATGTAATGTCGTTAGGGATGAAGGTTTCCCCAAGTAATTTTCATCACTTGATGAATATGATGACCTCTGGTCTAGCTACGTTTAATGCTTACATTGATGATGTCATCATCTACAACGAAACCTGGAAAGAACATCAAGGCACGATTTGGAAATTCTTTGACAGACTCACTGGTGCAAATTTTGCAATCAATTTATCTAAAAGTGAGTTTAGCCGAGCTTGTATAACCTTTCTAGGACATATTATGGAACATATTCGATGCTGTAGTCAAGGCAATCTCTGAATTCCCTGTGCCTGTCTGTAAATAGAAATTGATGAGATTTTTAAGTATGGCTGGATACTATCGGAAATTTTGTTCCAGCTTTTATAATATCGCTGAACCCCTAACAAACTTGTTGAGCAAGAAAAACAAGTTTTTGGGACCGAAAAACTGTCAGGAGAATTTTCATAGGCTAATAGCCATATATAAAATTGCACCGTTTCTTACAGCTCCAAATTTCAATCAACTATTTAAACTATCTGTTGAAGCAACTGGTGTTGGGGTGGAAGCAGTATTGATTCAAGAAGATATAAATGGTTTGGATCATAACATTTGCTATTTCTCTAATAAATTAAATAAGCACCAAATGAATAATTCAACAATGGAGAAGGAATGTTGGAATTAATATTGGCATTACAGCATTTTGAAGTTTATATCAGTCAAGCCCTTTCTCCGGCTGTTGTGTTCAGTGATCACTACCCCCTTACTTTCATCGACAAGATGAAAAACAAAAATCAATGACTATTAAGGCGGAGTTTGTTTTAACAGGAATGTAGTCTTTATACCAGACACATCAAAGGAAAAGATAATTTGATTGCAATTGCACATTTCCAGTTATAAAAATATTATTTCATGTAAAGTTTGTATAATTGATAAAAAAAACTTCTCATGTATTTTTGTTTTGCTTCATAATATAATTTACACATGGCAAAAAGAAAGCTTTATTACATAGATCTTTCTTTTTAGGGGGTAGGTGTAACTTTTATGTGGGTTGTAAATTATTTTTTATTTTATGTTTGTTTCATTATATTTTTTGTAATGATACTTTTCATTGGATTCGATTCTCTGGAAAATTCACTTGAGCTAAGTAGAACATATATTTTTCAATTCTAGGACTAATGTTTGGATTATATTCACAAACCGTAAGTCCTATTTCATATTTTTGTTTTCTAGGGGAATAAAGAATTTTGGCCAAATTTACCAAGCTTGTTGACTTCACTCTTTTCTTTGGTTACTTTTGTACGAGCCTACACGTAACAATGCTAGTAAATATATCCCACGCAGTCAAATATATCGTGTTAAGAATTATCTATTATTATTTTGACGAATACTGTTAGAACGGAGATGTTATTTTCTCAATATGATATTGTACTGGTGACAACCAAGTTGACTGTCGTTCCCAAAAGGAAAGAAAACTTAAACAATATACAATCATATTATCACAAATAATGTCCATGATTGTAATCTAGAATACTTTTAATATGCATACGTAACAGCTCTATTTTTTTTAAAAAAATATGACAGATGGAAGAAAATATATATTATGTATCACTGATCACTGGGAAAGTACCTACGAAGATGTAAAGAAATTCGTGAACACGTGTAATAAATATCAACGAAAGGTTTCTCTGAAAAAGGAGAGCAAACACTACGTTTGATTGCTGTCCGAACAAAAGTATTTTACGCAGTCAGAATTGACTTGTGTGTACCAATATAAATAACCAAATTTGGTACGTTTTATAATAATTTAGACATGCAGTGATTACAATGTTTAAGTGTGTTTAAACTCATATCCGTTAACATTTTTAGCACTATTTCAGGATCATAGGTTAAGTTCATAAAGCAAGACCCAGAATTTCCCTATACACAATATTTTCTTAACAGGAATTTATATTGTATCCCAGCTGAAGGTAGTATGCATACGTGTGGCGTTAGATTAAATGACACGTTCTGGGTTTTGTTTACTCTTATATATTGCGTAAATATGTATTAATCGTGCTTTATGATGATTCTTTATAAATAATTATATGATAAATACAACCAACTGGATATCTCATAAATATTGAGTTCGTGGATAGGTTTTTTTAGACCTGTGAAAATCGTAGAAGCCTCTAACTGTAGTCCCTGTACTGTAAGTGAGTCGTCATCACATGACCATCCATCTCAAGACATCTACATCTGCATACAGGCTTAATGTAAAGTATGAAAATTATATCAAATAATTTTATGCTCAGTTTGTGTTTGAAAAATCTTGAAATATTCAGCAGGTTATATGCTTTTTTATCTAAATATACTTTCAATATCTAGATTCCAAGTGCATGTATTAATAAGTGAAAGAGCCATAGGGTTATGCTTGTCAGCAAAATGAAGTGATTCGTTTTGAAATTTCAATTTGTGCAAATCTGGGTTATTATTTAAATAAAGAGATAGTCAATCAGATTAAAATTATATTCCATAGCCTTTGAGTTCATTGATCAGACCAATGTCTGTGTGTGTGTGTGTATATATATATATATATATATATATATATATATATATATATATATATATATATATATATATATATATATATATATATATATATATATATATATATATATATATATATATCAATTGCCTATAGTGGAAAGAATATTAATACATGCAAATGAATGCAACATCGGCAGAAGACAGTTTGATATACCTAGAGTATTGGTTTGCTTTATACAAACATTATAAATAAATAAATAAATAAATAAATAAATACAGGATGTTTTTAAATTTGTTAGTAGTAACAATATTCCATATATTTTAGGAAATGTATGGGGTCATATCTTGGTGAGTTTTTATTTAAATTTACAAAGAAGTGCAAACTAAGACATGGTAGTGAGTCAATTATTTTTATTAAGAAAGTGAAAATGTCGGCAGGCCACCTTTATTGAAACTTTGAAAAGTGGTATTCAAGCACCTATTTAAGCATATATATCTATTTTGAAGGTGAATGGCATTCAAATTTGTATCAAGAGAAGGCAATAAAAATTCCTCCCGAATGGAGAGATTTGATTTAGGTGTTGTCAAGTGTGACATTTACTTTCTCACTCGTGGTTAAGAAGTACAGACCAATGGAAACGCGCCACAGTAATATCTTGCCCGATTACATTATTATGAACAGACCTCTTAATCTACCCCATTCAGTTGATTCACTCGTGATGTATGGGTGATGTTTGCGGTATATATATTAGAGTCGCCTTGTACTGAAGGACAACCATAAATGTTTGTTGTCACGGAAGTGTTTGGCTGTATAATTCTGTCCTACAAATTTACAGCATTTTACGCAAGCTCTAGACGCATGCCATAGTACTATAAATACGTTTATAGATTGGTAGGTCACCCATATAGATATCTTAACATGGCAACCAGACACTTAATTATGAAAAGTAGGTCTTTGTTGCAAGGCAAATCTTTATCCTAAGATGCTCTCTATCACTACCTAGATGTAGGGGTTATGAAATTCTCATCAGTCTATCAGTCCTTTCGTCCAGTTCACAATCTAGCATGCTCAACAAGTCCTGCAATTTTATCAATTGGCATAAAACTTGACAAATAGTATGGTTGCAATCTGAAGATACGTACATTGATAAAACACTTTTCTGTGACGATTTTTGGGAGTTATTTTCCTTTTTATATGCCTTCCATTGTTTTACTACAGTGAATAATACAACCTTGTTAGCGCAGCTAATCCACACGTTTTGATCGACTCCCATCAAAGTGAGTAAATAGTTAGGTTATCATTTAAATATATGCATGTTTATACATCATGTTCACGGATTTTTTTAAATAAATTTATTGCTGGTTTGTCTTAAAGTAGTGTAAAGTAGTGAAGACACCATCTTCTCACCCCAATTAATCACCAAGTTTTTGTTTAATTGTCGCAAATCTAGTGAAATAGTATTTGCATACTGTGAAGATTCTCATATCGACGAAAAAGTTTGATCCCGCATTTTGCGTGTAGTTATTGGCCGTTTTCATATCTTTAATCTAAATGCAATGTTTGACACTAATTCGAGCAACTACCATATTACACTCGCTTATAAGACAAGTCCAACTGAAAACTGCACAGAGATCTGCCAATGCGTCAAGCGCTTGCAGATATGGGTTTTTGAAGTTCATTTAGAGTAATCAGTAGAACAAACAGAATAAACCCTAATCTGCCCGAGCATTATGCTACGGCAGATCATGATTTCTATTGTCTGCAGTTTGACATGACTTATAAACGAGTAAATACTGTAGCCAAATCATTTTAGCGCATTTTTATTAGATTTAACGTAAAATTATTAGAAATAAGCACAAATGCAAGATTATATCTTTCATAATATTACAAAACATGCTATTTTATCAGACCTTTTCTTTGTTACGACCTATTCTATTGTGTACATACAGTAATTATAACTTTGATGAATTACTGTGCATCTAGGTTCATACTGAAGCAACTGTTAATATTTGTATGGAAGCAAGTCAGTTTTTTCATCTCTGTACTATGAATGCCATATTTTTACTACGATCTTTGTGAACAGAACAGTTAATGGATAAGTGCTGGTACCACGACAGAACAAGCGCCAAGTGTAACGATGTGAGCAAGCGTCAAAAGACAAGAAAAATAATCCCTGCCTGGCGGGGAAGGGTGAATGTCAATCAAGTCATTTATGAGCCAAACTAGTCAGGGGAAAAAGATCATGCGCTACTTAAAAAATTATCGCTACGTTAAGTGCAGAGTCAATAGATTATTGTAAAACTATTTGTCACTTCGTTACGATCACCATAGAACCACATAAAAGTGCAACAGTTAAGGAGATTCTTTTAATATTTAACTTTGGAAAGCGGAGTGTCTAAAAAAAATTCCTCATCCATAGCTGAAGTTAGCGTCTATTGAATTTGCTGCAATTGTAGTACTAGCATCATTGTATGCCATGACGAATTCTCGCAACGCAGTTTTTTCTACTGTGGCTGTCAAATCTTGTAATATCCTCGTTTCACACATTAATATGCTATAAGCGACAAGTGACAATTGTTTCGTTTCGCTGAAGTTCTGATGCACAATGTCTGCATTAAAATAAATATTAAAATCTAACTTGTCACTTGTGTAAATCACTCATAGACATAATTCCATAGAACAGTCCTTAACATGTGCTGTCTTTTCTTAAATTACACAAACATTATGGAAGAATAAATTCTTTGATATTTAATTGAATGTCAGTAGCGTAGCACGTAAAGCTATATTGCGAATACCAAATACATGGTGGAAACGACGAAGTAATATATCATGGTCTACTGTGTCAAATGCCGCAGGCAAGTCATAGAGGTTAAGGACTAATGTTTCCACAAGCCCCCCAAAACCGAGTTAAGGCAGTTAAATACTTTCATAAGGAAGTTTCGATATTGTGGTGTGTGCTCTCTCTCTCTCTCTCTCTCTCTCTCTCTCTCTCTCTCTCTCTCTCTCTCTCTCTCTCTCTCTCTCTCTCTCTCTCTCTCTCTCTCTCTCTCATAAATTTAAAGGTTTAATTCTTGTAGAAGCAGCTATGTAAAGTTTTGTAAACGCATATTTTTATTCTTTGGCTTGTCAAGCTCGCATGGCACATTCTACCTTTTCATGCCATCTAACCCCCTTTCAGCTCTGTATTTTATACCGTGTTAGTGTATACGTTCCAATAATTTAATTCTGGTACATCCATGCACAAAATGAAATTATTTTTAAGCCGACACATTTTCTTTTAAATATTTATCTAATCTTTTTTAAAATGCCTGTAATTACTACTATGATAAAGAAATATCCGGGATACATTTGCGCCTACTTAAAATGAAAATAAAATATAAGATATCGTTATGGCTCTTCGATTTCTAGATCACAAAAGATATATTCAAGCATCCGCAACAAGCTGAAGTAGACTAGCAGAAACAAAATACATTTAAAGGTTTAATAACGCTGTTTGTATTTTATTTGTTATATATATATATATATATATATATATATATATATATATATATATATATATATATATATATATATACACACACACACGGACAAGTTTAATCATGCAAATAATAATCTGTCACAAGGTTCTGTTCAAAACGCTTAATAAATAAATAATAAATATTAGTTTAAGTTTTAGACTTCTTATACTAACTTATACTAACTCTCCCGGCATTGACTGACAGACTCCGCCCACCCCCTCCCCCGAAAATCCTGACAGCCCTCGCAGAAAGACCTGACCGACCACACACACCCCCATACAAACATCCTGCAGGCGCCCATGGATGCGTTAAGATAATGAATTGGACGTGGGCATCTCAGACTTGGCGATATGTCAATTTCAAGTGCGGAAATTGCAGCAATACTCCACAAATTCTACATCACTTGCTTCAAATAAAACTGTAGACTATTGACTAAAATTGGGTGTTGAAAGAACCAGTGCACTCATAAGTATGATCTTCTTATTCAACAAATTATTCAGAGGTTCAACAGTTATGGAAAGATTGGAGCACAATTTCCGAAAATATCAACACATGTCCGACAAACTCATCACTTGCGTTTTATTGATAAGAACGGGCAATTGAGAGATAACCTTGACCTTAATCTCTATAGGGTTAGCATTACCGTGTCCAACAACAAAATGTCCTAAAATGTAGCACAAGCACGACAAAGCTTACATTATGTAAATTAAATGTCTAATTCTCATCACTAATTTGATCAAAGAATTTCTGAATGGTTTTCAAGTGGTCTTTTCAGGTGTCACTGTAGATGATTATTACGTCATCAATATAGGGGTCACACTTATTATCTAGATCAGATATAATCATGTTCATTAAAGGCTGGAAAGTTGAAGGAGAACCTTTCATACTAAAAGGCATCAATTTATACCAAGTCCTTTTGGAATTTACTATTTCAGTAAGTGACATTAACAGAATCCTTTCAAAAGGTCAAACTTGGTGACACATTTTTTCATTTCCGAAATTTTGTCAATGCAGTAATCGATTCTTGCAATTTTTGAGATGAATCTGTTTAGGTGGCACTGTTGACTTTTCTCTAATCGAATCGATGATCGATACATTTATAATCGATAAGTTTATAATTGATATGTTTTCTTCACTAGAATACACGGTGAAACAGCTCATTTACTTTCATTCGTTTCTATGATATCATTCTCTAGCAGAGGTCGTGGATTCGAAACCCGGCCGAATCATACCAAAGACTTACAAAAATGGTACTAACAGCTGTCTCGCTTAGCACGCTGCCTCGCTTGGCACTCAGTATTATGGGGCTAGTGTTAGGACTGGTCGGCCTGGTGTCAGCATAATGTGACTGGGTGGGACATCATGTCACATGTCTGCAGAATGATTCACCAGTGCTAGACATCACTATAAAATGGCACACTGCAGACATAGTAGCGATATGGCTGAACATTTTTTATTTAATTATTTATTATTTATTTTATTCTAATTTTGATTTCATTTTTGACTGAATAAAGTTAAGATTAATTCTTGCTACTTCAAAAATCTTTGACAACTTTTATTTGAAATCAGAAACATAATTATGAAGATTTCTGAATCTCCGGTTAAAATAATTTCTTAAAATACCTTTAAAGGTCAACTGTATGTCCAAAGACTAGTGAAAAGGTCTAAACCCTAACGATCTTTAACTTATTCCTTTACAGCAAACAACAGCAAATGAATGTCCTTGTCCTAATCGTTTCATGTATTAAAGTAATATAACCCGATTATATTCTTCAAAGTTTGATGAAATCTTTCTAAACCTCCTTAACTTTCAGGGCGATAAGCAAAAGACTAAATGTTTTATGCTTAAATCACGCATAGCTGGCTGGGAATTTCGGGACATAAAAATGTAACCTTGATCCGACTGAACAGATATAGTGAGGCCAAAAAATAGAAAGAACTTGATCAAAGCTTTTTTGGTTGTATTATTTCCAAAGGAAATGACTCTGGTACTTGTGAACGCACACATTATGGTCAACAAGTAATGGTTGCCTGACTTGGTCTTATGTAAGGAGCCGACACAGTCCACTATTATTCTTCTATATGGTTCGTCAAATGCATGAGTAGGTTGCAGATCTTCTCCTTACGTATCTTCTGATTGTGTTTTCTTACCATTTGACAAGTGTGGCAGTTTCTATAATATATAGCAATGTCACTTTTCGGCCAATAAAACTGATTCAACATCTTGTGATAAGTCTCATTGAGCGGGAACCTCAGGTTGTCTCCATTTTCTCATAAGAAGCTAAGTTAGCAAACTGTCACCCAAATCTAGGAGGTATAATTCTGGACATTTATCCCTACGTAAGGATCGAACTACTTCTGAACAGGACTGAAGGAGATGATTCCCATGAACATGTACTCACAGATGCTCTTAGCAAACAATGGCAAAGACAAAAACGAAACATGAATCTGACAATTTTAATGAAAAGGAACAAAGAAAAGAATGTATGGCTATGATATTCATAATTAAAATGACAAAAAGTTATATAATAATCTTAATGAAAATGAAAAGAAAATTTGTGCCTCGAGTGTCTCCAACAAAACAAAGAAAAACATCTTGAAAAATTGTGTGCACACTCTAATAAAGAACTGGAATATCAAAATTACATCATTCATTGGTCATAATGAGTTGTTTTTCACATTTTAACTGTCAAGAAAAGAGGCACAATTGTTGTCAGTCTTTGGTGACGTCATGCTCGGCTTACATGAATGAAAAGGTGATTTCCTCGTACAAAAGTAGTTTTGCAACACCTCTGTTCTCTACACTCTGCTGGTAATGTTTGCGAAGTAGCGGTTTGCTATTGGTGCCCATTATGAACTACACAGTCAATAATGCAATTGACTAGCACAGATGAATATGAGTGTCTGAGTAACAAATGCATATATAAATACAACAGTTCCTGGGTAACGACTACATAATTAATACAGCCGATTCTGAGTAACGAATACTTAGATGAGAACGGCAGTTGCTGAGACGTATCACCCCTACTACTGACGACATATATACAAACAAGGATAATTGACGTCCTTGCGAAATAAGGAAGCAATTCTTGTAAGCACATTGTCTTGGAGTTAATGCTGTCCTATATGTGTATGTATCCGAACAATGAATTTCACCCAGATTTGGGGAACAGTTTATTATTAACAGCACACACATTGAATCTCCTCCCGAAATTCGTTGTCCCACTCCATGGATGTAGTCATGGTGTCATTTAGATAACTGCCAGCTTGTGTAGGAAGACACTCATCACTTAGCGATTTAGTTCTTCATCCTCATTTCATCAATATTTTATGTCTGCTGCCCACTACATCGGTTTTCCTCCTGCCTGGTAATTTCGTTAGTTTTATCGTGGCTCAAGTATTTTTCTTACCTACCCATGATTGTTACTCACTTTTACATAGATATACCCATACATATTAAAAAAGACAGTTAAAGGAGAAACATTTTTTAAAAAACGAGCAGGATTTACAAGATTTACAACCCAAGGCCAATTCTAGTACAAAATTTACAACCCAAGGCCACACTTCTAGTACGAGATTTGCAACCCAAGGCCTCACTTATAGTACAAGATTTACTATCCAAGGTCACACTTCTAGCACGAGATTTACAACCCAAGGCCACACTTCTAGTACGAGATTTACAACCCAAGACCACACTTCTAGTACGAGATTTACAACCCAAGGCCACACTTCTAGTACGAGATTTACAACCCAAGGCCACACATCTAATACGAGATTTGCAACCCAAGGCCACACTTCTAGTACTAGATTTGCGACCCAAGGACTCAGAGTGATTTGAAGATACACAATGTCAAAGTAGACCTATAAGTAGACACAAGACTACTATTTAGATAAAAGTGAAGATACTTTCACTTTCTCCATAGCCTCTATTGAACACGTGGGTGGATCCAGTGCATTATGACAATACGTAATAGTTAGATGTATGCAAACAAAATGCTTCATCTGAGACATCATAAGCTTTGCCAATACTTTATGCACCAAACGTTTGATATAACTGAAACAGTAAACTTTAAATTTAATTTCAACCTAAAAAAGTAAATCGCTGTTTTCCAGTTTTTAAACGTAATTTAACACTGCAGAAAGACAATATCGAAAGACAAGCAATTTGGAGAAATTACTTTTGTGAATGATGTGAAAGATGGCTGAAAATCATACGTATTGGAGGTCTCATGGAATAACCAGATCTAGTTTAAATACAGAGTGAAGCAATCATGAAGAAATCAATTATTGTCGAGTGACGGGCAGTTGGGTAGGTGCATAGATATAACTGCTATAGGACTCTGATGACAGTTTTCAGCAAGCTAATTATCACTTCACAAAAACACAGTATATATGAAAGTACAAAACAGTATAGTCAAATTACTTTACAACTGGATGACATTATTTGGGATGCTATGAGCTATTTTTCAAGGTGTGTTATATAGAAAGATCATGAGTTTGTGAGCTTATTTGACCCAGAAGAAAATACTGTTATACTGAAATTATACACACATGCACTTTTAATTTAAGGATTAAATTAAATAATAACTAAAAAATGTTTGGATTTCTTTTTCTAATTTTATTTCTAGCATTCTACCAAATACAGTAATAATATAATTAGATAAACTTTCTATTGCAGATATATGAAAAGTTTCCTCCGTTTTCGGTGTCATTCTCTAAAACTTGTCACATGAAAGACAGAACCGCTTAAAATCTCCCTGGACCACTGGTCGGTAGAATTCCTTGACAAGACGATCACGCGTCTTGGCAATTCCCATGTGTCCCCCATGAGACATTCATGCGTGAATTTCAACACTACATCTCGCTTCTACTTTGGCATGACGACTTGCTTGAAGAATTCGTTTCCTTTCCTCGCGTGGCGATACAAGATCCCCTTCTTGTACACAAACTTCACCGCGCCATTCTGTTTCTTTTTCTGTTCCTTCTACGGCGTGTTTATGCAACTGTACCAGAGTTCCGTCTTCCTGCTAAAGCTTTCTCAAATCGACCATAAATACATTACTGACTGGTGTTGACGTAACTTTCATCGACTTCGGTTTCGTTTGTTGACATTTAGACCTGGTTTTGACAGCATTCACCGGCTTCAGTGAGCTGGTTTCGGGGTTCGGTTACGTCAACACATAATGTCATCCCAGTATGACTTCATGTAATAGCATATCCAAACACGCAGCTTCAATTTTTCCCTTCACGTACCGTGAATCGAGGTCAATGACAGCCACTGGCAACCAGTCATGCGCGCTGTTCGCGTACTGTACCTCAATTACCTCTTCTGTGTAGTCCTCAGGCTTCATTTATTTCTTGTCGACAAGAGCAGGAACGCTACACCCAGTATCGTACAAGAGAGTGACATCTTCTCCGTTGACAGTTGCGGACGCGAGGTTTGCTATTTTACAGATTGCCTCTTCTCGCACTTCTTTCGAGCGACGGATTCACCTGGGTCTGCCTGCCCTTGGGACAGACCCTTGCAAAATGCCCCGGATGCTTTCAGTTGAAGCACGTCGACAGTCCTCGCCGTCCTTCAAGGCACGTGGGTGAGGCCTGTCTAGGTCTATGGGTGGCATTCTTACATGTAGATCCCCACCAACATTCTCGTCGCCCTGACGGTTACGGACAGCCGGCTCGCCCTCAACCACACTGCGTGACGCAGTGTGTCGGGGTCCATCAACACCCCAGAACCCTCCACTCTTCGAGTGTGTCTGCCAGTATATCTTTGCCATACTAACGATCTCTTCGATCATAACCCGTCGTACGATCGTTCGACTTCTGACATCTTCATCAGCTTTTCGAATAACATTCGAACACGGGTGTAGAATTGAGAGTGACTTTCCGTTGCCTTTTTTGTCAAGTCCCGAAACAGTTTTTTTACGGTACGTTTCGGCGGACGGCGGTCAGCCGATAATGGCAGAGAAAAGCCTTCTTGAGTGTTGTAGTCGTTAGCATCTTCTGTGGCTAACTTATGGTAAACTTTGCAAGATGCACCTTGCAAAATGGCTGTGATGTTAATCGCCCAATCTTGTGCTAAAATTGTATGAAAGCACTCGAGTTTCTTGAATTACACATAGAAAACGTCAATGGACGCATCCTTATCGTTGAAACGCGCCAGAACTCGTACTGGAGTCGTCCCTATCGGAGGTCCTAGCTTCTACCCTTAATATTTTTATTTTGAGAGCGTAGGCGAACTCTCTTTTTTAGCGGTCGCTGATATCCTGGTCAGCTCCAGCTCTTTCTGGGTCTCTCTGTCCGCTGCTCTCTTTGCCAGCTGCAGCTCTTTCTATCTTTCAGCTACTAGCCAAACACATCATTTGATTTGTAGTATGATAGATTTCCACCTGTCCTTGTGTACTACACATCTGTGTATTCTTCTCTATCTCCTAGTTCCCTCTCTGACTCCCTCCAACTTCCTTCTCATCCTCCTCTATTTCCTCCTCCAGACTGCTTTCCTCCTCCACCACCTTCTACTCCTCTTTTCTATATTGACTACGCTTTGTCAATTTCGACTGCATTGTCAGTCTCACTTTCCTCTTAGAGACTCGGGACTACGAAACGTGCACCAGAAGTTCTGTTCCCCGAAAAGCTTCCTATGAAAACACAAGGATGATACAAATATTTTCCTCAACGCTCACATGCACACTACACACATCCTATCATCAGATAACGGCTATTAAATTTCACTGGTCACGCATTCAGTCACACCGAAATATGCATACATTCTTGTATGGTAAAACATAACATAATAACACAACATAATAAAAGCACGGTATAAAATACTTGTATACATACAACAATAAATTGCTTCACATCAGTACATACTCATAATCCCATTATACTGACAATATGAAAATAATCAGACGCATCTCTTATATTACAACTCATATAAAATATACAAATATTCAAATATCCATGCTCTGATATATTAACACATTTCTTGTAACTAATCTCACATACTTTAATCATTTTCCAAACTCTAATTCAACATGCGTAAACTCTAACATAACGCATTACTCAATGTACTGGTTACTATGAAGTAACCTACCTGCGAATTACAATATTACTTCTGTAGAGCTAACAATCTACATAATTCCCTACCTAAACTCAAATCCATGTCTCGAATACGCATACGAATGAAACGCTACATGGTAATTCTACATACTAAAACAATCCCAGTAATTAAGTATACATATTACCAATAATTACAATTATGACGCCGTAATATTTTGCAAAAATCGAGCAAATAACTTACTGACCTTGTCGAAGCTTTTCCTTCTGTTACAATTCTGGTCCTAAGATTCCTGACAAATTATGAGTGGCTTCCCCTTGGAGTAACAAACCTACTGCTTACAAATCTTCCTAGGTGTCTACTGATAATTTTACGGAGAGTTTGAGCTCTAATTCCGATCTAAGGTTAAATCCCATCTTCTATCTTAATTCCGATTAGATGGAGCTGTAGACTGAACCAATTAAAATGTAGCAGACAATGTCTTCACGCTGCCTATGTGGCTTCATTTTGATCTCTGAACCAATATTTAATGCCTGGGTGTGAATACTAAAAGCCTTTGACTGGCGATTATTATATAGTCTGGCTGGCAACTTGCATAAAGGATTAACACTGGCCAGCGACATTGTTTACACATCAAATGCAGAAATAATACCCAAGTATAACATTTCCTGATAACATGGACTGAACAATCGTGACCACCTCGTATAGGTGGTATGACGATGCTCCAAATGGACAACTCTTAATCAAAAGACTATGTTATAAAACAACAAAAACTCAGGAGACATACACGGAAATTTTAACTCTGTTCCTGGATCATAATAACTATATGAAAAATGTATTATTGCTGTTCAGATTACTGATATATGTTACTAAAAAAAAACTAACTATTAAATATCATTTCATTATGAAATATAGATGATATTAAATTAAACAGTTATGTCACAATTTATGACAAAATTAATGAAACTACTGTCTTTATTCACTCCTACATCAACACCATGCTTTATTTTTTTGAAATAAGTATACCAAGAATACATTTAGAGTTTAAAAACACAGTGTATACAACACAATGAAAGCTTAGTTCAGCGATAAACAAATATATGTTTTGCATACTAGTACATACTCAGTTATAGTATTCATAAGTTAGTTAAATAGTTCAGTAGATTAGGTTTATAACTTAAGTTTGCAGTTTGAATGACAGTTTCGGAAAAAAGATAATTTGTTGGGGAGGGGGATATACCATAGAAAAATTAAAATTAGATATGTTAGAAATATTTAAGATATGTAGGTGTCACGCTGTGAAGACAGTCATCATGTACACAACTTATCTGGTGTGGAGAATGTTGCCACGACATTGGCAACTGACTTGTTGAGCAAGATTGCAGATTGAATCGACAACGGAGGGAACAAAGGTGCTGCTATCTTCAAAGGGCATCATTTCAAGAATCATAGAGTTTGAATCCTATTGAAATAGTGTTTGGACATAATTGTCAGTGAACCAATACAGCTATTAAAAGAAACTTCCTTTAAATGAAGATTCAGAATTTAACCTTCTTGATTATGTCTCTGATTTTAAACATACATTGTCAAAGGCTTCACTCTAGTCAGTCTAAAAGTGAAATAAATGTATGACAGAACTACAAAAGAAAATAGTTTTTAAGCCTGGCGATAAAGTTCTGTATCTTGTGCCCATACTTCAAAATCATCTTCAGGCTTGGTATTATGGTCCTTTTACAGTTGGAAAGAAAGTGTCTTAAATTATATCAATTATAACACTACTAGTAGAAGAAAACAGAATTCAATGTGTCATATAAATAAGATAATAAAATATTTGGGTAGAGATAGCCCTGTTAATTATTCAATCAATTTCATTGTACTTGCCCAGCATAGTGACGATGTTAATGATGGAATGCAGCGTAACTGTTATGACAATCTGGACCTGAAACTATCACATCTACAACCAATGAAAAAGCTTGGGCTAAAACAGCTATTGTTTGAATATGAGCAAAAATCTGCAAATGTTCCAACATAAACAAATAAAATCTACTATTATTACATCTAAATTGTCTTAAAATAAGCAATAGAAAAGAGTAAGAAGCAACGAGCATTGTAAATTTCAACAAATAATTTAATTTCCTAGAATACGAAGTTAAAATGAAAAAAAAGAAGTTATGGTATTGAGAATTAAATAGCAAAATAATGCTAGAATTACAGACACAAGTCCAAAAGTTAAAAGTTCTGCATAGGTTTTGCTGTAAATCTAAATTATATCCAACACTTAAAGTTTTGATATGTCGGTGTTGGCTCCTAAAGTGATGATGTGTGAACAGTCTTTTGTTGAATCGTCCTAATACAATCCAAGAATTATATCCTTCTTTGAAATTTCGCCATAAATTCAAGTCTATATTTCCAAGAATATTATCAGAACACTTTTTTATTTCCATAAAAGTAATAATTTGAATAAATAAATTCCAGCACAACTGAAATGCTGAACACAACAATTAAGTCTGCTTCACGATCTTGCAGCACAAATAAATAATTACTAGAAAAAACAAAATTATATAGTCTTTTATTTGACCTCATGTCACAATTAACATTTTCTAATAGTAAAATTATCACCATTAGAAAGTTTCAAGAAGTGCATAATGTTTAGAAAATAAAATGTTAGTTATAATTAAAATTCTTTACTCAACTTCTAATATAAGAAGTTTAATATGTCACATAGACTAGGCTTATTTACATGGAAATTCAAATAACCTAGACAAAGACTCAAATAAATATGGTTGCTTCATTCAATATTGATCCCAATATTAAACCGATACAGAGAGAATATTCTATGTTTAAACTGTTTACAGAATTTTTAAAAATTCAACAATTTAGGTTAAGTAGAAAATAAACTTCATCTTTGACAAGGTCAAGTCTAACATACAATGTTACATTACATTAGCAAATAATGAAATTATATTTTTTATAATAAAAAAATGCATATAACAAACAAAGAATGCAATTTATAATGGATAACACCCCCACACATAAAAAAAGATTTATGCAAAAAGCTTCCTTTTACTATTAGTCAAATATACATGTGATAAAACAAATTACATAAGATGAAATCATCCGAAAGACACAAAGTATTTATTAAACGATACAACATTCCTATCCACATGTAATGGCATCAGATATTAAACTATCTTTTCCCTTAATGTGCATGCTATCAATTTTGTATTCCTCCAACATCAAACTCCACCTTAATAAGCCCTGATTATTTTTCATCTGCCAATGAAAATAAGTGGGTTGCATTCGCTAAACACAATTATTGGAGAACGAGCTTACTGCACACTTCAAAGTGTTGCAATGCCTATATCAAAGCCAAACATTCCTTCTCAGTTGTGGAATAATTTTCCTGTAGATTAATTAATGTTTTAGAAAAATAGCACACTGGATGATCTGAACCATTTTTATCTTATTGAATCAACGCTGCTCCAACCCTAACATCACCTGCATTAACAGACATTTTAAATGAATGACTGAAATTTGGAGCTTACAGAAATAATGCACTCTTAAGTGTGCCTTTAACGTATCAAAAGCCTCCTGATATTTTTCAGACCAATGAAAAATCAAAAAATATGCCTGAGGTTCAGCAATTATGGAAAAATTGGAAAAACATTCCAATAAAATCCAGCCATACTAAAATTGACATCTGATGTCTCCTACTGATAGGCACATGGAATTCAAAGAGAACATTGACCTAAGCATCTATATATTTTGCTTGTTCATGTCCCATGATATGTCCCAGAAAACAAACATAACAAAACTCACTAGTTCATAAATTAATTATCAAATCTGCATCAGTACGTCAAAGAACCTCCTAATTGTCTGTAAGTGATCTTTTCAGGTGTCGTTGTAGATAATGACATCATCGATGAAGGCTGCATAATTATCAAGACGGGATAAATTCATGTTCATTAAACGTTGAGAAGTATTAGGTGAACCCTTCATCAAAATAGCATCACTTTATCTTGATAAAGTCCATCTTGAGTCACAAGGCTAAATTTTCTTTGCCTTTTCTGTCAGTGGAATTTGCCTGAATCCTTCCAAAACGACAAATTCGATGATATATCAATGCAATAATTGATTCTTGGCAATGGAAATGAATCTGGTTTGGTCACACTGTACATCTTGTGATAGTCTGTGCACATACAGAAAGTAGTATCTGGTTTAGGTGAAAGGATACATGGAGAATTTCAGTCATTTTTACTCGGTTCTATGAAATTAGTCACCAGCCAATGCTGAATTTATTTTTTAAACATTCCTGTTTGAGAGGGTTCATTCTGTACGAATGCTGTTTCACAGGTGTGGAGTCTATAATTTGTAAGTTATTTTAGATTTTATTTGTTCTGGAAATAGAAAATAGAAGTAACATCTGGAAACAAGTGCTCATATTCAAGTAACAATTGTTAAAGTTCATTCTTTTCTTGTTGCTGCAAATGTGAAACTTTCTAGTCCAGATTATTCATACTTTCTGACTTGGTTGCTCCAAAGTAACTACATTCCTATTGCACTCCATTGTTTAAAAATCCTCACTGTGTGGAACAGGATTAACTAAATTAAGTGTATAATTAACCTGGAATTCTCTATCAACATACTCCTTTAGCAAATTTATGTGGCAAAGTTGTTTTCACCTTCTAGGAGTACTGATGATATAATTTAAATAACTTTCTTTTCAACGACCATTGTATTTAGCCTGAAGAGGAATTTGTGGCATGGGCAAGACGGCCAGATCTCTAAAAGTCATTTCTTTTGTAATTTTGTCATACCTTAATTTTATTTTTTACTGAGTAAAGATTAGTTTGTGCAACCTCACAAGCCTTTGACAACAATAGTCAAGAAGATTAATTTTTGTATCTTCATTTGAATATAAGTTTCTCTTATAACAGCTTCAATGGTCCATGCACAATATGTCCAAAACCTAGTTCAAAGGGACTGAATCCTAAAGATGTGCCCCATAACATTTTAATAAGGATATGATTGACTGAATGACTTATTAATGATATATATATATATATATATATATATATATATATATATATATATATAGAACCATTCAACACGAATGGTTCATAATTCTTCATAATAAAATCAGACTAGGTTTGTTTGACACAACAAATTTATTACTTTCAATACCTGACCGTGACTTTGGACTTTTAGAAATAAGAGCATTAAGAATAGGTCTGTCTTGATTCTGTTGCTTAGTTTTCAATTTGTAGCAAGCGTAACATACACTGTCTTCTTGCATGATGAGCACTCATGTTCCTGATAAGACTGATCAGAAGTCCTTAACTCATCCAATGCTTAGCCAAGAAGTTGGACAAAATTTGCGAAAATCTCAGACTGGTTGAAGAGTTCAAGAATAACATCCATAGTGACATTAAGACTGTATGTATTCTCTCTCTCTCTCTCTCTCTCTCTCTCTCTCTCTCTCTCTCTCTCTCTTTCTCTCTCTCTCTTTGTATGTCTCTCTTTACTCAATCATCAACTACTTTTAGAGCCAGATCAAGACTCACAAATTAAGTCCAAATGCTTTCATCCAAAACATTCTTTTCCACCAAATATTGGACAAAATTATCTTTTATTTCTTTAAGAACCCTTTGCTTCATGAAGATCATATATTCTGGCAAGCAGCAGCAATTTATCCTTTTTCAAGGAGTCCAAGATTTTCATGGGTAGGATTTGAAATAAAGCTTTCCACTTTAAATGACATTGTAAATGCTTGTTGGTTTCACTCAAGATTTTTAAAATTTGAATTAATACCTGGACTTAGAAAATTCCAAAACAAATGTGTAGCACAAATAATAAATGAAGTTTTCTGATATATTTTAAAGAACTTCATATCCCAAGGACAAACTTCTAATTTTCTATTTCGAAATTATGGTCTTAAAATAGACAAGAGTGAGAAGCAACAAGCTTTGTAAAATTCAACCAATAACTCATTTCTTTGAAAACAAAGTAAAAAATAAAAAAAAATACTTAAGGCATTGAGAATTAAATCATAAATTAATGCTAGAATTACAGTCATAAAATTAAAGATCCTCAATACAACTTTAGTGGAAATATAAATTATATTCAACGGTGTAAATGTTAATGTGTCTCTGTTGGCTCCTAACATTTTGATGTATCAATTTTCCTGAATCACAAGAATTAAATTCTAATTTGAAATTTCACTGTAAATTAAAAGCTTCCATTTCCAAAATTGTTATCAGAACACCTGTATTTCCAGGGAAGAAGTAATTTGAATAAATAAATTCCAGCCCAAATGAAATACTAAAGACAGCAATTGATTCTGTTTCATGGTCTTACAGCATGAATAACTAATTACCAGAAAAACAAGATTATAGAGTTTTATATTTGACCTCAGGTCGAAATTAGCATTTTCTGACAAAAAACCTTAATATCTAATGGAAAATGTCTTTCTAGGATGTTCATAATGTTTACAAAATAAAATGTTACTTGTTAGTAAAAATCTAATACTAAAATTATAAGATCTGTATCTGACAGGTAGGCTAGATATATTTATATGGGAATTCCAACAATCTAGACCCTGACCCAAATAAATATTTACTTCTTTTAATCATGATCCCAATATTTAATGTATATACAAAAAGAGAATATTCCACCTATTTATTAATTGTTTACAGAATCAAAATATCATAACTCATGTCAAGTAAAAAACTTCATTTTCGACAATGTTAAATCCAACGTACAACATTGCATAAAATACCATATAATGAAATAAACTAACAAACAATAACTAACAAACAATGCAATTTAAATTCATATAACTATGATGTTCAACTGTAGATTCTACACCTGTGATATAGCATCTTTAGAGAACGAATCTTCACCAGCAGTATTGTTTGAAATAAGAAAGTCAACATCTAGATAGAAAAGATTTCATGTTAATTGGAGTTCACCTTATATTCTTCTGCCTATTCCATATATGCATTGACTATAACAAAGTAAACAGTGTCACCAAAACTGATTCATTTCTAATACCACAAATTGAATTGACA
Source organism: Potamilus streckersoni (assembly GCA_016746295.1). Lineage (NCBI taxonomy): Eukaryota > Metazoa > Mollusca > Bivalvia > Unionida > Unionidae > Potamilus > Potamilus streckersoni. Next base: position 3,494,859 of record JAEAOA010002358.1, on the reverse strand, counting down.
AAATTAAAATTGCAAAATATGTCACCATGTTTGGCTCTTTGAAAAGAATTCAAGCAAATTCCATTCACTTAAAGAGCAGACAAAATTTAGGAATTTGCAATAATGGGTGGACTTTATCATTATAAAGTGATGCCATTTGGTATATAAAAAAAATCTGTCAGTATTCAAGCATTGAACGAATATGTTAAGATCTCGTCTAGATATATATGTTGCCTAAATTGACAAAGACACCTGGAAAGGTCATTTGGAAACCGTTCAGAAATTCTTTGATGGACTCAGTGTGCAACTCTTTTGGTTAATTTCAGAAAACGTGAGCTTTGCCATGCGTTTGTCACACTATTAGAACATACTCTGGGACAAAAGTCAAGTAAAACCTGTAAATGTTAAGGTCAAGGCCATCTCTGAATTCCTAGATATTACTCAGCTCAAAATTTAGATTATTTAAAATGTCTGTTGATGCATGTGATGTAGGGGTTGGTCAAGTCATGATTCAAGAGAACAAAAGTGGCATAGACCATCCAGTGTGTTATGTTTCTAAACAACTAGACAAGCAACAGAGACATTAACCATAATCTAGAAGTAATATTTGACTTTAATATCGGCTAACTAATATCTTGAAGTGAATATAGGTCCAACTCCTTTCTCCAATGATGGTATTCAGTTATCTAAATCCCCTTACTCTCATTAATAAAATGATCATAAAAGATCAGATATTGTTGAGAAAAGATTGATGATGCAAGAGGAATACAATATTGACATTAGCTACACCTGATTTAAAGATAATGCAATTCCAGATGCACTTGCAATGTTATATTGTGTGCTTGATGTCTATAGCTTTTTTGTATACCTGATTTTTGGCATGATTGATGATTGTGAAAGGAATTTTTGAATGCCTGCCTGCCTGCCTGCCTTTTGTCATAAGTTAAGTACTAAAAGCAAGATGTTGATTAGAATTTGAAAATTTAATTGAAAATTTAAACTCAAATCAAACTCCACAGAAACATCTGCCGTGTCCATTCTCCCTCCGTTTCAAAATGATGTGGAACACTTCACATAGTACATGAATATAAAGCTAGCATCTCAGGCTGATGAAGTGTTGTGCATTAATGTAATGAACACTTCAGTAAGAAACCTTTCACCTAGTGGACACAAAAATGCTATTTAAATTTCAAATACATAGATTCCAGAAGCTGGTGAGAATTACATGTGCATACCAAAACAAAAACAAGAGCTAATTCATTTTCTGCTTGTTGTACCATTATGTGGATTGAACTTGTTTTTGTATACCTGATGTTTTGACTAGACTGAGAATAATGGTTGAGAATGGAGTTTCTGCCTGAGTTTTTGTGATAATTTAAGTAGTATGTGAGATGTTTATTACAATATGAGTTCAAGGTTTTGTGAAATTTTCTTTTGGAAAATTTGTTCCACAAGAAGAATGTATTGTGTCGTCAAGTGGGTATTTGTACATATGGGGAACTTTATAAATAAATTATTCATTCATGTTTAGGATCAGTCATTACATATGTAAAAATGTAACTGTAAGCAAAATTTACACCAGAGATACAAATTTGTCACTTCAAAGTTTAAGTAGTTTTCCACCTGTAAATCTCTGATGAATGATTGATTGATTGATTGATCAATTAATTGATTGATTGTTAGTGTTTAAAGATTGATCAGCACAGAAAGACTCAGTAGTGCTGATACAATAAAGTGCAATTTGCTTAGCTTTACACTGGTCTGGCCAGTATTCAAACTCATACGACACTAAACATCAGTCAGGTACACAAACACTCTAACGAAGCTGTCTTCTTAATGCCTCAAGTTGCCCCTCATGTTCTCTGTTCATTTGATCTCTTTGCCTGGATAAAGCCTCACTGCATCTATTTTGTAAAGCTTGCTGTGTTCTCTGTAACTCAGTGCTATGATTTTCTTCCAGTTCTCTCAACTGCCTCTGGAAATGTTCTCTCCTCTCCTGAATATGTCTCTCCTCTTCCAAACTGACTCGAGTCTGCAACTGTGCCTGCTTGTTGATTTGATTCAGTTCCTCTTGTAAATCTAAAAGGAGTGTTTATCTTATTATAAGCCAATTTATGAAGGCGCAAATACATTTTATGTAAACGTCATAAAACCTTTCATTTGCAAATGAAGGACAAAAAAATATATCCACCTTTATCATGCAACCATTTCTTCAAGTAAGAGATGGTGTTATGCTAGGAATGGCCTTTTACTAGAGTTGAGAAAAATGCCACAAATGTATCTTGTACTTTACAGCAAAACATGCTACCCATTACATGTATATAGAAACAGTCTTAAGAGTATCTAAGATGTGATGTCTTATCCCTAAATACAGGGATGACCAACTCCACTTCCTTTCATTCATACTGAAGATAAGACTATCTTTGCAACTCCTTTACGTCAAAATAAATTTGATTTTGTCTTTGCTTAGAAAGAGAATATTTAAATTATTATGTCTCACTCATTTGTCATCAGCTTTAGATATATTACTAAGTCGATTTATTTTTCTTTCCACCTTCAAATTAAATTTAGTTTCAAGAAAAAATATTCATGTGTTTAGTTTATTGGCAAAAAGATCTCTCCAATTTCAAGCTTGCATTTCCTTTTCAAGTACAAAAAAAATCTAATAACATTAAATAGGACTGTGGTTGTAATCATTTAATCTCTCTTGCATTATAATTTCTGCAAGATTACCTTCCATGTGAATGGCATGTTCTGTTATCTTCAGGTTCAGTTGTTCCAGCATTTCTGACTCGATTTCTTTATCTCTTTCAAATTCTTGAAATACTTCAGTTGCCTACAATATTCTAATAAATATAATTGCTATCATGTAATTGTCTCATTTTAGACAGACATTTACAAGGTTAATTGTAAACCATCAAAACTAAAGATTTAAACTCTGTACACCTTCTATCTGTGCATTTGATCATATTCTTAAATAGATCGCAAATAAACTATATCATGATAACAAAGTCCTGCTGAAGTCTTTGATCTGGTGAGTCAAACATTGCACCATCTAATATCAGTATTTCATAATTGTTTATTTAAATGTAATATTAATTAATTCATATGCGATTAGTTTGATACATAATTTGCATAATGGTCATTTAATTGCAAACTGTTTGTTTTCATATGCAACATATACTGCATTTGGTTGACCGAATATATATTTGATTATACAGAAATATCTTAAAAATGTTACATTATCAAAAGATAAAATAAATACCAGGTATGCCCCAATTAAGAATGTGTAGGAGAGTGTAATGTCTGACTCACGTGATTACATATAAATACCAATATTTTCAAGTAAAATATGTTAGTTTAATAATATTTACCTGAACTACTAGTACTTCCCCAATCCAATTATCTCAGGTTAATGTCATTCAGTTAGCCTCTCTCGATCCTGGTAACTAGGAAATTCCTGTGAATTCTTCAGTAACTAATGGAGTGAGATGCACGCTTTATATGGGTATGTAAGTGAGAGTCTGTGAGGATGTGCGCATATTATGAGAATGCAAATAATATTGATGAAACATTTTTACTAGAAAAAGTGGCTTCTTCTTCAAATATGACAGCCAATCATAAATTTTTAGGTGATTTGGTACGAGGTCAAAGGAGTTACATCCCCTTACCCTGAGAGGCTCAGGCGTGCTTTTATCTTATCAAAATTATGCCAACTCAGCTTGGTCCTTTTAACTTCATGGGCTTCAACAGTCAATTGTAACAAAAATGAGCAAATAGACATGGAGGCTGACATTTTGATTAGATGTGTATTTCAATCATTCACAATTTCCACTTTGTGAAGAAATGTCAGCCACAGTACACGAAAGTGGTATACAAGTATGCCAACATTTTCTCCACTGTGCATGCTGAAAATGCAAACATTATCATACATCTGTCACTCTGTCAGAAGCATGTAATATCTGTGGAGCACCCCTCATGGTATATGACACAGCGTCTAGATAACCTGACTGGAGAGCAGATCCCATCTGTCAGGGAGAGAATTATAAAGGGACATTTTTCCCTCCCGTAAATTGAGTGCAAGTTGTGCAGCTGCCTCTTTATTAACCCAGGACAGAAACACTTTACACCATGATGTATCTCCATGCAAAGCCAAAATGAAACTTTTGTGATTAAAGATCTCTGAAATAAAATCTGGTGAAAGTGGACTCAGACCTCCATCCCATGGCCCTTATAATATCAGGTAACAATTTTGCTTGAATGTAATGCATGTAGCAATTACTCTAACTCTGTGAGCCGAAATGTATAGTAATAATCCCCTTTATCCAGCACCAGATTGTCTGTCCTGATATGTTGTCCTTTACCTCTTCAAAGATGAAGAAGAGCATGATCTCTCTCGACGCCACAGCTAGGTCTTCAGGGTGTGCACTTAGTTCAGCAAAGGACATTGAAATGAAGTGTCCAAAGTAGTCAGGGATTCATTACACAAGCCTGAATCCCCATGAATGGCACCTGGAAACTGTTCTTGCATTCCAACATGAACGTAGGAGCGCTGAGAATGAATTGACTGATTACGCTTAGGTTGAATCAAAAGTAAATCGTTTGTAAATGAGAGAACATGGGCAGAGAAGATAGTACTGAGTCCTCATAACTCTTTGTTTGGTCCATAAGTCCTCACGGCAAATCTTCCTGATTCTGAAGCCTTTCCCCACCCATTGGGATTTCTGATAAGGGCAGCTTTAAGAATATGATATTTGAGATACGGAGGGCTTCATGTCAACTTAAGTTCGGGAGAACTGTGGTTTCCAATGATTGTAAATTTAGTAGGACTTAGTCCCAGTTTCCTGTGCACTTACGAAGGTTTTGTTGATTGCCTTGCAAATTCCTATGCTGTAGCAGAGATTGTGAAAGAAGGAAAGAAGGTATCTTCGGTAGTTTGTTTGCGGATTTCATCAACCCGACCATTAAAAAGGAGATTAGATGATTAAGTTTACGAGCGTATCTCGTCCTTATAGAGGTTTTAAAGAGAGGTGACTGTAGAGAGTACTGCATCCCATTCCACCAGTAGTAAGTAAGTAGCTGTGGATATGGCTATTGTAAGAGTATGTTTAAAACATGGGCCATTCTAGAAACAGATTCCCACGCATTCCCAGTGAGAATCTGGGTTTGAGAAGATAAGCCGTGTTCCACCTGCCATAGATACTAGATCCATATTTTAGCTCAATGCCACGACGTTACACTGCAGAATATCCAAATGGAAAACTGGTGTGTGGGGCTTGTAGAACCACCAATCACAATTCGAGCTAACACTTTTGTGAGCAAAAGCATCAATGAATGATTGTGACTTCTAATGAAAAAGCAAAGAGCCCAAAATATCCGTAACTCTTCTACACAGTGGAATCAGTTGAAAGCATATTGAAAGCAGATTTTTCCTTTAATGAATGATCATCTGATGCCAGAAATATAGATAAAAGCAAGTGTTGTACAGGAACAAGGAAGACAGAACTCTGATGGAAGTATTCAGTTATACGCCTGTATGGCTGAGACTTTACACATCATGGTAAGATCTAGTAACAACAAAGGAACTTTAGAGCAAGTTTTCAAAATCTTTGGACAAACAGATAGTGAAGCTGACTTCTCTTGTGCTACCTGTGAATAGTTAGGGCAGAATCTCGAGGATAGCAGCTTGCTTCACACGCAGAACGTGTTAGGTCCCGTTACTTCCAAGAAGTAAAGACACCCTTTGAGTGGGAAAGGCTTGAGGACAAGCAAAGTGGAATCTCTTGTATACGGAGGCATCAAGAATGATATTGTACTCAGGAGTTGCCTATCGTCACAATACAGGTTACATTAGTCTATGAGAGTACCTGTCATACGCAGAATGTACAGAGGACTCTATGCGGTTTAGACTACTATATAAAATGGGTTCATTGCAATAAGTTCTTGAATACTTACGTACTAAGTTGGGTAAGGTACGCAGGAAGTGCCTAGCGGCACAATGCCAGTCTCAAAACGACAAAGTTTGTTTTTCTGGTGCCTGACACTCTATAATTGATTGTGGTTGTTGCCCATTTCCATAACCAGAATACGGCCATCTTGACTGGCATGATGTGAGGTTATTGAGGTTGGGACGTGTATGAATTATTGATTCATGTAGTCGGTCCATTACTCTGATATATGACATGATAACTGATACTAATATGACAGTCACCCAACGTACTTCTAAGGTAGAAAACTTCCAAAATGTCTATATGGATTTTGTTTGGCCTAACTGCCTGTGGAGAGCATGCTACACGATCGGAAGTAGTAGCTGAAGTTTTTAGGGAATTTGACACCAGTCCCAGAATCAAAGAAAGATCAGTCTATGTAGCTGCAACCTTTGGTCAACAACTTTTAGTTCTAGCCTAATTGTTTAAGCCTCGAGGGCTGGATTGTAGATAGTAGTCTACTCCTATGGTGTTATGATAAGGTAACGTATTTTTGTGTGTGTGTGTGTGTGTGTGTGTGTGTGTGTGTGTGTGTGTGTGTGTGTGTGTGTGTTAATACGTCGATCTATCTATTTTCAACAAATAGCTTACCTTGTAACCAAGTACATGCAAGTGATCCACGTAAGACTCTTCCATTGTACAGCGATCGCTGCTGTATTCCAAAAATCCATATCTCTTATTATATTCACCAGAAAGTAACTTTTCAGCAAGTGGAGCATATAACTCCTGAAGTAGCTTACGTGATCGCCGGATAGACTCTTCTTTGTTCTCTTGATATATATGCTCGAACTCTTGACTTAAGCTGACCTGCAATATAAACTATTTATATTTCGATCTATCTAGAATAGCATTAAATATCGTAAGCAACATGATTGTCAAACTCGAGGAATGGTTATCAATTTGCTCATATAAATATACCCTGCCTCTCCTCACTCTTCACCATCATGGAGATAATTCTCTTGCAGAAGAAATGAACAATATGATCCAATTTTCTGCATATTGTGTGAGCACGATGACTTCTCAATATGATTGCCATAATACATATATTTCCAAGCATCCTGCTAACATATTAAGAGCATACTTTCATTCCTGACCACTCCGGTGGCCTAAGTATTTAAAGCGACTGCTCGAATTCCGACTGAGTTATACCAAAAACTTATAAAGATTGTCATAAAAGCTGTCTCGTTAGGAGCTCAGCATTAAGATGTTAGTGTCGGCCTGGCGTCAGTATAATGTGACTGCCACATGTCTGCGGCATGATGCCCCAGTGCTTGACATCACTATAAACTGCCAACACTGCAGACATCGGAGAGATATGACTGAAAAGGGGTTAAAGCTACGTTAAAAATCAAAATCACACGCACACACACACTGTTAAAAAAACTAAAGTAGCATAAACCGAAACAGAGCATAGTAGATTCATTCAGTTTCTCGGTGTAGTCACGTGTCTGCTGTCTGTTACTAGCCTATGATGGAATGTGTAGTATATACATGATGACCTAATAAAAGTTGTATTGCTCTGAGAACGTCTGGTTTTATCTGCCTGTTTATCAGCTGACTGGCATGTCCCCTACTAGTCCTTTAGGCATACTGGCATGAGAGACTTGATCAGATATCAAGTGAACTAACTACAATTATTACACCTTTTGGTCGTTACAGATGTGCGAGTTTACCATTTTGGACTAAAGGTCTCGAGCGACAGAAAACTCACCGAATAGGAAGCGAAACTTGACGAGAGAAAATTGCAAAACTTGTACAAACGATGCATCATCCGGAAATCATGTTAAATGATAACAAGAAAAGGTTACGGCAATACACGAAATGCCCACACCAACAGATATTTCTGACGTGAAGAGGCTGTGTGGCATGGTGTGATATTTGGCGAAATTTCTTTCAGACTTTGAAAATGAACTGGAACCGTTTCGTCAACTCACACGTAAAGATTCTGTTTGGAATTGGTCTGAAGATTTTGAAGCTGCTTTCCAGAGAATTAAGAAAAAGCTGACCGAAGCACCTGTGCTGTATTTTTTTTTACGTAAACAAAGAAGTTGTACTACAAGTAGATAGTAGCAAGAATGGACTGGGTGCTGTCTTACTTCAGGATGGTAGACCAGTTGAATTTGTGTCGAGGGCACTGAAAACATTTGAAAGAAAGTGAGTGCAAATTGAAAAGGAAGCTCTTTCGATGCCTTGTGGTTTAGAACGTTTCGACGAATATACATATGGAAGAAAAGTTATAATACAGAATAATCATAAACCGTTAGCTGCGATACTAAAGAAACCTTTGAGCAAAGCCCCAAAACGATTACAAGATATCATAATGAAACTGTTTCGATATGACGTCAAATATAGATTCGTGAAAGGAATACATCTTATCATCGCCGATGCATTAAGCCGAGCTTATGTAGAAACTCTCGACATAGAAACTGAACGACCCCGGATCCTGAACGTTATGTTCGACAACTTCCCAGATGCGAGACATATAACAGTCAAGAAAGCCACTTTTGGAAGACTCTGACATCCAGTTATGTTTAGCATATCCCATATACTAGTATTAATTAGTTAATAAAGTAGATATAACTAATTCTTTAAAGAAAAGGGGGGGTAGATAAAATTAAAGTAGCAATAATTGAAACAGAGCATAATAAATTCATTCAGTTTCTCAGTGTGGTCACGTGACTTGTCTGTTACTATCCTGGAATGTGTAGTATATACATGATGACATAATAAAGGTTGTATTTCTCTGAGAACAACGTCTGGTTTTATCTGCCTGTTTATCAGCTGAGTGGTATGTCCCCTACTAGTGGACAATATCTCAACACACACACACACACACACACGCGCGCGCGCATTTTCATTCCAGAACTTGTGCCATACGTTGCATCCAGGTGTAAGCAAACAACAACAATACTCTTACTAAATGTAACGGGAGCACAAAGATCTGTAAGAATGCCCATTTTTAGGTAACGACCATAACTATGAACCAAGTTGTACAATGATCCATTCAACAGTGCAAGGCCAGCAGGTTCTCTTATACACTGGATTCAGCCTGCATGGGAAAAATGGCCTAACTCTATCATAAATTGCGAGTACACAGCGGTTGGTTGATATGCACATCTTGAAATTATGATCATAACATTTATCAAGTTTCATGCTATCTATTTAAATCTGGCTAACTTGTTGTCTTCACAGTATTCTGTCAATACACAGCAATTATATGCAACTCAGAAAGGGCACTAACTCTTATAACAATTCCGGGAATAAAGTGATGGCCATACTACTTGAATTCCAAAATAAACTATCAAAAGAAGCTAGTTTTAATTAACTAGATTGAATTATACCATGCACTGGACTACAAGACAAAAACGATAATAACTTGAACAAAACATGTGTGCCAGCAATGCGATTTATCGCCAAGTGATGACCGTAATATTTCCCAAGTACAATATCAATCCATCAAAGCTTAAGAGAGGAAATTATGTACCGGACGGAAGGACGGGCTGAGACATGAAGATTATTATATACTACACACTCCCATCGCTTGTATAGAAGCGGGCATAAAATTCGACATCGATTATACATATTTGATGTAACAACTAACAAATTGGAAATTTGGAAGGAAGAAACTCACACTGTATATGAAAATAAAATTCATTATTGCATTGCCGTAACCGATCGAAAGTAGACTTTAATTCGAATTTCTATAATGAACAATAAACGAGAAATAAGATACTTATACGTGACAAGTGTCCTTTAAAAATTATGAAGCTTATCTGTTGCCAACCCCTAAAAATAGATTTCTGACTTTCTCAGTTTGAGGCAACCCTTTGCAAAATGGTTTGCTGTAAAATTATTGACTTAAAAAAGTAAACTTAGCCTAACTGTGTGGCACAAGATTCTTACATTCTGTCCTGTCCTAAATAGTCACAAATGACTAAAAATGTAATCTATATTTAATTTGTAAAAATAATTTCATGCCCAGTAATGCGCCCATGATACTAAAGAGAAGAAAAAAACAGGAATTAAACTGAATTGCAAAATCGAAAACAATATTTTAAGTACTGAATATTATATGCATATTTTCCTTCAATGTATCTGGATATACAGATACCTTCAATTTAACATACCACAAGCTTCTCCATGAATTCTCCATTTTCGTCATTCATTGCCCTTCCTCTGAATATCTCCAGTACTTTTTCAAGACATCTTTCGTGGGCAGCATTGAGTGTGTCAAGTGTCTGAGTTGGTATTTCGATAGAGGCGAACATGATTGCAATGTACATAGCTATAGACTCGTCTGCTGCTCGTTGGCACTCCTTGATGGATAAAGCCTCTAGTGTGTCATAAAAATTTGGCAGGTCGCCTTGCAGAATAAAACTAACATAGCTTTCTGCCAAATCGCCGAAATCTGGAATGGATAATATTTCCAAAGGCATGTTTAGTTAGAAGCATAAGTAAAAAATATCTTATCACAGTCTTTTAACATTTTGTGCAAGAAACTCAAGCTTCAATCAGACAGTATCCTTCATTTTTATGTACTTCAATAAATACTTGCATATCGGCAAATGAATCAAACTGAGTAAAAAATATAAATTAAAAAAGTAATGTACGAATTTCGGACTTATGGCTAGAGATTGAATGATACCAAAAAGTTTCACGAATACCGGGTAAGTATACATTAAACAACAACGAAGGAGCGAGGATCATCTGATCGGGAACAAATGTATCCAGGAAGTCTAAAGTTTTTACTAGGGTGCGAGGTACTTCAGACAAATCTGTAATTTGTATAAAATTCAATGTTTTTCTATATGTATAAATGTTAAATGTTACTGCTATGCAAATGATCGTGTGTGTGAAAATAGATTTGTTTTATTGCCTATCCAACAATGAACTGAAGAACTAAGTCATTATATGTCAGTGAATCAAAACTCAAAATGGCAACGTTAGAAAAATCTAACAAATTATACATCCTCAAAAAAAAGTTTAACAAATTACAAGGTTTGTAATAGGTAATTGGAAATCCAAAATGATGATTAAAATTGAACATTTCTTCGTTTGGCAAGTAAAACAGTTTCTGAATTTTTTTAAATTCCATATTAACACGAACACTATTTATCGTTTTCATAAGAGACAATATATTTTATATCACGCATTTGATTTTAAAATAAATGATGAACTCACTTCTGCCTGTAGTAGGGATATTGACATCGATCAGCTTCACGGGACTGTTCTCGAAGATGAAGTTACAAAATGTAACAGTTTGTTGCACAAAATCGCTATCCAGTTCTTCATCTGTCACCTCTGACAGCCTCGTGAGTACATTTTTTTGGGCGGGACGCTCGAAGGTAAAGCACTTTCGCCTGGGAAAACCATTTTTGATCCGGTTTCTTTGGTCATTATAAGCTTTGACATTTTCATCTGCGCCGTCGTCGGGCCGTAACTCCAAGGAGTGTTCGAAATATTCATCTGGACTTACCTCCCTTTCGTCAATGCTCAGATCAAGAGTAAAGTCTCGTAGAGAAATAATAAGGTCAGGAAATGTTTTGACATCTGAAGATCTTTTATCTACGAGTTTCTTAGCAACTTCCGCTACCAAGCTTTGATGTAATAAGGAAAGAAATTTGTACGAACGAATTGGACATTGTCAACTATTAGCAAAATAAATTTTTACTTAAATCCATCACTCAGAAATTCAAATAAAAACAAGATTTAAATTTTTGAAAGTAAGCAAGCAATGATTCCAATACGTGATAGCTCGCAATTTTCATTTTATTGTTTTTTGCACAAGCGTTGAATGAAATTGCTAACAAACCATACTGTAAAGTATATGGCATTATCTCACAATATATTTTTAAAATACTAATGCCCTATAGTATATGTCATTAAGTTTCAAAATACTTTTAAAAAATAATACTAAACAGAATTTATATATGCCATGCTATTATATAAAATTTGTAACAGGTTAGACAAAATTTGGCAAAAGGATACTCCAATTTTTCCACTAGATCCTGACTCAAAACTGCAAGAACGTTATACACCAATGTGCTACATAAAAGGAGGGCTAATGTCAGGATCCATACGTCATGTTTCGGATTTCCCTTTCAAATATATATATATATATATATATATATATATATATATATATATATATATATATATATATATATATATATATATATATATATATATATATAACACTAGTCATCTAGTCATGCATCAGTTAATCGCCTACATGAAATTATTTCCACAATATTTACCCAAATTAAATATTTCTTAACCCTCCATGTGAATTATTATGACTATGATTATGATTATGTTTATGATGATGATGATGATGATGATGATGATGATAATTATTATTATTATTATTATTATTATTATTATTATTATTATTATTATTATTATTATTATTATTGTGTTAGGCTATTAGCCCAAAAGTAAGCAGTTTAATATGTGGTGCACAGTTGCACAATTATCTCACGACGGCCCCCAGCAGCAAACTTTGTGTACGCATGCCCCCCCCCCTTGCTGTCACTAAATTTTATTTACAGCACGGATGAATCTGTTACGACGTTAGTTACACCACTGTCAGTGCATGATTTCATGGTAGAGATACAACATTTGTACTTGCATATCGTTTCAATTTTGTAATTCCTGACTACTCATGCATGTTGATATTCCGCAAATGAGTCTTAACTTGTAGTCGATTCTTATATATGTTTATAAATTATACAGATCATGTATGCACATTTACTAATCTTAAATTAAATACAAATTGTTGTTTTAAAATATAATACTAATTTTGTTCAACCAAAGTATATTCAGTTATGATTTCTGAATGATCTGCACCTTAACGGTCATCAATAAATTTCCAGGCGAAAATTATCGAGCGCTATGAAGTTTTACAATGGTGGCCATATATTAAACTGGGTCAATCAATAGCACATCGAGTCTAAGCATCACGAAATTATTGATCAAAATGTCCTCGTACTTTAACATTGATTGTACCTTTCGGGGAATGTAAATAATGACCTTCCAATGAAATATGGACGTTAAAGGATCCGAATAAAGAAAATAATTGCCATTTAAAACAAGAGCGCCAGCAGAATTATTTGGAGAGGGTGCGCAAAAATGTAGTTATCGATGTAGGTCAAAACACGTTTAAAGAGGAAATGCTGTGTGCAGGCGATAATGATTAAAGAGTATGTAGAAGTGAAATCTAAAAATTTACACCCATTACTGAAATAGTCGGTGTTGAATGCCTATATGACCTATATACCCCTTTTTACCCTACTTTTAATACACACCTAGTTAGCTGTCAAGAGAGGGCGTTATAGTACTTGCTCTAATTTTCAGTGCTTTACAAATTAACTTTGCTAAACTTTATCAGCAACAGATTCTTATTACACACACACGCGCGCGCGCGCATATAAACACACACACACACACTCACACACGTTAACAAAAATTTCAATACAAAGTACTGTGCAGTGTAAAAACGTACAATATTTGATATGGTCCTTCTTTTGAGCTATTTATTTATCACAATAATAAAAAATAATTTCCTATTATTTTTTCTAATATCCAAATCTGATTCAAAGTTGTAGAATCTTATAACTTTGTTCAATAATTCTACTAAAGGACATAATGTAACATTTCTTCTGATATGGAACTTCTGTTAAACGAAACATTAGATTCACTGTTTTGATATTGTCAACATCTGACAATTTCTAATTTTATTATTATTTATAATTTTCATTGATATATTGATAATATTTAATCAATAGTACATATTCAAAGGGAAATAAAGATACCTTCTAAAAGAGATAATAAAACTATTCTCTATTTACACCGTTTCAGTTACCGGGCACAATTTGGTTTTCAATATGAACGAGAAACCTCAGTCCAATAGAGGCAGTGCTACTAACTCTCAACAGTTCGCATTCAGCGAAGAAAGATGAAGATAATCCGGTTGTTTTACATCTTGGGAGAGAAGCTATTTCATATCTGTTGGTTATATTACTCACTGTATGTGGTGTATGACGGGTACCGTGTTAACCTATTAGATCAGTTTGTGTACGTATGAGAAACACCGTCCAACAAAGGAACTTCTTTTCTACGTAACGAACAAAACAAGCCCCAAAACACTCGGATGCACAAAAAATCTAATAAAGATGGCGCTCATGAGATGTATCACATGAATTTAATGGCATGCATTTTGGCATTGGGTTCATTACTTTAATCATATTTATTGTCATAAAATGTTTACTAAGCAAAAGATATGAAACCAATAAAAAGAAAAACGGCTTCATACGAATTTATAAGCTTCTTTCCATTATACAAAACAGCCAAGTATTATACAAAACAACGCATGACGAGTAGAGTATACAGGGTGATAAAGAAGAAAATACTGTAATAACTGAACTATTGCATGAAAACGGAAAAGAAATGTATGGCAGATGACAGTTGACCAGCAAATCAAGTCTGTAAGAGCACATTTCATTTATGAATCTACTAATATTTGAAGTCAAGGCTTTCTTCGAAATTTGAATGTTTTGGAAGCTATTTGTTGACAGTTCGATGGAATTTTCGATTAGGAAATTCAAGTATATCATGTTGTGTCATAGGTCAAGTGACAGATTACATATAAAAAATAGGTGCTCATTTACATTTTGGACTAAAACATTAGTTTGACATTAAAGAGGTCTCAAAGATATGCTGAAATATAGACTTTTGTACATCAGCACATTTAAGAGTTTTTGTACATTAGCACATTTTAAATTATTGTTACAGCAGCACATTTAAGACCATTAGAAATTATTCGGAACATTTTATATTTATCGACTTTTGATGGGACATTTAAGATTATTTAGAACTTGATTCACATCGCTGTTTCACTTTGTATTCCAAGGAAATTTAATGTATTCTAAATGTTACTCAAATTGTTGGTTTCACTTCATATCTCTTACATATATTATGACAAACAGAGTGGTTACAAATGTTACCTTTTTGATATCACCCAATCCTTCGGTATCCAGAAGCAACATAACCTTGCCCTTTTTCTTTGGATGCATTAAACACCATACCCATAGACCTTTGGTAACACTCTCTATGGTAGAACCCAAAGGAAAGCCTGCAGTATTAAAACATATCTTACTTTAATGTCAATATTGATTCGTAACTATATAATATACTGTCCAATTTGTACCAGTTACTTGATTTCCACGTTTATTTAAACATTCTCAATCGCTCTCTCTTTGTGACAAAATGATACAAAAATGTTATATGATAAAAAAAATATTAAATAAAAAATCAAAAACTTGGATAAAAATTAGTATGAGGAGTATACGATAAAAAATATATGTAAACATTTAGATTTGAGCTCAGAAAAATATTTATTTTTGTTACCTGATTCTTAGGTAATATGTTAATATGTATGTCTTAAAAGGCGATCAAATAAATACATGTAATGAACAGATGCAACTTTCAACTGACGGACTCAAGCACAACCTGGTACAACAGTCTCCCTACATTTACTTTCATAAACTGAAAACCATTTTTGACACGAAAAGAAAAAATTAAATCGCTAATACCGATAAAAACATACCACAGTTGTGTCCAGACAGTCTATTAAGCAGGTATGATTTTCCAGTTCGGTAAGGGCCTGCAATGGCGACAACCACAAGTTCTTCCTTTACGCATTGTATTTCCTGCAAAACCTTTGGATCTATCTCCAGTGCATCCCCTCGACCAGTTCCTATTAAACAGCAGGGTCTTTGAAAAACCGTCAGGTATTCATATTTATCAGCGGGCTCCAATTTTGAGGCCATCGAATCTATCTGGTTAATATATTTATATTTTATAACCAGTCAATGAATCATCCTGAAGTTTACGTATTCATCGGACAATGCAGCTAAAATGGAAAGAAATAACATTTTATTAATTGCTACTTGATTAAATTGTTTCTATCATATAAAAACACCTAATTTACAAACGGTTTTGGGCGAAAAAAATAAAACAAAGGAAAGAAAACTACTGGAAACGTGACAAATTCAAAAACCAGCTGGAAGTTCTCGCCTTACACGACCTTAAACGATGTGGAAGAGATCCCAAAGATAATTCGGGGTGAAAATATGTGACGATTAGTAATTCGTGAACAATTCCTCTCAGAATAAGGTAGCAAATTCGACGAAATTATATTTTATGCATCAGTTTGTATGTTAAAGAGCAATATCAGGGTATTTTTCTCAAGAATTTAGCTGTACGATAAGGAAGATTAACTGACAAAATGGATCTCAAATTATACGTCTGCATTGCAGATAAGGAAGTATGCAGTGCAAGACAGCAGAAACAACTACATGCATATATTTTATCATGGTGGCACTAGCCAGTTATTATGTACTTTTGAGAGAGTGATGTATGTAAGGTGAAGTTGTCTTCATTTTAAACATGCACAGTGGAGAAAATGTTGGCATACCTCTATGCTACTTTCATGAAATGTGGCTGAAATTTCTTTGGATATTGTACTTTTGGAAATTTTAAATGATCTTAGCACACTGCTGACTAAAATGACTGCTCCATTTTGCTAAAAAAAAATTAACATGAATTTTTCTAGAGTACACTATTCTTGGCAGCTATTAAAATATGAAAAATTAATTTTGCCAAACTAGACAATACCAGCTTCTAAAAGTGTAATGAATGAATTACCAAACACATAAAATGTATTTTAAAAAAAGTTATTGGACCATTTTTTGTTTACAATTTACCTCTGAAGTTCGGAAAGTGAAACTGAGCAGGTGGAGTTAGCACTTTTTTGAAAGTTGCACATCTGGAGCAAGGCCAGGCTGTAAACTCTATAATCCATATTACACCCATCAATCATACACCAAAATAAAGAGAATAAAGGTTCTTTAAGATATACAAAGTCTTTTTTAAATAGCCAGTATAGCTAGTGAGGAAACGCGGAGAAATTCTTTTTCTTTAAAAATCTAACCCTGTGCTAAATACGAAACTGTAAAGCGCCACCCATGGTGACGCGAACGAAGGATTAAAGTCACAGCAAAAACATTCACAGTTTGAATTTTCACTATTATCAAAAACATGCTGGCCAAAAAGTCAGTCTGAATTTTCGTTATTATCAAAAACATGCTGACCATAAAAGTCAGTTTGAATTTTCACTATTATCAAAAACATACTGGTCAAAAAGTCAGTCTGAATTTTCACTATTATCAAAAACATGCCAACCACGCAATCCGTACGTAAAGTCACACTTTAATTGTTTAATGTTATAATGTTAATATTACACGATTTAATAAACTTCATCATCATCTTGAGAACATTAATATACTAAACAAAATATCAGATCAGCCCTGTCATTTTTGTTCAAGAAATTAAACATATTTCACAACAATTTCCAACAACAAAATATTAGCATACATAGTATTAAAACACAATCACATTGTTGTAACTGTCACTACTGGTGGAAAAGTTCATTAATGATTTAATTTCAATGGTTAACACTTAATTCGTCTAATTATTATTGGCTGTATTTCTTGTCAGTCGAATATTTATAACAACAACATGAAAAAACCTGGAATGATCATTCTGTCCGATATACAATCCATATAACCAGACCTTATTCACACCCAAGCGTTAAATATTGCTTCAGAGATCAAAGGAAGCCCGCAGATGAACAAGGCAAATCTAAAATCTTTTGTAAGATTAGTGAAAACAACTTACACAGTGTGAAAATTCATAGTAGTGTGAGACCGGCTCTCTGACAGAGCAAGTGTGACTTCATATAAAAAGGAATAAACTAGAAATGGCCCAAGCACAGTTAGAAGGATATAGGGCCAAACAAAATGGATCAAAGTTGAAGAACTATTTTATGACCACAATAGAAGAAAGCAGGGGAATTAAAAACTTGTTGGCTTTTTATCTCAAAGTGCCAGACAATAGACTTCGGAGACATACATAATTTCCCCCGTCAGTCAGAAGTACTAATAGCCCTAAAACACAAGGAATAGACATAGAGAAAATAGCTGTCATTTAAATTGGGGAGGGAGTAAAATAAATACGTGCTATACCGCAAAGACTTCGAGATTCCAATTCTAAAAAAAAATACATTAAGACCAAGGGACTCAGAGCAACAATTAAAAAAACACCACCCAACATTAGTGAGCTTGAGGCCAATATGACAGACCTATTTATACCCAGCCTCCCTCTTGATATTGGGAATAAAGAAATAATAGACAAAATAGAGTCTAAACGAAAAACCCAAGTGAAAGCACAAGAAATGGTAACAATTGGAGGAGCTAGGAATGTCAAGTCAGGGGTGCGTATCTTGACTGTATTGAAAGAAGAAAAGAAAAAAATACATACGTATTTTTATGTTATGGGATATTTGCTTTAAACGTGGTAAAGAGGCGGCGAAATGGACAGACTTTGTCCAAGACGCAAACAAACAGGTCATAGTCCAAAAGACTGCACCAACTACCCTTTGTGCCTATGTATGCAAAAAACGCATTGACCCAGCATGTAAACCTAAATGAGGCTGAACATGTGGTACTCCAAGCTGACATAGGAAAACTCTTAAACCAAATAAGACAACGCCAGGAAACAGACACAACAAACGACAAAAAAGAACCAAAAAAAGAAAGAGAGATCGTGACAGAGACGGAGATAGTAACAGAGACAGAGAGAGAGCAATCCCAAAGGAGACAAGTGACAATAAATCAAAGGCAGGACAGACGACAGACAAAACCAATAGCACAGAGGTACCAAATATTGATGAATCAGTAATCCTAGAAGATTTTGCTATGAGAAAATGGAGAGAGTATCTAAGCCCCAACAACACATCAAGAATGGAAACACCTCGAAGAGAAGATGAGAGCAGCATTCTACTAAACAACAACTTTTATGTCTTCTCGACGGAAGATGAAGGAGACTTTCCTGAGAGAGAATCCTCTATAACAGAAGGTACCTCAGTTGACCTTAATGAGTAAAATAACCTTTAACGTCGACACCAGTGCCAAGAATAAGAACGAAAAAGAGGAAAATGGCACTGTCTCGATCAGCTTTCTCGATGGGCAGTGACGTCACAAAGCAGAAGGAATAAAAGATAAAGTGAATGAAAGAAACGGGAAAGATTAAAGGGACAAAGACAAAGGGAGATGAAACCCCAAATGGATGCAACAATGACGAACAGGACATAATAACGGAAAGCGATAAAGACGGGAAAGAGAAGGACCACGACAACAACACAATGGAAATTGGCATAGGAGACAGAACAGGAACAGATAAAACAAACAACACAGGGACAGACACAGAAACTAAAATTACATGAATAGAATGAAAATTCAAGCATAGAAAGTGGTTGGTTTCAATTGCCCCTTCCCTGAGCCCAATAAAATAAAATAAAATACTTAAATTTAAATAAACATACATAATAGTAATTTTAATCTAAATCGGTAGACAGTAACAAATAGAGTGGATGCGGCAACCTGGTGAAAAACAAAACTGGAAGGAAAAACTTCCATTAGCCTATATAACTATTAATGGGATAAATAAGGAAAAAAACAATAGAAAAGAGTAAATTAAATAAATGCGATATTATGTTAATACAGGAAATACATAATGGTTTTACAAAGGAGCAAATTTCATTAATAGAGGACAAATTAAATGCGACTGTGGTTCTAAATAATCCTAAACAGGATGATATCAAAGGTGGTGTTGCTACAATTATTAAATAAAGATAAAGATAAAATTTTACTGGCAGACTTTTACACCTTGTAGTAAATAAAATTCATGTAATTAATGTCTATTTCTCGGCGAATAAGTATATTTTAAAAAAAACAAGATTAAACAGAACATTTGGATAAATATTTAAGTGAATATTCAATGGAAGAAGCTATAATAAGACGGGATTTTAATTGGGGGGATTGTTGTTGTTGTTGTTGTTGTTGTTGGGCTTAACGCCATTTTTCAGCACACGATAGGCTATTCATGGCGGCCAGTATTAATGGTGGAGGAAGAAACCGGGAATTCACCGGAAAGAACCACCTACTGGCAAGCTTTCTCACATATCCACATTCGCCGAATCCTAGACTCCAACCCACGCAGAGGTGATATGGCAGTGATCCGTAACAGACTGCGCTTTAGATCACTCGGCCAGTCGGGGCCCCTTGGGGGGGGGGGATGATGTGGATAGAATTGGTAAATAACACCAAACGATTTAATTTTTAGAAAAGGGGTGATGAACTTGATAAATAAACATAAATTAAATGACATATATAGAAGAATGAACATGCTAAGAACTGAGTACACGTATGATTACAAAAAACGGACTGGCAAGTATATTGGATAAAATTTATGGTACCAATTTTGAAAAAGGGATGTATAAATAGTCGGGAATAACCAATATAAAAATCTTAGATCATAAAATTATTGATTTAGAAATTATTACACAGAATATAATAAGATGGAGAAAAGGAAACTAGAAATTTAACAATAAAGTTTTAGAACATGGACAATTTAGAGAAGAAATACAAAATTTAATGAAGTTGGAAATAGAGAATAAATTAAGGAAGGGGAAATTGATAAAAGGGACATAATAGAATAATGGAAATGTTTGGGGAAAAAAGAAGTTTAAGACAAAAGCAATAGATTTTTCAAATCGAAGAATAGAATTGCAAGGAAAGGAGAAAGATGAAATAAAATTGAACAAAACAGGAAAATCTAAAGAAATAAAAACTGAACTTGAAGAGAAATTAAACAAAATCATAAAAGATAGAAATAAAGTGAGGGAGATAAGAGCGGCTAAGTTTTCAGCAATATATAAGAAAGCTCACGGAATATGTATACGAGAAAAATTGAAAAGGGGGGACATATTGAAAAATTATTAGATAAAAAATGAGTTATTATCGGAAAAGAAGGAAATAATAAGAATACAAGAATAATACAGTGAACTATATTCATCCAAAAATATTGATTCTAAAGAAGTTAGCAATTACTTAGAATGCATGAAATGTGAGATAATTTCATCAGAACATAAAGACTTACGTGATGAATTCATCTCCATGGAAGAAATACAAAGTACTATAAACAAAATAGTGAAAGGGAAATCACCCGGGAGAGACGAACTCGCAGAGAAATTCTACAAAAAAAAATTCCAATATGAGTTATCGCCTTGAAAGTTTATATAACAATATATGTTTAAGAAACAACACCATGACAAAAACGATGAGGGAGGGTCTAATATCAATATAGGTAAGTGATATAGGGAAGATCTCAAATATTGGGGAGTCCATCTCCCACCTAAACTTAGATTACAAAATCCTAAGTATAGTACTAGCAAATAGAGTAAAGAAAGGAATCGATACGATTATCAAAAAAAAAAACCAAACAAGTGGGGCCAAAAGGAGGGATATTCAAAGTAACATGCCAAATATAAAAACAAAAATAAAATACAAACAAAATTCTGGCCCAGAGGGCGCTATTGTGCTTCTTGATCAGAAAAAAGCTTTTAGCAGAATTAAACACAACTATACGCAGAAAGTCGTTTAAAAAATTGGTTTTGGGAATAATTTCCAAAAATAGACCGAAATCCTGTACAAAAATATAAATGCTAGAGTGCAGGTAAATGAATAACATCGGAGAAATTTGAAATACAAATGTCAGTGCTGCAAGGGTGTCCACTGTTAATACTATTATATGTAATATTAATAGAAATTCTAAGCATTAAAATAAGAACTAATGAAAGGATTAAAGGAATAGAAATTCCAAATTTTAAAGAAGAATTTAAAATGCTCCAACATACAGATGATTGTACAAATTTAATAAGAGACCAAAACTCCTTTAAACAAGTAGAAAAGGAATACGAATTGTTTGAGAAAGCATCTGGAAGAAATATTAAGCATGAAAAAAGAAATTCTAAACATAGGCAATTGGATGGAGAAACCACCTGGCAACCCCTCCTCCAATAAAAGACATAATCAAATCACTAGGTAAAATTTGTGGTAAAGATGATGAAACAGAAAACTATAAAAATTTGGCGAATAAGATAAAACACAAACATGGAAATCTGGGCACAAACGCCCTTATGTATAATAGATCGGGCAAAGTGACCAAAAGATATCTTTATTCTAATATGAATTGCAATTGATTTTGAAAGTAAAAAGCTTGAAAAAGCATATAACGAGATAATAGAGTATTTTTGGAGTTTTAAAATTACATTATATAGAAAAAGAAACTTTATATATAACAAACAAAGAAGGTGGGCTGGCCTTACCCAACCCTAAACTAATCAAACAATCAAATATAATTAACCGTTTTAAATTAATTAAGTTAAAGCCAGATACAACTTGGGAAGCGTTTTATATTTATTGGTTCGGGGTTATAATTAGGAATATGGGGGCGATATATATATATATATATGTATATGTATATATATATATATATATATATATATATATATATATATATATATACATATACATATATATATACATATATACACATACATATACATATATATATATATATACACATACATATACATATATATATATATACATATATATATATATATATATATATCAAGATATTAATTTTAAAAGAAAGAAACGATAACAATAACTTGTATAGAATATATTGAAATTTATAAGTTATTGAAAGGCAAACCCTGCAAATTTAAGAGAGTGCTATCATATTGATTTGGATTGTAAGAGAAGCATGGCCCAATCAATAATTCATATCCTGAATATAATAGGACATTGAAATGAATTCAGATTAAACATTATCCTTGTTTCCACAGCTTCATTTGGTAATGGAAAAAACCTGCTCTAATTAATTAATAAGCCCGTTCAATAGTTCACCATCGGATAGAAGCCACGAATAACGTGCTATCTCACAATTCAATCAATAAAACCCTATTAAATGCGTTGTGAAATTAGTTTGGGTATTAAAAGTTCGGAATGTGAATGACCACTTACAATTAGGGAGGTTATAGACAATGTATGATTCAAAAGTCGTTCACTTAGGAAAAATACTGACCACGCTTTCTCTCTAAAGCTTGATATAAGGTTAAAGCTGTCCTTGACTATCACGCAAGAAACACGCGTGATTTTTTAGAACATAGGCATAATTCATTAGACAGACCCCTCTGACCTTGGATGAAAAGACTGATGATCAAGCAGCTTCCAGAATATAAAAATCTAATTGAGAATAAAATATATTCTTTAAATAATAGGTATAACACTCACAGATCTTTTTCAGGTCGTTACCTGACATTAAATAAAATAAAATACATTTATTACAGTTATTGAATTTTAGGCTCTTTGAATATTTAAATCACTTGTATTCAAAAATGCAGAAAAATAAATGGACAAATGAAATAGCAGATTGTGGAAGAACTATTTAATAAGTATTGTAATATGTATTGTATGTAGTTTCAACATAATAAATTTACATGTTGTATCTTTATCTTTATAATGAATATATATATATATATATATATATATATATATATATATATATATATATATATATATATATATATATATATATATATATATATATATATATATATATATATGATGTGATTCCAAGCTCAGAAGTGTCGTGTCTATTTCTTACAGATTCTGGGTACCTTCTCGTAGCCAAAGCTTCCCTCACAAAGAGATGTAACCGTATCTACACCATCATAAGTGGACACCTTATTCTTAAAGATGCCGAACTTTCTTCCTTCTCGTAACTAGGCACGAGAAGAAGGTTATGATAGAAAACATCTAAACAACAACACAGAGTTTTACATCATAATATATATATATATATATATATATATATATATATATATATATATATATATATATATATATATATATATATATATATATATAAGTAATTTACTAGTAAAGAATTTAATAATGCCAAGGAAATTTACATGTATTAAAGATTAAATATACAAAAACAGGGATGTAAATGTATTATGGGAAATGGTTATAAAGAATACACATAAATGTATTAGAGATGAGAAAACAAAAGGTAGAAGGAGAGAACTGGTGGGGTGGGGTAAATTGTAAAATAACGTGGACAAATTGGGCTAATATCAAATTCTTAAAATTACACAGCTTGATTTTTAAGTATTGGCACAACATCTGGCTGAGGGCTGAAATAGCAACGAGACGACAATTAATAAAAAATAGAGCCAAAACGTCCCATGTGCAAAAGTACATACAATAAGAAGTTACGTGTTATAAGTGGATGTAAAAAGACGGGAGAAGACAGACTTAAATTAATTTCACTAATTCAAAATAAGGAGAAATATCAAGGGATATGGTATTATATCTTGATGCAAAATTTGAGGAAAAAAAAAACGTTCATGGAAATAACTAATAATGAAAACAAGTGGGCAGGTGATTGTTATTAACAAATAATATGTCACATAACCATTACATAAATCCAAATTTTCCTTTTTGTTATGCCAGGGGGTGGGGTAGATGGAACTGAGGCTTCGGTTGACCGTTGACGGTCCAAGCAGGGATACGTACCAGCCTATGCGCGGCCTGTAGCCCCAATTTCATCTGACACCTTAGGTAGACAAAAATTAAATTTCGATTACTTTTAAATAGATAGAACTATAATTTTAGAATAAATTCCTTTGGTATATTTATTAGAGGCAAATAAAAAACATTTACTAATTAACGCTAGTACAAGGATAACTCAAAATACCCAACTAAAAAATTCTTTATATATATATATATATATATATATATATATATATATATATATATATATATATATATATATATATATATATATATATATATATATATATTTATATATATATATATATATATATATATATATATATATATATATATATATATATATATATATATATATATATATATATATATAATGGGGACAGGGACCCTACACATGGAAGAAGTATGAGACGTAGATATCACAGGGCCAAGTCACAAGGCGCTACACATTGTGAACAGGTCTGCGAAAGAACCTCCAAAAAATCCATGTGTAGGAAATGGACAAGACACGACACATATATGGGGAGATAACACAAAATAAACTAAAACTGGGTAACCTATGTTAATAGCTAATACACAAGTAACAAAACTTTTTTTTAATTCTTTAAATTTTGGCCTTTCTGACCTTTTATGTGAACAATTAAATAATCAAGACAGGAGGAAGGGCAGTGACACAGTTTAAGAGAAGCATGAGAAAAATAAACATGCCTTCTTGAATAAGGCATTGCCTTAGCTATCCTGAATTGGTCTGAAAAATGATGAACGATTCACAACAGCACACACAGTAAAATATAGCTTTTATTTTATAATTTTGTAATAACAACCGCTTCTCATCAAAACAAAAAGCCAAACACTGAGAAATTCCTAAAGTGAAAAAGAATTGCAAAAATTGGCATTCCCAGAAATAATTTTTTCCTTTCATCCTCCCATCTCCCCCCCCTCTCTCTCTCTCTCTCTCTCTCTCTCTCTCTCTCTCTCTCTCTCTCTCTCTCTCTCTCTCTCTCTCTCTCTCTCTCTCTCTCTCTCTCTAGAGGAAAAATCTGGGAAGAATTTGATCCAAAGCAGTCCTTACACACAAGTCTATAGCAAGCACACAATTATAGCAAATTTAGCAAAGGTCACTGGAACTTAAAAGGAGAGGAATTCCGATTAAGAGATTGAAACCTAATCGGATGAACAATCCTTTAGATACATTAAGGTAAAACTACGCCATAAAAATTTTGATATCTAAATAAATATTTTATTCAAATTCTGTTTATAAAATTAACGTGCAACACGAGGGATACACATACACATAAAATATATTTTTTTTCTCTAACGAAGGCATCTGTCTGATGCCCCCCAAAAAAAAAATTGGGGAGGGGCATCTGTCTGGTGTTCCCTTCCCCCATCCCAAAAAAAAAGAAATTTGGCGGTAAAGTTTAAAACCAGGTTGTAAGAGAAGAAACGCTTCGAAAGAAAGCTTTTTAGGGGACAGAACGTCCGGTTCAAGTTCAGTAGTCCCGAGCCTCTAAGAGGGGGCATAGCAGTCGAGTTGACAAAAGTGTAGTTAGCATAAAGGAGAAAATGTAGTTTGAAGGAGGAAATAGAGGAGGAGGAGATGTAGTGTAAGGTAGTGGAAGGGGCAGGGGGGGGCAAAAACAAAATTTCGGTGTCGGTTGTGTTAGCAGTTTAGTACTATATTAACACATTTAATAAAATGACACACATGCACATGGAAATGCAATGCAATACTCTGTATCTGAGACTGAGATATTGGGTTCAATTCTGGTTACTTTTAAGCTTAGAGTTTGTGCCTAGAGCCCCCAAACTTCTTAAAACGGCTCCGGGTCCGACAAGGAGGGGGGGGCATCCATGGATAAATTTCTGGAGCCCGGCTGGCCCGTAAGGAGGCCCCAGACGAACAACACTCTTTAATTTTGCAAAGATACATTTTGTTTGAACAAGGCTAGGAGATGCCCGGATGTTTCTTACGGATTTGTCTATT
Organism: Potamilus streckersoni; assembly: GCA_016746295.1. NCBI lineage: Eukaryota > Metazoa > Mollusca > Bivalvia > Unionida > Unionidae > Potamilus > Potamilus streckersoni. The sequence goes on along the minus strand of JAEAOA010002358.1, from coordinate 3,468,361 downwards.
CCATAAGATTAATTGAAACGGAACAAAAAGAAAGAAATGGTGTTCGATTGAGTTCGTAAGAGTTTCCCATGCATCTGTCACTTAAGTAACCAACACTTTCTCTTTATCTAGGATTGTTTCACACAGTGACGAAAAAAGGTAAATGGTGCCGGGGGCGACTATGAAGGACCAGAAATTTGGGGGTACCCCAAGAAATCTGGTTTTAGTGCCCCAAGACCTCTGACGCCGGGCAACCTCCCCGCCCAGCCCCTGCTACTGCTTTTATTTTAACTTATATCTTTGGTGAAAGTTTAGGTTTCGTGTAGCTTGTGCGTCACTGATCTTATTTCAAAGTTGGTGACACTTGAAAACGAAATAATTGTGCAAAAGTGAGATCACTTTCCCAAATTAGCAAGCAGCATACAAAACATAAGCAGCTGAAAATCATAATTTGTTGAGTGTGGTTTAAACCAGAGTTAACATGTTCTAAATTATTTTCAGATAGTTCACACACACACACACACTCTCTCTCTCTCTCTCTCTCTCTCTCTCTCTCTCTCTCTCTCTCTCTCTCTCTCTCTCTCTCTCTCTCTCTCTCTCTCTCTCTCACACACACACACACACACACACACACACGCACATACATATACTAAGATCGGAATATTATGGTATGCGATGTGCAAAAGTGTAAACCATTTCATGCAGATATAACAAAAAGATAATTTCTTTCTTCAATATGAAACTTTTACTCACCCAGATTTATATGTTCGGATACGAAATGAAAAGAGTCTGTTGCCACTGAGACACCTAACTGAACACGAGTCTCTGTTCTTCTTTTTTGAAGTAGTGAAAACTCTCTCACTTCTGACATTATGTTTGGTGTAACCAGTCACGTGTCTAATTATATGCGCAGCTAGTCTGGTCCCCTGCTGAGTATGCTCCCTGCGTTGCACTCGCAGGGAGCATACTAAGCAGGGGACCAGACTAATGCGCCGCATGTAAGTGTGGTATTTCTCCACGTTGTCAAAATACTTAGAAAACGAAACTTGTTTAAGATGTAGTATAGCGGAGTGCAACGCAGGGAGCATACTAAGCAGGGGACCAGACTAATGCGCAGCATGTAAGTGTGGTATTTCCCCACGTTGTCAAAATACTTAAAAAACGAAACTTGTTTAAGATGAATATTGAGTTCAACAACTGCATAAAAGCAGACATCTCAGGAGCAGATAATGACTCAATAAAAACTGACTTACCAAAATCTTTGTGTTTTTTGTATAAAATAGAGATATCGAAGTATTTTTGCACAATACTATCATTTTCAGTAAAGCATGTTGTGAATTAAAATTTGGCAAATTAGACTCTCTATCTCTCTTCTCTGCGTTATCTATATCATATGTGCTGACAGGGACGCTAAAACGCAACCAGTCTCACATACACACAAATATACGTCTGGAAATCAGATGAAAAACATACTTTGATTCTTATTTATAATGCCAGTGCGTAATAACATTTTCTCAACTTTTATTTTGCATGTTATCTAAAAATTTAATTTATATATTAACCAACATTAAATTCATATTTTAATACAGTCACCATATTTTGAAAACATACAGACGGAGTTTTTGCACATTTACTTACCTTGCATCTTGTTTCAATATCTATAAGCGTTGAACAACTGTAATCTTGCAAAAGGACGCGGATTGACATGTTTCTATTTATAGACCATTTCTTTATTCTGGGATTTCTGCGGGCCTAGTAAGCAAGGTAACTATCACTACTCACTACTAGTATGGTTCCCTGTATGTTCCCTGCAACGCAAGGAGCATACAAAGCAGGCAACTACACTGCGTCACTGCAGAATAATTTTTTTTAAAACAAATTTTCAAAAAGGACATACACATAATAAAATCAAATTATAGTGCTTTTGCTGATAATACACTGATTGGGACATTTGATTAATTTAGAATGGCAAAGGTATAGGTACGACTTTAAAAGAAACTGAAAGTAACAAAAGTGAAAGTAAACCCCCACTGAAGAAGAAGGATTTTTTTGTAACTGTGCGTCATTCTGTTCTGTTATACAGAAATGCAAGTTTGTTCTTTAATTTATTCGTTCTGTGATTCTTTCTTAAGACATTTACGTTCAAGTGGTATATTCGATGTTAGAGGACTGGTATGTAAAATTAATTTGATACTTTATCTTCGATCTCTAATGTGATAATTTTCTATAACGTTACGGTACAGCTATATTTTCTTTGCGTATTAGTTTGTTTCTCTTCTTGTTTTTTTAAATTATGTTTGTATGCAAATGTAGATGAATAACATATAAAGCTGTCTTTTCACCAAAACAAGAGCGTAAATACACATAAATAATACTCCCACCAACCCATCCACCACCCGATTATATCATGCTTGCAGGCAGTATTAAACCTTGGAGCACAAATTATCACAAATGCATTTGCACCACTCATATACACCCACTGGTATTCAAGATCAATAAAACTTAGATGTAGTGTATGTAGATATTTCTATTTATTTTGGTTATTCTATTGGGGGAATGGGGAGATGTGTTTTATTTTTATTTAGGTCATTCTATTGGGAGATGTTTACTATTTTATATAGGTTTTTATAGAGGGAGATATATTCACTTTTGTGTAAGTCATTCTAGTGGGAAATGTATACTATTTTATTTATGATATTCTATTAGGAGACGTACACTAATTTTTAAAAATATTTCTAGTGGGAGATATATACTATTTTATGGAGGTCATTCTAGTAGGAGATGTTTACTGTTTTATTTAGATGTTTCTATCATATTTCTAGTACACTATTCCCAGTAATCAATTTGCAGCAGACATGTTAATTATCTTCGTCTTTGCCTCATGTTAGTAATAGCCTTTTCGATTGGGCAAGCACACACACACACACACATTCTCTCTTTCTCTCTCTCTCTCTCTCTCTCTCTCTCTCTCTCTCTCTCTCTCTCTCTCTCTCTCTCTCTCTCTCTCTCTCTCTCTCTCTCCGTTTCTAGCTAATACATCACTGCATTGTGTTAAGGTTTTTTTTTCAATATAATGTACATTTATTTTCAAAACTGTTGTTGTTGCTGATTGCTTTCATTACAAACCTTTGCATTTTAATCACTAAAAGAATTTCTTCCGCCTCAGCGTCTCTGCTAATCTTGGATTTTTTTTTTTTATTTTGCCTTTTCTTGACATTGTTATTACACTGTAAATAAGCCGGTTAACTGAAAAGGGGGAAAAGAGCTGAACCTTTTAATTTGCACACTATCACTTCAGTCAGAAGCTTTTAAATGAAATACTTATAATTCCTTTTTATAATCCGTAGGGAATTCGGATCCCTGTGCCTGGTTGCAAGAATCTGCATAAATATAATTGTCAAAATTAAAAATAAACAACTGTTGCAACAATTTTGTTTCTAATATTGAAATAATTTGACTATGTTTGGCTCCATGTATAATATTTCTAATACAGGAAAAAGTGGGATCAAGCATGCCTAGTACGTATCAAACTGTGATAAACCTGCATAACATAAAATGTCTCGCACTGAAAAAAAAAAACATGCATAAGGGGAGAACTTTTTTACCACAAAGCTTTGTCTCATCGTTCAGAATGTGTAATTAGTCATCGTTGTTCTCGAAAATGATGACAGTATTCAACGATTTATTCTTTTCTCCGTTGAAAATTGTGAACAAACAAGATTTGGTATCAATCTTGACAGTCCAAACTGTAGATGGTAGGACATTTGTAGGTACGAATAGTACTTTATGGTGCCATATTTATCCTTATTGTTATTTATTTCTTTCTTCTTAGTAGCTTTTGGGGCCATCTGAGTTTGTAAATGTTTTCCATAATTCATATTTGGTACTAAATTTATTTTTCAATTACGAGGCCTGGAAAAGGATGGTAAAGACAACATTACTATTACACGATATTATGCATGCTGATCAATTATTCCCTACGGTTTTCGTGTGACCGTTCATAAGTGTATTCATTAGACGTATGTTATTACACATGGATGTTTAAAGTTTCCTGTGATGTGTCGAATTTTGAAAACTCTTAGAAGCTTTGGTTAAAGGAATTGTATCAAAGTCAACTTAATTAAAGTAGAAAGGGCTAGAGATAGATGATTATTTTCATTTCATCTCTGAACGTCCAAAGGGAATTCGTTCCACCTGACGTAACATGACCGAGTCAGAGGCTATAGTACCAGAGAATGACCTAAAACCCTTTCCCAAAATCGACCGGGAAAAGGGCAGGAGATGGCTATAGATGATTGTTCAAAGTAATGTTAATTACGGCATGATTAGTTGTTTAGTTGTCTTGTCAATCCAAAAATTCTACGGAACAGGTTTAGGAAACAGTCTATTCCGATTGGTTAATATGGATTTATGGGCGTAACTCTGTAAGAAATTAAAGGTCTTACTTTAAGAAAATTCTTTAGTCTTCAATCTTACTTGGAAAAAGAGTGGTCAAGACTCCGGGAAGAGCGTGTAAGACGTTATCTCGTGATTTGGCAGTAAAGCGGGAGTTTTGTCTCAGCGAGTAGGCAAACTCTACATTTTGAATTCGTAAAAAGTACGTTTTCATTATAGAGTAAGGGACCAGATAGTTGTCTCAGTTAGGAGACGGACTATACGTGAGGTTCGTGGAAACGAATAAAGAAACGGCAAAAGGTACGCAATCTTCGTTTCCCGATTTTAATATGTTATTTCATTTGTTGATCAATTTTGCAAATGTATTCTCGATATGATATATGTATGCATGATTTCATTTTGCAGGATTTTAGTGAAATGCTAGTCATGAAATTTTATTCTTTGATTTTTCTAATTATCAATTCATTTGGAGAATTGGCAAGATTGAATGTAATTAAAATTTCATTAGATTAGTTGAAAAGATTGCATGTAATTGAATCTTTAATACATAGGAGTGATTAGGAATTTTAAGCTTAAGGAATGATGGGTAATGTTTCATAGTTTTATGGATTAACTCTGTCTAGTATGATATAATATTAAATTTATATCCATATACTAGTTTGTAATATTTAATTAATCACTTAAGTGGCACACATTGACGCTCTACACCCATAATACACAGTCTCTCAAACGTGAGATATAATACTTCATTTGATTGGCTGATAAATTTGTAATATTTAATTGGTCGAGTAAACTATTTAAGAATAATTAGATCTGAGGGTCTAAGCCATATGTAACTTAACACTGCTAGATTGGTAGAGTGAGAAGTCAAGAGGAGGTTATATACGGGTTCATACGGCTGAGTTGAATTTAATTGACCATCCCTAGCGTGACCTGAATTAAGGTCAGAACAAGCATTGACCCTTTATGTAAACATAACCGTTAGGGAGCAATGAGTTACTGCGGCAGAATTTATGCCTTTTGTTTCTGAGCCGAATTAGTGTAAAAATACAGATATACTTGGGAATGTGACCTATTGTCTATTGCGAGACATTTTATTTATTGAAGGAAACAGCTTTCCTGGATTCACTTGAGAAATCCCTGAACAATCACAGGACCAGAACAAATTCTACACAGAAATCTAAGTCCAGAGACGATTGTTAAGTCAGAGTTCGACGGACAAGAGTCCAAGACGAAACAGCTAGACAAAGTTCGACAGAGCAGGGACGAACGGAAGTCTTGATGTCCGCATAAAATAGTTGATGAAGTCTCTCATCGTTGCACTCAAAGGTTACATCTCATTGGCAATGAAGATAGTAATTTAACGTTGAAAGTAATTTTACATTCAAAGAAATTTGTATTGTCTTTTTATCTGAGTACATGTTAGTACCATTTTCCTTCTTTTGTAACCAAGTCATTGATTTCTCTTCATTTTTTATTTTGTTGATAAACTGATTAAATTTTTATATTTGTTCATTGAAAGGGGGGCTAGTTTTGTTATTTCTTCAATATACTTGTTCAGTGATCTGCATTCTTCTTTCTATCTATCCACACTGAGTAAACTACACCACGGAGGTCATTCCCTAGCAACGAACCGTAGTGAAAGAGGTTGGTGTGGTTTGCACGCCGCCAATTTGTCACATTTCCTTTGACCCAGATTTATGATTAGAAAATGTCGACGTTCATTACAAAAGTATGGGATATTTGAATGGTCCTTGGATTTGTCGCTGAACTGAAATTAGCATGGATGTTTTGTACTGTACAATTGTAGTTTGAACGTGACATATTTAAATGGAATACGTAATGCTTTTATTTCCTTTATTTCCGCCTTTCCCTTGCGATTTTCAATTTTTGTGAAGATCTACGCATCCAATAAAATGTGTCAAATGTCGTTTACTCTATCTCTACATCGAAGAAAATGTATTCATCGGTTGTTCTCAATCTAATTAATATCAGATATCCACTGTCTTACCTGAAAATCTGACATCGAGCGCTTAAGGGGTCATTTTTTTGGTGACCTTCGAACTAACCAATGGAAATGCAATTTTCAGAAATCGAATCAAATCGTTTGGCACACATTGACGCTCTACACCCATAATACACAGTCTCTCAAACGTGAGATATAATACTTCATTTGATTGGCTGATAAATTAGGTAATAAGATATGTTACCAGAACACGAACTCTTAGCGGTCGCTGTCAGATCTTCAAGTAGGATATTAAAGATCTATTTTAATCAGAATGAGGTTGTTCTACACTTCATCTTTAGATAGTGTGTTAAGTTACACAGGGAAGTATAAGATATTGTCCCTCCTTCCGTGTATGAAAATGTGTTTGAATGTGTAATGTTGTAAAATTCATCAAAGTCGTTCAAAATGTAGACCTTCTACAATAATAACATTATTTGCTTATAAAACTGAATGTTAACAACTGTTCAAGTATTGGGGTGGGGGCCGGTCCAACAATGACGTCACGCAACAGGTGGAGGGGTGAACATTTGTGACGATGTGTGACGTTGGATAGGGGGTGTTTAAGAAATGTGACGTCACATCAAAATGCGCAACTTTAAATAAATGTTCCACTTAATTTTTTCATTCTTAATTTTTTTTTATTACTTGCAATTCATTTAATGACTTGTTAAGTACCTTCACACGTGTCGTGCCTGAGCTCAAATTAAAATGGACTCGTCTTCGAACTACCAACTCCTCTATTAGCCCCAAAAGTGGCTTATTCCAAATATCATTCTTCCTTGTCCGGTCCGCTGGTGTCGACAAAACAAGGTCGAAATAATCTTTTGAAGCGGGGGAGAGCTTTATGACGTCATATTTGAGGGGGTCTGACTTTTTAGGACGACGGGTTACGAGGGTGGTGGGGGTGTAAAAAAAATCAGCCAAAATCGCGTGACGTCATTTATGGATGGTTCTTGATTACTCTTTTGAAAGCTGGGAAAGATTTTATGTTTAAAATGAGGAATACACCGGGATGCAAGATAGAATGTTATAGAAAGGAACGTTTTTTGACCATCATCTTTCTGTTTTATGTTTTTATATTAAGGTTGTTTACATCAGAATTATACATTCCTGTCTTAACATATGTTGTGGAATCAGCCTTTTAGCTATGCACAATTATAATGTGAGATGATTTGAAAATATTCAGTGGAATTACAAAAATGCTCATTTAATTTAGGACATAGTCACTATTTTGGAAATAGTGTGCATTCATTCAAGGACACTCTGGATTCTATCACTGTGATACATAAAGACTGTTTTTCACATTAGGATAGTTACTGGCAAATCAGCACATTCCAGACTGGAACTCGTTCGAAAAACCACTGGACCAATCTGTGCTTGTACTTTTAAATTTTCACTTTGTATTCTAGGGAAACAAATTATTTATAGAATTTTGCAAAACTTGTTGGCTTTTGAACATTATTTAAAATAAATTATTATTGTTTAAAATTTAACATTGAAGTAACAGTCGTTACAAGGGCAATAAAGGCTTCTCTTGCGATGTACATACTGCTAATGATTGTATTTTTTAAAAAAAATTGTCTCTTTCCCTGTCAATTAACTGGGAAACAGGATATTCAAAGCCATTATTTACACAGTAAGACGTTGACCCAAAATCAAATATCATGGTAGACGTCTTACAAAATCTCTCTCTCTCTCTCTCTCTCTCTCTCTCTCTCTCTCTCTCTCTCTCTCTCTCTCTCTCTCTCTCTCTCTCTCTCTCTCTCTCTCTCTCTCTCTCTCTCTCTCTCTCTCTCTCTCTCTCTCTCTCTCTCTCTCTCTCTCTCTCTCTCTCTCTCTCTCTCTCTCTCTCTCTCTCTCTCTCTCTCTCTCTCTCTCTCTCTCTCTCTCTCTCTCTCTCTCTCTCTCTCTCTCTCTCTCTCTCTCTCTCTCTCTCTCTCTCTCTCTCTCTCTCTCTCTCTCTCTCTCTCTCTCTCTCTCTCTCTCTCTCTCTCTCTCTCTCTCTCTCTCTCTCTCTCTCTCTCTCTCTCTCTCTCTCTCTCTCATATTTGCATATAGTGGCTGGGCCCCGGGTGGCAGAGTGATCCAATGTGCTCGCCCTTACAGATCACTGAGATCTCATCTCTGAGTGTGTACGAGTTTTGTGCTCGGCAAACTTGGGTAGGTGAGAAGGCTATTTCGTATAGTAGGCTGGTTCCCTACTTCGCATGCTCTCTGCGTTGCACTCCACTATGCGATATCAGGTGAACGCCGACGCCATATTGTCACATAATCAAAACAAACGACGTCATTTTGAGGAATCTTGGTAATCTAACCGGGCAAAATTTATTATATTACTATTATGTTTGCTAGTGACACAATGCGAACCCTTGATCTATAACCGTCGTTATATGGTGTTCACGCTTAGCTTATCCAGCAATTCGATCACATAAATATTTTTACTCTTAGGCGACGATAGAGGAAAGGGATACAATCAACAATATTTTGTTAATATTGCACATTTTTTTCAACAGGGTCATCTCAAGAATTATTTCTTTAATAGATTTCTTGTAAAATTTCAAGTCGAATTTGATATGTGGTGATGTACGAGAGCCTTAATTTCGCCAAAGATTAAGACAATAATTTATCCTTCCCTTTACGAGAGGGCGATTTAACGGTTGTTTTGAACATATTGTACATTTTGCACCGCCTCATCTAAATTATTCTGATTATAATCTACTCTTAGATCAATTTTACATTATTATTGATATTTCACACCACATATTTCGCCACATATTAGGATCGAAGTACCAATCCTCTTCGACAAGGCTGTTTGTCAAATACAGTATCTTTGTTGTTGGGCTTAACGCCATTTTTCAGCACACGATAGGCTATTCATGGCGGCCAGTATTAATGGTGGAGGAAGAAACCGGGAAATCACCGGAAAGAACCACCGACCCACGAGAAGCTACTGGCAAGCTTTCTCACATATCTACATTAGCCGAATCCTAGACTCGAACACACGCAAACAGAGGTGAGATGGCAGTGATCCGTAACGGACAGCGCTTTAGACAACTCGGCCACTCGGGGCCCCAATATACAGTATCTTACATTCCGACCGCATCATGTAAATAATTTCCATTTGCAATCAATAAGAGCCTTAATTTTCCAAAGATTAATACCAAAATACCATTTCTTTTCTATGGAGGCGAGTGGTTGAGAGAAGGTACATAAAGGGGGTTATATGGGTACAGGAACGATATTCCCCCCCCCCAAAAAAAAAAAAAAAAAATAGCACATTTGAGACTGTAGCATCTAAAAGTTCCGTTTGAAATTTATTTATTGATCGGTTTTACGTTGATATAGATATATCGTTCTGCATGAAAGCAATTGTTTTGTCAAAAATTAATCATGCATAAAAAGCCAGAGGGATTTATTGACCGAGAGATGTCAAACCCTGGCGCAAATCCCACTGAAAATCATGTTACCTCTGATTCCAAAGACTCCCATACAACTGCTGTTGCAAACTGGAAGTACCATCGCGTCCAAACTATAAATAACTAATTTTACTCTAATTCATATATGACCACAGACTTCACAACTTCCCAATTGCCGTCAGCCCCACAATTGTATGGTTTCTCCCCATAAACTTTCCGTAACATACCGCCAGTGTCTCACGCCGTGAAATTATACAACTCAAACAGCCAATACAGGGAACATTTTACTACGCATCCTTAGGCCAGTCAAATCACGATTCTAAGCCACATCTCGCCTGCAAGTCTACACTATATCCACCAACACCTCAACAACAAACGTCGGGACGGCCCACTCCCGCTCATTCAACTGCACAACCCACTAGCTCCCAATCACAAACACCGCACCTAGAGTCACACAATCAATTTACACAACTAGATTTAAACAGGGACCACTGAGCTCTAGAGACACCCATACGACTCTGACCTGATTCACCAAAATTAAACCATGACATCATGTCTAACTACTTGTCCCAAAATAGCACTTAACCAAAACACTATTTCATTGTTATAATTCCGATTACAAGAACTGCACCAAAAGAAAAAACAAAAAAAAAGAAACAATGCAAATTTAAATAAAATAAAATACTCTTTTAGTTTTAAGAAGTCTCATTGTCGGTCTAAGCAATATGTGCAACTTTATTAGATCGGTATCTCAAACCCTTATGCGTTTTATTCAATATTTGCTTATTTAAAACCGAAAATGACGAATATCCAGAAAGACACACAAACATACATACATACATACATACATACATACATACATACATACATACATACATACATACATACGTACGTACGTACGTACCTACGTACGTACGTACGTACATACGGACGTACGGACGTACGTACATACATACATACATACATACATACATACATACATACATACATACATACATACATACATACATACGTACGTACGTACGTACGTACGTACGTGCGTGCGTGCGTGCGTGCATGCATACATACATACATACATACATACATACATACATACATACATACATACGTACGTACATACGTACGTACATACGTATTTACGTACATACATACATACATACATACATACATACATACATACATACATACATACATACATACGTACGTACGTACGTACGTACGTACGTACGTACGTACGTACGTACGTACATACATACATACATACATACATACATACATACATACATACATACATACATACATACATACATACATACATATATGGACTAACAAAAAAAACTCTTATCCTTCCTAGATGTATTATCAATGGAATAACGTAATAAATATGTTTGGTAAAATTACAGCATTAATTTATAATGAGTTATATTTACAGAACAGACCGAAAAGACGGACGGACAGAATGAGGTAATCATTCAGTCCTCTGACAATTAAGCGTGTAGATGAGTATCAATATGTGATGATTATCCGATTTTGGTGAGATCGCAAGAAACAATCCCTGATTACCAATCGACCTGCTAAGATAAATAAATAAATAAGTTTTTACAAAAGTGTACACTATTTCGCAACTATAACTGGACTTAGATCCCTAAACGAAATGTAATAAATAAGAATGCTCTCTCTCTCTCTCTCTCTCTCTCTCTCTCTCTCTCTCTCTCTCTCTCTCTCTCTCTCTCTCTCTCTCTCTCTCTCTCTCTCTCTCTCTCTCTCTCTTGCGCATGTTAACCGATGTTTGTTGGTTGAATAGGTCTCAGTGGTTATGTATTTTATGTTTAAATCTCCAATATACAGGACACACGAGAGTTCTTCTTCAGCGATTTTTTAACAGCTCCATCTGTTGTCATAATTGGTCATTACAGTAATGCCTCATTATGACAACAGATGGCACTGATTACAATATTCAACTTGCATTATGCCAACATCTTTGTTGTAACTTTCACAGCACAACATAGCAACATATTCTTACTGTTATGGTGATTAAAATTTAATCAAATAAACTGTCAGAATGTGACAGGGAGACTTAGGAATGGAATAATACAATTTAGAACACTGGTGTGTGTATCATTAAAAATATGAACATGGAATATGAAGATATGAAATGGTAGCATACCACGCATATAAAATTTAGAAAGCACTATTTTTTTATGTAAGACTGAGTCTTCTCAAATGTACATCTTAGACAGATATAAAATTGAAAAAAATTATATATTAATTATGAAAAGAATATGCAGCGTAAACTGGTAGAAACAAAAACATGCATTGAAGTATGACGAAAATCCCTCCAGAGGATTTAAATCAGTACCTAATTATTAGTTTTTGACAATGACTTATTCAATCCAAGGGAGGTAACCCACTGTGAGGCATATAAATAAACCCGTTACCTGGTATTAATAAGTAGCTAGCATATGAACATCAAATAATTCATCCTATATTGTCTTCTTTAACAGTTTTCTACATACCAAGCCTAGCGGAACTGATTCCAAAATTAATTTAAATCTTGGAAGGGTTATGTGATTTGATATCGTCATGGAAGAAGTGGATAATGGACGACTGATGCAAGCCCCCATGTGCCTTGTGGAGAACACCCCGGATGGATTGATTGTGCGGGACGATACGGTCAGGATATTATCTCAGGTTAAACTTCCCATGGTTGTCGTGGCCATCGTGGGTCCTTATCGCACTGGGAAATCTTTTCTCATGAACCGTCTCATGGAGGAGAGCTCAGGTAAATTGAATATATAAACGTATGACGACTCAGGGTATAAAGGTACAGTTTTATGCAAAAATATTTTGCCGTATCCACCTGCCTAATATCCAAAATCACAAAAGGAATAAAATATACAAGTGCGGTCAAAATGATCTTTATTGTTTGGATAGCTATATTAAAACATTATTAAGATTATTATTATTCAATTCAGCTGAGAAGAAAATGGCAGTTTATAGCTAAATTTATACCTACATGTTTCTACGTCAGAAGGTAATTTTTCACACTAAGTGATGCGCACAATGCAAAGTCATTTCCCTAGATTACAAAAAGCATTGTGTACAAAGGTGTACATGCCTCATATTAATTGCAAGAAAAGCACAAGTCTGACACACCTGTTTCACAATTGTATCCATATCTTTTCTTATTAAACAATACTATCTGAAAAATGTCACATAATACCTCAAGTTAAGAAATTTAACACGGGTCAATTTACGAAACTATCCTGTCACTTCAAGGTCAAATCATGAGACAATCTGAATACCTCATGGACTTTAATCGAAAGGTCCATCTAAGAAATAATCTCATTCAACCAGAATAGCTATGTTACTTATAAAAGTCTCTTCGAAGAAGTAACCACTAAGATATCAGTTCTTTTCTCAAAATGTCCTATACATATTTTCTGCAGTCTTTAAATCAGACTGATATTGAAAACTTAAAAGGATATGATTTAACGTCACTACTTATGTAGGAGGTATGTCTGAATCAGCAAATGAGAATGTTCATGTGCTTGACATCACCATGTCATCATACTTACGCATGACAGTACCTCATCTATTTGGCCAGTGCATCGCTTTTCCAAAACTTGCGAAAGCATTGTTCTGGGATCTGGTTGAAAGAGACTGGGAAAGGTGTTGATGGATTGATACAGGAACTGGGGCTTCGTGCCATTCCCAAGGACACACCGATTCAACCGACTAGGTCGGGTATCGAATGCGTGATTCGTGGTTTAGAATCTGAAGCTATACTAACTAAACTATTGCGGCAACCTTGTATGCAAAACAGAATCAGCATTATGATACCGTTAATAGGTTCATGAAATTAAAGTTTTCTAGTAAGCTACCGTTTGGAATTTTATGAAAGTTGGAGATGTCTCGGACAAATTTAAATTATCTCAATCTCGTTTCCAAGCTGATCTTTACAGATTAGATTTCTTAACTCCATTTTTCAAACCATGACTCAGCGATCAGTCAGCCGAGTTTGGGGGTGTTTGTTCGTCCCATCTCACGACCAGAGTTGAAACTCTCATTTTATTACATTGTTGTTACTTTGGAAAACAAGTCAGTGTAAGCATCTAAGCTTCTTAAAATAATTCTTTTAAATTGTTGTCAGGGTTTGCACTTGGTTCCACCATAGAATCAAAAACAAAGGGAATCTGGGCGTGGTGTCGGCGTCACCCGATAAACCGAGATGAATGCCTGCTGCTTTTGGATACAGAAGGACTTGGTGACGTGAAGAAGGTAAAGATAATTTACGAAACCTCCTTTGCAATATTTAATAAAAAAATGTTTGACCAGAAAAATCTTTCTCATCATACCTCAAATATATCAGTCACAATTTTATTTTTGAACGTAAACATGAGAGTTTTAACTTACACTATAAGTTTCTCATGTCCAGGAGGCACATTTCTGTGTGCGTGGCATGAACTGGAGAATGGTATATCTTCAGAAAACCTCCCATGGCATTTAGGAATAACTAAGGTTCGATCCTTATTTCTGTCGCACATTTGCCTTATTGATGTCCACCGTATAATTAATTATCGTTTTAGACAGAATCATCTATTATGTGTTTTTAATTCATTAGCTTATCGCTAACTTATATCTTCTTATGCAGAGGCTTTATGATGAGAAAATGGCCCAGTTTAAATGCACAGTAAAGTAGAAAACCTACAACCAACACAACCTTATCATGACTAGTTATATGGAACGAACATGTAATGTGAATGATGTACTTGAATAGACCGTATATGACTTAAACTAACTCAGTGATATATTTTGCAGGGTGATGAGAACAATGATAACTGGATCTTTGTCCTGTCTGTCCTCCTCAGCAGTACACTGGTATATAACTGTCTTTCGACCCTCCAACAAGATGCGCTGGAAAAGTTGCAGTATCCTTCATTATGATGTGTCTCATTAATTTTTCTAAAACCAGATGACTGTGTGCATTTTTAACTTAAATTTGTGCTTTTTCATTGAATCAGTAATAGAAAGCACATCTAGAAAGGGCGCGAAAACTTTTCCGGTTTCTCTCATGATTTAATCTCTACAGGTACCTCAGCAGAGAATGGAAAATTCACGTTATTAAAATCAAAAAGGCAGAAAAATTAATTTTCCTAATAGTAATTCATTACTTTATATATATATATATATATATATATATATATATATATATATATATATATATATATATATATATATATATATATATATATATATATATATATATATATATATATATATCTTTTGTTATTTGTTGAAGAATATAATTTCTAAGCAACGCAAAAACATCTAAATAAAACAGATGTACAAATATAGAAAAATATAAAGGAATTGGTTTTTCTGCATTTACAATGACTTCATATCAGCTAATATAATTTATTTGATAACATTTAAAAAATGTAATATGTAGCCTATCAAACAAGCACTTCAACAAGTTTCTAGGAAAATGAATAATTATCGCATTTTATATAAAAAAAATTGTATGGATCTTCAGTTCTTCTCTAATGTTTCAATACATTGCAATACAAATAATCACTCTGCGTTATTTTTCCTTCTAGCCAATTAATATTGTTCATGAAGTGACGAAAAGACGGATGAAAGGAAGTTAATGGATTCATTGAGTATTTCTGTATTTGAGTGACTTTTAATATTAAGGCATTATATAAAATTGTATAAATTTCAATAAAAGAATTTATATGTTGTATACACACGCATATATATATATATATATATATATATATATATATATATATATATATATATATATATATATATATATATATATAGGTACTTAGTCATTCATGACATTTTTGAGAACATTAGATTTATATTTTAGAAAATACTGTCAAGCAGTGAATACCAGAATATATAGTATATATAAATCTCTTGTAACCTACAATATAAACCATTATTGATGTCAATTATAAAATAAAGTTGTACGGAATGATACTGATCAATGGTTGATTTCTAGTATTCCTTAGCTTATAGTTACGTCACGCAGTTGACGGATCTGATTAAAGTCCGGACTGGACAAGAATTAGAAGATGGTACAGAATTCGTTAAGTTCTTTCCTAGCTTTATTTGGGTTCTAAGGGATTTTACGCTGGAACTCGAAAAAGACGGTAAAGAAATCACATCGGACGAATATTTAATGGACGCTTTGAAACTGAAGCGAGGTATGTGAAAACAAAAAAGAATAATATCGTTATATGTATATTAGGTACCGGGCTGTGACAGCTAGATTTTGTTGCTGGTTTTTTGTTGTTGTTGTTGATTGAAATTAACATCGGAAACCCCATTTGTTAATTTATTTTTTTTTAAATCCCATTTCACTCAGTTCTGTCCAAAGGCTGACAACTATTTGGATATTTAGTTATTTAAAGTTGAAAAAGTCAAAAACTTTGCATATTGTTGCATGAGTTATTGAAATAACTCTTACTGTTTACCACATTCATTACCATATTTTTATCCTCCATTATTTACTTTTGTATTTGTGAGAAGAATCAAAAGTGATCCCGAAACTGCACATGTAATGATTAAAAATATTAATCAACATAATATTAGTCTTAAAATTGCTTGCTCAGGTATCTGAAGATAACTGTCTCAGTGTGTTTGCTTATGACATGTACATTTCCAAAATCTTGGAGACAATTAGAACAAGGCATGCTTTCATGGTTAACATTGTGAGGGTTCTGCATAATCAGCGTGACGCTAATGTGCTAAAATTTTGAGAAAAAAAATAAGCTGTAAAATGACCTTAACATTGTTAATAATATTTTCCAAAAAAAAAATTGTATGCATTGTCTCCATTCTAAACAGGGACTGGGAAGCGGGTGAACGACTACAACCTCCCACGTGAGTGTATTAGTAATTTCTTCAGAGAAAAGCGTTGCTTTGTGTTCAGCCGACCTGTGCAGAAGAGGGAGCTGTTCAGTCGCCTTGAGACGGTGCCGGACTCACAGCTTGATGTGGATTTTGTGAAGCAGGCTCAACACTTCTCTGACTACATCTGTACAAGTTCAAGGCCGAAGTCTGTCATGGGACGTCAGTTAAATGGCAGTAGTATGTTGACTGGAAACTCAGACCCAAGGGAGTCCCAAATTATCTAAATTATGTTTGACTGCTTCACAAGGATAGCTTATATCTGAAAAATACAAATGTGCTCTATTTAATTTCTACGATTAATGCGGTTGTTTTTTCTTTATATTTTATCAAAATTGGTTACTTGTAACATGTCTTATAAAATCTTATATTAATGACACTTAGCACATTTAGCTAACCAATGATTTTGATTTTTATATTATTTTTTTTCAAAGTTTCTTTCCCTTGTTATCATTATATTTTAGCGATTTGTAATTTCTCTTTACTTATGACATTTTCTGTCAACATCCTTGTTGCATGGTCCGTAACACATGTTTCAGTTTCATTCCTGTATTTGTTTGAAGGATTATATCAAGAAGGGAAAGAGTTAAGCATACAATCAATCAAACTGGTTTAAAGTGAACGTTGACATAGTAAAATGTACATCTTTTGATTTTTTTTATACAACCAGCGCATATGAAATGTAATAAATATTGACAAATCTGAAGAAGCTATAATGGCAAATTTTAATTTTCTGCCAGAATTATTTTTGTCTTTGATACTAGTTCGTGACTATGGTTGTTTATTGTCACGTGTACCGGGAGAACCTTTTAAAAAATTAGATATAGATTCAAAGGCTGAGCAAAATTTAGTTAGTATATGAAACATTCGGAAATTTCTTGTGTAGTTATATATATATATATATATATATATATATATATATATATATATATATATATATATATATATATATATATATATATATATATATATATATATATATGCATTAGACCAACGTTTGTGGTATTCGGATTTTGCATAATTGATTTGAGTTTGAGCAAAGGTGAAAAATAGAGGTTATCACAAGAATAAAACATTGTAATATTTGTAAATTGCATTTGCTTTGTAGAGACATAAATAGGTAGATATATAATGATGTACAGTAAGAAACATTATTTTTTATATTTAAATTAGAAACATAAACTTTTGTATCAATATAAATATTGATATATAATCAACTCTTAGGCAAAGCAAAGAAACGTCAGCAAGAAAAGGGAACTGATGATAAAAATTAGCAAACTAAGTTTCTTATGTATTTTAAAATATATAAATATGTATGTAAAGCAAAGGTAAGATGGATATGACGACATGTTGCATAGTGCATTTCCTTACAAATTTTTGTTATTGCTATAGTGTTCTGTCGATTGTTGGAAGCCTATGTGGACACTATACAGAGTGGAAACATTCCTTGTATGGAAAGGGCCATTGACGCAATGGCGAAAATTGAAAACGCCAAAGCGGTGCAGGTTTGAGATCCTTTTGTAATTCATACCCTTGTTTTTTTCCTTTGCTTACCACTAAATAGAAAATTATCAGTACACTCTTAAAAATATTTCACATATTCGATTATTTTTGTCTCTAAAAATTATTTCACATATTCAATTGTTTTGTCTACGGCTGAACATTTCATTAGAAAGATTTGGATAATAGACTTGAGGAATGATGACCAATTTGCTCTCTAATATGCAGCCTCACCTCTTCTTCTTCCCACCCCTACTCCATGATGGATGCATTAAAGAGACTGTGTCATATACGGCATTAAGATACAAAACTAAAAGGTTAATAACGCCAACAAATATTGTGGCAGCAAAAATTATTTGTTGACACGCGCATTTTTGGGGGGATGGCCATAATATTTACAATGTTTTTGACAATTATTTTGGCAATCTATCAAAACGTCGGGACTAGCTGCACTAATGAGATTGGCATACACTTCTAATAGGCAAGGAACTAACAACTCTAACAATAATTGCCTTAACATTTGTTGATATGTGCATCTTTAGATTACGACCATATTATTTGCCATGTTTCATGGCAATCTATTCAAAACTGCTGAATCCATTCAAAACTGCTGTGCTAACAAGAAAGTGTCATACTGTACATAAAGTTCGAAGACAGAAGGACAACAACTCTTAAAAATTGCTAGAGCAAATTCATTTGACAATATACGCGTCTTGAGATTTCCCATTTATTAAGTTTAATGCAAAGCCATAAATGACCATGGCACTAATTGCTTTAGCGAGATTCTTATTCACTGATTTAAGCAGGAAAATAAAAGGTCAATAGCTCTAACAATCCTTACCGGAGCAGAGTGATTTATCGATCTGCTCATGTACAAATGATATCTTTGACATATAACAAGTTCATGGCAACCCATTAAAACTGTGCAGCTAGTTTAGATAGCAAGATTGTGCCACAATATTTAACAAGTTTCATGGGAGTCCGTCAAACACTTCTGGACTTATGCTCGTTTGATTGTGTCATTCACAGGTATAAGACATAAATGTCAGTACTAACAAAAGTTTCGAGAGCTAAGTGATTTGTTGAAATGCACAAACTCAGGCGATCACTTCAACCTAAACCATATTTATAAATATTACGTAAAAAGTATTACAATGAAAATATTTTGAAAATGACATATCTAATTTATAACTTTTGAAAATTACGCATTCTTCAGCAAAGTTTTACATCTGCTTTTTATTAATATCAATACATTTCAATTTTGTCATTTTTTTAACCAACATAAAATGCAGGCGAAAGGAAACCTAGTGCCGTGCAGCTTTGTAGAAAGCTTTAAATGGGAGGGAATCCATGGAAGTTCTTTAAGGCAACAAGATGTATGAATCTCTTTTCTATGTGCAAAGTGATTTATGAGAGAAGAAATATTACACTTCTCTATTCTGAAGTTTTCACCTCCAAAGTCATGTTAAAAGTAGTTGTAGAGAACCGATGTTATGTTCAGTCATCGTTCCCGAATCCCCAGTCAAAGTTTAAAGTGAAGGGATACGCCATTCTCTTTTGCGTGTATTACAGGAAAACATCGTATTTCAGGGTGTTAAAGTCACTGATCTTTATCAAGATTTGTTATATACATCTTGAAAAGGAAGTTATAATACATTTTATGTTGATTATGGTCTCTAAAAAAATGAAAGTACGCTTTCCTAATATCTTTAGAAGAATAACTTAAACGACACAGTAATGCTGTCCAAACTAAAATATTTAATTTCATAAATGTCATGCGTTTAAGACCGTTGATTACCTTATATCACCCCGAATAATTTGGGGAACCGGAGGAGGTTAAGTAAGATGGCGACAAATCAATGTTTTTTTTTTTTTTTTGTTGGGGTCGGGTGAAGGTGGGAGTTGAAAGTAGCTAGTATTTTTTTGTCATCAATTGGTCGATTTATGCAGATAATGTAGATTTTTCAGGCAAATATTCAGTGGCAGTATGAAAGATTGGAGTGGATTTTCGCGATATTGTTTCATTTGTTTTGAATTTCAAACTTATTTTTGAATATTTTCTGCACAAAACCGAATTTTATAACTTAGAAACACGTCTTTCCGGGCAAGAAATATTTAACTCGTTGAAGCACTAATTATTCACATGCAGTTTGGAACATTAGCCAGAGAGAGAGAGAGAGAGAGAGAGAGAGAGAGAGAGAGAGAGAGAGAGAGAGAGAGAGAGAGAGAGAGAGAGAGATTGTATTTCTAAAATCTAATGTCAGATTTTACCCATACAATTTCATTAATAAGTATCTAATGTTTGTGTGCAAAAACTTTAAGCGCTATTTTATCTTTTCCGTAATTATTTTTCCGTACAATATTCGCACGAAGCGCTATAGTCTGTGTATAATTTGCTAGCGTCACCAAAACATTGACAGAAAAAATAACTAAAAGCTAATCGCAAGGAAAACACAAATCTTGTTTACTCTTCCCTGGTTGCCTATGGCACCAGGATTCCTGGGTGATTAGGAGTATAAATTCCAGAATAGGATATACACCATACCATTCAAACATTTCTTTTAGAACTTCCTAGCTGTTGCAATTCAAAGGCATGGTGGCAGTGGAAATTTCCACTGGTCTAGTTGATTACGGCGTGAATAAGGTGGCGCTCTACAGTTTCGTATTTAGCAGAGGTTAAAATTTTAAAGAAAAAGAGTTTCCCAGGGTTTCCTCACTAGTTATACTGGTTATTTAAAAGGGACTTCGTATATCTTAGGTATTGTTCAAAGAACCTTTAATTCCCTTTATTTTGATGTATGATTGATGGGTGTAATATGGGTTAGAGAGTACACAGCTTGGCCCTACTCCAGATGTGCACCTTTCAAAAAAGTGCTAGCTCTACTTGCTCATTTTCACTTTTCGAACTTCAGAGGTAAATTGTAACAAAAAGAGCCGATAAGTTTTTTTTTACATTTTATGTATTTGGTAATTCAGTCATTGCACTTTTAGAAGCTGGTATTATCTAGTTTGGCAAAATTCATTTTCCATATTTTAATAGCTGCCAAGAATAGTGTACTTTAGACAAATTTAGGTTGATTTTTGGAGCACAAGGGGGCAGTCATTTTAGTTAGCAGTGTCCTAAGATCATTTAAAATTTCCAAAAGTACAATATCCAAAGAAATTTCATCCACATTACATGAAAGTAGTATATAGATATGCCAACATTCTCTCCACTGTGCATGTTTAAAATGCAAACAACTTCACCTTACATACATCACTCTCTCAAAAGTACATAATAACTGGTGAGCGCCACCTAAGTAGATGACCGAATTTGAAATTCATGTTTTTGAACAGGCTGCATTGGAACACTACAAGACGAGGATGCAGGCTTCTGTGCAGTTGCCAACAAGCTACCCGGGTGAGCTGTCACGTAATCATGTGACTTGTGACCGCGAAGCCATTGAGATCTTCATGTCCATGTCCATACTGGATGAGAAGCAAGAATTTCAAACGAAACTCCAGGTTATCATCATTTCTGATACATAAAATATATCATAACATTTGTCAGTATACGCATTTTATTCTAGCGACATATATACACGCACATACATAGGTACATACATACATACATACATGCATGCATGCATGCATGCATGCATGCATGCATGCATGCATACATACATACATACATACATACATACATACATACATACATACATACATACATACATACATACATACATACATACATACATACATACATACATACATACATACATACATACATACATACATACATACATGAATGTTGAACTGGTTAGCTATCTAAATAGATGCTCCAATAATGAGTGCTACAAAATGACTGAACATAGATGCATCTGTCAAATTCCAACTTTGAATTTATAACAAAGTTTTATCTTTAAAGATTTTAATAGTATGACAGATTAAGTTTTTTTTTTGATAAACCTAGAGCATGTGTATTATTGTTACAACGTGTCTCTTATCATGCAAATGGATTGATACCTTCATGGGCCAGTTTGGTGTAGTATAGCATGACGGAAAGGAATACAAATTGTTTCTTCTATTTATTTTTTAAAATAAATTTTGGATAATATTCAACACATTATTTAAGTGGTTGTACAATTATCGGTTCGTTGTTACAGAGACAATAATGATGCTGACATTTGTTGTTTATGTCAAATGGCTATAAAGCAAGTAAGCTTCTTCTATGGCCCTGCGACCATCGTGCATCATCTGTCGTACGTCGTACGTCAACAATTATTTGTTGTCACGTTATGTGCAATATTTCTAATTGGGGTTGGATCAAACCCGGATTATGGGTTTACGTCAGACAGTTTATATAATGAATGAGGTCCAATACATAATAGAAAGGTGATCTTACACTTTAAATGTGGGCTTATAACAACATGGTCTCGGAAGAGTTCGATAATGAACGAGATGCATGAATATTAAGAGTGATACAGATTTGATTCGCTGTGCTGCTGAGCTTGATCCAACTATAATTAAATTTGATACTCAGATTAAAGTCATCAATATTTCCTATGATTACAATAATCCGTATGATCCACGTATATTATTGAGTTGATCTTGCATCTTTTTTGCAACTCTTTCTGGTCAGATTTTTAAAATGAAACTTAGTTGAAAGACGTGTATGTCAATATATCCAATGACTTTAATTAGAAGATCTACACCTAATAATGTGGTGTTGTGCAATTGATCCGCTGAGGTATTACCAGTAGAGAGAAACTGTTTCTTACCCAATCTTAATGAAACTTTGATGTCAAGTTAATATAATTACAAACTTGGTATAATTACAAACTTGGATGACTGTTGTTGTGAGTCAGATAGTGCATTTGAATACTTGAAAAATGTTACCACTGTATTTTTGATAGAATTGTGATACAATATCTTAAATAGGCAATTATCAGCAAGATCTTAGCTGTGTATAATTGAGAGAAAGATCCATGTATTTAATGACCACGTTCTTCTGTTTTACTGACTCAGCTTGTCAACGTTCTTGCAGTTGTATTTCCGGACAGAAATTTTTTATATCGCTTGTTAGTCATGTATCATCAAGATGGTGGATGTACTGGTCAGTTCCGGTCAGATTTTTTTATAACGCTTGCTAGTCGTCTAATAAAATCTTAGCTATGTATGATTGAGAGAAAGATCCATGTATTTAATGACAAGTTCTTCTATTTCACTTTCTCAGCTTGTCAACGTTCTTGCAGTTGTATTTCCGGACAGAGACTTTTTTTTATAACACTTGCTAGTCGTGTATCATGATGTTGGTGGATGAGTTGTGGTTCCTGTTAGATTTTTTATAACGCTTGTTAGTCGTGTATCATCAAGATGGTGGATGTACCGATCACTTCCGGTCAGATTATTTTTATAACGCTTGCTAGTCGTGTATCATCATGATGTTGGATGTACCGGTCAGTTCCGGTCAGATTTTTTTTATAACGTTTGCTTGTCTTGTATCATCAAGATGGTGGATGAGTTGTGGTTCCTGTCAGATTTTTTATAACACTTGCTAGTCGTGTATCATGATGTTGGTGGATGAGTTGTGGTTCCTGTCAGATTTTTTATAATGCTTGCTTGTCGTGTATCATCAAGATGGTGGATGTACCGGTCAGATTTTTTTTATAACGCTTGTTAGTCGTGTGTCATCAAGATGGTGGATTAAGATGAAGTTCAATGCGTAACTCCTCTCCTTTATTCCATGACTTGTGGCTCGCGATCGTATTTTGTACAAATGCAGCACTCAGTCTACATTTTGTCTTAATTCTAACCAATTTTGTAGGATTGTATCGAGGAAGAATATAAGAGATTTTGCGATTTAAACAGACTTGCCTCCCAAGATAAATGTCGGCACATTATAGGTGAAGTAACAGTAGCATTATCAAAGAACATGGCTGAAGGCGTGTACAACAAACCTGGAGGATACCAGGAGTACCTCAAAGACAGGGAACGAGCTTTAATGCAATACCGACAGGCTTCCGAGAAGGAAATAATGGTAAACTTTCATGTGCAACAATTAGTAGTTCTCGTATTTTCCCTAAGCCCCGCTCACCTTATTTTACAAGAGGAAATCTTTACTAAATTCAGTTATTAACGCTTAATATTCCACTGTTTATTGTATATTGCTAGGGTATGATTTTGAAAGAAAAATAATTTTCCAGGTTTTCTTCACCTGTTATTCTGGTTATTACAAAATACCTCGTATTGATTATATATTTTAAACTAACTTTGAATTCCATTTATGTTTGTGTATGATTGTTGAGCTTGGCCTTACTTTAAATGAAGATCTCTTAAAAGATTTATTGCACCTATTGTCATTTTCATCTCGATGACTTAACGTTAAATACAGAAAGAAAAAATAGCGGATCAAATCCGCGCCCCCCCCCAAAAAAAATTCTATTTTTATATTTTGTCATTCATTTATTGCATTTTCACAATTAGTATTATATACTGCGACAAAATTAGTGCACTTTTAGAACTTGTTCGAATTCATTACTCGAACACATGTGAACACAATTTTGGATCAGCTGTTTGCTTTAGGCTGTGCGCTATTTCCCTAAACCCAATGAATTTCGGTCAAAGTACATTAACGAACCATAGGCGTATGCCAACATTAAATTCACTGTGATTACTGTAAGTTCAGGCAACTTCACCTGCAACTCTAGAACCTAACATAAATGAGGTAACTCACGTAACATGGTCACATGACCAAATATTCGGAACTAAACCAGAATGTCATTAATACTAAGATTTAGTATACGCTATTTTGGTTTTTTAAAAAAAAAAATTATATTTTCTTATACATATATGGGTTGATATAGAAATATAACAGCATTATTTTCCATTTTCTAATTGTTGAATGTTGTGTGAGAAATTTTGCCCCATTTGTGCTCACCTATTCGAAATGGAGATAGGCTATTGTACTACACCTGGCGTTGAAGTCGGCAGAGATAAAAGTATTTTCATATGTACAGCCTCGCTGAATATCAGCCAGTATTTCTTCTTAGTTCCTTGACAATAGTTTCAAGTCGTTTTCCACCCACTTGTGAGGTATCAGAGGGAACTAAATTTGTACATGCACGTAAATTATTTATATTTTCTTGGTTACGGTTTGCATTTAGGATAGGAGTTTTGCACAGTCTATAAATAACATTGTCATACATGAATTTATGATGCTTGTTTCGTGACCACATGTTAAAGAGTACCACAAATTCACTACAGCAATCGGTCACTAACTAATGTCTCACGTTTTCTTGATTTGTTTGTTTTTAGTTTATTTCTCAGGCTTCGTTTATGCTAGAATCATCAAACTATATTGTAATAAAATTAAGGAGATGCGCATTTGGTTTATTTTTGTGTGATTACTTGTTTGATTATTGAAATTCGGTGCTATGGGAAATATTCCTTAGCCCGAAAAAAATAGCCAATTATTAGGAGCAAACGGAGCAAACGTTATGGAGAGAAAGTGTTAGTGAGTTTCCAAGATGCCATGGTCAATGAGTAGTGAATTCAGACCCAATCCGCATGCCAGTCCCTGTCGTGATGTAGTACTTTATAAAATCTAGTGGTGTACATTGGTGTTGAGAGTGCAGTGGCAGTACTTACGTCATGGAAACAGGTACATTACACAATGGAATAAATGAGAAGGGACTCGGCAGATACCGTTTATGTCGCCATAGTGGCAAATGTGATGTACTTTCACTGGTGTGATGTGCTTTGAAACTGTATATTGACTGGCCTCAGGTGGCGCAGATAAAATAATCAGGTGTTATGGATAAATGTAGAGTCTCTACGTTGTGAACTGCTGGCGGAACGGAAAGTTGATGAAGAGAAACTATGCGGATGTGCGGTTGATGGTTATTTGGCAAGTTGTGAATAATGTGGTCTTACACTGATTAGAGTAAAATTGATGTATAGAACGGAAACGTCGGGCTTTCCAATTTACGACTGAAGTCTTTGGAAATTTGGGGCAAGCTTATGACTTTTAGCGGGAATCGCGCCTGGGTTTTGACACCGCTCGGTCAAGTTAAGACCATTTGCTTGTAACAATATGATTGTATGGATCTATATTAGTAGTTGACACTTAGAATAAAATAAGCTTATGATGACCTTCATCTAAAATTGTATTGGCTTAGGTTAAGATTTTGCATTAAACTCGTTACCAAATAAGTTTACTGAATGCAATCTACATACAACCCTGTCTGTAATCATGAAACTTGTTGACAGAATGCATCTCAATAAGCACCTCTCCTTTTTTCATTACTAGGTCATTGTGATCTACATTTCATGCTTCACTGATTTGGGTCACATGCGTCCTATTATATATATAATCAGTGGTTCATACCGGTTTTTTCCGGGTTCTTCTTACACCAGTAATATTGTACAACCATTTTGCACGTTGAGCACAAAACAACAAACAGCAACAAACAAATACCCAGAATCATGAAACAACATGACAGGATGCCTCGTGATGAGCACCTCTCAATTTCGTCGCTGCTAGGTCTAAATTACCTATACTGGCTTGGGTTAAATTTTGTAGTTGATGTTCATTTCTCAGATATTGTTCATGATGCTAAAATCGTGAAATAGGTGTCGATATGTATCTCTATTCCTTTCACGATATGTATCTCTATTCCTTTCACACCCTGACAACAAAATAACCTCATAGTGACCTACATTTCATCCCTTTTTGTTTTGAATAAACTTTTGTGTTTAACTCATGACTAAACGAGTATTATGCATGATATATGAACAGTATACATTAAATCATGAAACGTAGTAAATTAGTGCATATTTGCACTTTCTACAGCCTTCTTGCCAAAGATGTCACAGTTATATGTATATCAATGCTTTAGTGAGTCTGTTCAAGTTTTGTATTTAAATTATATTTTTAGGTACTGTTTAAATTCTAATATGAAATTTGGTAATTTGATCTATCCCTGTTCATATTACATATTTACAACTAAAGAAGTACTGTAACCAACATTTTATGCTTTAATAACGTGGGTTAAATATATGTGCTTATAACCACATTGATCCTTCCAAGCTATATACATAAAAGCTCACTCATAATACTTTTTGTGACCAATGCGATTAGAATTCGTAATAATTGTGTCTATTCAATAGTAAATGTACTGAATATACCTTATATATTGTGATGGGCTAAATTCAACAGGTTAACTTTAAATGAGCTTGGAACTTAATGAAGTGTGTCTGTGTTTTTCTTGGGAGACCTTGTATGTAGCGGCTAAACAAGGTAATTACTGATGCATGAAATACTTGCACTACTTGCCGTCACTCCAGGATTACTCAAAGCGTGTGGATTTCGTTCTATACAATCTGGCTTCTTTCGGGTGAACAATGATGATAACTTTTAAAGTAGATTTTATTAAGAATGATTTAAGCAATAATAATCAAAAGAAAGTACAATAAACTCCGGCTTTGATCAAGTGATTATAGTACCTCTATTTAACTATCATAGAAAGAAATACAATTTTTAGTACGTCCAGTCTGCTCTGTTAGCACAATACCTAGCATATAGTGCCAATTGAAATTTCAAATGTAAATTGTAAAACGATTGAAAAATGCAATGTAAAGGGAAAACATTCCAACAAAACCTGGATTAGATACGAGGACAGCATTTCGTCGTCAGATATCTAGATGTCATTTGTCTGAAATTATTTTTTGCATGATAATTAGCTTATAGAGTGGCTGCTGAAAACTTGAAAGTGAAGATGAACATTGGAATTATTGCTTACACTCTTGTTTAAATTTTTGAGCTTTATTCATCGCTGTTTCCATAGGAATGGTAGCATGATGACGTCAGCTAGGTCGGTCATGAAATCCCTAATATTATAAATCTACTCGCATCCTAAACGTATCTTGCATTATGTTTTGTCTTACACCAACTGTTTAAAAAACACTTCTAAAAACAAGTGCATTATTTTCATTATTTCTGTATATTTCCTCAGAGCATCTAATTTTTAGTGATTTAGATGTTTCCAATACACGTTGTCGGCTTTTAATTCACACTTGATGTTGGGTTATCATATAGTTGTTGTCTTCCAATAATCTCCTATAAGTCAATGTATTATTGTGATTACATGTTAAATATATGCAGTAATGTCCCTCTATTATTGTGATTACATTTCCCTCTATTATTGTGATTACATGTTAAATATATGCAGTAATGTCCCTCTATTATTGTGATTACATGTTAAATATATGCAGTAATGTCCCTCTATTATTGTGATTACATTTCCCTCTATTATTGTGATTACATGTTAAATATATGCAGTAATGTCCTTCTATTATTGTGATTACATGTTAAATATATGCAGTAATGTCCCTCTATTATTGTGATTACATGTTAAATATATGCAGTAATGTCCCTCTTTTATTGTGATTACATGTTAAATATATACAAAATGTCCTTCATTTCAATCCATTATGGGGACTACTTATTAAATATATAAGTATAGCTGACCTGAAGCTGACTTGCAAAATATGATTATTTAAGACTTCAAATTATTATGACAATTCTGAGTACACTAACATATTTTAGCAAATGAATACACATACTTTAATCTTACAAATGAAATAAATTTTGCATGAAAGAAAGCATTTTAATTTTAAGCAAAACCATACTCATTTACACAAGCATTGGGCAAATCGGAACTATGAATTTGCAAATTATATCTGTAACTTTAAGTATATTACATCATTCTTGCTCTCAATATATATATATATATATATATATATATATATATATATATATAGAGAGAGAGAGAGAGAGAGAGAGAGAGAGAGAGAGAGAGAGAGAGAGAGAGAGAGAGAGAGAGAGAGAGAGAGAACTGAAAAGGTGGGCGGCCACTTACACTTGCGTGTGTCCCGGGCATGTGTCGGAATAGCTGATTTAAATATATGACCGTGAAGTTTCCAAATCATATTACTACAGTGTAACTGAGTGCCTTCATATTTTGTAAAGATTTCTTTACTATTTATGAGGTAGGCTGAATATACGTTAGGTGTATTCCTGAAGGAAAGAGATTCAGAGGCAGAGGCCATCCTTGCCAGTGATAAGGCTTTAACAGAAGCGGAACGAATTAGAGCTGGTAGGTCTTTCTTTTTTTACCGAAAGTAATGTTAATATGTTCAGTCATACGTCAATATATTTACTAATTTCAGTTGTACACATAACGGGGGTATATGAAATTGCTTTCTAAAGATAGCAAGATTAGCTATCTTCAAAATCAATGAAATGTTTGACCAAGTGCTACATATTTGACAAAGCCTTTGTCCCTAATAAAAGTTATTTCGAATGTGTTTTAGAGGAGGAACGTGCGGCGGAGATCAGCAAGCAAAGGGCGCATGCAGCAGAAGAGGAGCGAGCTCGACAGGAGCAACTGCAGCAAGACCAGATAAAAAGTTACCATAGTAACCTTGAGCTTTTGCAGAAGAAGATGTTGGATGAGAAAGAAAAACTCATCGCGGAGAACGAGAAACTTCTGGAACAAAAACTACAAGAGCAAGAACGTGCCATTAAAGATGAGCTGGAAAAGGTGGTAAAGTCACGGCAACAAGAAATAAGGGAGCTTAGAGAAGAGATAGAGAGAGACAGGAATGAAAGAAGTCAGATTGAGCAGGTAATATATCAAAACCAGCCAAGGTAGAGTAAATGATGTAGCGCTCATGCCTATTAGGATAAAAAAGAAAGAGACCGAATTTAAATGAAGATACTTTATATAGAAAATGTACATCTCTAATAGAGAGACTTCTGCCTCTTGCAAGGTCAAGAAAGAATACTTCTTTAAGTAAGAATACTTATGTCGCGCATCTTCATCTCTTTATTGGAATTTTTTAACATCTGCTATAATTTATCGTCGCAAATCGCTATGCCAATCATATTTTGCTAATGGCAAGAATATAGTTATTTAATTTATTTATTTTATACACCAAAAACAATATTTTATTGTCCTCACCTCATCTGCATCAGTTGAAATGTATGCATTTCAAACTACTACGTGTTGGTGTATTTTTCTATTATTTATGTTTTGCGAGCTTAATAAATGACTTTCAAAGTATTTGCACATTAACTTGTGCTTCGAAAAAGAGCATTTCTCATTATCATTTAGATATGAAGCATTCTGCATGTACCTGATAGCATCTCAATACATTGTTTCGTACATCTTAATACATTGCTTGGGAAATCTTAATTAATTGCTTGGTACATCTTAATACATTTTAGTACATTCTTTGGTACATCTTAATTCATTGTTTGGTACATCTTAATACATTATTTGGTACATCTTAATACATTTTAATGCATGGCTTGGTACATCTTAATGCATTGCTTGGTACATTTTAATACACTGATTAGTACATTTTAATACATTGCTTGGTACATCTTAATCATTGCTTGATACTTCTTAATACATTTTAATACATTCTCCGGTACATCTTAATACATTGCTTGGTACATCTTAATACATTTCAATGCATGGCTTGGTTCATCTTAATCATTGCTTGATACATATTAATGCATTGCTTGGTACATTTTAATCAGTGTTTGGTACATCTTAATACATTACTTGATACATCTTAATACATTTGAATACATTGTTTGGTACATATTAATGCATTGCTTGGTATATCATAATCTTGCTAAGTACATTTTAATACATTGATTAGTACATCTTATTACATTGATTGGTACATTTTAATCATAGATTGGTACATCTTAATATATTGATTGGTACAAAATCAAAACCCTATAATATAAAAAGTAAGAGGAAAGCCGTCAAAGGTAGAGATAAATGGCTTGCGGTAGCATTCTGCACATTAATGTTTGTCATCCTGTGTGAAGGTCATCATCATCATTATCGTCATCATCATCATCATTAATAATAATAATAATATTATTATTATTATTATTATTATTATTATTATTATTATTATTATTATTATTATTATTATTATTATTATTATTATTTCTACTATTATTACCACCACTAGTACTACTACTGCTATCATAACTACTACCTCCGCTATTATTATTATTACTACTACTATAATTTCTATTTATCTGCCTTCGTCTTATCATCCTCATACTACTCGAAAAGTATGCCTTTTTTCTAAACACACGATATTAGACATAAAGCACATTAGGTGTGAACAAGAAAGGCATCTAGAGAGGAGAATCAAATGTAAACCGTCACATCGTAGTGAGACCAAAAAATGATGAATGTGATTCGATCAGAATAGAGGAATGAACAATAAAAGTATGCACTTGAAAACTGGGAAAGTAAGAGAGCTACTTTAATTTACGCACAAAACACAACCATATATATATATATATATATATATATATATATATATATATATATATATATATATATATATATATATATATATATATATATATATATATATATATATATATATATATATATATATATATATACATACATATGTGTGTGTGAAAAGGAAAATACAAATATTGTAGATGTTGATAATCTTTTACGGATTACATTGATTAATTCAATGGGTATTTGAAAAGTTCTAAATATTATTATATTTTCTCGATTAACCTGTCAGTAAATTTGACACCAATTAATAAACAAAATAACATTATATAACATGATGTACAGTTGCACGTGCACGAACCAGTAGTTATATGCATCTGACGTAAAATGGGTAAATAACTGATCGAAAATGTTCGAGTGGAACTAATCTGATGCTATGTAAAACAAACCATAAAACAGTGTTTAGCTCAGAGTACTCCCGGACTCTTAACAAGACCGACTTTGATCAAGTTGACGGATGTTATTCCCCGTCGTATACCTCATTTTTGAGGTGATTTAATCGTTCTAAAGATGGGTGTGAATCCATAAAGATGACTCACGTTCTAGAAGACCATTCTGTAATTAGTGAGCGGAAAGTAGTTTGCTATGAAGGAGGCAATTTATGAAAGGAGGCAATTTATGAAGATGCTCGATGGACAATGGAAGATATTTCTAATATGAAGGTCATTAATTCATCAGCTGTTTTTAATATTATGACTAATCTTTTAAGCTCAAAAATGTTTATATAAGATAGGTACCTCATTTGTTAATGGATGATCAAAACAGATTCCGGTTGAATTTGCTAAAAGTCTTTCGCTAAATATGAAAAGAGAGGCTGCAAACGCTTCAGTGAGATAGTCGCCGGTGGTTAAATATGGATTTACATTTCAGAACCCAAATTAATAAAGTCTGGATCGCAAAAGATGAGCAGACATAGTTGGCTGTCAAGAATTGTATGCACTTTATTTTTTATGTTAAATACCTGGTCGTCTAGGTACCTTTCCCAGACACTGCTAGTGGCACTAGATACTTGTATGCCTTCAAAGTGTTGCCAAAAGTTGTGGTACTGTACATTACTGAACTACTCATCCACGTTCCGGTATCTGAAATATCCTTCAACTCGCTGAGAACACGTCGGCGCGTAAATCCGCTGTTGTGACGGATTACCAGAATGTGCACAGCCTTCAGAAAGCCTCCATAGAGACAAGCTTTTGCTCAAGGAGGTTTTGGCCTGAATCGCATTATCAACGATTCACTGAGGCGCAGACGATTTCAAAGCTGCCATGTGTCTTAACCTATCTAAAAGCTAATACAAAAGGATGCTAATCAGATCGAAAAATTGTGTAGGATGGGGAATATTTCGAGGGAATGCACTGACACTGACATACTGTTCATTAATGAAGAACTTTATTGTACATTCCGCCAGTTGATAAATATCCATTGTATGTCAATAAATAATTAAGTTTAATTATTTGTTCAACATAATAGTGGCGGAAAATTAGTTATTGTGCTTTGCATACAACAAAGTTTATTCTGTGATTGAGGGGATAGCTTTAATAAGTATATCTATATTGGACCTTCGCTATTCGTTCTTCTTCTTATTTTATGCTACAAATCGTGGATCCTGATTTTTGTGGCGCATGATGAGCTGGTCGATATAGTTTACTTTTCGCAGAGGGTGAGTTTTATGCATGGATATATACGGTATTGAGCACACGTCTTTTCTGTTCGTTGACCAGTCCTAATTCCAAACCTTTCACATTTTTCAGATTTCTCTACTTCATCTTATTTTTGATCGACTCTTTAAATCTTTTATGGTAATTTATTCCTGGGTTAACTTGAGTATTCTACTGCAATTCGACATCCATATTTTTATTCATATAGATATTTATATACTTTTAGATTAGAACACACCTATTTTATGGGTGGATGCGGTGTTCCATTTACTCTAGATATTTCCTAGGGATGTTTTTTCATTCTTTTTCTTGTGCTTTTACTTCCTTACCACTGATTTAACTAATGATATTATTCACTGCTTTTCTATGTGGGAATGGTTATTGGTTGCGCTTAAACATCTGCATTAAAATTCCTTGAAGTTTTAACGTCTCATTAATAATATTGTATTAATCTGTCAGTAACTAAGACTTGCCTTTGAGAATAAAGTTATTGTCCATCACCTAAGATCGCTATTTCTTTGACAATTAATTTTCATCTACAAAATATAATTGTTTCTAAAAGAAAATAATCAATTTTCTAAAACGTAAATTAGAGAACTACAATTTTATTTTTCCGCTCCTAATTTTCATAATTCTTTGCTATTTGCCACAAAAAGCAGATCAAACATATTGACATATTCGTTTGTATTATTTATACGTGTTTCTTTTTTCAAGCGGGACTGCTCTGGGGTATTTGGCTTTTTGAAAGTTGCAGGAAGTTTCCTCTTCCCTCGAATGTTTACGTTAGCCGGAGGTATTCCAGCAGCAGTTGCATTCTTTGTTGCGGAAGAGGCTGTAACAGGACTCTTAAATAATACATAAACACAATGCTTACGTGTCATGGTTTTATAATTGTAAGTGGATTTTAATGTACAATATTAATACACTTTCAAGAGTTTGAATTCAGTTGATTCATTTTGATGAACAGTGTACGCTATGTTTAACATTTTAACGTTGCTTTGGTTGTTACATATAACATTAGTAACAGCTCTTAAATAAATGCACAATTAGGGTTTTTAATAGGAAAATCGATTTCTCTTATGAATATTTCGGAAAATCATGACTGATCTCAAAGTTCAACATAGCTTGAGAATTAAGGACAGCCATGAGACTTGACGAGAGTCAGTAATTATGAAGTATCTCTATTAGTTATCGGTCGTGCAGAACAAATGATAAGAGTCACTCACTTAGCATAATTATGTATAATTCATGCCACTTTTTAGCAATATACTTTATTGCACATTATAATCATAATCTACATATCCACACAATTATAATCTTGTTAACTTTCAAAAGAACTGTTTCTTGTTTATCTTACGATTTCAAATACTGTTCATTAGAGATTTCAGAATTAAACTAACAGTCAAGAGTTCGTTAAAAATACACACGACAAAGTATTATCATGTGCCTTTTAATTTAGACTAGTATACTCAAGCTATTTCAATGTCCTGAGTTATTTATTATATAGATATCAAATACTAGTATATTTAACACTATTCCAATGTCCAAGTATGCCATTGTCAAAATCAATCGCCCATCTTCACCTAACAGTCCTACTATGATTATTAACAGCATTTCATTCTTTGTATGATGATATGCATGGCGAGTTGTTATAGTGTGCTGTATTTTTTGCCACTGTAAACCACATGTTTGGATTAATAAATATATATTACTTTTAGATGAATATACTTTCTCCTCTATATTTCTATACATGTAAAACTGCTTGCACATTAACGTTAGCCAGTTGACCCATGGTCATTCCAACAAATAAAAGTCATGCTAGTTTATTGTACCAGTACTTCAGAGATCAAACAGCATTTAATAACATTAAGATATATTGGTTTATTTCTATAACACATAGCAATTTATTCAATCACAACCAAACCCAATTTATAGTCAAGAAAAAAAAACAACAGAGCATGTCTGCCCAACAAGGCATATCGCTCATAATTTCTTGAAAAAGCGGGCAAACTTAAAGTGAGTCTTTACATTCACTGTAGTATTGAAATTATCGTTGTAAACATTTGTTACAAATCTTTTAAATAATGTGGTATTAGTTTAATAATTTCATCTGTATGCTCAATAAAAATTTAGCTACATCAGTGTTATTAACTTCTCAACCACTTATGAGTTTGCATACGTTTAAGATTGTTTAACCTCAGTATATATATTTTTTTATTAAATTCGGTAAATATAATATCTATTTTGATTTTCATCTTATAAATATGTAATAGCTAAGTCGTAAGTTGTTTTCATACATATAATGGTAATTTCATTCCACTCATTTTGTTATTTACATTATCTTTCTGATATCTCTGTGAAATCATTATTTCTGTGGCTCAATTTATTTGTAAATTAGCATTTATCGTACAACTAACATCACTAATAATTACGATAAAATCGGTCAATAGCTCTGCAAATCTTTGATATTTCTGTTAGATTTAATTATTCTAGTCTTTTCTGTAATTATTCAAGATAGAACTTAAAGTACAGTATTTCTTCAAGCTATTTCTTTATTTCTCAAATGTCATTATCCAAGGCGACTTTTTCCCTTTGTATCCTTTTCTCCGATTGATTATAAAGATCATCAGATATTCGGTACATTTCTGCAATTTCTCTTGCTGATTGCAAGACTTACATCGTTGTGGGTAAAGTGTTGTATTTTTCTGATCAATTCCCATGAATCTAAAACAGACTGTTATCATCAATCTGTATCTTGAGCCATGACATTTGTCTGTTATTTCTTTCAGTACCACGCGCTTCACTTGACTTTTATTCGCTATCAACCTGTTCCCACTTGACTTTTATTCGTTATCAACCTGTTCCATCCGCCTCGTGAAATTTTGAAATTATTATCTTTTGTTTTTGATTTTAAACTCATTTTTGTAGAACATTTATATTAGTTGCATGAAAGTGTCTACCTACTGGATATGCTAAATTGGTCAACTTAAATGACGTAATTGCTGACGTTTAAGTCAGTGTTAATTGCTACACCTAGCGTAGCATTGCGTTTCTATAAAAATGTTTGAAAGAAAGGAATCGCTTGAATATCTAACAGATTCTTCTTCTCCACTCATTATAAACATGGCATCATCATTTACTTTGCATGGAAATGTTACAGACATACCTTCAACAGTATTAACATTTCCTTAATGTTTATGTTAAATCAGCGAATTATTCCCGTTTTAATACAGGAAATGATCCTAATAAATAAAAGTAATAGCTATTACAATAAGTTTTGATCCAGATAAATGTATACATAGTTTGGTTTCGAGAAAATATAAAATGAAATCAAATTCAATAGACTTCTATATATTTCTCTTCAATCCAAAAATATATAACTAAGGCTGGTTCAGTTTGCTAATTGAAATTAATTTAGCTCTTGTGTATCAAAGATTCGACACCAGTTTTCTGAATTACCACCATTTGCACTTAGTCCATCTTTAACTTTCTCGTGCATTTTTAACGTTGTAACATATTGTATATAGTTCATCAGAAACCTTGTAGTAACGAACAATGAAATTTTTTATCTGTGACGATATAACAGCTTGCAATCTGTTGTCATCAATTTGATTAGTAAAATACATTTCATTTGGAGTGAGGCCATTGAACTTAATACATATTGCAACATAAGGAATGAATTTCAATATAGATTTAGCATACTTAAAAGAAAGAAAAAAAATCGAAACTGGCTCTGCAAAGTACAGGATTCCTGCAGACTTAACAAAAACAAATTCCACTTTTCCAAAACTTTTCCAGGGCCATTTCATAAAACTCAAGGACCGCATTATCTTGCATTGTCAAGTAAATGAACATAAAGAATGATATCTTTTAATCTAAAATAAGAAATAAGTTAACAACAAATATTTTTAATATGTACATTTTAAATTTACCTGGGTTAGCACACTTTGACTTTATGTAATAATTCATGTCACAATCCAATGATCAATGTAATTTGTATTGAAAAGAAAAAAGGAAACAATTATATGTAGTCTTTGTATGTGTTCCTATTTACAATATTAACAAAACACATTACTTTCCAGTTGCTTTCTTTTATTTCGTGAACTACACCGGAAATCATGTGATACTTCCATTAGGGGAACTTACTCTTATTATATGAATTGAAACCATTTATCGATTGTAATTTTATCATTTTATTTAATCGGTTCTCGTTGCTCTATGAAATTTGAAGTAATCAATTTCTTTAACTCCATTGTCAAAAACTCCATGACTTTTACAAAACTTTGCAAGGTTTTGACAAATTCCAAAACTTTTCAAGGCCCTTGAAATTTAATTTTTAAATTCCAAAACTTTTCCAGGATTCTATGACCTGCAGAAACCCTGAAAGTATAACGCAACCGCATTATCCGATATTTTTGAAAGGAATTTTTATCGATACGAAAGAATTATATTCAGGAATAAGAGACGTAAATCCTGAATTAAATGAATTCTTTCGTGAATTGGATAAAAATTTAACCCAGTTGTGTCGAGATTAGAAATCTGAAACAGAAGAACCAAGATCTAAAGAAGATGAAGTAGCTAAAGAAGGCATTTATTCGAAGGGTATTTATCAAAAAAGACAAATAACCAATTACTGAAAGTTTTATTTTTACGTCGAAAGAAAATATATTATAAATGAAATAGAAACATTTTATAACATGGAATCAGAATTATTAAAAATAGATGTGGAAGAAATTAAAATATGTACAAGATAAACATGTACAAAACTGAATATATTATGAAATATATGCATACGCCCTCCCGAAGTAATGCTTAAACAGTTGTTCACAGTCGTAAAACAGCTATTCCAAGAAAGTGAAAGAGTAGCTTATATTGTTACAGCGACATCAATAAGTATACTAATAATTGCTCTGCAAATGTGGTTATATTAACTGGTGGAGATCAGCTTCAACCTACCCCAAAACTCCGCCACCTCTTCCCAAACGAATGATTTGTTTACATAATTCAAATTATTTAATATTTGCTTTATTTAGCATCCAATAAAAAGCTTTTTTTTATAAAACCAGCAGCATTTAGGGGTATTAAAGGCAGTGTGTTAAGCCGACATGTTAGATTCTTAACATACGTACTTGTCCACCGAGCTGGTGAGTATAGAGGTAATCTCCAAATTGGGCAGCACATGGCCAGATAGAAGAACGTTAACTTTGTGATGATGGTTCAACGTGTCTCCTAAACATCAAAGTGCCACTTTTTATCGATCGACAAGTGGTTGTGCTTGGAAGAGAAACTGACTGGATTATTCAAAAAGCACAAACTGCCATGAATAGTAACAATAACGAGAAAAATGTACCCACTCTTGACGTAACTTGTGAAATAGTTTCTTATATGTTCATTGGAAGAAACGTGCACAGATTTTTTTTAAAAAAATATAATTGATTAGTGACCCTAACTTAGAAGGCAGAATCAGGCTGCCTTAGGAAACTGATGAGGATAAGATAGCAGGACAGGGTCACAGACAGTAAGGTTCTCACACCGGCAGGCGATTCAAGCACCTTGAAGGCAAGACCCACAATGATATAAGTGACACCTAATTATACCAATTTTCATCTCTTCTTCTCAAACAATTTCAGAATTATTGAGTGGAAAGGAGAGTGTAATAGAAAACTTAAATATTTGCACTGATGTTGATGATAAAACTCATAATGTGATGCATAACACACCTTTTTTATGACATATAATTAAAATAAGTTGCATCCATTAATCTCCAACAGCTCAAAAATTATAGAATGAAAAACCAAGTATGAAGGAAAACATGAAACACTGAACCAAGATTTTGACCTTGAAGATAAGAGCCTATGGTTATTTACAACACATCCTTTGAAGATTATATATATATATATATATATATATATATATATATATATATATATATATATATATATATATATATATATATATATATATATATGTGTATCTGCTGTAGTATTTGACACACCTTCTAATGATTATATATAAGTATACAAAGTTACATACCTAAGGTAGTACTGCACTTCTGAGAGAGGGGCTTGTAGAAGGTGAAGTTCTTTGCATTCTCAGCATGCACACTGAAGAAACTATTGGCATGTCTCTCCACTACTTTCATGTACTGTGACTGTCTTTTACATGTTGTCATTTTAAACACTAAAGCACTAACTAAAGTAGACAATTGATAAAATGGCTGCTCCCTTATGTTTGGAAAATGAGCCTAAACAAGTTCAAAGTACACTAACTTAAGCAGTTACAAAAATAGGGGACATTAATTTTTCCAGATTAAACAATGCCAGCTTCTGAAAATGCAATGAATTATATAAAATATATAAATAATTAAAACAATATTTCAGCTCATTGTTTTTAAATTTACCTATCAAGTTCAGGAAGTAAAACTGACCAAGCTGAGCTCAACACCCTCTTGAGAGCTGCACAAAGTAAGGCCAAGCTGTATACCCTATAATACAAATTAGACTCATCAATCATGTACCAACCAAAAAGGAATTCAAAAGTTATTTTAACAATAAGAAAATGTACAAGGTCTGTTTTGAATAATTAGGACAACCAGTTTTAAAAACCTGGTAAATTCTTTTTCTTTAAAAATCAATCCATATGTGAACTCTGAAACTGTAGGGCACAACCTTAAACCAAATATAAACATTTGTGCCATTGCTTTGCTCTTTTCATATTATTATGTATGATTTTCTCAATAAAATGGTTTATTTTTAGTGTTTGATATTTTATAAAAAAATAAGTTAATTATTCCTATTGTGCTTTTGCTTATACAACATGTCCCATGGCAGTATTGTGTGCAATGACCTAAATTATGGGGAAATTAGAAGTCTTGGAACACATAAAAAAAGATAAATTTAGCATTGGACAAACATGAAACTTGAACCCATGTAGACAGAGGTGAGATGGCACTGATCTGTAATGGTAAGCACCTTAGACCTCCTTATCTTGTAGTCTAATGTCTTTACTTTGAATGTACAAAGAACTGCCAACCTACATTCTAAAAATGCAAAGGCACCTGATAGTGACCACACCACTAAAATATTTGTGCTTTCTCTTAGAAAAAAAGACAACATTCCTGATCTCCAGATAAGAATTAAAAGCACTTTTTTAAGTGCATACATTTGTTAATAAAACAGTCTATATATATGGTATTATTAAAATTAGCACCATACACTTGTGTATTAATGGTATCCACATATACAATGCCACCTGAGTCATTAATTGCATATCAGAACTCTTGTATAGCCAAAGATATGAGTAACTTCCTTACTCCATATAATTCATTGCATTCCAGGGAATGGGTCAAGTGGAAACTCTCAAACTTATGTTCCTCTATAAATCAAACAGTTTGTTTAGATCTAATGAGTCAGTATTTTATTTGTAAAGCTTCCACAATTGATAGACCTGTGGCAACAAGTTCAGCCAATCAGATCCAAGTTTACATCATCTATAGAAATGAATGTCACTCAAATTTATATGAGATCTTGGCAAGTTTCTTTACTACTTTCCAATCCAATTTTAATTAAAATCTTAAGTGATAACAAGCTCAACCAATTGGAGACAAAATCATCTCATTTATAAGTAGAGATTTCAGATAAGATTTTATAGTGTGAATTCTCTTTTGGGATCATTTCTGGAAAATTAAATACACTAAATTTAGTTATAACTCATTAGAAGCTTTAGATTTAATTTAGCCAAGTACAATTCATACATAATGATAAATGGTACCAACTCAAAGAATTCAATTCAATTGAGTTGATTATCATGTCCTGAAATGCATTTTGTCATCAGCTTCAAAGATACAGCTCTACAGCTACAAAGCATAGAACCCATTAACAGACGTCCAAATATGACAAGTTTGTTGAGCTTCTAAAGCTAATGCAATTTTATTAACTTTTAAAATTTAGGGAAGCAAAATTCAAAACAAAGGTCTTACAATAAAAACAAGAATACTGTGTATGATTATGGTATGTTTAATAGTCTTCTTTATAGATAACTGAACATTTGCATAGAAACCATTTGTTTAGTCTATGATGTAAGGCTAATGTTATTTTGTGGAAACTAATTTTCTTCTCTAAAGTCACAATCACTTTAACCTCTGATTACAAACTTTAAAGAATTCTTCCTTACCAATAAAGCAAAATTCTGGTTCAGGTCTTTGATGTCAAATTTATTTGATTGTATATAAACCATTTAATTTTTTTACATTTGTGCTTTTAAGCCAGAAACTAATTGGTTTCTTCCTTACTCCAATTGCAAATTATCCCCAAAATTTAGTAATGGTAGATGGAGGACAACTTGAGTTTTTTTTGCGGAAATGATACTGGTAATAGATGGACAGACAACATCCTACCATAATAAGCTTTGACTTAATGGCAAGTGTATAAAATAAAATCATATCTTCAACAATGAACAATATATGAAATCTTGCTTCATCTTGTTTATCCCTTATTAACATAAAAATCGTAAAAACCTTACTGCAAAACTGTTACCAAAATTAAATGGATTCATAATGATATATTCGTCTAAAGTACAATGGTCCCTATAAACTATAGCTTATAAAGTTGTCATTCTACAGATATCCATCTTACAGCATAGGTATGGTCATGGATCATATTAAGCTTAGCTAATTCAAATCACTGATAAACATTCACATTATAACTTTAGAGTTTCTTTTCAACTATTTGACATTGCCTTCTCAGAATATGTTGCAGTAGTCAAAGAACATGTTGCAGTAGAAGAAGGCCTGATTCACAACATTTGTTACTCTATAATAAATAGCTTCTATGAACAGCATAATAAAGGGAGGGCGTACTGAATAATGACTCCGTGAACAGTAATACAAACAGAGAGCAAGACATCATGGATTCTATGAACAGTAATATAAAAGGGAGTACTGTATCATGGATTCTATAAACAGCAATATAAAAGGGAGTACTGTATCATGGATTCTATGAACAGCAATATAAAAGGGAGTACTGTATCATGGATTCTATGAACAGCAATATAAAAGGGAGTACTGTATCATGGATTCTATAAACAGCAATATTAAAGGGAGCACTGTATCATGGATTCTATGAACAGCAATATAAAAGGGAGCTCTGTATCATGAATTTTATGAACAGCAATATAAAAGGGAGCACTGTATCATGGATTCTATGAACAGCAATATAAAAGGGAGCAATGAATCATGGATTTTATGAACAGCAATATAAAAGAAAGCACTGCATAATGGATTCTATGAACAGCAATATACAAGGGAGCACTGTATCATGTATTCTATGAACAGCAATTTAAAATGAGAACACTATCATGGATTCTATAAACAGCAATAAAAAAGTGAACACTTTATCATGGATTCTATAAACATCAATATAAAAGGGAGAACTGTATCATGGATTATATGAACAGCAATATAAAAGTGAGCACTGTATTATGGATTCTATGAACAGCAATTTAAAAGGAGAGCACTGTATTGTGGCTATTATGAACATAATTTTAAAGGGTGAACACTGTACATGTTCCAATCAACAGCATTTTAAAGGGGAGAGCACCGAGTTATTTTTTTATCATGTACATGCATGATTGACTGCATTATTTTTGTATAATTATGACACAACTGTAATTTTGCACAATTTTTTTTGATAACAAAATTAAGTTTCTTGTCTTAGTGCTTATTTATAGTGCTGAAAAATTTAAACAATTGCATTATTTATAGCACAACACTGAAAGAAAAGAAAATCTGACCACAAATCAAAGCACTGATAAACTTAAATTTCCATATTATGACACCTATTGTACATTACAATATACAACAGTCACTCTTTTTACCATTGTTACTTTTACCCTGGGACATCTGAGAATTATAGTCAAAGGAACGATGAGAAGGTAGCTGGGAAGAGTGAATGCTGCTAGAGACGCCAAAAGATGCAGTATGAAAATTAGAATGATTGACTGTATAAGAACTAGAACTACTTGTAACAGAATGAGGTCTCTGAAGGTCTGCAGAAGAAGTAAAATTGGTTGATGGGACTGAAGGTGATGAAGATGATGAAATCCTTGGGACACTTACTTGATGGTTGACTGTGTGAGAGCTGGGGCTACTTGTGACAGAGTATGACATTTGAGGGGATGCAGGGGAATTACTACCAGATAATTTGACTGAAGATAGGGAAGTTCTTTGGAGACTTGCAGGATGGCTGACTGTATTTGTGCTGGTGCCTCTTATGGTTGAGGGTGACACCTGAGAGAGTGCTGGGGAAGCACTACGGGCTGATTTGACTGAAGATGAGGAAGTTCTTTGGAGACTTGCTGGATGGCTGACTGTGTCAGAGCTGGGACCTCTTGAGGAAGAGGGTGACCTAGGAATGGGTGAAGTGGAGGCACTACTGCTTGTTTCGATTAATGAAAATGAAGATGAAAAAGTTTTTTGGAGGCTTGCAGGCTGGGTGAAAGAGCTTGAATTTTTGAGAATAGATTTTATGCTTGTCTGAGGTGCAGGGGAAGAATTAACATTAAATGATGAATAAGTCCTTTGGAGATTTGATGCAGACTGTGCAGACTGATGTTGGGTTGTATTTTTGTTTGGTCTAACTGAAGTTGCCTCCTTTACTGTAACCTCTTCAAGATTTATGTAACAAATCAAATATTTTGGATAGCATTGCTTCAGATCAAAGACAACAAATATGGAGGGGTTATTCATACTGTCTACACATGAGTCAAACAGCAGGTGCCCTATTCCTCCTAACTTATTTGGGGGACGTGTATAACTGGCACAACCAGTTGTATATTCTCCTACCAGCACTTCAGCCAAAAACATGTACCTTTCCTTTGTCACCACTGAACTTTTTGTGTAGTTGTGGCTATAACTGG
This sequence comes from Potamilus streckersoni, assembly GCA_016746295.1. Lineage (NCBI taxonomy): Eukaryota > Metazoa > Mollusca > Bivalvia > Unionida > Unionidae > Potamilus > Potamilus streckersoni. The sequence goes on along the minus strand of JAEAOA010002358.1, from coordinate 3,424,182 downwards.
CATCACAAGCAAAATAAGCCCCCTTTCCATAGACAGTACCATTTTTACCACAAACACGAAAGTCAAAACAGTTGGTGCAGATTCCTCTTACACTGTCTAGGGAGTCTGTGCCATGGAACAGTTTCCTCTCATCCACATTTTTGGCCTGACCACATCGTTCCAGATTTCCTTTCATGCTCTTCTTCTGCCTGCAACATGGTCAAATATGAATTATTAAATCTGAGCTGGAGAAAAAAGCAGTTTTTGTATTTATTCAAAATCTAACAAAGCCAGTATTAATGAATACATCACAAAACAGTTCTCCAAGCTTTGCTAGGCAGGGCCTTAAATAAATTAATCACTGTTAGAAACCCAAAATTTGGAAAGATGCTCTTTCACATGAAGAAGCACAATTCTAAAAAAAACTCCTTCAAGCTTTCATCAATATAAAGTTTCACAACAACTATGAATAAAGTACAGTATTCTTTATTCAAATTATTTTATGGAATGCAATGTCTGGAAAATTTCAGGGGCCATAACTCTTCTAAATAATAAAGTGGAACACTTAAAGTTAAACACATTTAAGGTTTCATCCATATATAACTGCAATCTAAATTTGTTTGAAATCCACCAAATGTAAGAAAAGGTGCATTGTAAAAACAAAAGTCAAGATGGTGACAATCAAGGGCCACAACCCCTTTAAATGATGTCATGGAACACTGGCTGATAAATTCATTCAAGGTTTTCATAATATGAAGCCACATAATAAACATGATTCAAATCCAAAATAAATTGTTGAAATTATATTACATAAACCAATGTCATGAGAATCTGCAATTGGGAGCCATATCTTTTTTTAAACAAGACTAAATCCATATGAAGCATGTTTAAGTTTATGAGGAAATGTTCATATCAGATTACAATAGAATATGTGAATGGTTATTCGGCTCTAGCAACTACAAGCAAGATTTATTGAGAAAATATAAAATCAGCTGTCATAGGCAATAACTCTATCCAAAATGGGGTTAACTGGACAAAATTCATCAAAGACACATCACAGTCTATAGGACAATGTACACAGCAAATAACATCTGAACATGTTAAAGAATTCTTGAGCATGCAGTTTGAAGAAAAATATCAGTACACAAAATCTCACAATGTTTTACCATTTAATTGTCTCACCACATAATTCATTTCTTATTCTATGATTTTCATGGATTTTTAACCAAAACACCACATTTTGCAAGTAAAAAGTTGTATTCCTGAATAAAACTGAAACATAACTAAAAGATCATTTCAATCATGGTTGTACAATCAATGCATAGTAAAAGCAAAGACAAACAACAACTATTTTGCATTTTTCATTATCGTTCATAATTTTTTAAAAAAAATTATCAGATCCACAAAACTTCATAAAATCTAATGGAATATTCAGTCAGTGCATACTTATAAAGCTGTCAATATATACATGTTACAAAACTAATTTTCTGTAGACTGCTATTTTTACCATTTCTTAAGTTTCTAAGTTTCTCTGTCTGGGTCATGACAGTTACAAACTTAATGCAATTTTTCTTCTTCTTGAAAATAATAAAACTTCTGTCTCAACTGTAGCTCCCTACAATTCATAAGTAATTATTTCTGTTAAAACATTAGTCCTTAAGATGGAACTTAAATTTCCCTAGATCCTGTGGATTACTCACCCACAATAAGCAGTCCACAAGTCCATATTCTGCACACGACAGATGTTGTTGATACGAAATTTGCTGCGAAAAAGAGTGGTGAAGAAGGAGTCTTCCACTCCTTTGAACTCAGTTGAATCTTGTTGTAGCTTCACCAATTCAAACTTATGGGCCAGATCCCATGGGACCCAGCTGCTTGGGAAAGGTGTGTTAGCCCCTGTCGGAATGGAAATCGATACAGGACTGAAAAATAGATAAGGTCTTGCATAAGTACCCATTGTAAATAAAAGTTATCACATGAACTGAATAATTTCAATCTTGTGTGAGCCTTGGTGATCAAACAATTTAAATTATTTAACAAGTGAAATAAATTTAATTGGGACAAGGCACAAATATTAGATGATATTTATTATATGGTGAAAAATTTTCCAATTTTCATTGGATGAAACCACAAATTGCAATAGTGAAACTAGATGTGTCAGTGCATGATTGCTTATGGAATATACCGCCTCTAAAAGTATTAATAAGACAAAGCCCATTCTTGTGAATGACACAAACTCTTTCCAATCAACAAAGTTAATTGAATGATACAGGAGATAATAACTGGTATGTGGACAAATGAACACAATCTGTAATAAAACTCGAAATGTAATAATCTGACAGAGTCAAATCTATTATGGGACACAAATGATTGTCACAATACAAACGTATAGAAAGTTTAAGATACCTTGAAAAATCAGAAGACCTTAACTGGATAAGAGAATTATGGATGAACAGATGGATGGATGGAGAAAGGGAGATGGATTGATATACAAAATAAATAACAAATTTTAACACTTGCAAGGAACACAGTGTCATATATTTTCTATACTTTTGATGAGATACATTTTCCTGGAAACTTGTCAAAGGAAATTTCATTTCAATCTGGAATTTTTTTTCTGTTCCATAAAGAAGTATGCACTGGGTCAGACATAAATTTTACCAGCTCATGTTATGTTGCATAATGTAAGGAAGCCAGCTTGTGGAGTAAATGGGATCTAGCTGTGCATTTTCTTTCTCTCCACGTCAGTCTTGGGTGACTGGTTACACAAAAATCACTTGACTTGCACCAATGAACTTTGGTGTGCATGTTAAAATGCTGCTTACCTGATGACTAAAAGTACCCAGTTTATTTCACACAATGTATTTTAAATATATTATGTACTTTTAACTATATATAATGATGCTGACCAAAAATTTATTTATTTACAGTAAGGGTAAAACTTGCAATGCTGTGTGGAATTAAATTATAACTTACAGTTTCATAACTATTAAAATATTACTGTAATATTTCAGATTACCAGCAATGGGGAAATTGCATCATTATTACTAAAATGCTTTTGGGGGGATACAGAAAGAAGGATGCATATGTATTCCATCGCATTTTTCTTCCTGCACCTCATGATCAAAATAAAATATGGTCTAATGTTGAGAGAGAGAGAGAGAGAGAGAGAGAGAGAGAGAGAGAGAGAGAGAGAGAGAGAGAAAGAGGGAGAGAGAGAGCAGCTCTTCATAGGGTTTTCTGTTGGTTTTTTTTTACCTTATTCCCCCCTCCATGTTTCTGAAGTTTTTGTCAAAGAGGTGGTGTTGGTGTTTATAATTTTTAATGTAGCTTGAACTATTTTTCAGTCATATTGCTACGATGTCTGCAGTGTGGCAGTTTATAGTGATGTCCAGCACTGGGGCATCATGCAGAAGACATGTAGCATGATGTCCCACCCAGTCACATTATCCTGACACTAGGCCAACCAGTCCTAACACTAACCTCTTTATGCTGATCGTCAAGCGAGGCAGATGTTAGTACCATTTTTGTAAGTCTTTGGTATGACTTGACACGGGATCAAACCCATGACCTCCCACATCCGATAGGCCACCGAAGCGGTTTTTGTCAAAGAGAGAAAACATTAACAAATGAAACTGTAAATGTTACCTATGAAAATACATACCATAATCCTTCAGTGTTTAAATATTCACAATAGTTATACCCATATAGTCTCCATTTAAGTTAAATCCCAAGAATAACCATTTTGCATGCTGTATAATTTTCTTTGCTAGCATAATGACCTCTCCATTCCCAATAAATAAGATTTTGCTTAAAGTGCATGTACTCTTCCTGTACTGAGGTGGCAAATGTTTTTTATCTTTGCTCATGCTAGATGTAGTTTATATTGCCGTTTGTTCCGTTTGTTCCGTTTGTTCCGTCAATAAGTTCAAAAATGTCACTGCCTCAGAAATTTACACTAGTAACCACCTGGCATTTTCTTTTATTATATGGCATGGTATTCATAATATCCATGGGTAGCCTCACTTCCTATTGGTAGCCTCACTAAACCAATCTGGTCTGTGGAATCTTGATCTCAAACAGGGGTTAGCTTTGAATGACTGATTACTGCAGTGGCATATTTAATTACCATGTATATACCACAACAAAGCCACATCATTCTTTCAATACTGGAAGAGTCCACAAAAACTCACAGATGCGGGACATAAGCTTGATGTTAAGGGAAAAAATAATCTGATGGAAAAAAATCATACAGACTGACAAAAATAGCTCAGATGACCCCCATGACCGTTCTGACATAGGACACTGTCATACTATATACTCTCTTATATAGTATGATATACAGTCTCCTATGTCAGAATAGGTCATGTTGGTAATTTGATGTATTTTTGTCATTTTTTATGATTTTTTCCTCAGACTGTTTTTTTTTTCTCAACATGGCGTCAAGCACTTGTGCAAAACTAGAACAAATTTCTTACCTGGTGGCATTTAACTAATAATGGAATATGGTACTGCATTTGTACACAAGTAAGATCAGTCATCAGGAAAGTGAAGAATACAGATTTACAATCATGAAGACATCTCTCTCTCTCTCTCTCGACATCTCTCTCTCTCTCTCTCTCTCTCTCTCTCTCTCTCTCTCTCTCTCTCTCTCTCTCTCTCTCTCTCTCTCTCTCTCTCTCTCTCTCTCTCTCTCTCTCTCTCTCTCTCTCTCTCTCTCTCTCTCTCTCTCTCTCTCTCTCTCTCTCTCAATGGGGCAAACATTTTATTTGATCATTAAGTGCAAGAAAAAAAACTGTGATGGAATAAGTCTTTGTCATGGTTATTCATCTTCTAACTTGTAAATTCTAACGCACATATATGTAATAAAAATTAAACAACATATATTACAAGCATTGTACATTACTGGCGCATGTTGCTTTAGTGCAATTAAACCTGATCTATGTTAATTTTTAATACTGACAATCATGTAATTGTTTAAAATACTCATTGTGGGATCCTATATTTTTCATACAAGATCTCTTTCCCAAAATGAAATACTTTTTACACATTTTTTTTTTTACTCTTGGAGAATTATTTTCCATATGAAAAATACAATAAAGTGATTTAGATAACATACTCCATATATAAGTCGATTTGGAGTATAAGACAAACCTAAGATTTTCTGGTCAAAAAGTATCTTCTTATAGGATGGCAAATTCGGTACTTAAGGACTGTGCACCACTTTGGTGGCTTAGTGGTTAGAACATCCACCTCAGATGTGGGAGGTCACAGTTTTGAACATTTGCAAAAATGGTACTAATAGCTGCCTTGCTTGGCGCTCAGCATTAAGAGGTTAGTGTTGGAACTAGTTGGCCTGGTGTTAGGATAATGTAACTGGGTGGGACATCATGCCACATGTCTGCAGCATAATACCCCAGTGCTAGACATCACATAAACTGTTACACTGCAGACATCATAGCGATATGACTTTAAAAAATTTAAAGCTACGTTAAAAATCAAAGTCACATCATATCATTCAAGGACTGGTCCTATTTAAACATACATGGTACTCAAGGAAAGCATTTTTTTTGAAAATATATACCTGGGTAGTCTGCTTATTCATTGATTTCATACAAAAATAAAATAAATTTCCTAGGTCCCAGATATGTTGTACTGCTCTAACTGATATTTGCAGTTTCTTTTTCAATGAGGATTGGGCCTTGTTTTGGGGTTGGATTTTTTTACATTAATATTGAATATTGCAATATGTATGACACAACTAGACTATAAAAAATAATTGTTTTTTGGAGCCAGCTATTTAGTATAATAAAGAAACACAAGAGTGCCTTACCATTATGAACTCTCAACCAAAGATATGACTTTCATCTATATACACTGCTTGACCTAAAAGCCAAATGTAGTATTTTTGCACCATGAGGTTGTACCCTTGTTCTTGCACCTATGATGTCAACACACTTCATTACAGATGCAAGCATGTGGTATTATATAAACAGAATTACTTATCTTTACAATAGATCACAATCAACAGTGATAATCACTGTCCAGTATTGAAGGCAGGACAACATACATTACCAGATAAACAGCTGAATTAAGATCAAAGTTCCATTTTTTTTATGCTACCTTTATAAACTGTGCAGAACGGAGGTGGGGGTTGGAGTTGTGGTATGAAAGAGAGACAACAGGCTAGCATATGCTTACATATAAAAATGGCAAGAGACAATAGTCATTTCAAACAGTTTGATTAGAGTTTGATAAATAGAACACATATAAAAAAACATGATGAACACAGATGATCTAAGACCAGGCCTGATTATTACAGAGATTGGGACACAAGTGAATTTAACAAGAAATGTGGAAAATGAAACAAAGCTAACATTTTGGCCAATGGCATGGGTTTACCTCCAAGTGTGTAGTCTGAATAAGATGATGAGTGTTTGATGTTTATGATTAAATTCAAGGACTTGTCAAGATCATTCAGTCACTGCATGTAATCATATTTAAGTGAAATTGTCTTATCAACAAAGTAGCTTAAAAATATTCATCTCAAACAAATCTGACATTTCTCCATCACGAGGACTCCTGCACCTCAGCTGAACACAAGTTTATTTCAAGGTGACATAAAAAAAATTGCTTTTCTGATAATTCTGATAAAATCTGGACACCTCAAAGCAACTTTTTCATACTGACACATAGGAAAATCCCAAATTATAATAATTAACTTATTTAATGGCACAACCTTCAGTGCTGAGTCAATCCCAGCAGTATTTGTTCGAAATATACATATAAATGATAATAATCAAAGATTCACTGATCATTCTAGCAGTCACATATTTTATAATATTCACTAAATTTTGAGATGTTAACATTATTTTTGGAATACTGCATGCAAATGAAGCTTAGTGTAATATTCCACTTCTTAAACACTCATTTGAACAGACAAAAAAAATAAGAACCCTTACTAATGTTTAGATTCCACATCATCTTCAGATACAAACAATGGACGTCGGAGAAGCTCCCGCTCCTTTCCAGTGTCCATGTTTGTCTGCTTCATGTGTTTAAAATCAATCTGGTAGCTGAAGTTTTGACGACAGAAAAGGTACGTTTCTTGGCATTTCCTTGTATATTTCTGTTCCAGAGTAAACTGCAGCAATTCCTGGACAAGAATAAATTCAAAACTATCCTTTACTTCAGTTAACAGATAAGAGCATAACATTCAAAGAGCAAAATGTGTAGTTCATTGTCTATATTCATCAAATTTGGTCGTGGGTATGAATTCCAATATTCCTTATGTAATGTGTTTCGGTAAAAAAAAAAAAACTATTGAAAAACAGGCCTAAATGGATCGAGTTCTCATATGGTTCACATTTCAAGCAATAAAACACTTGGTGACAAGGTAATATTCACTGAAAGACATTGTTACCTGTGTTTCATTGGAAGCAAAACAGTTGCTTCACAACCATAAGCAACAGTCTATGTCACTGCTGTCCATGATAAAATGAAATAAGTCAATGAAATTGATTCTACCCTGACCAAACATGCTTTGACTCATCCATGGTTTATCATGATTCATGATTTCATGATTTTGGTACATAAACTTAACACAGTCAAGACTTCTATAAACAACTTTGAGTCCACATGAAGAAACCATGAAAATAATTATGTAATGAGTTTCAGGAGAGCAGACGACATCTCAAATATTGATAAAAGCTACTTACGTGCTCTTATTGAAATCACTTAGGAACTATGACAACCATTTAAATTCTCATATTATTAGTAGATGGAACAAATTACTCTTTAAATGTGCCACTTAATTTCATTTTTAACAATGCAGGGCACATTTAATTGTTGTAGATGTATCTGTGTACTTGTACATATGATAAATATGTTCTTTTATGTTTACAATGTTTTACTTTATATCCATATTGTAATTTAGATGTATGGACTATGCAGCCTGAAATAAAGAATTCTTATCTTATCTTATTTTCTTATCTACTTATCTTATCTTATCTTACTTATAGATAATATGGAAGAATTTTAAAGATAAAGAACAATGATAGATACTAAATCTGTACAAATCACTGACATTAAGATACTATATTAGAGGCCAAATTATACATTCATTCCATGATGTACCTTTCTTTAAATACAATAAGGTAACCATGAGGATTAACTTACTGACTCAAACAAACACCATGTCCCAAAATCATCCAGGTAAAACCATCTCCACTGAGTTTTGAAGCTTGCCTGTCCAGACAAATTGGTTCCTTCTGCATAGGATGTTGTAGACAATCTTCGGACACTAATGGATTTGGGAACTTGACCCTTCATTGTAACAACTGCAGTCTTGATATCAGTCTTCGGAAATGTCAACATGGCGGTAAAATTACTGCCTCCATAACATATCTGAAAATTTTTAAAAATATTGTGCCCAAATATTCTAAATGAAACAGGGTACTCACTGAATTTCTATTCAGTCAGGCTATTTCCTTCATAAAATGATTAATTGGGAGGGAATGTTTTCTGTGGTAAAGAACTAAATATTCAATCTCTATTCAGATATGAGTGGTTTGTCTGATGGTGATCTCCAAGCAGTCTGCTATAATATAGATAATTCTATACATCTGAATGTATAGATACATTTATTGTCCAAAACAGAGCAGCCATGGCTCTGAAAATACATTATTAATATTATTATTATTATTATTATCACCAATTCTACTGCCCATAATGGCTTTATCAGCCGCCATGCAGTTTTGTCTTTCACTATTGAAATTTTATTGCATTGATTGGTAACATTTAAAAACTTATATTTACACCAAACTTTAAAAAGAAGTACAGTAGACTCTTGATTATCCGCGGTAATGGTGGGGAGAGCTAGCGTGGATAATCAAAAATAGGGATAAACCAAAGTGCATATATACAATCCAGATATAGTGGCATAAAATTAACTTAGTTAATTTTTTTGCTGTAATATCCTACTTATGTTTACCTTTTGTGATGCAGGTCAATGTTCTTCTTCACTAATATCCTAATGTCGTAACACAAAAATAAATAATTAAATTTAATACAATTATATTGAACATTTAAATAAAGGAAGACAAATAAATGAACAAACAAAAGCAACGAATGTTTAGAAAAAGTAGTCTTTTATTGATTTCTGTTTTAATGACATAGCTTCTTTCTTCTGTATGGTTGCTCTCAATCTGCGTAATACCAATTTATCTGAGAGCAGAGAATCACTTTGTTGCTCCAGATACTCTAGCAAACCCTCAGTCCATTGAAGAGCAGATGAATTGTTTATCCTTGTTTCAGGAATAAGTTCCATGTCTTCGTCATCACTCTCATCAGAATCTGTTGTCTGCCCTTGTGCACTTTTAATGATTTCACTGTTGGACAAGACCTCACACCCTAGATCGTCACAATCAACATTACACCATTCTAAAATATCTCCACTATCAACTTCCTTACCACCCTCTGTACTCTGTAAAATGGCAGCTAATTCAGAAGTCGAAATCTCTTCTTCATCGAAACTATTGCAGTCGACAGTTTCAACTTCAGAAAATATTTTTTTTCCATGATTTACTAATTGTTGTTGGCTTTATGGTATCCCAGGTATGTGCAACTTCGTATATAGAATCCAGCAATGATACTGTTTTTGAGAAAGTTTTTAAATCATTGCCTTCTTCCACTAACTTCTGCAGAAGTCGTCCTCTATATAGCCTCTTCATAGCAGAAATCACCCCTTGATCCTTTGGCTGGATTAGCGCGGTTACATTAGGTGGCAAATAATGTTATTATTTTACCGTCAGCAGACTGCAAAACCGCTTCATTTGGATGGCTTGGAGCATTGTCTAATAAAAGAATGGCTTTCTCTGGCAAACCTTTCGATCTCAGATGCTCGCGAACTTGTGGTACAAAGTTTTCATGGAACCATGTTTTAAAAATTGTGGTATCCATCTAGGCTTTCTTCTGATTAAAATATGTCACAGGCATATTGGTTTTTTCAGTTCCCTTGAAACAACGTGGCTTTTTCGCTTTTCCGATTACAGCTAGTTTCACTTTATGAGAACCAGTAGCATTTGCGCAACATAAAGCAGTGATTCTTTCTTTGCTGGATTTATGCCCCGGTGCTCGACTTTCTGATTTATGTGCTAATGTTTTTGTGGGAAGACATTTCCAATTTTGGCCAGTTTCATCAGCATTATAAATTTGTTCAGGAGTCACCTGTTGCTCTTCTATGAACTTCTGAAAATCATTTTGGAACTCATTTGCAACTGTTTCATTGTTGCTTAATTTTTCCCCATGTATAGAAATCTCACGTATTCCATGCTGCTGTTTGAATCGCGTCAGCCATCCCGAGGATGCATTGAAATCACCTTCCATCCCTAATGCATCAAAGTATAGTTTGCCTGTTTTGCGCAGATAATTCCTGAAACAGGAATGTTTTGTGCCCTTTGTTGGTTAAACCATTGCAAAATCGCTTTATCAAGCTCATCATAAGTTGACAGTTTCATTATTTTTCTGTTTGATAAGCCACTTGATGAATCAGAATTACTGGCGTAGTTAATCAATTTATTTTTATTTTTTTGGAGATCGCGAACTGTTGTTTCACCTATACCATATTGTAAAGCCAAGTTTTTGGTAGACCCGTCTTGCTCAAGTTTCTTAATTATGTTGAGTTTTTGGTTAATTGTTAAAACTACGTGCTTCCTTTTCCGCTCCATTATCCTCTTTCCAACACAAAAACTTAAATACAGTATTTTTGACACAACTGAAGTAGCCTACTGTACTGATAACAACTGAAGAATCATACTGTTCTTTTGACAGAACTCCTTCCCCCACTACCCAAAAGAAGGCGTTTAACATCCGCAATTTCCTTGGGACAGTAAATAAAGCCCCATTATAAAATTATATAACAACTCTCGCCGGGAACAAGAAATAAAGCCCTATTATACAATTATATAACAACTCTCCGGAAACCAGTCGTAAGCCCGATTAGTCGGTAAACAGGTCGGTCGACTTCCTGTATAAAATTTTTGATTTTGAAATCGTCGCATAACTCCCCATCTTTTTAAGATATGGAGTAAAAAAGTCTTTAAAAATTCATTGCTGCGGTTAAGCCGCAAAGCGGTTAAACCGCGCGCGGATAATCGAGTCTACTGTACTCATATTCCTCCTGCAGGTAAGTATTTGTCGACTGAGTCAGGCAGCCAGAAACTGATTTCAAATTAAACAGATTTATCCTATACAAACATCATATTCTTTTCTCCTAAACATGGTTTAAGAAAACTGACACTTCCAGAAGGATAATGTTTTTGGTCTCTTTCATTAATAATAATTAGTAATAATGCTTGAAAACTTAATAATACAAAACTATTTTCAAGTACAGTCCACACATCTGTTCTAAAGTATATGTATCAGTAGTAATAGTAGTAGTAGCAGTAGTAGTAGTAATAGTAGTGGAAGTAGTATTCACAACAATTTTGTAGACACCCCAATATGTTTATAAGCAATCTTGTTATTCTGTGAATAAAAGTTCGCATTAACGATGTGCTTGAAATTATATACATGTCAAAAATAACAGTAACAGACTTTAAAAGGAAATATAGCTGCTGGTATTTCATAATGATGCTAGTATCAGAGAAAAAACATTAGCAGACAAATACAAACAAAACGAAAATTAATAAATATGATAGTATTTTTGTTAAACGTTGATAATTGAAATAATTTTAATATATATTCCTAAATTTAAATGCTTTTCTTTCTTTGTACTTTCCTTTGAAAACAAAATTAGCTTAGAGAAGAAAAAAAAACATTAACAAAAATTGTAAGTGATAAAAACTTTCAAGCATTTTTGTCTGCTCTACAATATACTATGAAACAAATCTGCAAAATAGTTGAAAAGTTAAAACATGTATGTAGACCCTGTAACAGACTTCTGTTTAAAATTCCATTTTTAATTTGAAATGAATACAAAAATTTGGCTAAAATCCCTGACTCGTGGATTTTTTCTTGCTTTAACTGGTGGAATAAAAGTGAAAATTTTTAAAGTAAGATCTGCGATGCACATTCTGTTCAAGATGCCATACAAAAGTTCACACTATAGATAACAAAGAATTTGTGTATGGCAGTAATATACCAAGTTTGGATAAAGTGGTTTAGATGAATGGTCAGGATTTAACATAATTGTTTAATTTTGTCAAGTAACACAGGCAATTACCACATAAAAAATTTTCATGATAACCCACCGCTAAAAGACCAACAGATAGACCAGATTCTTAATTTTGTCAAAGTAATACAGGCAAATACCACAGGAAAACCTGTCATGAAAACCCACTGCTATAAGGTCATCAATCTTGATGGACCAGATTCTTAATTTTGTTCTAAGTAATACAGACATTTACCACAGAAGAACCTGTCTTGAAAACCCACTGCTATGTGATCACCGATCTTGATTGACCAGATTCTTTATTTTGCCCAAGTAATACAGTCATTTACCACAGAAGAACCAGTCTTGAAAACCCACAGCTATGAGATCACCAATATTGATTGACCTGATGCCCCATATTTATTATGTTTTGACCTGTCAGGAAAGAATACCTGTCTTGTGAGACTATGATATTTTTAACTAAAGGGTGGTCTTTCAAGACAGGTTCTACTATAATGAAAATTTAATTCATTAGTATATCCTAAGTCAATTTATAAAGGTGCCAACCATGACAAAATGTAAGTTTTTTTTGGGAAAGGGAGTAATCTATTTTATGGTGAAGTACTTGCTGCTTTTATCTTGCTTACCTCTTCTGGCATTAAGCCCCCTTGTCCAACCTCATCAGTCTGCCCCAGATAGAATGTTCTAGAAATCTATTAGAGAAAGAACTCAAAACCAGTCTTACATCCAACCTCATCAGTCTGCCTCAGATAGAATGTTCTAGAAATCTATTAGAGAAAGAACTCAAAACCAGTCTTACATCCAACCTCATCAGTCTGCCCCAGATAGAATGTTTTAGAAATCTATTAGAGAAAGAACTCAAAACCAGTCTTACATCCAACCTCATCAGTCTGCCCCAGATAGAATGTTCTAGAAATCTATTAGAGAAAGAACTCAAAACCAGTCTTACATCCAAGCTCTTCAGTCCGCCCCATCATTAGATAGAATGTATTAGAAATCTATTAGAGAAAGAACTCAAAACCAGTCTTACATCCAAGCTTATCAGTCCACCCCATCATTAGATAGAATGTATTAGAAATCTATTAGAGAAAGAACTCAAAACCAGTCTTACATCCAAGCTCTTCAGTTCGCCCCATCATTAGATAGAATGTATTAGAAATCTATTAGAGAAAGAACTCAAAACCAGTCTTACATCCAAGCTCTTCAGTCCGCCCCATCATTAGATAGAATGTATTAGAAATCTATTAGAGAAAGAACTCAAAACCAGTCTTACATCCAAGCTTATCAGTCCACCCCATCATTAGATAGAATGTATTAGAAATCTATTAGAGAAAGAACTCAAAACCAGTCTTACATCCATGCTTATCAGTCCACCCCATCATTAGATAGAACGTTTCAGAAATCTATTAGAGAAAGAACTCAAAACCAGTCTTACATCCACATTATAGGCTCAAGCAGGATATACTGTCTTGGACTTGGATCAAGACCATGTATGGGCCATCAACCAGGGGTCAGAGAAGGGAATATGGCAATAGTGTATGCATTACATTATTAAAATAAGTTTTCCCAATGCCACCCCAAATACATTTTACTAGCATCATTACATATAACTATGGCCTTGCTCAGTTTGCCCATTTAGTGGGAGGCTGGGGGCTGATGGCCTAAAATAACTGGCATTTAATGTTTTCTGGGGTAAAAGTAATTTTTTAATTCCATAATATTTGCCTGTTGCTATTTTGTAGCTTAAACCTTTTACATAACAAAATATTCATTGCTTTGATGTGAATATATTCCTCCATAGTGTTGAGAATTATCAACAGGTCACAGTCCACCCAGGCACCTCAAATGCCCATGCACAGAACATTCATCCTTTTCATGAAGGATGATTATGCCAGGTCATCATAGTGAGGTGGAAGGATAGCATTTGGCAATATTGACAAGTAATAATAAGTATAATAAATTGCAGAAATAAAATTAGTTTTACCAAACAAAAATTGCATCTTAAAAGTAGTACGTGATAAGACATTGCTATTGTGTAAGAGAAGTTGTCAGTGAGGTGGGATGGTTAATGCATTAAAACTAATCAAAACAGAGAAAACATGGCACAAACATAGCATTTGGGGAAAGGCTAGCTGAGTACAGAGATCTTGGGAAGAAGAATGCATGGCAGAAGATGTTTCAAATTCTAGTGTCTCCTGCACCTGAAGGATTCCTGAAAAAAGTGTGAAGTTGGGTAAAAGAGCCAAATGAGTTACTGTCAACCAGCAATGGAACAGAATCCTGTTTGAGGGACTGTACTATATAGTACATGAGCATTGTGGATTAGCCAGTCACTAAAGTATTGAGGAACTGAAAATCCCAGTTAAGAAAGAGATACTGCTACTACTCTCATAACTCAGATGAAACTCTGGGTGTGGATGCATTCCAAATGCAGAACATAGAATTTAAAATCTTCATTCAAGCAAAACTGGAGATGTTTGCAATGAAAAAATATTGGGATTTGTCAGCATAAATCCAGAATGTCAGTTGAAATTTCACAACGGGATCAATTACTTATATTCCAGCATGAGGATGTGGTTTCCATCTTGAAAGATTACACAAGAAACCTGAGAGACTGATGATGTGATGAAATTTCCTGATATTCTTGCTAACAATGGAATATTCAGAAATAGAATGTAGAAGAATCATTGTTCAGAACCATCTCAACTGTCCCATTCTGTAAAAGGGTGCACACCTCTTCATTTAATTTCACAGAATGGACTGGCAACCAAACACAGGATCTTCAAAGAGGGGGTTGTTTCTGCAACTGTCATCAGTAATCCCTGCTCACAATGGAAAGGACCAAGTTATCATCTGTGATGATTGACAAAACATCTGAAAAGAGACCTAGACAAGCATATATGGCTACATCTCAAGCACTACACAACAGGATAGAATTTGAGACCCATGGGATGCCACTCTCTCACCTGATCTACACACCTTTCTTAGAAAAGTAACGAGGATTAACATTTGGGTTCATTCATGAATGTGTGTTGAACCCAACAATTGTGGGGTTTCAAAATGTGGATATGGATTAGGCATAACTGCATTTATCTAAAGAATTTATCTGTTATTCCTGAGGACAATGAACATTTTCAAATTTCCTGGCCAACTGCATTTGGCCAAAGGTGGTTGGAACGGATCTATACTGATGATCCTTTAGATAATTGGATGCATAGTAGGAATGAGTCCTCCAAAGAGGGTCTTATCTTACAAATAAGCCTTTACTATGAATGAATATGACTTTTGAAGAGTCTAATGCCTTCACAGTGGATGTACAGAAATTCTACCAGCAAAGCCAATAACACAGAAAAATCCTGTCAGGGGTTTCAAGCCCAAGCTTCAAGCACAACATGCCATGTGGTCGGGTTAGAGTTTCTAAGAAGAGATTGGCATGAGAAGCAAATGCAACCATCAAATTTTCCATTCAATAGCTTTAGAAATCTGGAATCCATCTGGTCAAAATGGAAAAATGGATCCAGTAGCTCAAGACAGAGTCTACAGATACTTAGCAGATGAAGGCACCTATCACTCTCTATGCCACCAAGCAATGTTATGGCCATCAGAAAATTTCTGTGTGAAAAAGTTCCTTAATTTACTGAAGAATGATGACGTTGTATGATATACAATTTATTTTGTGTAACTGAGATTTTATTCCAAGCTAGAGAAAATATTGTTATACTATGCACGTGACGGTTTTGGTCACAAGTCAATAGGTAGGGAAAGGAAAAGGATGGATCAGATCTCCTCTTCATCCATCTGAGAAGAGGTAGTGGGCCTGATGGAAGGTATCAAATGTACTTCTTCCACGCTCATTCAATCCTTCCTTGATAATTTAGTTGATGAAACGCCACTTCCTTCCTGGATGATACCATCTGATGAGTGGAGGATAGTTGTTTACAAGTTGCAACATTAGCATTACTCTGGGTCCAGCATCCATTCGTCCACAAAGATATAAAGGACCAATGCATTTGAGGTGGTAAGCCCACATCCAGTAGGTTTATGACCAGAGCAATTAATGACTAGACATGCGAAATAGATCTGTTGGAACCCTGTTCTTCCAAACCATCACTGTATGAGGTGCGGTGCTGCTCCTCCTTTATTGGTAGATGTGACATGGGGGTCCTTACAGAAAGAGGATGTTCCCAGAAATAAACCCATTTTCATTCCTTAAGTATAGAAAGCATCCAGTATCTTTCAGTATGCCAAACCTAAGCTCTAATCAAGAGGAATAGCCTAGTGTCCAGAGATATCCAGGTAAGAGGAATGCATGGCAAGAGGTGGTTAAAGTCACTAGTGCCTCCACCAAATTGAGGAAGGTTGAGAGAGCCTGTTAGAATACAGATGTTCCCTGACTGGTTTTGACAGCAGAAGAGGTTGTGAGTGACTAGTGTTGCTGGTCTCTACAATGCCGGATTACCAAAGAGGCAGAGTAGGCACTAGCCTATGGGCCCCACACCTTTTAGGGGCCCCACGACAACGGACAAAAATAATGAACTGATTTATTCTTGATGTGATAGGAGATAATATGCGAGAAAGGTGAGCCAAGATTTCAACTGCCTAGGGACCTCCACAAGGTTTAATCCGGCACTGGGTCCCTAATGTCCTGAGACTTCATGGTCGACAGAATGGAGGATCCAAACAAAGTTCTATCTGTGGCTTAGTAAGACCTTGTACATGACAAGAGCAATGTCCTTGCAGAAGTAAATTATATACACCGATACGTATATGGTCATTAAAAAGCATGCTATGACATTTTGGCAACCGACTTCAGCAAGGGCTACAGCTGGGCTGCAGATAAAGATTCCTTCTTCTAAAGAATGAAACAGGCTGCCTACTAAAAGATTAACATTAGAGACTATGGTGATAAATATACAAGCCAAAATTTAGAATGTATTCAGTTTCTTGACTGGAAGGTGAGTTCAGTCCCTGTAATAATGTCCACTTGCGACATCCCAGCATCTAAATGTGAGAAAGAAACAAGGAATGCGAAATATGTATCTGGAATTTGGGTGTTGAAAATCCACGCTTGCAGAACATATGGAGAACATGCTACCAGGCAAATTTCTGGCCCTTCAAAATCCTTCTGAAAAAAATAACTCATCATAACTGATTCAGACAATCAATGGGTATCTGGCCATAATGCAGCCCCAAAGTAGTCCAAACTGGAGAGAATTTAGTTTATGTCATCCATTGCTGAAGGCTCATGTTACAGATTTGCTAGCCACCTTATAAGATCACATTACTTATTCCACAGCCGCCTGAGGCAATAGTTGGAAGAGGTATAGAGATTCAAAGGGATGAGGGACCATCTGAGGCAGTTCCTCAATGAACCCGTTCAAGACACCAAAACTAATAGAGACGTTTAGCTCTTTAGCAATAACAGGACTTCCTAACCCTGTGTATCTGTTTATTGTTTAAGTTAAAATCTTACCGCCTAAGGAAACATCTAATTTGAAGCAATGCAATGAAATTATGTACTTCAATAATAAATTGGTCTAGCATGAGCAAGTATAATGTGCACATGAAGCTGTGCAATAAAATTATTTCACTACAATAACTGAGTGTAATGACAAACATTTTAATTAGTTAATTTCCACAACTGATGAACAAAACCGCTTAAGGTACTGCCTGGGCAAGTACTATGGAACATTTATTTCCACAACTAATGAACAAATACGGAATTAAAATTCTAGAATAAATGGGTATTAATATTGATCTATGGCAGAAAAACAGAATACTGCTAAAGCAAGCAATAGTATAAAATTTTGTATTTATAACACAAATAGAAATATTTAAACTATTGACAGGCAAGGGAAACATGAATAATAAAGAACACCACTAGAAGAACGTCCCACACTATAGTCCCATTTTTCTTTTAAATTATCAAGAGAGCTAAATTAACGATTAAATTTTGCAAGCACGGAGGGGATAATCACTCCATTAAAATCTAGAAGTCTAACAATGTGGCAAAATAATTGCATGTAAAACAAAATCCTATTCTCCGAAACTAAATTTTACACGTCTTGGCATTAGGTGTATCCAAGGAAAGTTGAAGTGCATCCCTCATGAGCCATTTACAAAGGAGTCAGATTGGTTCTGGATTCAATAATACTATGTTCCATATTTCTAGAACATTCTATCAAATGGGATGTTTTAATTGTTAGCTTGGAGAAAAGAACTTGTTCTGCAAGATGTAAGCCAGCAATAGTGAAAATTAATGTGTTGCCTCTATCAAAATGAGATAGGTTTGGTCTAATATGCGTCAACTATCTAAATAAATACCCTCGTCTCTCACTTAAAGACCCTCAGCATACTGCTGTTACTATTATAATGCAGTATGGTAATGCATCCCGTGAAACTGATTAAATTTTATTTTATGCTTAAAAGTATTATTCTGCTTAAATTTAGTTCCTCGCAAATGGGAACCAATTATAATGTGATTTTACGTCATTAAAAGTCCACATCCTAGCAGTGTCCCACTGTATCTTAATACAATTCTGAGCAGCTTGGACAAATTTAGGTTTTATAACAGTTTCACATGTATATCGATAATCTTGATTAATTTTCATTATTTACTATATTTTTTACATTATTCTGTGTAAATTTCCACTTTCTTAATTATAAACCTTTATTTCTGTATTTTTTACAAAAGTGATTGAACAGACTCATGCGGAATTGGCATAATAAATTTGATTTAGTGATATCACAACTTTATCGTCACAACAACTCTTGCAGTCCAGCTTTCAAATGCAAATTTGTTTAATAATCTGCCATATCCATACAACACTATTGTATATCTTGATAAACGTTTGGTAATGAATTTGATTCACTTGATATTTTCATTCAAGAGATAGTTGAAAATTAGAGTGTTTTCCTTTAACACATCCCACTAGTACAGGGTTACTACAATAATAAAAGGAGTCATTTTTGGCTCCTGTGAACAGTATGTTAGAGGGAACATTGTCTTTTTTGAATAGCTTAACCTCCTTACACCTGACACCACTGGGACCAAATAGTTTGGCAAATACTGTAAACAAGAGGTGAAAGCATTAATGGACTTGTTCAACATTAGTGTCAGAACAGATTTATCGGGACGAAAAATTGTAGCCAGTTTTTCAGATAGCAGTTTAGGAAGTTTCATTGTACAAATTTTGAAGATTTCTTACATTCCCAACTCTTAGTAAATATTGTTTCACAATTATGGTGCCTCACCATTATCTGACATGCACTCTTCTTGTTACAGTAATCTCTTTCAACTTTATTCATCTGCAACTTGTCTAGTGTCAGCCATTTATCAGATATCTTAATCTGCCAGATATATGGCAATCTGATGTTGTCGATATGAAGATATGTACATCCAGCTGCCTTACACTTTCCCACAAGGTAGGAATCACATACTGGATTGGACTGTGCAGTATCCATCTCAAGGACCAAATCTATACAAATATTCATACAAGAGGGGGTATTAGTTCCATTTTCAACAAAGCGTTTCCTAAGTATATTATTTTTTTTTTAAGCCTATGGTTTTTGTCATAATGGTAAGTGACATTTCAATAATTGGATTTTGCATAAGTTAAAAACAGAATCCTTACAAAATGACGATAACATTTCTAGCCCTACAAAATCTCGCATACAATAGTTTGTCCACAACAAGGTACAACACGGGTCCTTGCTATAGAATTGATAAGATCATACAATTTTATATACTGTGTTAACTTTAATTTTTTAATAGATTCTAAATGTCAGGATCTTAATTATTGCTCCTCATTCCTCTTACATAAATCAGCCTTATGATCATTGATTGACTTTATAGCAGACATGGGCATTGCTACCCCTTGAAGAACCCATTCCATATAAAATCTTCAATCTTACTGACAAAAATCTTAAATTAAAATCAGGATGAAAGTTTACTCACCAGATGTTGGAGAACTCTTGCATTCTTTTGATGCATCTCTTGGTTTACTTCTACAACTACACTTTTTTTTCTGCTCTTTCTGAAGGTTCAAAAAATCGTCCTGCCCATATCTTTGACAAGAATACGGTGTTGAGGATCTTTTATGTCCATCTGTAGCATCTCTGGATTTACTTCTACAACGAGTTTTATGCTCCTCCCGAAGATTCAAAATGTCTTGCCCATATCTTCGATGAGGTGTTGAGGATCTGTTATGTCCTTCTGTTGCATCTCTTGATTTACTTCTACAACGAGACTTATGCTCTTCTCTAAGGTTACAAGTGTCTTGCCCACATCTTTGACGAGAATAAGATGTTGAAGATCTATTACGTCCATGTGTAATATCACGTGATTTGCTTCTACTACGAGGTTTTCTGTTCTGCTCCTCGTGAAGGTTGTTTCTACTATGTGCCACTTTAATATGCTCATATTCATACCATTTTGTCTTTTCCAGCATAGATTCCTTTGAGCTGAGGGATGAACTTTCTTTTCCAGTTGTGTTTCCACTATCGGTAATGAAGGGAAAAGGTGTAAAAATAATTTTCTTAATCAGCTGTTCTTTCCAGTGTGCCAGGTTGTAAGCTTTCAGAACATATTGGTTTTGAACTGTTCGGAGACTATGACCCCAAGGGCAAGTGGATTCTAATTTACATTTACCTAACAAACTGTCACAACAAATGTGCAGGTAGGCACATACTGGCCGATGACAGATATGCTCTAACAGGTGCTTTCTACACACACGGGGAAACCGATGGCTGTAGATGAGGCGGATCTCATCATTGCTAAACATATTCAGACCAAGCTTGTAAATAAGACCAGAATTTTCACCATCCAAGAAATTATGAGAAAATTGACATTTATTTCCTTCCTTGCAAGAACCACCAATAAAATCTTTGCAAACGTGTGCATGAGGACAATCTGACTTGTAACAGTGATTATTCTTGTTTAAACCATTGTAACTGAAGCAGAATGTTGCCTCTTTGTAAAAGGGTACAATAAAATGAATTCTCCCCTTTCTTTCAAACAGGATAAATCGACTTTGATGACTTTGAAACCAACCGGAAATATTACACTCTTTTGGAAACAGACTGCTATTAGCTATGTTAGTGAGAGATGAAGGACATCCAACTTCTTTTATAAAGTACTCAAAGACTTCATTTTCATCTGGACAAGTAACTGGTCGTTCAAACTCAGAATTATCGTCCCTATCCGAATCCTCGTATTCACTTTCTCCACTCAAATATTCTGAGAACCTTTCACTGTAGAAAACTCCACCGGTTTGTCCCCCTCTTCCTCCAATTCGATTTTTCTCTTTTCGACGGCCTCTAACTCTCCATCTGTAAGTTGATCCTTCAAACTCAGATTCATATTCCGAACCGGAATAATCACTTGTTTCACTCGAACTCTCAGGCATGCCTTCAAAAAACCTTTCAAAACAAAAAGCTTTACCAGTGTTGGCCTCCCTTCCTCTACCTCGGTTTCCGTCCCTCCCATGGCAACTAACTCTCGATCTGCTATAAGTACCCCTTCTTTTGCCTCGTCCACTCGATCTGTTTTCCCAGAGCCTGTCTTCTTTTTCTCCAGATCTGTTATTCTGGCCTTGACATTGAATTTTATTTTTATCATGGCTAATAGGATTTGCTCCATCCGTGCTGCTAGCATAACCTCCATTCTTCTTCCGACAAGATCCTCTTTGGGCCCGACCACTGTGTCCTCTCTGTCTGTTCAAACCCTCTCTTCTCTGCCATCTGTTCCTACCTCTATTTACAAAGTGAAAACTCTCTTGATCTGCTTCAAGGGAACTGATGTCATGATTTCTGGCCCAACTTCCTGTTTGTTATTTAAGGGAAGAAACACTAATTTACTTGCCTCAAATATAGCATACACTAATAGTAATGACAAATTTTTTGAAATCTGAACCTAAAGAGTACAATGAATTAGCAATTGTTTAACTTCACCCCATTCCCTTTAATAACCCACGTCCTATGTGAAAAGTGCCTATTCTTGTTCTGATAATCATTAAGCAAAAATTGTGTTGTTGTCTTCTTTTGAAATATATACAGAAATATTCTAGACAGAGTATTTGTTCACTTTTGTCATGGGCTTCCATGGAGAAAGATCAACCAAATCCAAAGCGAAACAAAAAAGTACAATTTGAGAGTGTTACAATCATGGAGTTAAAGAATGTGTTAAGGAATCAATTTTGTATAAATCTTCTTATTTCATTTTATTTCATTAATATTGTCTAACATGCTTTTGATAAAAGTATTTACTTGAGTCGTAGATGTGACTCATGTTAGCACGTGCTGTGTATGATAGCAAATTCATTACAAATAAATATTCAGGAATGGCCACGAAAACGATTGGTTGATAATGGGCCAGGCTTCCCTGAATGTCCAGAAGTACTACAAAATGGCATGCGACATCGTGCGCGTGCAATTCAAACAAAGCATTAGCTTTCATATATATGCTTGAGATTTTGTAATTCATACAGTCACGGACAGACTGTCGTGGTCGAGAGTCAACAGTCACAGACAGACTGTCGTGGTCGAGAGTCAACAGTCACGGACAGACTGTCGTGGTCGAGAGTCAACAGTCGACAGTCGTAGTAGAGTCTGATATACAACTTCTAATACCTTTAAAAAGGTATTGGTTGTGCCAGAAGAAGTTGTCCGTATGTCCACGTAAAATAACATGCCTTGTTAGAGGAACTATTTTCACCTCGTCTTTATAATTATTTTCCTACAGAACAACATTACGTATTTGGACATTTTCTCCCTAATATTGGAACGGGACAACACATACATTGTTTATTGTGTAAATTCTGGAATTTGCTGTTAGCCTTCGTCTGACCTCGTCAACTGCCATTTTGGACCGGAACATCATACATTTTCAGACTGTGCTTAGGACTTATTACAGGACTTAATATTTTATTTTGAACAAAATTTGGATCATTTCTGTAAACCGTAAGTCTTGCTTAAATTAGTTACATTATTTCATGTGTTCCAGGAAAATAAATTATATCACTGTTAAAATTTATAAAGCTTCTTGTGTTCACTCTTTCATTTATGTTACTTAAAACGAGCCGTTACGTAACAAGAGGCTCCACAATAACTGTTCACAGAGCTATGTGGAAAAAAATGTAGAAACGATCAATCTCAGATGCATTCTGTCAACTCTTCTGAAATATAAAAATCTACATAGAGTAACATAATGAAAGGTATGGAAATATCTGCAAAATTATGTAGTGACATTATATAGATAACACTGCATAGTTTCTTATGTGAAGACATGAAGTAACTCCAGTTTTTTCAGAGTCTACCATTCATAGCACATTATACAGCGAGCAATAAAGCTACATGTTTATCAAATTTCAGTGCTCCTTCTTGCATTCCAAGTGCAGAAGACACTGTCTCGCCGACCCACCAAATCTGATGGACACATACGATTTTCAAGGGACAATGTAAACTTGTAGTACATAATGCACTAGTGCTAAATATATGGTCTAGATTACCTTACAGCTTTGCCACCTTAATTGTGTTGTGAGCTCTGTAGTTACCATATGCTCCGTGGACGCTGACATAAGTGCCTGAACGCTCATCATGTGGTAAAGTAAATCATGAAATCCTTAAAATGCTTGAATATCTAGTTGGCCTGAAATAAGTTGCACCATGGAGGTTTCTGTTCTGGAACTTGTTCTTAGCTATCTTTCGCGATAACTCAGTTTATTAAAAGCATTTGTTATAATATATGTCCATGTTTTCTTCATTCCTTTCTTTTCAAATTAATAATTCATAAACTAAATCACAAAGTGTATATTTTCATAAACTAAGACACTATTGTTAATTCAACTGCAATATAAATTATATCTAATTTGATATGGTGTTGAATTTACCCTCGAAAATACATTATACTAGCAGATATCTGCAAATTAACTGCCTACTACAAACCTTGATTTCACTGCCAGATACACTGTTTCCAAATGGACGCATCTTTCCACTTTGCTGCTTTTCTCACCTTTAGCGACTGTGGCCATTGTTAGTGCCAACACAAACACTAATGGACATTCACTACAGAAATGTTAGGTGTATTTTTCCATTTTTTTTCCTAAAGAAAAAGATTGTCTATAAGGGTACTGGTGGCCAAGATTTGGGCGCCAAAGGATAATAATTACAGGTAGCCCACAATCTTGTTGTGCTAATTTCAGCTGGTAACCTGTTGTTACATCTAAAAGTTATAGATGTATTATATTTTATTTTATCAGGATTAAAATTAAACAAAATATTTAAATTATTTGTTTTTTTTATTCAAGAATTATAATTTGGACATTTATTTGTATTGGTTTTCGTATGATACTTTTGGTAAACCATTTTAAATCAATACTTGCATAAATTTATAAAACGTGTTTTCATCTGCATGATCAATTTGCTATCAAAAACAAAATCAAATGAAACGTTTATAGAACACTGTAAAAAAATTGTTCCAAAGAACTTTTTTTGGGAATTCCTTTTTTAAATATATTGAAAAACACTCAGATTGGAGCCAACCTTTATTTACCAAGTTCTGAGTGCCTCATATGTGCGTCTTTAACTTAGCAACTGCAAGTCATGCGGCAAAATGTCAAATGCCTTCCACTGATCCAAGATTAGTAGTAATGTATTTATTAATCTTGAGTTTAAATTCTTCAATATTTTTTTCTGAATACACAGCCTCACCTAAATTTTTATAATAAATGGAAACGTTGCTCAAAAACATTTTCCAATTGATGATAAACTTCTTCCGAATATTTTAAAAACGGTGGTCTATGCAAAGACTTTAACTAAGGTTAGATCATGAGATTTGAAAACTTTAAGGAGTCACGACTTGAAAATCACAATGATTTTCATAGACCTAAGTTTCAGCTTGCAAATGGACAAAAGTTGCAACTATTAAATGCATTTCTTTTTCTATATTAATGTATGTGCATTATCTCATCATATCAGTCCTTTAACAGTAATTTGCTGCCCTTCATATTGCGTAGGCCAGGTATTTAGCCTCTTTTAGTGGATCATTCCCTGGATTACGTGTCAGTCCTCGTAATTGCTGATCTCAACACTTATGAGATGATATGTCGTTTCTGGATCCAGATTACCTGTCGAGCCAGCCTGAATTTTCTTTAAAATAGAAAATGTTCTTGATGTGTCTGTTATGGAGTAAATCAATATTAATACAACTCTACTGTGTCCACCACCAAGTTTAAAGTGTGTATTGCCTGTGGATAACTTCAAGCTGCAGACTGCTTGCTATAACTTCTCAAGATTATGTAGCTCAAATTTGTGAAGTTCGTCTTTACAGCTACTTAACTGGGATGACAGAACACATATTCGTGACCCTTTGAATCTGATTCCAACGGCTAAAGTTTTGTTTTCATCCATTATTGAATTTTGAGTGATGGGTTAGAATTATGCGTTTTAACATTGGGAGATAATCCATTATTGTTTATAATCCTCTCTGAATTACTAATGATCATGTACAGTATAATCCATCGACTTATTTAAGGTTTCTGTCTGTTGAATTTCGGTAATTATTGTTTCGTGGAAGAAATCATATCCAGGTCATCACTGCAGATCATTACTGGAAATTGATTACACTGGAAGCAAGGTGGAAAGTAAAATAATAAAAATGTGTATTTGCAGGTTATTTTGAATAAGTCTGAATATGTGATTCATTTAAATGAGCAAAGAGAGTGACCGGAAACACTCATCTCAAGAGAAAAATCTCCGAGTTGGGAGGTTTACTTACATGGGCAATATACTGACTAGTTTTATTAAAAGTTCTTTCTGTGCATTGGTACAACCTATGCTAATTTAAAATTTTCTGACAACACTGATGTTGCTTGAAGCTTGTTTCTGATAACATGAATAGGTTAAATAATTGCTGTCTTTAATAATCTTATTATGTTTGGAGAAATTTACTGTCAACTTCATTTTCATTTTATAACCCTATCATGTTGATAACTTTACTTAAAAAATTGCAATCTACCAGGAAATCAAGTCTGCTTATTTTCTGTTAAGGTCCTTTGTCGTATTGCAAATACACATGACAGTGCACTATTTATTTCAATGGAATATTTAACTGACAAATTGTGAAGCACAACCCAAAGTTTTTTCTGGTCCTTTCATAACTTGTTCTCTTCACGAGTTCTTTCTGTGATATGGTTCACTTTTTGGTAAAAAACGATTTAACTCATTAAACCCTGGCGCCGCGTTTATGGACACAACAAAATTGGTGGTATTATAGAAAGGTAGACAGACGTAGCTTTATGATGATACCAAATAATATGGATGCTCTAGTTGCACTAAAAATACAGATGGAGAAACGTCACATTTTGGATCAGAGTTTTTTACAGACGAAATTCGCCTGAGATCTTAATCCGGTTTTGTGTCCGGATTTTAGACTTTTTGGCCTCAGATGTAATCAGACCGGTCTGAATTGCACAGAGACAGGTCAACCTCTTCAAAAGTAGTATAAGAGGGGTGTGGCACGAAAATTAAAGGTCCGTTAAGTAAAAAAAAAATCCAGTCCAACTTTTACCGTTCTGCTCATGCTCAGGCAAAAGAGCCAATGAAAAACCATATTTCTAACACAAATAGGCATTAGGTTCACCTAAAATGTCTTGGAGGTCGATGTATTAGGATGTATTCAGAAATATCTCCTAACATGTGTTTCTTACTCGAATTGTGACGAAAACTACACAAACTTCCAGGGGGTTAATGGGTTAAAAGTGCATTTTGATGATGTAACCAAATCTGATTCCTTGCGTATTTGATCTCTTGCGCATGGATACTGCACATAAGTAACAAATTTAGCCATATTTTGACACTTTTTAAAAAAAAATTAATATCCTTGTTCAACTCATTAACCCATGGGGTTGCGTTTACGGGGCAGGAGGTGGTAGCCTACATCTGAGATCTGTAGCGTCAAGGTCATGTGCAACACAATAAAATGGATGGTATTATAGAAAGGTAGACAGATATAGCTTTACAATGATACCAAAGAATATAGATGTTCTAATTGAACTACAAAAGAACCTTTGCAAAAAGTACGATAAGAGGCGCATGGCGAAAGAGCCAATGAAAAACCATGTTTCTGACACAAATAGGCATTAGGTTCACCAAAAATGTCTTAAACGGTCGATGTATTAGAATGTAATCAGAAATATCTCCCAAAATGGGTTTCTTACTCGCATTTCAGGAGAAAATGACAAAAACCTGGTTTAATGGATTAATAGGTGGCCAAACATCTTGTTAGGTAAGACATATTTCTATTCTGCTTATATAATACAACATATTTTATTGCGTAAATTGATTTTCAATGTAGGCTATTCATACCATCAATTGCCAAAAATTATCAGTGGGTATTATGGTCACTTAATCCGGATTTATCACTAATTGATGACTTACAGCTGCCTTTCATGAACAAGTAAATTTCATGGAATTAAACTTGTAATTATAAATGTACAGCAACATCTGATCTAAAATATGCTACAAAGTTTATCCACTCCAACCCCACCCCATGTTCTCCTATTGCCTACCTACACATGACAATTGTTTTATATTGAACCGAGCCTTTATGAAGTGTTACAACTTTATGGTGACAAACTAAGTAACAGAAAGAAGCAAAACCAATAACTTGCATAAAAGTTAACAAATAGTTTTATTATCAAGATTATAACTGAAAATGTGAGAGGAACTTAAGAGAATAATAAAGGGAATATGTTCGGTATATATTTTAAAACCGGACATATATTGGTCCGATAATAATCGTGACATTGTCAAGATGGTGTTGTCCAGAACTGCATGGAATATTTCAGTTCCATAATAGTATTATGGTCAAAATAATGAGTAACTAATGTTTCCACCAAACAGTCTAAACAAATGTTTCCTTTCTCGAATAATAACTAAGTCCAACATAAAACACGTCTGCAGACTTACAACAGGAACCGAAGAAATGAGGATGATTCCAAAATCGGAATGAATCTGTTTACTTACTTCTTTCCTTATATACACCTTCTATTTCACAATATACAACACGTGACAGATCTTAATACTCATTTTGCCTCAAAATTGCATATTCATGTGATCGGGTCCAACCAATGTAAAGTTATTTAATTCTTCTAGAACAGTCAAAACCGCATCAGCCAATGAAAAATTGATCCAAAAATGCTATTAAGTGTTATTACAAATGATTATTATTAGTAACTGTCAGCACATACAGCAGCATTTATTTATCTATCCTATGTAATTTTACGTTCTTAACAGACTCAGCTCAATTAGATGAAATCGAACTAAAGATTTTTCTGTATAATTTACAACTATGAATAAAAATTTCAACAATTAAACAAAACCATGTACCGTGAATAACAAAAATACTGATATACATAACATAAAGTATCATCCAGTTAGTCTTAAGCTTTGGTACAAGTCAATCAACCAATACTCACTAATAAAAGTTTGTTTTATAAGACATTTTTGTATCTAAGACTGTTGATATTTAACAAGGAACGCATAAAATGATGTCGATGTTCATACCAATCATGTTTCTTTTAAGAACAAGGCTAAAAAACTCCATTTACGTTTCTTGTATCATTGTCAAGGAATGAAGGTTTACTCTCAAAACTTGATATTGTTGTTTTAAATATCACATGAACGAAATATCATTAAGGAAACTTGAGCGTCTTTAGCTCTTTCACAGAAACGATTTTAAAAAAAACTATATGAAAATTTCCAAGAATTATTGTCACCTGAATGCCCATGATTTGTGCAGTGCTCTGTACAATGGTTGCTTGAACACAAAGTTTGCATCATTTATGTGAAATTAAATACAGCTAACACTTTAAGAGACTTTCACACTACACACACTATGAGGAACAGTAAGTGAGTATATGGAAATGTCCGAATGGAACAAGATCAGCTCTGGGATATGTAAAAGCGAAGAGACGTGTTTTGCTTGCAGCACTTCTAAAACTAAAAAAAAAGAGATCTATGCAAACCGTGGGACAAATACTAAATTCTGGTTCGTGAGGATGTTAGTTCGCACGTATACGATGTCCAGAGATCAAATTATCTCTGACTTTTCGATTTGCCTAAGAGACTTAATCAATTAGTGTGGACAAAGAGACAAACTCTGACAGAGGGAATGAACCTGAACATTACGATTAGCCAGTCGTCGAAATACTAGAGAACCAGGGTTTCCAGTAATCGGAGGTAAGATGATAACACTCCCATATCTTGCATAAAGACTCTAGGTGAGGAAGCAATTCTAAAGTGCAGAGCCTGAAGTGAAAACTTCCTGGTACAAGCAAAGCCGCAGTTATTTGGAATGTGGAGGAAATATTAAGGTGTACAAATAGGCATCCTTAAGGTCGATGGAGACATCCCAATCAGACGGGCATGTTGCATTCCAGTTTGAGGAAGTGATCTCCATCTTGAAACGTTTTTTAAAAAGAAATCGGTTTAATGGTGAGAGATCTATTATGATAAGGTTTTAAGACAGGATGACTCGAGAGAGGAATGCGGAAATTGATGTTTCTGGACCTTCTCTCCTGATCGTCTATGCATATGGGTGTGTATACTTTCCTTAAATGTAATAGATTAGACTGGTGAAAGAAGGTGTGATCATTGATATACTGGGTTATTCCAGTAAATGAAGTTGGTAACCATCGCTCACAATGGAAAAGACCCACTCATCGTCTGTGATGCTTAACAAAACCTCCAAAAAGAGTTCTTGGCGAGTACTTATACGGATGTTTGTGAAATGAATGAATGATAAGAAAGGGTGCAAGTCCTAGAGCTACATGCTCACCCCTTCTCAGGAAAGGAAACTAGGTCAGAAAACTTCTTCCTATAGACTCTTTAGTGATTTCCATGCCGTGAACAAACCAACTAACAATGAAGAGGTTTCATTTCATGTTGCAAATTATACATAGGTTGTCAGTTTGAAGAATTTAGTAGATGGTTCCTTGGGGTCATATCCATTTTTAGCCTCCTAGCTATTTGCACTGGACCAGGAGCGGGTCTGAAAGATCTCTTGTGAAACCGCGATATGGACTCATCTTCTGACGTGGGTCTCGACATCCAATTAAGTATCCCTTAGAAAGCCTTTACTGTAATTCAGACTATCGAGAAGACCAAATTAAACGTTCCGTCAATAAATGAACTGTGACTGATAGTACATGCCAGGATGTTTTGGCCACAACTTCCAGCACTCATTTTTGAACTTTGATTAGTATTAGAAGTTTAAAGAAAATGAATTATAAAATGTTGGTATAAACATTGTTAAAAGATCTTTTGATTCCCATCATTTGGGTATATGATTCATTGGTGAATGTTGGGTATAAGGATATATTAATTATTTACGCTTTCGAAGATAGCATAATTTGTTTTCCATTTTTGTAACTATTAAAGTTAGCATACTTTAAACTCACCTTAGGCTCATGTTTCGAGCAATCAGCAATGTGCTGTGCCGAAAGTCTGATGATATACAGTACTTTGTCGACAGACACGGTATGAAAAATTTATATAGCGCTTTTCGTGATGTTTATGGCCCAGAAACATTAGGCACATTCCCACTTGAGCTCCGATAGGAGCACTTTCACAACCGAGGAAAAGATACTGGAGCACTGGGCGGAACACTTTGACAGTGTCCTCAACAGATCCTTTTCCACCAACAATGAAGCATCAACAATACCCCAGATGGAGCTCAACTAGAGACTGTCTGACCTCCAACAGTACTAGATCATTGAGCTCCTGTCTAGTGGGAAAGCTCCAAGAGCAGGATCCATCCCAACTGAGATCTTCAAGTCTGGTAGGCCTAAGCTAGTGGAAAGACTAACAGAGATGTTTTATGGGATTTGGAAGCAGAAACGCTTACCTCAGAAATTCAAAGACGCATCCATCCATATTTACAAACGCAAACCAAATCGTCAATTATCCTACAACCAGAGGAATCTCTCTACTCTGCATCACAAGCAAGGTCCTCGCCAGGCTTCTGCTGAAAAGACTCACATTAAGTCAGTGTGGCTTCAGACAGAAGAGAGGCACCATTGAAATGATCTTTGCTGCCAGGCAGGTACAAGAAAAAGTGTCAGGAACGAAATGCCCAGCTATGCACTACCTTCTTGGACTTGTTTAAGGCATTTGATATTGTCAGCCGGGAATACCTTTCGAAAATTAATACCAAACTTGGACATTCATTTAAATGGTGAAGTAATTTCAAGATGGCAAGCTTTCCAGAGTTGAAGCCGTTGACGTTAGGAAGGGTTTCAAATACGGATGCGTCTTAGCTCCCACACTCTCCAGCCTCATGTTCTCCGCCATGTTTATCGATGTTTTCAAGGACAGTGATGTGGGAGTCGGTCTCCGATACCATCTGGATGGGAAGTTGTTAAATTATGAGGAGTCTTCAAGCCAAACCTAAAGTCCAAGTTGAAAATATTCGCGACTTCCAGTAAGAATATGCGCTCAACTCCAGCATGGAGGCAGGCATGCAAGACTGAGGTTCTGCATCAGCCAGCTCCTGGAAAATACTATATGGAACCATCAATCACTGTCACTGGCCAAAAGCTCAAAAATGTGGACCGATTCACATACCTCGGCAGCACCCTATCACAAACAGTCCATATAGACAATGAAGTCAACACCATGATTGCCAAATCCACCATAGCATTTTGGCAGACTCCGCTCAAATGTCTGATATAGGAGGCATCAAGCTCGAAACCATACTGAAAATCTACGCAACGGTTGTACTCCCCACCCTCTATGATTGTGAGACTTAGACTGTATAGCTGTCATGTTAAAAAAACTGAACCACTTCCACCGTCCCTGAGAAAACTTGAAGATCACATGGAAAGACAAGGTACTGAACATGCATGGTTATCTGGACGGTACGTCTATCCTCAGTTCTTCTGCTCGAGGGTTCTAAATGTACGCTCGGTTCTTCTCCCCTCCTAGACTCCGCTTCGATCCTTAGTCTTTCCATTGCTAATGCATGTTCTCTCTCTTTATTCCTTTCCTCGGCTTGCAGTCTAGCTAACTCAAGTTTTTTTTCTCTTTCAGCCTGCAGTCTGGCTACCTCAAATTCTTTTTCTCTTTCAGCCTGCAGTCTGGCTATCTCATGTTCTTTTTCTCTTTCCTTCTCGGCTGCCTCTTTCCTTCTCTCTCGGCTGCTTGCTGTTCTTTGTACTCTTTGAGACTACGCTCTACAAATTCCGCTAAATGTGTCCCTTCATAACCAAATTCTTCGGATCCAAGAACTTTGAATTCTCGCGTAAGTTGCCGTAATGTTGCCATTCTTGTCTATCTGTCTTGTCGCTAACTCACTTACCTAGATTAGCTCTCCCTAACCTGGTTTCTGCCTTCAAGAAAACAACTTCCCTATGAACATCAACGAATATTCTAACTCAGTAAAGTCTTACCTACAGACTTACTGAAAAATCACACAAGTAATTTAAACGGCTTTCGGGCAGTACCAAACTATAAATTATCCCTAAATTCGTATCGTCTGCAACACATGTGCAAATTACCATGGGGATACTTCCTTAATGATCTCTTCTCGCAAGAGTACTAAGGCAAAATATTTATGGGTTACTTAGATACGTACAACCAACCACACTTGAGCAATTTCAGGTACGGAATCTTAATTTCTTACAATGTCATGCAACATTTAAGAAATTCACAAATCATGCATAATTTCAAACATATAAGAATAGGTGTTGACTCAATTCACACTCGTGGTTTCTTATTTTTACAAATATACTAATCTATCATTGATACTGTGTTGTATTTCTTTCAATATATGTTCAGATCTGCTTTTTTCCACTGTTCAAATATCCCGGAACGAGGTTCCCACTTATGTGACAAATTGGCGGCGTGCAAAACACACCAACCTCTCTCACTACGGTTCGTTGCTAGGGAATGACCTCCGCGGTGTAGTTTATCCAGTGTGGATAGATAGAAAGAAGAATGCAGATAACTGAACAAGTATATTGAAGAAAGAACAAAACGAGCCCCATTTCAATGAACAAATATAAAATTTAATCAGTTTATCAACAGAATTTAAAATAAAAATCAATCAATGACTTGGTTAGAAAAGAAGGAAAATGGTACTAACATGTAGTCAAATAAAAAGACAATACAAATTTCTTTAAATGTAAAATTACTTTCAACGTTAAATTACTGTCTTCATTGCCAATGAGATGTGACCTTTGAGTGCAACGATGAGAGACTTCATCAAATATTTTATGCGGACATCAAGACTTCCGTTCGTCCCTGCTCTGCCGATCTTTGTCTAGCTGTTTCGACTTGGACTCTTGTCCGTCGAACTCTGAGTTAACAATCGTCTCTGGACTTATATTTCTGCGTAGAACTTGTTCTGGTCCTGTGATTTTTCAGGGATTTCTCATGTGAATCCAGGAAAGCTGTTTCCTTTTGCCGTTTTCTTTATTCGTTTCCACGAACCTCACGTATAGTCCGTCTCCTAACTGAGACAATTATCTGGCCCCTTACTCAATAACGAAAACATACTTGCTACGAATTCGCAGTCCACCTAACTTTCCTCACGAAAGATTGAAGACTGCTGAATTTTCCTAAAGTAAAACCTTTAATTTTTTACAGAGTTACGCCCATAAATCTATATTAACCAATCGGAATAGACTGTTTCCTAAACCTGTTCCGTAGAATTTTTGGATTGACAAGACAACTAAACAACTAATCATGCAGTAATTAATCATTACTTTGAACAATTATATATAGCCGGTCGATTTTGGGAAAAGGTCTTATGTCATTCTCTTGTACCATAGCATCTGACTCGGTCATGTTACGTCGGCTAGAACGAATTCCCTTTTGACATTCAGAGATGAAATGAAAAATAATCATCTATCTCTAGCCCTTTCTACTTTAATTAAGTTGACTTTGATACAATTCCTTTAACCAAAGCTTCTAAAAGTTTTCAAAATTCGACACATCACAATCTATATGTACCTATTGTTGATCAGTCAAGCACATAATTGACTGTATGCACTTGACATATCCCAAAATGATATTTCCGACATGAATTTTGTGAATTTGCTTACTTGGGGCAATATCTTTCAAATTTAGTAATTTGCCACTGAACTTCTGTATTTTATTATATACTAATTGTTTTGTGAACGATCATACCTCACCATCCCCAGAGTGCCTGAAACTTCATGACAGCTAGTGCACTTTATTATTTGTTTAGTCTATAAAACAGTAATATCAGTATTAGATACTTATCTTGTAACCAAAAAAAAAAAATAACCCCGAATTCATGACAAAACGATTTTTCAAACCTACATTCCTTAAGACAATCTGATTAAAAATCCATCATTAAAAATATTTACAAGCGGGTTAATTTAAACTTTGACAAAAGACCTTCAAAATTTTGCTTTGCTGTATATACAAGGACTGAACTTTCAATAAAATCAACTTGTCTTCTTGTGATTTGATAAACTAGTTCCCAACCCTTTATTGATACAGTGGCTCGTTTTGTTTTTTAAACTATAAAACAAGGGAAGACACGTTTTCATTTCTCCAACATTCTATTCAAGATCTGCAACCAATGTTTCAAACTATATCTCACTGTAAATAGTTTCGCACCAAAGATCAGCTCAGAGATTCAACAATTTTGAACAATAAATTTAGCTGAAAACAAGTTACAGTCCGTTTTCTAATCTGGGTTTCCTCCGAATATTCCACTCCATTTTTCACATTTGGACATTTAGGTTGGGATGTGGGGTCCGAGCAATTGCATATGGAAAATTTTTAATCTGCTACCACCACACGGTAGCGGCATATGGTAATCGCTTACAAGCGGGCCTTGCAAAATTTAACATTATAAAGACTTATCATTATACCTGAATGAAATCAATAGGAAAAGGATTTTTATTTTCTCAGAAATGGCAAGTACTATATACTTTATGTCTTTAATTCGTTGACAGACCAGACTCAACTACAGCATAAATGAAACCTGACCATGCGCTCTCCGTTTTCATTACTAGTCACATGACTTCACAAATCTCAAACAACTCCATGGGAAGTCAAATAGTCACATGATATCAACATCAAGCTCCATTTTAATGCTGTTGTACAAAAGTTAAATTATATTAAATTGAAGTCAGACACATTTTGTAAAGCCAAGAAAGAACATATAATTCAAAATGTATTTCGAGAACAAGGAACCTGTCGCTGTCGCAGCAATCTGGCGAGTCAGATTCATCAAATAATCACGTGATACCAATCAGACTCATCAATCATTTGATACAATATAAACCCGATAGTTGTTCACGGAATAAATGTAAAGAATTTTGCGTTCTTTCGTTTAGGTGCTTTTATTACAAACCATATACAACTTTTTTTTATTTTCTTTTTTTCTATAACATTTAAAAATATGGGTTGTGAGATTTGTGTACTCGTGCGACTAGCAATGCAACTCCAAGTACCTGTTCAAATATCATGAAGGTCATAATTTTGTCTCGTCTTTTAGCAGATTAAAGATATAAGGATTTTAGTAACTCAATTTCTGAGAAAATAAATAATTTTCATATCGCTTTCATGCAGGGATGACTCGATTTAACAAAGAATTTAACAAAAAGCCATCTGGTAAGCAGCTAAGCTTTACCGCCACCATGTTGGCCTCTTGTGATGCTAGACTGGTTTTCTTACCTTCCATGTAAGGAAAAATAGGAATATCGAGTTGTCTGTCTAAAAAGTCTACTAGACGAATCTAATGCACTGATTGTTTAGATTGACTCAACACATGTACGGCAAAATAACCATACTGCAAATTCCAAATATTCGGGTCAGAACTCAATAAATTTAACTCATAATCAGTTCAGTTACGACTCAATTACTTAACTGTTTTTGGTGTCCGTTGGTGGGGAAAAAGTTTTCAAGACTTTCATCATTATATTCAAAATTTAAAGACTTCTCACAGTCGAA
The DNA here is from genome assembly GCA_016746295.1 of Potamilus streckersoni. Taxonomy (NCBI): domain Eukaryota; kingdom Metazoa; phylum Mollusca; class Bivalvia; order Unionida; family Unionidae; genus Potamilus; species Potamilus streckersoni. The sequence goes on along the minus strand of JAEAOA010002358.1, from coordinate 3,388,043 downwards.
GGAAAAAATAATTGCTTCTCCAGACTTTTTCTCAATTTTCTGTTCTGGTAGCTAGCGTGGGAACCATGTGAACGCTTATAACTCTCTCTCTCTCTCTCTCTCTCTCTCTCTCTCTCTCTCTCTCTCTCTCTCTCTCTCTCTCTCTCTCTCTCTCTCTCTCTCTCTCTCTCTCTCTCTCTCTCTCTCTCTCTCTCGTTTGATTTACCGAAGAAGATGTGTCCTTGAGAAAGATGGGAGTTTTGTGAAGCATATACAGAAATCATCCTTCACTACGGTAAGGACCCCCGCCAATCTTCTACAATGCTCAACCTGTCTCATGTACGAATTTAGGAGGCGTAAGAAAAGAAATTTTGATGGATGACAAACAGGCCATCTGATAACTCTTCTAGTCTATGATCAGTAGAGTTCAATGTGATACAAGTGTATTTACAGCTTTAATGTAAAACCCCACCTGGATTATCATGATCAAACTGTTGTCTTTCATTGTCCCACAACTGTTTCCTTCTCTTGCTCATGTCTTCTCCAAACGTTTTTAAAAAGCCTAATGGATTCCAGTTTGCTCAACAGTTAATCTGTGAAGAAAACGAAACTTTGATATCTGAACATCAGATTTTCCATATTAACTTTATTCATGAAAAATTAACTCATCCCCACCTTGCCAAACACTATTTATATACACGGAAACTGAAATTATAGAGCCGTGGACCTTGACCATGATGATACAAACCCTATTACAACACATGACAAACGTCTTTTGATGATGTATAAGATGAGCCATTAATATAGTATGGCAGTAAAGGTAAAAGTTATAGATTTAAAGGGAAAGTGTGATGGGAATGTACTGACCTGTGATTTTAACCTTTATTATAATAATGCCCAATTTGGAATGTGACACCCCTTCTAGTGATAATGTATATGTATACTAGATCTGATTCTTTAAAACCAGATTTTTTTGAGGTGATAGACAAGATGTGAAAAGGAAATGAAAATTTAAAATATGTAGCAGTGCTAATAGTAATATCATAATAAAGACATACTGATAAAATATGACAATAACTTTTAACAATTACTAAATACTTTCAAAATAGGTTAGGGGTTGTTGTTCTTGGCAGAAAGTCATTGTTACCTATGTGTGACAATCTCTCCTTTGAATTATCTGTATGATAATTTATTGTATAAACTGCCCTGAGAAAAGATTAACATGGGCCTTCATCGGGACTTTTTTCTACTGTTTATATAGACTCTCTACTAGGGGTATATACAGTGCTGGTCACAAAATATATCCCTATTTATTTTCCCCTAGGAACATGAGCATATTGGATTATCTGGTTTACCTGAAATAATCTGCAGCACGGAATTATCTGTTTCTGACCATGCGTTCCTTAAGATGAATAAATGATTTCTTAATTACTTTCCGTATCAAATTTAACCATTAACTGATAGTCAAATAGTGTATTTCATACATTTAGTCTCTTATTAATTCAACCTAAAGACAAAATTAAATCTTTCTTGCCATAAAAATATGCTATTTAGTGGCTGTCAAGATCTTTGCATGGTAACTCATCTACTAAAAGCACTGTATGCATACATTGCGAGACACAATATTTAAATTATACATGCACTTGCGCCTTACAATTTTTATCACGTGTTTGGCAATTGCTAATGTCAATATAGCAGTTGACGGACATCCACTAAAGAAACGATATATGACGTGATTTTTATGTTTTTCATAACAAGAAAAAACTCCAAGGGTGGTGTACAGGGTCAAGATTTGGCTGGCATATGACAACAATAGTAGAAGCCTTGCTATCGTGCACTCAAGATGCAACACTGACATTCATTGGTAATCTACTTTTGCATCCAAAATATAAAAAAAAAAACTTTTGGCTCACCATTAAACCCTTTCTATCAACCTATATTAACATTTAGATTAAAATATTATGATGATGAAGACTTTATGATGATGGAGATTCGTGTCCCGATTACTGACCAAGCTAACATCAGCGAAATTTTAAATGAATTGCATCAAAATGATAATACTATTTTAAACGTGCTATTTATAATAATCAACCACCCTGAAAAATAAGTGAGAATAAAATTTAAATAATGTTCAACGGGTCCTTTTTAATGGCCTTAATGGCCGGCAACAACAATCTCTTGCAAAAGATTTCTACTTTCACTCTCTTAACAGCAGCCATATTGCCACATAATAAAGGAAATTACTCTGCATGACTCACGCTCGGTAAAGCCTGCATCAGCTGCCTGTACTTTACCCATGCTTTAATAATTCTTAACAATTTCCATTCAGAAAAGAGTGAATGCTACTATGAGTGTGAAGAAAAAAAAATCCTGAAACAATGAAACGATCGTAATAACCGACCTTCCTTCGTGTGCAGATTAACTTGTATCGTAGTTGAGTATTCTCTGACCTTTGCCATCCTATTTTTGGGGTTTGGGTATAAGGTCAAACTCTACTTACTATCGAAATTTGATATTCGCCGACACCATTTGGTGTCAATAATGGGTATAATCGCTTGCTAGCCGGCTTTGCAAACTTAAACAACCCTTCATCTTCATCGAGAGATACCTGCATGAAATCGATAGGAATGTGATTTATTTTCTCAAACATCGCGAGCATAACATTCGTCATGTCTTTAATACGCTGACAGACGTGACAACAGTACATAGCTGGCGCTCTACAGTTTCGTATTTAGCATTGGTTAAAATTTTAAAGAAAAAGAGTTTCCCCGGGTTTCCTCACTAGTTATACTGGTGTTTTAAAAGAGACTTCGTATATCTTAGGTATTGTTCAAAGAACCTTTAATTCCCTTTATTTTGATGTATGATTGATGGGTGTAATATGGGTTAGAGAGTATACAGCTTGACCTTACTGCAGATGTGCATCTTTCAAAAAAGTGCTAGCTCTACTTGCTCATTTTCACTTCTCGAACTTCAGAGGTAAATTGTAAAAAAAAAGCCGATAACTTTTTTTTACATTTTATGTATTTGGTAATTCAGTCATTGCACTTTTAGAAGCTGGTATTATCTAGTTTGGCAAAATTCATTTTCCACATTTTAATAGCTGCCAAGAATAGTGTACTTTAGATAAATTTTGGTTGATTTTTGGAGCACAAGGGAGTAGTCATTTGAGTTCGCAGTGTCCTAAGCTCATTTTAAATTTCCAAAAGTACAATATCCAAAGAAATTTCATCCACATGACATGAAAGTAGTATATAGGTATGCCAACATTCTCTCCACTGTGCATGTTTAAAATGCAAGCAACTTCACTTTACATACATCACTCTCTCAAAAGTACATAATAACTGGTGAGCGCCACCATAGCTGCTGAAATTTCACTGCGATCTCGTTATGTGCATTCCATGTCACATGACTATACAAATCTCGCAATCTACAAGTCAATGATATCAGAGGTCATACAGTCACGTGATATAAACAATACACCATTTCTAGTGCAGCTGTAGGAAAACATCGAACATATAAATGAAAGTTACGTAATCGTTATATCTGTAATTTACGAATCAACAAATCATGGACTAAAAAACAGGAATTTAATGAAATAATATGAACATATTTGTGAAAAGCAAATAACAAAATAACAAACAATAAGGAATATAAAAAAGTGATTACTACTCACAGTAGATTTTGCACGTGAAAAAATGGAAACAAGGAACATAATGAAGAAATTTGAGAGATAAGATTTTTAACGTGAAAAGAATCGATAGAGAAGAGGGCTTTTTTTTCTCGAATGTTACTACCCAGAGGGAGCACAATTTTTGGACATGTCAAACATCCCAAAGAGGATTTACCAACAACAACTGATGTAATGGTGGCTATGAAAGTATAATATCCAAACTCAATGGAGAGGACCTTTGCCATAAATCGAGCTGGACACAAAGGATACATCATAATACCTAAAGGGAAAACACCAATATTACCTACTGATAAAATGAGGATTAAAAACCTCCAAGTCATAGTGAAAAAACCAAATCCAATTTTGAGAAAGATCAAAAATAAACAGAGAATGTATACCTCAATGACATCTCATTAGAAATACCTATAGAAATAGTCAAAACAAGATCTGAGGAAAAATTCCAAACACCAGTAATAACTGCAAGATTGAACAAAATCCCAGGTACATCTATATACAACGGAAACATGGTGTTCGAGATAGAAAAATCAAGATTGAAAGAAATGAAGAAAGCTTTATATTTACTTGGAGTTTTAGTTAAATCTTGGTACAAAGGCTGCGTATTTCACAGAAAGTGCAGTAGATGTGGACGAACTGGACACTTTTTGCATAAATGTCAAGAAAACGTAAGAAGAAGAAGAAGAAGAAGAAGAAGAAGAAGAAGAAGAAGAAGAAGAAGAAGAAGAAGAAGAAGAACTGTCTAAGCAACAAGAACAAAGGCAGATCATTAAACCGAATAAAGATCAGTTACAGCAATCCAAACCAAAAAGCGTCCAGGACTTCCGAATAAAACGATCGAGAGAACAACAGCAACAACTACAACAAACTAAGCAGGAAGAACAACGAAAGTTAAAACAACAAGAACAGACCCAGCAACAACTACAGAAATCTAAACCAAAAGAACAACAACAAAAGATGTCTAACCCGAATCAACAACAGCTTCCAAAACAACAACAGAACTTATCCAAATAATCTAGAGCCCAAATAACTTCAGCAGAATCGTCAGTATTAAAAAACCTTTTGCAGAGAGAGACAACAACAGATGAGACTGATATGGCAAATGAATGGAGAGAAAAAGAGAATAAGAGAGAACAAAAAATCCAAAAAGAAGAAAGAAGAAAAAAGAAGAACAAAGCAGAACAGAGAGTGGAGATTTACTCCAAAATGACGAAACGATAGATGAAAAATGGATAGGCTCATATTTCTATGGAAAGGATAAACAAGAAAAACAAATCAAAACAGATATATTCCCAAGTGACGAAACAGGCCCTTTGATAGGTCAATTTTGTTTTGGAAAGAACAAGCAAGAACAAAGCAGACAAGATATATTCCCAAGTGACGAAACAGGCCCATCGATTGGTCAATTTTGTTATGGTGACGAAACAGAATGAACAATTTACTTCAAATAAACTTTTTATTAAAAACAAATGCATTATTCTATTTTTAACATGCCTTAATTTTAAAAACAATAAATAAAGATAATCCTAAACTTAGCACAAACAATACATAAGGGAGGAGGGCCTCCCTAAATGGTCTGCGAAGATCAACCAGGGAGAGCATTCTCCACAAAAAAGTGATCGCTATAGAAAAATGAAATAACACAAACGTCTCAAAATATTTATTCTGAAAATGACCGAAAATCTGTAAATGCTGGAGCAACTTGAAACATTAGCAGTGAGCACATGCCAATGTAATAGTCAGGTGACACCAACAAAAAGTTCTTTGACCCGAGCTCGTTACTTGTTGAAAATGGTTTTCTCCAACCAGCAGCGATACCGACAGGTTAATTGTCGTTGTTCTCAGAATAAATATGTTGAGAATTAAGAGTGTACTATATTTATTAACGCGAATTGTATACAATATTTCTAAATTCTATGTACAACAACTTTGTTTCTTGTCGACTCTGACCCTACGTCCCAACATCAATGTCCAAATATCCAAAATGGGGTGGCACGGATCAGAGGAAACTTGGGACTACTGATATCGCTGTCTTTCGCAACACTACCTTCCAGATAAGGTTCAGTTCCTATTAGAGTCGTTGCGTCCGGCACGGCTCGCCCAAATTGTAATGTTTTCTGCTATTTCCGTCAAGGAAAGAAAGAAAACTTACCACTCACCTTACAGATTACATTAAACATGTTGTTGTGGGGCTTAACGCCATCTTTCAGCACACGATACATGGTGGCCAATATTATTGGTGGAGGAAGAAACCCGGAAATCACCGGAAAGATCCACCGACCTATGAGAACCTACTGGCAAGGTTTCTCACCTATCCACATTCGCCGAATTCTAGACTCGAACCCACGCAGAGGTGAGATGTCAGTGATCCGTAACAGACAGCGCTTTAGACCACTCGGCCACTCATGGTCCCTATTGAACATGTAACTGCCTGCATGCTTAATTTGACATCTAGGTTATCTAAATCTTAGGGCATAGTCGTGGCATATTAATTACACTAGCACGTTGACTGCCCAACCTAGACCCTATTATAACATACCTAAATCGAGTCAGAAACTCTCCGTGTTTAGTGAACAATATTTCACAATAACTATCCAAACCGCCATTTGGAGTGACAAAATAAACAGCATTCTATAACTCCCGCTCTAGAATGTCCAACATGTCACATGTAGTGACCAACACATGTTCAGCTAGTAGTGTGGTTGTGTGTGTGGTTTGTGGGTAGTTTGGGGAGTAGAGTAAGAAAAACGTGTTGCCATATATAAACATATGGTTCATGACAAATTTATAAAGTATAAACCGAATAACATTAGTATTATAAGTATAATTTGTATTATCATTATTACTATTTCAAATGTATTATTATTAGGCAAAGAAAATACGTGTGTTTCCGGTCGGCCGACCGTCTGGTTTTCGTTGCCGAACTTAGCACTTGTTTCACCTAAGGATGAAAAAAAATCTACCCACCTACCTACCCTAATTTTTAAAACCAGTGTAATAGGAAACATTGTTTGGCCTGTTGCATGCTATCAGGTCACGTATTTAGTTCAGCAACTCAACTAAAATGAAAACTAACGATGTTTCATAAAATTAAGCTCACACAAGGATACTGCATTCTCATTCTCACTGGATATTTTGACTTGCAGATGACCATAGGTGCATTTATCAAAACCCATTTAATGTCTCAAAAAATAATCTCATAAATAAAATACACTCCCATCAAATCAAGAAAACTGCAACTGTGTACATGCACTCGTATATACGATCTCTCTCTCTCTCTCTCTCTCTCTCTCTCTCTCTCTCTCTCTCTCTCTCTCTCTCTCTCTCTCTCTCTCTCTCTCTCTCTCTCTCTCTCTCTCAAACGCAAACACTTTTTATCTCATTATCAGTAGGGACAGTTCTCAACATATTATTCTGAGAACAACAACCAGAAACCCGTCGTTGCTGCAGCAACTTAGAGAAAGTCAAATTCATCAAAAATAGATAAATGTCATTGATGGTTTTGTTGTATCATGAGCTTTTTATTTGGTGAGTCTGGCATTGCCAGAAACATTTGATCTTCATTGTATTACGGTAATTACAATTGAAATAAGAAAACTGATTCCTCTAATACACCTTTATATTTAGCATGCTTTACTCGCCAAATAAAAGAAGTTTAATATGAAATCTTGGATGGATGGATGGATGGATGGATGGTGGATGGATGGATGGATGGATGGATGGATGGATGGATGGATGTTTATGTCCATTGGATAAGGAAGCTAATTAATCCAAGCAATGCTGTCGATATTCTCTCTCTCTCTCTCTCTCTCTCTCTCTCTCTCCCCCCCCCCAGTGGCCTAATGGTAGAGCGTTGCCTAGGATGTGGAAGGTCGCCCGTTTTGATCCCTGCATAGTCATTCCAAAGACTTTTTTAAAATGGTACTAACAGCTGCCTTCTCAGGATAATGTGACTGTGTGGGACATAATGCTACATGTCTGCGGCATGATGCCCCAGTGCTAAACATAACTATCAACTGTCACACTGCAGACATAGTAGCTATATGACTGAACAAAATTGTAAAGCTACGTTAAAAATCCAGCACACACATTAAAAAAAAAATGTTTCATCTTTTAAATTGAAAAGTGTCGTCCTTTATTAGAAAAGAGGTTCGTTTAACACCACGAACCCCTCTAAATCTGCCTCTCTATCTGCACGGTGCTACAAGCCAGATGCTTTCCGTACAATTATATATTTAATTCTATCGTAAAACTATTATATTTATTTCACTAAAGAAGTTAATCAATTTCAATTTAATGTAATTTTTATTTTTGTTTTTACATCGCGCACTTACTGATAGCATTCTTACAAACACAGGATTACAAGATATTGTCAACCTAAATTAAAAAAAAATTGCATATTAAATAATAAAAGCTAATACATCATAAATTTGAAACAAATATGATATTCCGTTGCTCTTAAGATACGTAACAGAATGAAAGTCAAGTTTACATTTTCAGTAAAATCAACAAGCAATTTATTTCCCTACAATAAAATTGAAAATTCAAGAGACTTATGATATCGTGAATTAATTCCAAATAATCCTAAATGTCCTATCACAAGACTAAAATATATGTTTTGAATGAATTTTAGTGGCCTTTAATATCTTGATATTACACAACGATGAAATCCAGAATGTCTTTCAACGAGTTCACATCTATACAAAGTAATGTATTAATCTAAAAGTCAATAAGCAATTTAGCAATTTCAATTCAGCCTCTTAAATTATATATAATTTCAACTAAACTGTAAACTCTGATCACAAATATGATAGATTCCTACTGACTGAACTTAAACAGGAATTATTTTTCAAATATTTATTTATGCACATTTTCACTGTACATACAACGTAATATAATGTGAATCACTCCAACAAAGAAGCCTAGACTAACTGTAAACAAGACTGACCAGGAACTCAAATGTTACATACACATTCTGTTTACAAGTTACAATCATACACTAAAGTTGTCGAACATATGCAAATTTCATACTTTCTCATCTGCAACAATCCTTAACGAAAAGAAAAAATCATCACTCACCCTTCATGTCCTTCCCCATTTGGGTTAAAAAAAAATAAACGGTACAATATCACAAGAAAAAGCATTTTCTTTTTACCTTTCTTTTCTTTAACAATAACTGACATTCAATAATATCTGTAATTGTATTCTTTGTCATATTTGTTAAATACGTTGTGACAGTCTTTAGCACAAATCTGAATACTGTCATGAAGGTAGCTATTCTAAAATACTGGGATGAGGGTAGATATTATAAAATACTGGAATGAGAGGGTTAATGGAAGCCATTATAAATTACAGGGATGAGGGTAGATGTTATAAATTACTTGGATGAGAGTAGCTATTATAAAGTACTGGGATGAGGGTAGGAATTATAAAGTACTGGTATGAGGGTACATATTATAAAATACTAGGATGAGGGTATATATTAAAAATTACTAGGATAAAGGTAGCTATTATAGAATACTGTGATGAGGGTAGCTATTAGAAAATACTGGGAAAAATTTAGCTATCATAAAATACTAGAATGAGGGTAGCTAAAATACTGGGGAAAATTTAGCTATCATAAAATACTGGGATGAGGGTAGCTATTATAAATTACTGGGATGAGGGTAACAATCATAAAATACTGGGATGAGGGTAGATATCAGAAATTACTGGGATGAGGGTAGATATTATAAATTACCGGGATGAGGGTAGCTATGATAAAGTAGTGGAATCAGGGTAGCTATTATAAAATACTGGGATGAGGGTAGATATTATAAAGTACTCGGATGAGGGTAACTATTATAAAGTAATGGGATGAGGGTAGCTATTATAAAGTACTGAGATGAGGGTAGATATTATAAAATACTGGAATGAGGGTAGATATAAATTACTCGGATGAGGGCAGATATTATAAAATACTGGGATGAGGGTAGCTATTGTAAAGTACAGGGATGAGGGTAGATATAAAATACTGAGATGAGGGTAGCTAGCTATTGTAAAGTACTCGGGTGAGGGTAGATATTATAAAATACTGGGAAGAGGGTAGCTATTATAAAATACTAGGATAAGGGTAACTATCAAAAAATACTGGGATGAGGGTAGATATTGTAATGACCATAACTAGAGTCACAATAACTTTGATAGTCTTTTCAGTCTTTGCTTCTATTAAGTTTGTTTTTATAAATATGGTACATAAGAATATGAATATGATTTATAATATTCATTTACAAAGAAGAGTATTTATATTTATTTTTAATGTCCATAGACTGTCAAACTAGCAGAAAATTCTGGCAACCGATTAAAACATGTGTAACCTATTTTCGAGGTTATGGTTCTTTCAGTAAAACGTCTTTGAAAGTCTGTCATAAATTTTTCAGAGTGTACTGTTTAGCTTATCTGCTAGACATATTATGCTCTTACTATTTGTAATTTATGTAAAATACCTACAAAGTTATGACGAGAAAAGTTCATGTATATCCTTGTATCACGATGTCCGCCATTTTGGATTAGCATGAGAGTTTCGTATTTAGAGATTCTATACTTTCACATTTGCAATTATTCTTTCTACTGATAATAAAGTACTGATAAGAAAGTGACTTGCATGTTTTAGTGATAATATCGTTGCAATACCGTTGTATCGATGTATGCAATTCATGTTTCAATGTGACAATAGCGGTCGTCTACATCAAGTGCAGAACCCGCGTCTACATGAATCGATCCAATTATTCAAGACTTAAATTATCATCATAAAGTTTAATTTCACATAAACTTGAGCTCATAAAATGTTCTTATTCGTTTTATAGACGATATCTACAGTATTCAAATACTTATTGTTATGCAATTTATGTATTTGTAATGTTGACATTCTATACCATGCAAATCTGTATTGTTTACAATACAATACATGGCACATCATACAAGACACTGATTGGATACATGGGTTGCCGTGCATACAGCGATTGGTTGGATTGTCTCACGTGGTGCCTAGGGCCGCTTATAAATACGGAAGCGCTGTCAATGTTGGTCATACAATTAACAAGTACGGTAGGCGCCAGAAATAAAAAAAAAAAGGCTGTGGAGTATGTACATTTTTGGATCTTTACAAATATCATATTATAAAAAAAATAAACAAGAATTAATGGATTAATTCTTAGAAAAATAGATTGTAACAGTTGTCTCCCACCAAACTTGGCAGCCTTCCCCACCTCCTGTTTGATATATTAGAATTACATGATCTAGTTGTACACAATGACTATAGCTCTTATTTATTTATTATTACAATTAATTAAACATTGCCAAAATTGTTCTCTATTTTATGTTGTTGATATAACTCCTCTTTCATCGCCCGAACCCAAAACTTTTGACCGTTTTTTTAATACATCACTCTCTCCTCCTATTTACAAAAATATGTAGCACCCTTAAGGACCAAAAAAGGACTTACAATATTATAAATTACTGGGATGAAGGTAGCTATTATAAAGAACTTGGATGAGGGTAGCTATTAAAAATACTGGGATGAGGGTAGCTATTATAAAGTACTCAGATGAGGGTAGCTATTATAAAGTACTGGGATGAGGGTAGCTATTATAAAATACTAGAATACAGTAGCTATTATAAAGTACTGGGATGAAGGGTAACTTTCATAAAATACTGGGATGAGGGTAGCCATCATAAAATACTGGGATAATGGTAGATATTATAAATTACTGGGATGAGGGTAGCTATTATAAAATACTGGAATGAGGGTAGATATTATAAAATATTTGGATAAGGGTAGCTATTATAAAATACTAGGATGAGGGTAGCTGTTATAAAATACTGGGATGAGGGTAGATATTATAAATTACTGGGATGAGGGTAGATATTATAAAGTGCAGCGATGAGGGTAGCTATTATAAAATATTAGGATGAGGGCAGCTATTAGAAAATACTGAGATGAGGGTAGCTTTCATAAAATACTGGGATGAGGTTAGCTATTATAAAATACTGGGATGAGGGTAGATGTTATACATTACTTGGATGAGGGTAGCTATTATAAAAGACGGGGATGAGAGTAGCTATTACAAAATATTGGGATGAGGGTAGATATAAATTACAGTAACGAGGGTAGATATTATAAAATACTGGATGAGGGTAGATATTATAAATGACTGGGATGAGGCAAGCTATTATAAAGTACTAGGATGAGGGTACCTATTATAATGTACTGGGATGAAGGCAGATATTATTATAAACTGGGATGAGGGTAGCTATTAAAAATACAGGGATGAGGGTAACTATTATAAAGTACTGGGATACGAGTAGCTATTTTAAAATACAGTAATGAGGGTAGATATTATAAATTACTGGGATGAGAGTAGCTATTACAAAGTACTGGGATGAGGATAGCTAGTATAAACTACTTGGATGAGGGTATTTAATATAAAGTACTTGGATGAGGGCAGCTATTGTAAAATACTGGGATGATGGTAGCTATAAAATATACTGGTATGAGGGTAGATATTATAAATTACTGAGATGAGGGTAGCTATTATAAAATACTTGGATGAGTGTAGATATTATAAAGTACTGGGATGAGGGTAGATATTATAAATTACTGGGATGAGGGTAGCTATTATAAAATAAACGGATGAGGGTAGCTATTATAAAATACTGGGATGAGGGTAGTTATTATAAAATACTGGGATTAAGGTAGATATTATAAATTACTTGGATGTGGTAGCTATTATAAAATACTAGGTTGAGGGTAGATATAAAATACTAGGATGAGGGTAGCTATTATAAAATACTGGGATGAGGAAAGCTATTTAAACAACAGGGATGAGGGTAGCTATTATAAAGTACATGGATGAGGGTTAGCTATTATAAAATACTAGGATGAGGGTAGATATTATAAAGTACTCAGATGAGGAAAGCTATTATACAATACTAGGATGAGGGTAGCTATTATAAAATACTGGGATGAGGGTAACTATTAAAAATACAGGTATGAGGGCAGTTATTATAAATACTGCCTTGAGGGTAGATATTATAAATTACTGGGATGAGGGTAGCTATTATAAAATTATGGGATGTATGTAGCTAGTACAAAAGACTGGGATTAGGGTAGATATTATAAAATACTGGGATGAGGGTAGCTATTATAAAAAACTGGAATGAGGTTAGCTATATAAAATGCTGGGGATGAGGGTAGCTATTATAAATAACTGGGATGAGGGTAGATATTATAAAGCACTGGGATGAGGGTAGCTATTATAAAATACTATGATGAATGTAGCTATTAAAAATACAGGGTTGAGGTTAGCTATTATAAGTAATGGGATGAGGGTAGATATTATAAATTACTGGGATGATGGTAGCTATTATAAAGTACTTGGATGAGGGTAGCTATTATAAAATACTGGGATAAGGGTTCTATATTATAAATTACTGAGATGAGGGTAGCTATTATAAAATACTGGGAAGAGGATAGTAATTTTAAAATACTGGGATGATGGTAGATATATACTACTTGGATGAGGGTAGCTATTTTAAAATACTAGGATGAGGGTAGCTATTGTAAATATTGGGATGAGGGTAGATATTATAAATTACTGTGGTGAGGGAAGCTATTATAAAATTCTGGGATGAGGGTTTTGTATTATTAATTACTGGAATGAGGGTAGCTATTATAAAATAATGGGATGATTGTAGATCTTATAAATTAGTGCGATGAGGTTACTATTATAAAGTACTGGGATGAGGGTAGCTATTGTAAAATACTGGGATGAGGGTAGATATAAATTACTGGGATGAGGGTAGCTATAAAATACTGGGATAAGGGTAGATATAAAGTACTCGGATGAGGGTAGGTATTATAAAGTACAGGAATGAGGGTAGATATTATAAAATACTGAGATAAGTGTAGCTAGTATAAAATACTGGGATGAGGGTAGATATTATAAATTACAGGGATGAGGGTAGCTATTATAAATTACAGGGATGAGGGTAGGTATTATAAAATACTGGGATGAGGGTAGATATTATACAATACTATGATGATAGTTATAAAAAATACTGGGATGAGGGTAGGTATTGTAAATTATTAGGATGAGGGTAGCTATTATAAAGTACTCAGATTAGGGTAGCTATTATAAATTACTGGGATAAGGGTAGCTATTATAAAATACTGGGAGGGTAGTAATTTTAAAAAACTGAGATGATGGTAGATATTATAAACTACTACTTCTAGGAAAAGGGTAGCTATAGTAAATATTGGGATGAGGGTAGATATTATAAATTACTGTTGTGAGGGTAGCTATTATAAAGTACTTGGATGAGGGTAGCTATTATAAAATACTGGGATGAGGGTAGCTATTATAAAATACTAGGATGAGGGTAGCTATTGTAAATATTGGGATGAGGGTAGATATTACAAATTACTTTGGTGAGGGTAGCTATTATAAAATACTGGGATGAGGGTTCTGTATTATTAATTACTGGAATGAGGGTAGCTATTATAAAATACTGGGATGAGGACAGATATTATAAAATACCCGGATGAGGGTAGATATTACATGTATAAAATACTGGGATGAGGGTAGATATTATAAATTACAGGAATGAGGGTAGCTATTATAAAGTACTGGGATGAGGATAGATATTACATGTATAAAATACTGGGATGAGGGTAGATATTATAAATTACTAATATGATGTTAGATATTATAAAACACTGGGATGAGAGTAGCTATTATAAAGTACAGGGATGAGGATAGCTATTAAAAAATAACGGTATGAGGTATCTATTATAAAGTACTGGAATGAGGGTTGCTATTATACAATACTGGGATCAGGGTAGATATCATAAATTATGGGGATGAGGGTAGATATAAAATACTGGGATGAGGGTATCTATTATAAACTACTGGTTTGAGGGTAGCTATTATAAAATACTGGGATCAGGGTATATATTATAAATTACGGGGATGAGGGTAGATATAAAATACTGGGATGAGGGTAGTTATTAAAAAAATACTGGGATGAGGGTAGATATTATTAAGTACTCGAATGAGGGTAGCTATTAAAAATACAGGGATGAGGGTAGATATTATAAATACTGGGATGAGGGTAGATATTATAAATTACTGGGATGAGGGTAGCTATTATAAAATACTGGGATGAGTGTAGATATTATAAATTAGTAGGATGAGGTTAGCTATTATAAAGTACTGGGATGAGGGTAGCTATTATAAAATAATGGGATGAGGGTAGCTATTATAAAGTACTGGGATGAGGGTAGCTATTATAAGATAATGGGATGAGGGTAGCTATTATAAAGTACTGGGATGAGGGTAGATATTATAAAGTACTGGAATGAGGGCAGCTATTATAAAATACTGAGAGGCACATGAAGGAAAACGATCCATAAATACAACAGCAGCTAATGGCATTATTTTAATAATGGGACCTTCATGATAGTCAAAATAATGACTTCCATGCATCTTACTTATCTTGTTCATTTTAAAGATCACTGTTTTAATCATTTGTACACAAGATTTACCCATGTATGAATTCACAATATTGAACTATGACAATAAACATCTGAATATAAAATAAAAATGTGAATCATTCATACAATTTGCATACCAAAAATAGCACTGAATAAATTTAAAATGCAATGTTTGTTTTAGCATCAATATACGTTTCCCATCTGATGAATTAATGTAGCACATAAGTTCATACTATCCTCTGCAATTTAAGACTACATCTCAGTCTCCAGGAGACTTTAACATATACGAATAAAAGTGATTCCAGTAGTTCTCGCCTAAACATTTACTGAAGAAATGGATTATATATTAGATTTACGAACTATACTGTTTGTAATGCAAATATATCTACAAATAATTTTATTTTTCCTAAAGGAAGAACAGAATTGTTTATGTCATAACAGATATCACCCTAAGGAACCTCACAGGGCAATGTACTGTCTATACATATTCAGAAGTTTAGTGTTGTAAAGGTAAGGCACTTGTCAGTAAATCACCACAAAATGTTCCATCAGCAATTTAAACCACACAGGGTACATTATTATTGTCAGCTTTTTTAATTTATATAAAAGTTTTCTTGTATTTTTTTAATTCAGTGATTTATGCTTGTTCCTCATGCACCGTTTCTTTCTGACTTTCTTTCTCATGTCGGATTTCAAATAGCTTAAAATTGCCCTTAAAGCAATTTTTTGTCTTTAAATACTGCTAGTTTAACTAGTTGATTACATGTGCCATTATCTAGCTCATTCTTGTTTATCATACTGTTGTTTCCTTAAGCTGATTATCACAAATATTTTTGTTCATGACCATAAACGTGTGTGTGCAAAAGAGAAACAGACAGACAGAAGCTATACACATTCAGAGAAATAAAGGAGATGTTTGAATATCTTCGAATCTTTCTTTTGCATCCTTGCTAGTGCTGAGTTGCTGGATTTTCAGTCATACACATTTACTTTTATCTTTAAACTTAAACTTATAACTTAAATGTGTGTTGTATATGTGCATGTAGATCATAGAAATAAACAGTTGAGATAGTCGACCTTAGTTGCTCCATTTTGTCAAATCAAGTTCAAATTTAAGTTTCATTGCCAGCTTCACCTCTGGTACAAAATTTTCTTTATCTCTGAGTAACTCCTACTTTCAAAAAGTCCTGATGTCCCTATACCTGTGTGTGCACTCAATACATAAATGTATATATATTCATCTTATGTATTGATGAACATGCAAACCATCTTCTGACATATCACACATCTGAACTTTTGCTGATTATTCTTTTTAATTGTTCAATCTTACATTCTATAAAAGTGGTGTACATCTTTTTGAAGTTTGGTTCTCTTTACATTCTTAAAAGACAAGTTTTACCAGGTCAGCTTTAAATTCAATGCAATATGACCTTGTTTATATTATGTGCAAGGCTTTGAGAATACAAACTATGTTACAAAGAGAAGTTGCTAGTGTGCATATCTGGAAATTCATAACTGACCATCCTTAATTTCCAAGTTATTTAATATAAAATTTAAAAACTCGTAGTAATATATGCATTAATAAAGTAAAAGTTTCTCCAGAATGATATCAACAGCTGTTTCCTGAAAACCACTTAAGGGATAAAAACCCAATATTAAAACCAAAAGTACAAAATTAAACCTGACAATGTAGAGTTCCAATTGGCTATGCCACAGTATTGTTGTTAACAATAAAATCATAGTGAGGGTTAGTGTGTACAGGAAGAAATTTATTCATATTAACCTGTATTGTTGTTATTATTTTTTTTGTTTCATCAATTCTGAAGACCCATTTGATATTAAATAAGAAAGCTCTACCTGTTTACTCATCGTCTTGACAATATAAAAACTGATATCCTCGGTTGATAAAGTAATATATGTAAAACAAGTGCTTCACACACTCACTGTATAGTTTTCATATCTCTCTCTCTCTCTCTCTCTCTCTCTCTCTCTCTCTCTCTCTCTCTCTCTCTCTCTCTCTCTCTCTCTCTCTCTCTCTCATAAAATTCAAATAAATATATCCCATTTTGGGATTCAACCATCATCATAAATCCAATTTTTTCCAAATTATTAATTGCATAAACTTAGCTTTTCCAACAAACAATACATAAACAAAATAGCTTTTCTGGCTGACATTTTGAACTTCTCTACACACTCTCTATCTACATTTGACTATTATTAAAATGTCTGCACTGTATTTTTGTTAGGAAAATGATCAAGAAGTATATATATATATATATATATATATATATATATATATATATATATATATATATATATATATATATATATATATATATATATATATATATATATATATTATGGGGTGATTCTCTCAAGATTTTGATACCAGGTTGGTGCCAAACATAAACAGGAGAAAAATGTTTTAAATGAAAACAAAAGTAGGAGTCAGAACTAATCAAGAGATCTTAAATATACACATCATTTGAAGAATGTTGCAAAACAAAAATCAAGTATGATTAGTCTCATCATTGTATATTATGCACTTTGCATGCAAATGCACAATTTAGGATTTACATGTTTCTGCAATATATTGTAATACATGACAGTAGCTTTTTAGCCAAAGTATCTAACTCACAAATATGTATACCACAAGGAAGAAAATCACTGGCTATTTACAGGTTGCTTTCCTTTAGTAAAACTGCCCTAGATAAAAACGAAATACATATTTAAGGAATATAGAGATTAACAGCCAAAAGCGATTCATACATTACTCACCCCTTTGGTCAACTTCTGCTGAACAAGTTTTGGGAAGTAGTCCTTAAAAGCCATTTTACGTTTAGTAATGATAGCCATATTTTATACTGTATTAGCATCATTTGCATAAATTTGGAATACATTCGTAAAATTTTTAAAACATTCTTCTGAGGTATGGAAAAAAGATTGAAATTTCCATATTAAATTACCTTATTCATACCAAAAATAATTACTTAGGAGAATAAAGTAATCATTCTAAGCAAATATTAAAAGAATTACATCCATTTCTCACATAATAGTGCAGCAAAACATTTTTAATGGTTATGGTTGGTTTATTATCAAATACCTCTCCTGTTTTATAAACCGATTATATTTTATGTGGGTGAGAGAGTGATCACATGGGTTTACCAGCCATTACAGTTTAAAGGGGGTGTGGGAGCTATCATTTAGCATGGGTTTATCAGCCATTACATTTTAAGGAGGATGGGGGAACTATCATCAAGAATGGGTTTATAAGCCATTACAGTTTAAGGGGGTGGGGAAGTGATCATTAAGCATGGGTTTATCAGTAGATAATATGGTACCATTTATTCTCAGATATTGGTTGGACCCAATTACAAACTTCACAGGCATAAAGACCTATATCTACTCATGCACAATGCATAAGTAAATCTGGGTTGATGCAATTTGATGTGAACAATCAGTAAAACCAACAACATAGACCCTGATCTGCTGTAGCATCTCTGTTGTTTACAGCTGAATCCAAAAGAGTGCATATAATACTTTCATGATCATTATTATAAGCAGAAACAACTACCAATGAAAAACGTTACCATTTACCCTAAAATTTATTTATATAATAATTCAAAATAACAAGTAAAAGCAAGTAAGACTCCATATTATAGTTGGTCACAGGTAACTGATTATTTTGTGAGCTTCAGAAAAGCCTGTGTGTGATGTTACACTGAATAACATGTTTGAATAAATGAAGTTAACTGATTGGCTGAAAATAATTACTGGAAATATTAACATTTTAGAAGAAATTTATGTACAAGTATATACTATGCAAAATAAGATTCAAACTAAAAACATTTTCACTGCATATTTACTACTAGATTAAAAGAGATCACACCGAAATTGATGTGTTTTAGTGGGCACCAAAATAGAGAAATCTACTTGAAAACAAGTCATACAACATATCACTTTCAATGATAAAAATTTCCATTGTGGAAAGAATGCATGTTTTGGTGGTCCACCATAAAAGTGTGTCAATCTTGGCAAGGTTTAACGTTATGGTCAGTGGGAATTGCATTAGTTACATGTGTTCATGTTAAAGGTGTAGTTGGTTTTGTGATATTTCCATTCTTCTCAAATCCATTAAGAAATGATTTTATATCCAGTTTCTTTCTTTTGTAAAATTTTAATGCCATATGTTTAAAAAATAATTATCTACCACCCTATTTTTTTTTCCTTTTGTTAAATCCACATTCCATCTTTTCTGAAAGGAGGTACAGTTCTTTCATACATACATACATACATACATACATACATACATACATACATACATACATACATACATACATACATACATACATACATACATACATACATACATACATACATACATACATACATACATACATACATACATACATACATACATACATACATACATACATACATACATACATACATACATACATACATACATACATACATACATACATACATACATACATACATACATACATACATACATACATACATACATACATACATACATACATACATACATACTCTAAATAAAAACAACATTTAGGGTTGCAGTGATATATTTTATCTCAGTATATTTATTTATCAGTCATGAAAATTTGAAGAATTAAAAATTATTCCAGTTTATATATCAGTCATAAGCATGCTGCTGCTCCACCTCCTCATCCTCATCCTCCTCCTCAATGGTGTTGTTATATTCTTCTGTATCTGGTCTTACATGTGAGTGGTACAGCCCTCTTGCTACAGGTAACCCATGGCCATATACAAAATCCTCCTCATCACTCGACAGATCATGGCCATCCTCTAAAAAAAAGTAATAACATTTTTTTACGTATATATAATAGATATGTACATTTTTTTTCAAACAATTTTATCTAGACATCTTTATCATCCACTAGGACCATCTTTCATTTTCAAACAATCTGATCCAAATATATGTATTACTCACTAGCACCCTCCTTTTTCTTCATAACCACAGTATAAAAATCTATAATACTGTGTGGATGCCTCACAAACGATCAAAATGACCTGATTCTTGAGTAATTAACATTTGTTACTGAATTGAAACAAGTGTATAATTAAAATAATTATGTACAAGGAGATCATAGTCCACCCTCAAGGTTCTCAATCTCTCCATCCAGTTTTATAACTAAAATCTGTCAGATTCTTTGTTGTGGTAATCACATTTTAAATTAAATATTAATTGTTGTTTTAAAATTTAATACTAATATAGTCAAACCAGTCTATTCAATCCTGATTATTGAATACTATACACCTCAACTGTCAGAAAATCATTTTTCATATGGACTTTTGCAATGGTGGCCTGGTATTTAACTGGGGCAAGAAAAGAGTATGTTGGATCTAATCATCACAATATAGGATAGTATAAATTTGTTTTTAAAATGCACAGCTTTCACTGTGACATAACAGTATGCAACTTTCACTCCAGTTTTTACTGGATCCACATACTTTAACATAAGTTTTGTCATGTGTTTGTCAGGCCATGAAATTAATGACCTTCCAAAGAAATATGGATGTATAAGGATTAAAAATAAGTGAATGATCGCCATTTTAAGAAACAACACAATTCCTCTAACAGTTGGTACTGAATGCACACACAACCTGAATGGTTTTTACAATAATATTGCCAACTTTGTGAATGAACAAAATTCTCCAACACGGAGAATTGCTGACCATGACAATGCTTAAATCTGTTGTAAACACATTGACAATACCCATGCTGATAAGCAGCACCTCATTACCTACTAACAATCTACAGCATAAGAAATTTGTTCCATTAATTTCATTAAATGTCTACACTGTAAAAGGCTTATAGCAAAAGGCATGGTGATTAGGAAAGCTGTACCATCTCTCATGAGAATATGACTTGTAGATCAGATACATGCTCAAAAGTATATAGCTTTCCTAAATAACGCCCTATACAAATAATAACACTTACAGCTGCTGTAAACAGCATAGATCACAATCTGCTGCTGTGTGGCAGATTACAATCTATTTCTGTTATTGCTGTTGTGGTTCAATAGTTGAGGATCAGCCCAGACAAGCTACTGTGATGTGTCTCCGAACAAGGCAATTTTACTATATTTGCCTTAGTATGATAAAACCTAAAAAGTACTGGTGTTCTGCAAAATTTAAAATATTCAAACCAATCCAAACTGTTAGCAACAAATCATACATAGAACAACAATCGAAATCTGAACTACAATTTCACATCCAGAAGACTTGTCTTAAACAAAAGATTGTCTGGTGCATGATGGAAGAGCAGATTAGGGCCTGCTCTTCACAGTGTATTAAATCCAATAAGCACAGTGTAAATTGTATAAAGACATATAATAAATATATTGTCCTTAAGTTTTGTTTTTAACAACCAGAACATTTCCAATGAATTTATGCACCCAACAATGAAAGCAACTTGATGTACACATTAATAACTGAATCTCACTGTTTGCAAGCAAATCATTCTGTACTAGATAAACTTCCATGGCTAGCTTTTGCGAATTCCCACTCTATGCATATACCTACTAGCCCTTCTCCACCACCCAACCTTGTACTCACTCCGCATACCTAAAAGCAACTATAGGTCAGTACACAAAAACCAAAGATATGACATGTTCCTGCTATGTTTATAAAGTATGTTGCATTTTCTGGTTACTGTAATTGAAACTTTTGTAAATTTGGTCATGACCTCTACACAGATTCCTAAAAAAGGAGCTAAGGATAATACCCCTTTTGCATATGGATTCCATGTGGCAAGATAACTAAAATGTTCTATGCATTTCCAAGATGTAATAAACAGATAGATGAATGGACAACTACTCAGGAATATTGCAATATCCCACCCATGAAATTAAGGCAAAAAAACAACCATAAAAAGAATGGTTTATCTCTCCAACCAACCACAACTATCCATATAAACAAAATAATAATTAAAGTGACCTTGACCTTTCAACTCAGCCTCAGAATCAACTGGAAGCTGTCCCTGCCCAAATATAGTCTTCCTATGATGATCTTGCCAAGGAAATTTGACTTGTCACGCAGATGATATCATGAGTTTTGTTAGGTTTTACTGGAATTATATTTATTTCCCAACCAAAGTAAATAAATTCAGGAAACCATTTTAACATTACTAGTAGTATCTCTGATCTTTTAAACTGCATATAGTTTTTGTGCAAATATGGCAACAGCAATGTCAACCTGTCTGCCCAATGACATGGTGGTTTCTGCAAAATGACTCTGACTCTGCAGACCAAACAACCCTCTCAGTAAGTCAGTCAATACCTTTTGCCTAAAAAAGACCAATTTTCAGTTAGGTGTAATGGTCATATAATGATAAAGTTGGAAAAAATCAGAAGTCTAATTGGAGACTGATGCATCAATGGTAATTATCATTTTTAATGAAAAAGTTTGTAAAATCACTTAAACCATAATTACCTCCATTACAGTTTCACAAACTGCATTTTTCCAAACTCTACAGAATTCAATGGCTTCTTGCTATCTCTAAACTTGATGAAATTCTTGGCTCCACGCCACCTCCAATTTCACATGGCATAATAAATGTAATTGCTGCCCATCCTGCTTTTTCCCCGCCAAGAATTCAGAATATTTATTTTCCTTCTTCTGTGCTATTTGAACTTTATAAAAGGCTCATTGCTTCCTTTTATTTTAAACATGTATTGTTTCTTGGATACCATTTGAGAAAATACTGAAAGCAACAGCTTGATCATGTTGATGCTGATGTCTTGCATAAAAAATATGTGCATTTTAAAGCTTTTGAGTTAATTCATTTAAGTTAGTCCAGTTCCCTGACTAACTCTGATGATTATGACATGAAACCCTGATATGAATCAAACACAGACAAGCCATTATCTAGATTTTACCACAATAATTGTTTCTGTAATTTTTGCTCTGATGTAGTCTCTTTATTCAACATGATATGTTCCTTATCTATGAGAAGTGGCAGAGGCCTATTAATTTCAGGGCTTCTAAATCAAATGTTAAGGACCTTTTAATTAAAAGGGAATGTTCCTTTCTGTTCTAAATGATGACATGGAATGCTGGGAATCCAAATCAAACGTCTCACAAGCATAAAAATGAATGATAAATTTGGTTGAAATCTAACTTGCATTGGTTAAATATTGCTGAAGAAACCAAAGTTAAATGGATTGGCAATCTGGAACCATAACCCCTGTCAATGATGTTTTAGAACTGAAACTCTTTCAGGGTCTCATCAATAGAAACATGAATGCCAAAAATGAATAAAACCAAATAAGCCTTGATAACACTGTACTGCTGAAACTAAAGTCAAGTGGACAAGTAATCAAAAGAAATAACTCTGTTAAATGATCCAGTGGAATACTGGAATTCAAATTCATTCAAGGTCTTGTAAATATAAAATTGCATAATAAGTCTGGTTGAAGTCCAAGAAACCTATGTCAAAATTATGCTGTACAAGTCAGGATCAGCTAGCAGTATACAATAACCCCTGTAAATGATGTCATGGAATGCTGGATACCAAATTCTTTCAAAATATTAAGATGCAAGCCAAAATTGATTGAGATGTAACAAACCTAAGTAAAATAATGCAGCAGAATACAAAGTCAAAAGATTGTCAATCAGTGGCATAACTCATGTAATAATGCCATGCTAGAATCTGAACATTAAAGTTTTCATGAATAAAAATCCTGCATGCCAATTTTAATTAAAATCCAATAAATCCAGTGATGTTAAAGTTCTGTTGCTAAAACTGGAGTTTTGGTCAAATTTCCTATAAATTCTTTTGAATGCTGTCAACTATAGCCAGTAGTGATTGCTGCACTGCAATGAACACCACTCTTGGCATAATTGTTCAGCAGAACCATAAGTAGAAGAATCTGTCGGAAAACCAATGACTGGAAAAGGCATTTATGGGCAATATTCCTTAAAAAAGTTATGAAAATGGAAAGCTAAGTATGAAGGATGGGGCAATCAAGGGCAAATACTCTACGGCAATGTGGACTGCTTTAAATTATATTCATTCAAGGTCTCGTCAAGTTAAAGCCATAAAACCAAATTTAGTTGAAATCCAATAAATTTTGGCGATGTTGTATTACAGAAACCAAGTCAAAAGGATGGGTTATCATGGGCCATAACTCTTCTAAATGAGACCAAACTCCTAAAACGGCACATTAAGTCAATGAAACTACATTCATACAAAAATGCATAAGAATATGTTGAATGGTTATTGAACCATGTCAGTTACAAGAAACATCCCATGTGATATTAAATTCTCAAGGGCTATACTTTTATCCAAAATAAAACTAGACAGTAACCTATATTTTTCATTCCTAGATTTTGAAACAATGCATAAAGAATATATTAAATGATTCCTCAGCAATGCTTGTTGCAAGGACATGCTGTAAAAGAGACTTAATACTGATGGAAAAGGCAAAATAACTTACTATCAAACGCAGACCTCATAAAATGAGACCTTTCAACATGTTACATGCATATCACCCACAAAATGGCATCAAATTAGGTGCAAAGGCTATAGCACTGTGCTGGTTACAATCAAAAGACCATGTGAAGGTTCTCAAAAACCATAACTCTATTACAAATAGAGCCAAGGGGCCCCGAGTGGCCGAGTGGTCTAAAGCGCTGTCCGTTACGGATCACTGCCATCTCACCTCTGTCTGCGTGGGTTCGAGTCTAGGATTCGGCGAATGTGGATATGTGAGAAAGCTTGCCAGTAGCTTCTCGTGGGTCGGTGGTTCTTTCCGGTGATTTCCCGGTTTCTTCCTCCACCATTAATACTGGCCGCCATGAATAGCCTATCGTGTGCTGAAAAATGGCGTTAAGCTCAACAACAACAACAACAAATAGAGCCAGTGAGACAAAAACCACAAAAAGCATATCTAGGGCCATGAGTTAATATATATATATATATATATATATATATATATATATATATATATATACCAAATTGCATCTGAATACATTGAATGGTTCTGTTCACATGCTAAAAGAGTGAACCCATAAAAAAGGTGATTACTAACAGACTCCATCGCTGGACCTCATTGTACCCATTCAAGTGTTCTGCTCAGTACAAAGCTATGTGACAAATAGACAACAGTAACATTATAAACACAAACCTAAGTCAAGTGGACAGGCAATCATGGTTCATAAAGTTGAACGCCAAATTTGGTTGAAATCCAAGCGAAGTTATGCTGATGAATCCAGTCAGGTCAACTGGCAGTCAGAAAGCACAGCTCCTGTACATGATGTCATGGAATTCCAAGGTCAAGTCAAGACAATAGCTTGTGAGTCATATCTGGTGACTCTTTGGTAAGAAAACAACAGAAATAAGTGGAAGGAGAAATCTGTGACTGTAACTCATATAAATGATAATACACAAGACTGAAACAGGAAGTCTTTTCAGGTCTCATCAATCTATAGCTGCATACAAACTAAACTCCAGTAATTTACACTAAATTTATCTTGCAGAAACCAAATTAAATTTTGTAACTCACCAATGTTGCATCTAGAAGACATCCAGATGGCCAAGTCTTCTTCTTGAGCTTCTTCTGCATCAAATTCTTGCATATCTAAAAGGACAAGATGTAAAACAAATTCATAATTGTGAAGAAATTTTTTTACTAGAATTAAAATGTATTTTTTTTTTGGGTTTTTGAGCTCAACCATTATTTTTTTCTGCATATCATTTGGACCAGATCATATATGTATGCAATGCCAATGTGCAAACTGGTTTAACAATCACAAAAGAATGGCAGTGAATTGGAAACCAGACTATTTATGAAACAAAATGATGACTTCTAGCAGACAATATATGTGCAAATTGCTAGGCGTTCCTTTATTTCCTTGCCCAGGACAGCAATGATAACATTTTAGTTTAAATTAAGCTTCAATTAAAGATTAAATAACAAAATATTTTTTAACTTGCCCTCAACTAAAATGACTCATTTTATATTTCAACTCTGAACTTGTTCCATGTCCAGATTACAATATAAAATATATCACAAATTTCAAAAGTTTAATTTTTATATATAACACATTTTTATTTAAGATTCTCTCATGGCAGTTCCTTCCAATATCAAAAATGTATCTCTACATTTTACATGGCCATCACAAAGTTAACTTAAACAAGAAGTCCAAGATCACAAACTCTCCTATGTAACCTAAGAACCGATCATTGCATTAAACAGGCTTTCATTGGATCATGTGTCTAGCAAACTGTCATGCAGATTCAAAGGTCTGATGCACATCACTTGTAACTTTCAGTAACACCTGTAAAATTTTTATTGGTTTTGAAATTTTGATGTAATTGTGCTCTGACATTTCTATCACTTGATATCCTTGTCTTTCTAACCTCGGATATTGTTGGCATGTTTGCTTGTACAAATCTTCCATGATAAATTCTGAGAAATTACTTTTTAGGTCCTTTTTGAAATGAGTCATATGCAATTACTACAAATAGAAATTAGGAAAGTACATGTAGGTCTATAAGAGGTTACATGTAGGTCTATAAGAGGTAAATTAACTCAGATGCTATTCTTATTCTGTGGTCTTTCTTTTCAAAATATTCTAAAAGAGATGATGATAAAAATGACAAACCACAAATTTGTATAGCTTTTTTTTTTGTCATTTTTTAATGTATTAGAAAAGCATAATCCATATACAGGCAGGTGCAAAACATAATTGGGTGAAAAAGCATAATGATTCCACCAAAAGTGTTCTGGCTGGCAAGTATGAATCTGTTCTAATGAAATGTATACATTTTAAATATTAGAACTTAATTTTCTTTTTCTGGTTCACAGATTTTTATGGGGAGAACTTTGTGTGAGCCCAAACCTGTGATCCTCAATTGTAAATATCATCAATACTTCCTCTGCTTTCCAAAACAAAAGAAAAAGTAATTGTAAAGCACAAAAATTGAGACCTATTTAGAACTGCAGTGAATCTCATTAATATGCATGGATCGTGTTTATACAACTTACCTGATGTCTTCATTAAGCGATTAGTTTAGGAATGGTTGGACTGTTGTCAGGATAAATGAGACTGGATGGAACATGATGCTACATGTCTGCGATAATATGTCCCAGTGCTAGACATCACTATACACTGCCACACTACAGACATCATAGCAATATGACTCAAATTGTTAAAGCTACATTAAAAACATACACTTGATGTCTTAATGACCTAAGCCCATTTGCTATGTTTGATCAAAATTTAGATATACTAACTAAATAGCTGAAGGATCTGATGAAATATCAATTAACTATTACACATGGATCACACTGATTATTGAATTAACTCGAGCGCTTGATCATTTTATATATATATATATATATATATATATATATATATATATATATATATATATATATATATATATATATATATATATATATATATATATAAAAGCTTATATTCCAAGTCTGATCAAAATGCGATAATTATAATAAGGTTGTTGTTGTTTTTATAGGGTGGAGGAAGAACCCTGGAAAACCCCAGGAAGAACCACCGACCCACGAGAAGCTACTGGCAGTATAATAATGTCTCCAGGGTGGTAAACAAGCTCAGTGCATTAGATGCCATTTCACTTCATCAATGTTTTGATCTCATTCAATAATTCAATATTTAATTCATCCAAGATCTTAATGACCATTGGCCATATACAGCTGGCCTTTGCTTTCAATGCCTTCCCTGCTGACATCTTTACTCTTCTAGCCCCATTCCCAATCTTCCATAAATCCTCATCTGCCTGTCGATAAGATCACTGAAAACACTAAAATCTGTATTGTTTTAATCTACTCCACTTATTTGTGCTTATAACATAGGATTAACTTGCAAGTGTGCTACTGACTATATGAACTTCACAAGATTAAACTCTTAATTTTTAATGGACATTTTTTTTGCTCTTCTCCACCTCTGTCAGTGTATCATCCTTCAGCAAAAGTGTCCCTCTTCGCTTTCCCTCATTTAAGAAATTCCTAACCGGAATACTAATGATATATGTTAATATTCCATGTTAGGTCAAAATCAGATCAGAAATGTGGTGTCCAGATTGGTGATAATTTCAGTTGATAAAATGCTAGCTGACCTTAATAATGAATGCTTATCTTGCCTTTTATTGAACTTGTCCAAGATTCTGATGATATATGCAAAATTCCAAAGAATATGGCCTACCAAGGGGTAACAAGCTCAGCCAATCAGATGCAAGAGACATCATCAATAAACATGCATCTTGCTCATTACTGAACATATCAAGATTTTAATGATAAAATCCCATATTCCCAGTATGATCAAAATAAAATCAGAAATATTGATTCCAGAATGATAACAATCCATTTCTGACATAGAGAGCTACAATAAAATAGTTTAGACTTCTGTCTACAATGGCTACAAATATACCTATCCAAATGAAAATTTAATCATTTATTGGTCAAGCAATCTGCAATCAATACTAATCTACCTAAATATTGTTTCATGAAACTAACCATTTATTGGTTACACAATCTGAAATCAACACTTATCTACCTGAATACTGTTTGATGAAAGCACCCATTTATTAGTCAAGCAATCTGCAACCAACACTAATTTACCTAAATAATGCATAAACAGAAATTTTGCATGTACTCATATGCAGCACAGTGTCTAGAGCATTAAATTCCCCTTCCTATCAAGAGAAACATGGAGGCCTAAGTGGTCTATCGTGCTTACCTTTAAAGATCACTCAAATCTCACCTCAATCCAAATCGATATTTGACAAAGCTTGCCGTTAGCTTCCTTTGGGTTAGTAGTTCTTCCCTGGTTTTTACTTTACCATATACATAGATTACTAGCTTATTATGTGCTCAAAAATGCCTTGTAACCAAATCAAACTTACCATCTCTGTAATAGATATCTGCATCATCATTCTCAAAGAACCTTGGGTCTTCATCTGGATAATCATTTCTCCAGTTACTTTCATCATTACTATCATCATCATCATCATACACCTCTTCGTATTCATCGTCATCACCATTGACGAATTCCTGTTCCTGTTGTAGGGCTTCTACTGTGAAAATATTTTCTAAGAAATGAAAGTCAAAATCGTAACTGTTGGTGTAGTACAAATCATACACGTATTCCTCCTCCCCTCTACTGCTGCCTCCAAGCTGTACCTTCTCTCTGATCATAGGTACAGAGTTGCATGTAATTTCACTGCTACTACTTGACACCTGTATACAGAATAAAATAATTTAATTTAGTCAAACTTTTTTCTACAGTGGTCACTTCAATAAAGCAATCACTTCTGAGTTTTATATATCTTGTGTCCAGATACCATCTGCAACCAGAATAAAATGATCTAAACTACAATGCATTCAGGTCATGTAGCAAAGTGGGCAACTATTGTTTGCCAAAGCATATCTACAAAACTATTTAATAATGAATAATAATGACAAATGTAACATAACAATTAAAATAGCCCTGACTATACGCACTTTTCCTGGCTGCCCAATGGTCTATTATCTAAGTTTAAATTTGTCAGACCCTGCAGCTGTCCATTAAGGTCAAGTACATTAGGTCCCATTTACACAAGAATTAGAAGACATTTACACAGATCTAATGACAAGCTGCTTATAAAAACTAGTTTCAAAAAGTCTCAGGTGAGACTTCTATAGACAACATTGACTTTATTTACATCATAATTAGGTACATTAGGTCCATTTTATACAAGAATTAGAAGACATTTACACAGATCTAATGACAAGCTGCTTATAAAAACTAGTTTCCAAAAGTCTCTGGTGTGACCTCTATAGACAACATTGACTTTATCTACATCATAATTATTGTGTTCATTATTCTACCTATTTCCACATATTCCACGAGATAGTGCAATAATACAAGCTACTAAAGCATATAGTGTGAAGAATTATTTGATTAATATAGAGTAATTCGCAAGCATGCTTAAAGTTATTTCTATTTTATTAAAAAGTAGCTTTAATTGATTGCAGATCAACATCAGTGGTACAAACCTGAAAACCTTCCAAGCCAGAATGCTTTCAATCAAATCGGGTTAAATTTTGTTGAGCACTTTTTAGGAAGAAGTCATTTAAAGGTTTAAAGGTTGATCTATTTTTAGTAACTTTGGCATATTTGATGGACACTTGGCATCATGGGTATAAATTTGAAAGGTGTTTATTTCAATATGCAATTAGTTATGACTTGTTGAATTCTAATCACCCATTTTGAAACAGAAGTTGTAGAAAGGTTTTTCTATGTTTAAAAATGATAGACATATTTCAAATCAGATATCACTGGTACAAGATGGAAATATCTTCATTCAGTGATGTGTTTTGACAATCTTTCAAATTCTATTAACTGATTTAATAGAAGTTATTCACAGGTTTTTCTAGTTTTAATATTAGCTGCTTTTTTGTAGTAACAGCAGTCATATCTGGGTGTGGATGAGCATAACGTGTAAAAACTTCTAAGATCTTCCTGCTAAGATGCTGATGGAATTCTATTTCACAAATTTATAAAAAGAAATTCTTTAAAGATCTTTTGTCTAGGTTGTGTAATGGTGGCTGTATTTGAGCAAGGAGCATCACCATATGCTAAAATGCTGAAATCTTTCATTCCAGGTCGATCTTTGCCAAATATGGGCAGAACTGGACCAGTGCTTTTTATGAAGCTTAAAATTTTGAAGGACTGATGATGGATGACACATTATGAATGACCCTTATAGCCAATCTTCACCCATATAGACAAAACTGCTGTTCTGGGTTCTTTTTGGAGTAAAGTGAAACACCAATATCATGTTTACTTTAAAATGTTAAAATGATGATAGAAAATTTCAGTTACTGTCCAAACATTAAATACAAGAGCATACCCCAGGGTTCAAGCTAGATTTGAATTTTACGGAGAAGTGATTTCTCCTTTTGGACAGAACATGAAGCAAGAGCTCAACAGGGAGGAGTGAACACAAAACAAGAAAATATATATGTGTGTGTGTGTGTGTGTGTGTGTGTGTGTGTGTGTGTGTGTGTGTGTGTGTGTGTGTGTGTGTGTGCTCTCTTATTTGAATTATGCCCTCTATTTCCCAGCATTCATATTTGCATTTAGCATTGGATTTAAGCAATACTTTATTTTCAAGTAGAAAATTTTCTGAGTTGTTTTGGCCATATGACTTGACAATAGAATAAAGAAACTACAGTGTAACAAATTTTAACTGAGCATCCAGTTTACATTATTGTAATTGCAAATTATTAAGAATGCCTAATCAACTCCCCCTAATCAATTTTTTAAAAATACTTTCTAAAAGTTCATAATAATGACACTTTGAAAGATTTCTAAAAGCCTTTGAAACAACCCCTGTACCACAAAGATGAGGGAAAATACACACGTGTCTTCATATCTTACAGTTTGTCATTTCATTGCTGCGAACAAAATATTATCATAGCTATTCATACAAAACAAACTAAAATGTATAACATTACAAACATTGCTCCTTTATAGCTAGTATATACACCCTTCTTTCCTACCGAACCAACAGAGACATATGAGTTCATCTATTTTCAGGAGGGATTTTCGTAATATTACCACTCAATTTAAATAGCTTCATTTCAACAGCCTATTGATAGAAATGCAAATTTATGGGGGTTTTTTATTTCTCTACATACTTGTTGTTGTTGTTGTTATTGTATGGTTTAATGCCTGTTTTCAGCACAGGATAGGCTATACTTGGCGGCCAGTATAATTAGTGGAGGAAGAACTTTGAAAAACCCCAGGAAGAACCACCAATCCACGAGAAGCAACTGGCAGGCTTTCTCATGTACCCACGCTAGTCGAGACTTGAACTCATGCAGACAGAGGTGAGATGGCAGTGATTCATAATGGTGAGCGCTTCAGACCACTCCGCCACTTGGTGCCCCTGTCTATAATACTTGTAGTAACTTTTGGCATTGGTTAAATAGAAAAAGCTGTACTGTTTTGTTCCATATTTTCACAATTATGAGTCAAGTCAGAAAACAATTCTGACCTCACAGCACTTCTCACGTATTCCACAACATAGCACTGTTCCACATATTTCTGACCTACATAAATTTTAATTGAATCTCAAATAACATAACACATAGGCTTTGCTTTCTATGAATTGTCTTTTTATGAATATATTTGCATGATAATTTACGAAAACAGATAATTTTATACTTCCACACACAGCGATGCATTTCCCCATTACTGGTTCACTTACAGTTTTGAAGTAATTTTATGATGAAATGGTTTACAATAGGCATTTAAAGTATCCAAATCACAGATTCTGTTCTTGAAACACGAATTGCTATTTACATACTATTATTTAAGTTTCAAAACACAAGTTTGTATGTTTTTATCATTAAGGATAACATGCAGAAATTGGGCAGTTATAATTGCTAACTTATTCAGGAAAGGGCCAATCAACTATCAAAATACATGC
The DNA here is from genome assembly GCA_016746295.1 of Potamilus streckersoni. Classification (NCBI taxonomy): domain Eukaryota; kingdom Metazoa; phylum Mollusca; class Bivalvia; order Unionida; family Unionidae; genus Potamilus; species Potamilus streckersoni. The sequence goes on along the minus strand of JAEAOA010002358.1, from coordinate 3,355,334 downwards.
ATATGAATGTGCAAGTGTTTGTTTGTCAATGTAACTGACAACAAAACTAGTCCTAGCTACTGATGTCTTGAGAAATACATTTTGCTGCAACATGAAAATTAACCGGGCTAAGGCGAAGGTTCATCTAAAAAGTATATGGACGGTCAATTTACCTCGAAAAATAAAATCACAGGGCGAACTCATTTTCGCTTTCCTAACAGAAAAAGGCAAAGTTTACATATTTTACATGACTTTTTGTTGCCCACTTCGCCTAGTATCATGATCCCTGATACCCTAGATTTGGAAATGGAGACATTGAAAGACAAGCTACTGATTCTCAAATCTCAAAACACTTTTCTTCGGTAAATGAATTATATTACATGTACTAATATTTGAAGAAATTCATTCAAGCGCTCTTAAGCTCTGGTCTGGACTTGACCTGTCAATTCATTACATTGTCATAAATTCAATTTACTTATGATTTAATTATCCCTTTTCATGTATAAGTTTATATCTAGCTCACATTATGGTATACATGATGAATCACATGACAAATTTACACCCTGTTCACAGTATGATACACATGACAAACCACAAACCAAATGTGTGCCCTGTTTACATTAAAGTACACATGATAAACCACACAGAATATTTACACACTGTTCACAGTGTGCTATACATGATAAACCACATGCCAAATGTATGCCTGTTGACAGTTCACCAAACAAGATAAATCACATGCCATATTTATACCATGTTGACAATAAGATACAAATGATAAACCACATAAAAAAGGTATGCCCTAGTCACATTAAGGTATGCGTGATGAATCACATGCTATATTGATACCCTGTTCACATTAAAGTACACACAGGAAACCATATATAATATTTATACCCTTTTCACATTAAGGTACACATGATAAACCACAAACCAATTTATGCCCTGTTCACAGTATAATACAAAAATGATTAGCCACATTTTACATCACTGCTGCTTGAGTGCTTAGATCCAATATTGCCTTCATTAACTGATGTTATTAATACCTCTATCTCATCTGGGGAATCTCCATCATTTTTTGAAAATGCCATTTTAAAGCCTCTACTGAAAAACTCAACACTCAACCATAATGATTTAAAGAACTACCACACAGCTTCTAATCCCATATTCATGTCAAAAATCTTCGATAAAGTTGTTTTATCCCAAATTGTATCTTTTCTGAATTCAAACAGTCTGAATATTGCTTCTGCCACAGTACTGAAACTACGCTGAAAGTGGTTAATGACCTTCTCTCTGCTTTGGATAGAGGAAAGATTAGTCCTCACTATCATAGACTTGTCTGCAGCATTTGACACAATAGACCATGATATATTACTTAATACAATGTCTCCAGCATGTATTTGGCATTAACAATACAGCCTTACTATGGTTCAAGTCCTACTTGGTCAACAGGACACAAATTGTGTCTTTAAATGGAAACCACTCCAACCCAGTTGATCTAAGTTGTGGTGTTCCACAGGGATCTGTTCTTGGACCTGTTCTCTTCATTGTATGCACTCAGCCACTTTCAAGTGCCATAGATCATCATCCAGTGTCTCACCAAATGTATGATGATGACACCCAAATATACAAGTCTAGCCACGCAACTGAAGTTGAAGCTACCATTCCAAGGCATAGAGAGGTACATTTCTGATGTGAAATAATGGATTACATGTAACAAGCTGCTGATGAATGATCATAAAACTGAAATCATTCTGAATACAACACAACGACTTTCTCACTCACATCCTTTACCTCAGACAATAAATATCAGCAACACCAACATTAAATTCACAGTCAGTACAAAACCTAGTTGTTACTCTTGACATATCATGAGACGCATCAGCTCCATTCACAAGTATCTTTCAGTTGATACCACTAAAACACTTGTGTTCCTTACTATTTTGAAGAATGGACTATTTTAACTCAGTTCTGTCTGGTTCATCTCAATATCTACTCCAGAAACTTCAAAAAGTTCAAAACACAACTGCTAGGTGCATTCTCAGAGTACCATGATCAGAGCTCTGTGCCTTACACTAGCTATCCATTTGATCCAGAATTAAACACAAAATTTGTTTTCTGTGTTATGTTTCAATGACGGGCTCCAATCCAACATACCTATCCAACTTCACCCATGTGTACACACCCGCAAGATACTTGCGATCCTCTTCTGACACTTGTATTCTCATTATTCCCACTATAAAAATGAAATCATATGGACAACATATGTTGTAAAGTGCTTAGAGCTTCTAAAGATTAGGTGCTATACAAGGTCCTCATTATTATTATTATTATTACATGATAAAGACAGCTACCTATGTGTACTATATATACATGGGAATTTTTACCCATATAATATAATGAGCATTTTTGAATATGTGTACAACTAGAAATATTTTACATCATACTGTGAAATAAAATTTACAGTTTTATAAGATAAATACTTTTGCCACTTTTTGGTTTAAAAAGGTTTTTAACGAAAGTGTGGATCAGGAAATAATGCATATATTTGGACAAATTTTGACAGTCCACTGCATGTCAACAATGATTTGAGAAAGTAAGTCTTAATTATGATGTGATTCAGGTCTGTATCTACAACATACTCAAAAATATCAATGATTCTCACTAAAAGCACTCGCTATAAAAAAAAATAAGTACTGCATTGTTTTCACTGGTCTGGTACATGTATATAGAAAAACACAGAAATGTTACTTTATACAGAAAAATTTTTTCTGTTTCTAGCCAACAGCATACCTCATTTTAAAACTGGTGTACTAGAACACAATATACAAACAGGTTCTTCAAACACAAAAATATTATTTTATTTCCCCTGCACTTTTGAAAAACTAAAACCTGCATTCTTACGTACACTGAGTGCTGAATTCTGTGGAAAACTTCCTTCCTGTTCCACATCAATTAAACAAAAAGTATTGTCAGTTTGTTGGTCACTATCTTCTGAGTCACTGGCAGCTGTATTTTGTTGACTCCCATCTCCTCTGCTGAAAGGTACACTATATGTTGATACTCCATTCACATCACTTTTGCATTTGTGTCCATTTTTATCCCTAGTTCTATGTACATGACCATTGGTTTCTGGATCAGAATGTCCACTGCAGAGCCGGTCTTTAACACCATTGTTTTGATGTGACTGTGTGGAGTTCACATCAGATCCCAACTGATTCAATGTTTCTGATGAATCTAGATCAGTCAAATTGATAGCTCTGTGACTTGTAATGACTTTATACCTAGAAAACATATTATTTAAATCAGTACAAATTCCTCATGTGATTTAAGCAAATAAGCAAATTCTTATTTTGTCAAACAGGAAGGTTAGAGTTTCTTTGCTTCTTAACTTTTGTTATTCATTTATTTAGCTGTACTTAGTAACTTATCAAGTTTTAAAAAAGTTTTTAATGTAGTATATGGTTTGTTCTTTCATACAATCTATTGGTACAATCAATAGGTTTATTTTTCAAGTACTAAAAAGCACTCATTAGAGGTGCAATCATGCTACAAAAAAGCAAGCATGTACTACTTTTAAGGAAGGTTGATCTTGTATATATCAAGGGCAGGTGCAAGGTAATAACAGACATATTGGTGCACTACCCTCTTCCCCGTCCTTAAGATATTGCTGATATCAAATCTCTTAAAAAAATTTATGCAAGTTATGATCAAAAAAAGATTTTCAAAATTAAAAAAATGGTTTTGTTTCATTTTAGTTATTTTGTCTGACTTTTGTGCACCTTTTCTTCTCTGAAAAATGGCATCACTCTGAAAATGGCTCCATGTGCAAAGCACACTGCTCACACATAGCTTGTGCCAGCCCTGTATACTTTATAACATTTGACGTTCTAAATGTTACTAACATTAATGCTGTCGACACCTAAGCCCTAGGTTTACGCTAAAACAAAATATTTAGAAGGCCGTTTTCTTACAGTAAGATTTAACAAAGAGCCAGTATTTCTCAACCTGAAGCTGTACCACTATTACAAATGCCAGAAAAATTTATCTTTCCATAACTTAAAATAAGATCGATTCCAGAACAGATAATTTTAGAGTTTTTATTTTTTCATAATTTTTTATATGCTCTATTCTAGAACTGAACTTTTTGAAGTCTGCCTTTCTTAAATATCTTTCAACAGGATTTATTCCAGAACTTAATATTAATGAGGGAAATGTTTAAGAGGGAAATTCCCAACTTTATTTTTTTAAAAAGATAGAAGTTTTGAAAATATATTAAGATTATTTATTTAATGAAGTGATAAAGGTATGGCTTATAAAACATGAAATAAAAAGCATGATTTTCATGATTTCTGCTGATATTTGTTACACTTTATTTTAAAGCACTATTCCTAGAATAGATCATATTTAAAGATATTTTCTTCAAAATCTTCACCAAAAAGGCTTTGAACTCATGGTGTGTGTGTGTGTGTGTATATATATATATATATATATATATATATATATATATATATATATATATATATATATATATATATATATATATATATATATATATATATATATACATATACATATATACATATATACATACATACATAGAGAGAAAGAGAGAGTGAGAAAGAGAGATTAGATTAGTATTATGCACAAAAACAAAAAAAATTGATAGATGCGTGTAAGTGTGTGTGTGAAATTTTGATTTTTAATTTAGCTTTAGCAATTTTTCAGTCATATCGCTATAATGTCTGCAGTGCGGCAGTGGGGCATCATGCTGCAGACATGTAGCATGATGTCTCATACAGTCACATTATCCTGACACCAGGCTGAACATTCCTAACACTAACCTCTTAATGCTAAGCACCTTGAGAGGCAGCTGTTAGTACCATCTTTTTGCCTTTGTTATGACTCAACATGGTTTTGAACACACAACCTCACACATCTGAGGTGGATGCTCTAACCACTAGACCACCAGAGTGGCTTTGAACAGGAGATACAAGTCAATAATTTGTACATGCTTGTATATTTAATTATTTACAAACAGAGTCATGGTCATTAAAAGCCTCATAAAAAATGTGATTGAAAGTTTAAAGCATCTGGCCAAACCAATAAGAGTTGCAAAAATAATTTTCTTTTGCCTGATAATGATCACTAAAAGAAAGTTCTATGAGCAACAATTTCAATATTTCACTTCTGTAAATAATGACCCTTATGAAATTATCTGAGAACAAAAAAAAAAAATCACATGTGTAGAGAATAAAGAGAAAAGTACTCTTTGTCGTCCTGTATTTTTTAACCATGAGCATCTTTCTGGACTCTATATTTTTAATCACTGACCAAAGTACTGTTAATCCATTAAAGTATTGAACTTTTTGCTTACCTATATAGAATATCTTTTATACAACTGTCAATTGTTAACAATTTAGGACTGTGTCTTTTCCTGTGATCCTTTTAAGATATTAACTTTAAATTAAAAAAAACAGAAATGGTAATTTGATATTATATGCCCTTGAATGTCACTCCGCTACAAAACCTGAGTAAATATACATGGGCATACCATACCTGTTCGCATTTGTTGATTGTCTTCGATGTTGTCTACTCAATTGTAGAATATCAGATTGAAGTACTTGGTGCTGTTTGTATTCTCTCTCCAGTTTTTCCTTTCGAATTGCATCTCTGACATGTTGTGAGACACCCAGCTCCTTCAAAGAAATACATAAATTTACAATACAAAGGGTTACTTTTTTTAAAAAAATGTATATCTGACAATACTTTTTATACATGGCTATCTCTACATGAGTTAAGCCTATGTAGTGCCATGTAGAGTTTTACAAACACGTTTTTACATTTTTTTTGTTTTGTCTATGTTTTGTTTTGTAAATTTTGTTTTCAGACACCTAATTAAAGAATTTAATATGTATTCAGATAACAAAAAAAGTAATCATCTTTTGCTATTCATTTTTTTCTTTATTAATCCTTTTTCTGTAAAGCCCCCTAAATTTGTTTTACCAATGTTTAAACTGCTATTTTGCAAGTGGTATGCTCTTTTTAGATTATTTCAGCTTCAAATTTTTTTCTTTAGCATTAAAATTTGTATCTGTTTAGCTGGTAGCATGCTTCCATTTTTATTAAGGTACTAGGTGTTAACATTATTAGTGCTCAGTTGTAATATCGACTGTAAAGATGGTTTTGACTATATATTTGCTTTGGGAATATAATAAATTTATACATGTGCATTGCATATCTAACAATTAATGAAATAAAATAAAAAGTTATCTCATCCAAAAACAATATCATTTACTCATAGACAAAAGTCAACAGCTTCATTCAAAGATGATATGCTAGGATTAACTCTATAAAATAAGTGTGTACCCTGGTCGCACCAACTTGAAAAGATGACAAACATCACAACTGTTTAGCACTATCAATCTAATCTTGCAAACAATTCTAACCAACTGGTTTAAAAGACTTTGATCTTATTCACCCCATGGCAATACAAACTAACTCTAAACAACAAAACATTATTCACAACCACTACCTTAATTTTGGTTTACGGACTGTACAATCTGCCACTATATACAAACTAGTAGCTAGACTTCATCTTTTATATTATATTTTTCTGTGTTCAATTTATGTTTATTTTTTAACAGGATGATCTTTACTATTCAAGCAATTGTTGTTACAAATGATTGCATAAAGGTCAATGATGTCTATCTGTTCTCACAATATGGTTGTTCATCAGAATACTGGGTCCTAATTGTATATATGGGCAGTAGTTACAATAAGACCAAAAACCAGACTAAGTGCTGGAATAATCTTCAGATACTTTAATTTGGTTTACAGAAAAAGATATAAAACACTATCAGCATACTTACAATTTTCTGATATCAGTAGCCAGCCTATTTTTATTTTTGAGAACAGTAAAGCAGTCATTCATACTGGAATTAAATAAAGATCAGTGGAGTTTATCACCATTTTTTGCAATATGGTCATTCATAGCAATGTCAAAACACACATTTTGCCAGGACATCATGGTCACTGGTCTTGTTCAGATGTTGGTCGCTAGCTTTGTTCAGGAGGTGGTTGCTCACAATAGAATGTCAAATAACAAAATTGATCTGCGCATTACGATTATGGTCAGAAATGACATCCTGGTGGTCGCTCTTAGCATGTTTTACAGTTTAGTCAGCAGTGAACTCATTATAATGCTGAAACCTATACTTAAAAAGAAAAGTGAAATAAATTTCGTTAAACACGTAGAATAATAATATCTACTTTACTAAACAGGTTACCCAACACTGGAACATGCTATACAAGACCATTATTTGGGTAGTAAGACATAGCACTAAAACATAAATAACATGTGATACATCTATTCCTACAATTAAGATATAACACGTTTTTGTTTTGGTGCTATGTCTTACCACCCTAATAATGACCTTACATAGCCAGTTCCAATATCATTGATAACGGAATGAGTAATCAAAGTTTCAGGAATATCTCACATACTTGGCAGCCTATACTGAAACTTATCCACTAATTTATGTATCATTAATATACTTACTGTGCTGTTTTTATCCTGGTGAAATCAAAATATGACACTAGCAAATGGACTCATTTTCATGTTCTGTTGTCATTCATTTTAATTTGTTTCAATGCAACAGTAGCCGAGGTATGCCAAAGTATATTCAACTTCAAGTAGGTTAATGTGGGAGATATGTTTCTTGAACGAAATGAAATGTTGATTAAGGTTCCATTTGGCATAATATATTTTTTATTCATTTCGTTAAAGAAAAACATTTTAACCCATACCGATTTTGGCAGTCCCCGCTTTCATCATTTTCCAGCCAAATGAAATGTGGGCCAACGCAACTTGAAAATAGGTCCATTCTTTGGTGAGAATTTGAATTTAATGGAGAAAAGACATCAGGGTAAGAAAAGTCTGACAAAAACATTGTAATTTTACTTTGTAAAAAGATGTCGTAATTGATTGCCAGTTGTGATATTCCTAAAATTTTGACTTTTGTTACACTGTTATAGTCCAAAAATACAGCTTCGTTGGTTTGTACCCCCTACAGATTTCAATAACAGAAACATTTAATTTGATAAAAAGTGCAAGGAACATAGTCAATTTATTCATTGATTTATATTTTCTAACCTGAATGTGAGAAATATTGCCATAGCACCATCATCTCCTGTGCGTTTCATGCTTAATGGAAGTTTTCAATGTAATAGACATGCTTGAGAACCATTTCTAGTTTCTGGACCAGTCCATTTTCAGCAAAAAGCGCATGTGCGACTAAATATGTACATAATATGTCGTCTGCTTCCGATATTTACAGTGTCGAATCAAGCAAATGAAAATAATGACAAACAATTAGCCTTTCACGTGGATTTAACAAGCGGTTTCATTAGTATGTTCACGTGAGCAAAGGTATATAATTCCAAATTCAACGTTATTGCAATTTACGGAATTATCAGGCAGTTACCGAATATGATCAATTGCGTCATTATGTTGTCGGATGAAAATAAACTACCCTGTAGTGTACGGAATATGGCGCTGTGTTAGTATGGAAAGTCCGTTAAGCATGAAAGGTGCAATGGGATGCAAGTACTAGTGTCATTCTGGTGACAGTCAGGTTAGAAATTATAAATCAATGATTCAATTGACTTAGTTCTGTGCACTTTTTATCACACTAAACCTTTTAGTTATTGAAATCGGTAGGGGGTTACAAACCAATGGGGATGTATTTTCGGACTATAATCGACACCAAAACACGCTTCGTTGCGCCATTATTCTGGCAGTAAGACCCATCACCCATCACTGGGTACAGTATCAGTACGGGTCAGGTCATATGAGTAATCTTTGGTTATTTTGTTACTTTTCTTGCGTCAGCCACCTGCATGTGTGTGTAAAAAGGAATCCACAAAAATTTGTGACACTTAATCACTACCTTGGAATTCACTGTTCCAGCAAATTTTATAATGCTAGTTAGCTCAGATATCTCCTCATCCTTATTTGTTTCATTCAAATCCTGATTTCTTCTTCTTTTACATGAAATAAGTAACGCTTCTATAGGATTTTCTACACGGTGTCGTTTAATACGTATGACCGTCGCCATATTTAAACTGGAGGTAGAATAAAAAGAGTAGACAATCGGAATATCCTCGACCGTTTCAATTGAGTGGCGCTGCGGTTTCGTCTAAAGCCATCCAAACCTCAACGAACACATCCGAAAACTGTTCCGAAAACCCCCTCAAGTTCGTTACAAATATATACAATTAAAAACAATATTTTTTATTTTATTTGTTTACTGAGTAAGAATCGGTAGGGATATTTCGTCTCCTTTAGATAAAATTAGGTTAATTTAAGTTCGTCTTAATTTAAAACAACAATTAAACAGAATCTATATTTGAGTTTTTCCAGTCTTAGTATCAGAAAAGAGATAAAATATGTTTTTGTAAACAAAAATAACTCATTTTATTATTTTTTTAAAAATCACATAGAAATACGTTAAATGTTTTATGTCTGAAAAATTTAATGTAAAAATTAAATCTCTCTCTCTCTCTCTCTCTCTCTCTCTCTCTCTCTCTCTCTCTCTCTCTCTCTCTCTCTCTCTCTCTCTCTCTCTCTCTCTCTCTCTCTCTCTCTCTCTCTCTCTCTCTCTCTCTCTCTCTCTCTCTCTCTCTCGTGGATGTTAGATAATGACTGAAGTATTCTGGGACACACATTTGAACTAATTCTAAGCAAGCCACTTCTATAACAAAAACAGCGGTACACTTAATAAGTCAGAATCACGGTGCAATGTAATTAATATTTACTGAAACTCTTTAAAAACTCCTATAATCAAGTAATGAAATGCCCTTACTGTATAAAAAGGTGCATATTAACAAGTACCTATCAAATTCAATAGTAGCTTGCAGTATCATCTTCATGTCCATAGACTTAACAGCTCAAATACTTTAAATAGAAATGCTGCTCAAAATGAGTCAGAGGAATTACAGCCTCGTTTATTTTAGCAAGTCCTATTGAACCAAGATTTTCTGATATACCTGTAAACTAGGGTCCAAATTTATCACAGTGTATATAGTTCCTTTTAAGCCGATCCTTCATCAATGGGAGTAATGCTTCCCGGGCAGTTAACTATGGAACACCACAGCTGCCTTAAGATTCATTGTTAAAATGGTGACAGACCAAACAATCCTGTCAGGAGTTAGGGTAGACAAGATGTTGATGGTTCTGCTAGTAATCCCGTTAGAATCACAAATTTAAAAGTTGAAAAGGTCAAAAGAAATTATTTCGGTACAATATTAATAACGGTGAGAACTATTATTATAACGTTCTTCGTGCAATTAAAAATGATAATGATGATGATGACGACGACTATAATGTTCATGATCATGATACTGACTGTTTCACTGGGGTAGCTAGAATACGGTCAAAAAGATTTGGTGTTGGTAATATTGATCCATCAGGGGATGAGAATACAACTCAAAAACTTTTGTGAAACGTGGCTTTGAACTCACTGTCATAAGAATTATGAAAATTAAAAGACCGTGTTAATTGTAGACCTTGGCTATCAAACGAGCAATGTGTCAAAGATGGTTTTAAGGGCGAACGACCAGTTATACTCCGAATACACTGAGGAAAAACTGCATGGAATTTATAATATGTACGTAGAGTATGATACCTACGAATTTCTGTATTAGGATTGGTGAAACAGTGGGGATGATATGGCTTTTAATTGTCAACTATATGTGTACATATGTCTCGCATTAGTCAGTTATTTATTAACTGCATAAGGCGAGATCAGACTATTAATGGTGATTGGATGTATTAAGTTTGCAAGGGTCATTCAATTTTATGATGAAAATTATTCATGTCTATTTAAACGGGGCCGCTAATTACATTTTTCAATAACCTTTTATTTCTTATTTTCTAGTAGAAGCATATTCTTCAAGTGTTAGGTACAATTTTATTTTGCTCATCTAATTAATCTGTTTACTCGCGTTGTTTTATTTTTTCGCAGCTCAGATCATTATTTATTCCAACTTTTAATTTCATATGTTTATAATTCACTCGATCCAAGCAATAATATTTATATCTGTCATCTCCTAGATATCGATAAATTCCACCACCACTTTATACCACTTTTATTGTACACTTTTATTAGGGAATGAATAAATTCTGGTTGCAGTAGCAAAAGGAGAAAATGAATGAAGTGTAGAAGTCCATCCAGAGAAAAGTTTAATTTCTTCTTCAGATTGTGAAAGACTTGTTTTAAATCAGTTTTAGCTGGTATCGTAACTAACGAAGGAGAAGACGAGGTTGGAGGAGACGGCAGAGGACGTCAGTGTGGTGCATATAAATTGATGTTTCCTTGGATACGTCCCTAGTCTAACCACAATATTTCTCTTTCTTGAAGGTGAAGTTGTTGCTGTTTTGGTCTTCTTCTAGGAAGAATATGATGGGGAGTGTAAACTCACCGATACGTCTATAAAATCTTTTTTGTCTTTTCTTTTTGAATTTGTTCCTCTGCATTGATTACCATATTATGTTACAAGAAAGGTAGAAAAGGAGAACAAAATTGATTCCTCGTAGAAATCCACTTCCACCCGTTTTCAAGACAACGTGGTTCTTTGTTTAGTTTTCGATTCTTAGATCGGCCAGTTGTGGCAAGGTTACCTTATGCTATTCATGAAAACTTTGCGTTTGATAAGAAATGTGAATGTTTATTTGTAGTAATTGATGCTATGTCAAATAAAATCACCGTAACACGTCTTTGTGATTAGCTTCTATCACAATCGATTTGTGCTGGTGCTAGACAACTATAACCAGGTGGGTTATTTATAATAAGCAGTACCATTTGAAGAAAGTTCAGAATCGTAACACATTTTGGAGGATGATTAATATAAAACTCTGAGGCTTATATATCGCTACAAATTGCAAGAACTCTTCTAAACTCCTAACGTTGTGCCCCCCTGCTCTTTGTAAATCTTATCGGTATGGTCTGGAGATTTTAAGCTGCTTGCATTTAAACATGATGGCAAATACTACTTTAACAAATGTCTTCCAATGAATACGTCGATTAGTTGTGTAGTGTTCGAAATAGAGTCCACATAAATTTGTTGGCTAGCGAAAAAGCGACGTGCTCATAATAACATATGTGTACTTGATGACTTTTTTTTTCTGGGAGTAAAGCTACAACCACTTATTATGTTGATATGACGTGCGCATTTTAACATACAAGTAGGGAGATTGGTGTGCGTTGTAACATACAAGTAGGGAGATTGGTGTGCGTTCTAACATACAAGTAGGGAGATTGGTGTGCATTCTAACATACAAGTAGGGAGATTGGTGTGCGTTCTAACATACAAGTAGGGAGATTGGTGTGCATTCTAACATACAAGTAGGGAGATTGGTGTGCGTTCTAACATTCAAGTAGGGAGATTGGTGTGCGTTCTAACATACAAGTAGGGAGATTGGTGTGCATTCTAACATACAAGTAGGGAGATTGGTGTGCATTCTAACATACAAGTAGGGAGATTGGTGTGCGTTGTAACATACAAGAAGGGAGATTGGTGTTCTCCAGACAACAAATGACATAATTGTCCCTACCAAATTTTTTACCTTTCTGGTGACATAATTGTAATTGCATACTATATATATATATATATATATATATATATATATATATATATATATATATATATATATATATATATATATATATATATACGCGGTCAAGAATGCTTAGATCCGAGAAAACAATTATATTGGCTCTGGGACAGCAGAAATCGATGTAAAAGGATTTATTAATTAATTGGTTCTGCTAATTTTACTTGTCAAGTAGTTTCATCATGGCAAGCTTTATGTCGTAGACTAATCGATTCTACGAAAGGAGCCAAGAAATTGTATCATCGGATCCAAGTAACCAAGGGTATAAATGACAATCTTAAAGTATGGGAACAGTTTTCTTTAGGACTCTAATAGTATTACCCTTCACTGAAATTCTTTGCTAAAGGTGCTGAAAACATTACTAGAAGCTTTGGTAATTATTTATTGGGTATGGGGAGAGTGTATATGGATATTAAGCGCTTCTCTTCGTGTTGACAATAAAGCACTTGTGACTATATATTAATGTCAGTGAGACTGATGAATTAATCCAGAGTTTAGTCCTTTCATCCTCAAACATAATGTAATAATCAAATCCAAACATACCCAGAGGTTCCCAGAATTCCATAGCAGATGCAATGTCTTTCGCAGTAGTAAACAGATTCAAAACTTCCGCAAAGATTCCAGATCAGGCTCAGCAGATCTTAACGTAGAAGCCTCTTTTCTTTTGGTACAACTTAGCAGATCGCTTTTTGCTTGTTTTGGTCTATTTTGATCCAACTACGCACTTCAGCAAATACGGTTTGTCCAAATAGATGACCTTGATAAATTTTCTAACATAAGTTTCTTTAAGAAAGCTTGCGACTCGATAATTGAAACTTACATGAGTACCGTTCCTTACCAACACAGAGCAAATTAACGAGATGACAACACAAAATATTTCTTAGTAGAAAAACTGAGAAAGGATTAAAACGTAATAACAAGAGGAAAGACATGCGTGCCTTTACATCTCTTGAACTCATCACTAGGGCTGTATTTCCTTACCGCACAAGATCTGAATCAACACCTTTTCATTGGTATTTTTGATCGAGTAATTGAAATTTCACCCCAGACTAATGAACCAGATAACCGATGTCTTTCTCATGGTGATGTTATAATAAACTCAAATTGTCGACCACAAGTAATATACACACTAATTATGGATTCTAAGGCGGAAGTAAAATAAATTGGATAATGAATACGTAACCAGTTACTTATTCTTGAATCAACCATTTTCACATACATTTGGCTACTTATTCCTTACTGACATAGTCTTGTTTTCTTATTACTTATTCTCGACTCAGTAAGTAATAGGCTACCACTTATTACCAATTAGAAGAAACCCCACAACTGAACACTCTTCGATGGCCTTCATATCTTTGATTTTAACCCAACTCGAGAATAAAGAGTATTATTTTGGTAAAGCTATATAAAACTGAATCCAGAGAGATAACCGGGTATATAAAAATTTTCAATCACGATCAGGATGGACTCTTTACAGATCTATGTAAATTAAAATTCATATTTCCCCATGCCAACCATTTCGCGGACCGAGTTATATACCAAGGCCAAATTATCATCCCTCCACTGCCAGTGATAAACGTAAGAAACGGTGATAATAGATGTTTTCAGCAATACTTACATGAACTCAATTTAGGTGCAGATTTTACCATGGCCACACTCAAAATTAGAAACACTAAATTCCGGGTATTGCCGTTAATGTTTTCATTGTGATAACGGCTTTCATTGGTTTACGCTCTTCCCAGATGTACAAAGCGAGTGGACCTAGATTGATCTGTTGTTCTGGTCGATATAAATGGTTCAGAGTCGCTATTTTATATGCATGAATAAAGAATCTTGCCCGGTTATTTCATTGATACAGTAAACACATGGATAAAAGGCTTCCAAGCATATGTTAAATGTAACTATTAAGCAATTAACAACTAATTATTGACTATGACATTTAAACATTTTCACGTTTACAGCGGTGCAACGAAAATGAAATTACACTTTATCAAATATCATTCTCTCTTCCTTCTTGTTCCACTTTATTTGGTCTCTATTAAAATCAAAATCTACCGAAGATTCCCTTCTAGTTGTATAAGCACTGATATCTTGACCATTTCTGAGCTTTTAGTGTTATTCACCTGTGTGTGAATGGTGTTCTGAGTTGAGACTGCCTTTCGCAGTCTGATATCTGGAGGACTAAATGCTTAGCTACCGTAGTTAACTTCAAGAATTTTGGGAAACTGTTAGTTACGTTAGTTTTGCAGAATAGTCATAGTTTACAGATACTGTCTGATGGATATCTCTGCTCCAAACTGCATGTGATTTGGTGATTCATCATGTCGTGTAAGAGTTGTCGTCATAAAATAAAATGCTTGTTTCCAATATAAAACGGTTATTATTTCCCATAATTTTTGCAAATATTACACACTATATCTCCCACCTTCATGTTCTATTTTATCATATGTACTGTAACAGCTACGATTTCTGAAACTCTACAGCACATTTAGATTTCATTTTTGGTAGTTAATTAAACTCTACGTCCACGTATACAATCATGTGGAATAAGTAAGAGAATAGCTTTATGAACCTCGTTTAGTAAATGTATATCAAACCGGCGACATTAATTTTTTCTTGGCAAAGGGAGGTAAACTTGTTCAATGCTTGCTTGCAGGACCACGCTTGAGCATCTCTACCGAATTTGCTAATTTTTCAACGGCCGCTTCACCTCTCCGATAATCTCAATCACTGCAATGCACTTAGTATAAAAGCCGCTCAGAAACAGTGTTTTTTGCATTGATATTTTTCATCTAAAATGGGTGGAATCATCTAAAATATTAGGTATTTCACCTGGCTATAGTTGATTATTATAATAAATTCTCACACCAGGCCGTGTAGCAGGCGTACAGTAATTGTGTCCAGGTAAATGTTTTTCATTTGATATTTATCCCCTGGTGTTCCTAATAGTTTCTGTAATGCGGCAGCGCCGTCACAGCCAACGGCTATTTTTTTTTTTACCTGGACGAAAAGGGTCTTACGTGTGAGTCGCGATTGCATCCACGGATAGAACTGGAAAATCCTCAAAATTGAACATAAGTTCCAGTAATCACATTTCGACCATTACTTGTTTTAACTTGAGTTGAATTTGCAGTATGAGTTGTACGCGACATCGCACACAATATGATTGTGTTATGTACAATAATAGAATTATTCAATGGTACCACTATAATGGAAATTCAACATCACTGATTTATCTCTATAGGTAGCATCTAAACCATCCATAGTTCCGATAGAAACAGTTCAATATTTCCGAATTCATTTCGCGCATTGATTCATGGTCACGTTTGATCAGGAAAAACTCAACTCTTATTAAATATGAGTTTGAGATGGCTAACAGTTACTTTCACAAATAATAATGTTCTATCATGAATTTAATTAAGTTCGGCCATAGTGAAGACCATCTTGCTTAGTACGAAAGCAATATGAAGCTATTGTGAGGTCAAATTGAAACCTTTTAAAACAATATTGACTTGAATTGTCACAGTGTGTCTGACCCAAACACAGTTAAGATTAATGCAACCAAACGAAATAATACCTCAGTGACATTACAATTATCAAAATCAGAGATGATGTAATTACAAATGACAGGTACGGTATTTTGTTACTTTGCAATTACTATAGCGTTGACAGCAGCTGAGCTTCAAGAGTTTGCAACTTTGGTGGCATAACTGGATGTCGGATCTGCATCAAGAATGGCTTTTAAGAAAAGCGGTCGGGGTCACACGCGAATAAAAGCAAACAGTTCCTCTTATA
This sequence comes from Potamilus streckersoni, assembly GCA_016746295.1. Taxonomy (NCBI): domain Eukaryota; kingdom Metazoa; phylum Mollusca; class Bivalvia; order Unionida; family Unionidae; genus Potamilus; species Potamilus streckersoni. The sequence goes on along the minus strand of JAEAOA010002358.1, from coordinate 3,338,884 downwards.
ACTTCAGGAAAAGGTCTTCTATTAACGGGTACAACCCCAAAAGATCACGCGTCCATGAACCAGTCATAATTTAATCGCCAGAGTAAAATTAATCAAACAATAGTGTGGTGTTTTTATGAGAAATGAGCTTTGGTCGATGGTTTTAATCATACGCCAATCCGGCATTATTTCATCCAAGATATTCTCGCAACTAATATTCTTCTAAATCAATAGCAAACTGATCAACGAATTTGTAAAACTAATCACGTATAGTGAACTATGCACTAGTGTTCTTCTTTCTATTTGTGTAAATAATATACTTGAACATATAAACATTAATTTTGAAGTTTGGGTTTAAATGTGCTATTTAGAAGGAAAACAGAGTTTGGCCGTCAAGTTTGCCAAATTTGGTATTGCTTTATTGTTAAAAATCATGAACATTGGTTACTTCAAAGCATTTAACTCCCGGTTCATCGCCTTTTAGATGGTTTTATCATTTTCCTTTCATCCAATTCTTACAACCTATCTAATATGTTTTTTCATATACTTTAATATTAGTAACAGGTTTTGAGTAATAATGTTTAAAGTCGGTATATGTTTATATTTAAAATAAATTACATATTGGATGATATTTACAAGTCAGTATATAAAAGCGAATATTATTGCAATTAGATTTCAAAGCATCTGTTTCAGAAATTTGTTTCTGTACTGGTACAGATGCTTCTGATAATATTTTCTTAATATATATATATATATATATATATATATATATATATATATATATATATATATATATATATATATATATATATATATATATATATATATATATATTATTATTATTATTATTATTATTATTATTATTATTATTATTATTCCAAATGCAGCCGTTACTAGTCAAATAGCCAAGTTAACTTGATTTTGACAAAACTTTACATTACATTTTTGTCCATATCTTAAGCAGGGAAAATCACTACCAAAACTGAAGGCATAGTTGTCAAAAATAGTATATGTATAAATACAAAATATACATTTGCTTCGTAATATGTTCCTAATTATTTACAACAATTTATCATTAATACATGACGGGTAAATATATTCTTCTATTGGTTAGTTGATAAATTGTTATTTATTTGTGCCCAAAAGTTTGATGCAAGACATATATAGAAGTTCTCTGATTTCGGCGAAATCTTGTATCCGTTAACCATTAAATAATTTCTGGAAGTCTCAGAAGTAGGCATACATTTGTGATACCCATTCCCTTTAAATATGTTCTTGATTTCATACACAATAGTGGCATACCATTGGGAGAGATAAACTTAACTTTTACAAATTTCAAGAGTTTTAAATTTTCTAAAAATACAAAATATAATTATTTTTTTAAAAATCGGTTTCCATGGGATGGAACATATTATGTTTTCTCACTTTATGGGTTATTTAGTAGAAAATATATGCTATACACTATTCACGTGTAAACAGAAACGCTCATTAAAATGTGATAATCTTTATGGAAGATGTCAGTTCATCAATTGTAATTTATTAAAAAATATATGCTAAACTGAATCAAGCTAGTTCGGATAACGTGGGTTTATATGCATCTCTGTATTCTAAGCCGTCTACTTAAAACTTTAAACTTAGTCTCCATGGAAACTTGGAGGAAGTTTATCTCATTTTCGTACCCGATCAGATATATTTCTTTTATGTGTCCTGAAATCATCACGTTGTCATCGGTTGTGACTCTAGTGACACAAAACAGTCTCGTTTCACTCTCTTGGACGCCAATCCCATTTGAATTGACGTTTTTAGTTTGCATTTATCGACAACATTTAGATGGAAGAAAAATTGGGGGGTACAGTCCGTCTATACTATTTATCTCCTGGTTAAATTGCTGCACGATATATTCCTTGCATTTCTTAAGAATGCCTTCATGTTTAAATCTTAATGCAATGGTAGCTACTCCTTACAGATTTCTATCTGAAAATAGAAATAACATTCTGAAGTGTTTTTGTAAATTTAGCTTCATACTAAAATCTCATACCCATCACTACACAGTGACTACTAAACAATGAATAATTTGTTTAAATATAAGTTTAGCATTTACTGTACGTTATCAATTACATAGCTATATTTTGTAAGTTAAGCATTTGTGAGCATTCCCAAACTCCTTTCTTGTACTGCTTCTCATAGAAAAGTTTAGAAAAATATTTAAATTTTGCCATAAAAGGTCTGTTTGACTTTTCTATGCTCTAAGTTGCAAATACAATGAAAATTGTTTTTAACTGTAAACTATGTATTAGATTAAAACTTAATTTATTTTAATAAAAGACCCATAAACTCTTTAGAATTCTTGGAATTTCAATGAGGCAGATGAAACATAATTTTAATCTCCTCCAGCTATATTGTCAAACATTATGTCAAAACCGTCAAGTGGAATTTTAGTGTGATGAAAAGGTTCTGTTAATTTTTAATGAACTGCAACCTATTTTATTCTGTAATATTTATCACCACTTGAGCAAATATTATCTATAAATTTTGATAACAAACCCACCATACTATTAGCCTGATTTGCAGCCTTTGCTCGCCGCCTTTTGGCATTGCTTTTGTGAAGTACAACAAGCACAATTTATTATCTTAAACTGACGAAATGTGTACATTAAATCCTTGCCGGTAAACTGTATTCTATACAATATCTTAAACGAAAATCCTATTTCCAGATTCAGAAATAAAATGACGATGATGTTGTGCAAGTTTCACTTCCTCCTTACTTATTGTAGAACTGACTCTTACATTGCATCTGTAAATTTCAAAAGGTTTGATAAATTGATTTGTTTTCTTAGTCACTCTTTTATAGCTGTTACTTTTGGGAAGTCACATTTATCTAAAAGAACACGTTTAGCAATGACGTCAGACTAACATTAGAAGAATAGAATCCTGCATGAATTATCAGAGCCAAGAGATTAAATCTAAATTAGAACTCCCAACAACTGAAACTGATAGTGGTAAAGGAGGATTATTGGGGTTCAAAGTATTTCAACATTGGTGGAATCACTTCGAAGCCTTGGGAAATTTGATATTTAGATGGATCGCTATTTGGTTATGAAAATTAGTAAGGGAAATGGTATAATTGCAGTTATAAGCGGTTATAGTGTATGTTCCTTGCTAATTTAGAGAATCAGTATTTGGGATTATAGCATGAACAAAGAAGACAGAGAAATGAACACAGATGGGCAAGGTAAATCTCAGCTACCGACCCGCTTATTAAAATAACATTATAAAGATGGAATAATGGAAATGGACCCAACTGCTGAATAATGGCTAATATTCAAACACGAAGCGAATTCTATCAGAGCAGATAATGATTTTACCGAAAGGGGCTATACGTTATTACTCAAAGAACCTTGCGTTTTAATCTCTAATCGCTTTCTTGCATCATAATAATGCGTTTAAGGCAAAATATACAAAATCTAAGATCTGGCGTAATATCTTCCCTTTATGTAGACCACCAGCCATATTAAAGTGCCTCTTTGTATTTTAGTTTCTAAAAAGCACCAATGTCTTTGTAAATGACTACACTGTATAGCGATAAAAACTAATTTATCCATCACTCGGGCTATGGGAAGATGTGATATGGGAGAAAAGCTGCCACTAATTAAATATTCATATATATTATTTTCGGTTACACCACAATGTCCAATGAAAACTATCGTTTCAACCAAAGTCATTTGCATATTTGCATAAATGAATATTTAATGACTGGCAGGAAATCTCCCATAGCCCGTATTTTTCATGTCATTTTGATTGCTTCTAAACATAATATTTATCACGAAACATTAGTGCGGAATTAATTTTCGACCTTATATATACTTCGACCTAAAATTTGTTTCTTGCACTTAAACTTTGACCAGCTTTTGCTAGGTCGATATATACATGGACTAGACTCCAATTTATCATGTGACAGGTATGTGTTGAAGTCATTTTAACATGATTGTTGAGATACACTTGTCATTAATATCACAACCTGACAACTCATTGCATAACCTGTACTCTATTGATCTGGCAAGAAGGACATCAAATGACCTCACCCAGGACATAAAACTAACAGTGTTAAGACTTACCGCACTCGCGAATAAGACTGAAATAATATGTTCTGGTATTCTTTCGCGTTTATGTGCCAAGAACCATAAAATGGATGAGAAAACCAGAATATGTCAAATGCAGATATAAGGGCTTTTGTGCTTCAGTCGGGTGGTTAGGTAATAAGAAACTCGATTATAAAATCTAACTTCTCTTTTTCTCTATGATAGTACCATACAATACAGTTTTCCTAAACACTATTCAGGGCGCGATGGACGAGTGTGGAGATCGGTAGCAATTGTCGTTATGGGTTTATAGGACAAAATCCTGCGTTAAAAAAGTCCATAGAATTAATATACTGGCGGAAAATGTAACATCGTAACGTCTTGGATCTGTTTTGCGTCAAATATAGCATTTTAGCAGTATGGGCCTGTATGAGATTTAATGAGAATTTAAGACAGGAGTACAGAAAATGACATATCACTCAGTATATATTTGAAATGAGTAATATGAGCATGGATATCATGATGGTGCCTTGTCAAACGTTTCTTGTGTACTTTGTCCACTGTGAAGCAACAGTTGTGATAAACAGAAGATGAAAATTCATAATTCGATCATTGCTAAGAAGAGCTAGTAAGTCTCTGGATATAATTCTAAGAAGAGTATTGACAAAATCATTTTCAGACAATGAATCTAAGTACATGTAAATGTAAATCCCAAATCAATCGATAGTATGGCACCAATTTTGAATTGTGTCTTTCTTGATGGAGACTATAATCTGGTTGTCAGTCTTTGTATGCGTTGAGGCGGACGATCGATCAAATTGGTCTTGTGCTCGATCAAACGTTTGAAAAATGCTGTTTTGCCTGAATCACTTGGTCCAGCAATCAACATGTTAAAGAATGGCGAAAATACAGTGCCTCCCAACTTGAACGATATAACTTTTCGTCAGTGACATTAAGAGGAAAGGAAGACGCAGAGGACACACAACATGGCGTCTAAAATTCAAAGGAAAAGGAATAAAATGTAAAATGCTTGGTAATCCTACAAGGTCTAAATATTGTCCCTGGATTTATTTCACGGAGTATGTTGCAATGCTACTGATACTGGTCGTGACATGTTGGTTAGCTATTATACCCAAGTCAGGTAACTTTTGAATATCCTCAGTTATTCACACTCTTGTAGCAGAGTTGAAGACATCGCTGTTGAGACTAAATTCTGGGAACTATCGATGAGGATAACTTTGAACAATTACAATGAAATCTTCTAATGTAAAGCTGACAGATCCAGCTATAGATAATTGTTCGGGTGTAGGTCCTCCCAAATATTTAGACCACTTTCCCTCGAACGTTTGTGATCGAATTTCAAAGCCACAGTAACCAGGCAAAGTCAGAGGTAACATGCTTTAAGTTATATTTTAGATTTTTAGCAACAGATCTTCTAATTATAACTAACATTTTATTTTTTGTAAATATTGAGCTTCTAGAAGGATATTTTCCATTAGGTAATAGTGATTTTTAGAAGATGCTAATTGTGACCTAAAGTCAAGCAGAGAACTATATAATCTTGTCACTAGAAAAATTATTCATTCGTGCTTTAAAATCTAGCGGAATCAATTTCTATTAGTGTTGTGTCCAGAAGTTCCTTTGGTCTAGATTTTCTTTCTTCAATTTTTTTTTTAATTTTAGAAGTACAGGGTGATTATAGAAATAATATTCATAGACAGTGGCATTTAATTCAACCTGTAATTATATATTGTTGTGTTTCAACAAAAAAAACTGTTGGCACAACACCACGATACAGGGCAACACAGACATATCATCAGCTTCATGGTTGGATTTAATTAGGATTTATACTAAAGTTTACTTATAACTTTTATTATTAGGACTTGTATCTGCAATTCTAGCATTATTTTAGGCTTTAATTCGCAATACCGTTAGTTCTTATTTTGCATTTTCGTATTGTATGTAATGGAAATAAATTATTTATAGAATTTTACAAATCTTGTTGCTTTTCACTCGTATATGTTACTTATTTTGAGAGAGACTAGGCTAGTTACAATTAGTACAGGCTTCCTACACAGGATAGATCACTCAGTTCCCCATGATCAGTTGTCTAAATTTTCCACAGCAAAACCGTAAAATGTCAATAAGAATTTAACATTTTTTCCTCAAAGTCGAAGGAATACAAAGCGTGAGAGCATCACCAAACGTACAATACTTCACGTTATTCTATGCGCATGTGGCAAAAGTGACTGATGGCGTGTTGATTAGCTTCAGTGTTGAAAAGTGTAGTAAATACCCTTTGGCCATTTCAGTCACTACAAACGTTATAGGCATTCAAATGAAAAGCATGAACAAAATAACTCAATGGAATCTTTCAACTCTACTTGTCCCTAATTCATACAGATCATTTTAGCACCGTTCATGGAATTCTTATGACACTCGGTACCTTGTTCTGTATAGAATTTCAGAATAATTTGTCCATCTTATTCGAGAAATTGTGGGCCATAACAGCAGCAAACGACGCAATGTCCGTAACATTCATTGCCATCTGGACTCCACGTGTCGCCTATAGTGTATAAAATCCATCGGGAAAAATTCGAGAAACGTGTCCTCGAAAGATTTTTTCACGTTCTCTATGAATCTTTCTACAATGCACCAATGAAAAAAAGAAAGATTGGTTACAATACACTTCCACCACGCTTGATGAGTCACGCAGAAGTTAGGAATGTGAATGCCGGTCTCTTGCATGCATTCGAAAGTTTTAAAAAAACGATGAAATTGTCTTTCTTCTTTGCATCATCCTTTTCCGATTTGTATTTTGGAATGTATCATTCATGTTCAAAGTTAACAATTTGGTGACAAATATAACATCGTTTCTTTCCACGGCAAACGTGTGCTGTGGCATTATTAGTGTGTACGAATTGTCCGTACGTAGAGCACTATCTCAGGAACTTACAAGCACTTTTTTTGTGAACATTGTTTCATGCGATGGTGTTGATAACAAGTGGAAATGACAAAGGTTTCGCCGACAAGCCGAACAATGGATTCGTTCTTGTTCTTCGGGAAGACATAATTTAGAGGCAAAACAACCCAGACAATTCTGTCCGCAATGAATGTGTTGCTCTCGATGGGTATAACCATAGTCACATTTTTCAGTTGTATCTGTAATATAGGAATCCACTAATACTGGTAATGGCATCGAAATGTTCTGCGTGATGAAAGACGCGAATGTATTTTCTGTCTGGGAAATCGGGCCATCGAAACTTCCAAGGCCACGCACCATTTGAGGACGTACTTCAACTTGTTGTGTGGAGTTAAGACGTCTTGCAGTTGTTGCATTTCAGGAATGCTACAGGCAATGTCTTCTGAGTAGCTGAGGTTAGCTCGAACACTGTTACTAATTCACTTCCAGATTGAGATCAGCCACTTGAACACTGTTGCCCAATTTCCTTAGTATCCGTTACGGAGATATCACCCATGGCATTCCCGTGTTAAATGCACATTATCTATACTTTTTTGGGTGGTGGTAATTTTGAATATTGAGTTTACCATTGTCTCTAAATTGTCGTATATCACTAATGACATTGGTATTCCCCACCCCCTGGAAAAAACCTGATTTAGCTGATGTTTGCGAAATTCTATATTATAATTTTAGAAATCGATCTTATCTTATTGAAAACTTAGAATGTTTTACAAATGACCATTCTACCCTCATCCTAATTGTTTGTGTCAAAGCATTTTATATCATGTTGCTTACTTTAGAAATGTTTCATTTTATTGATGTGGGGATTTTTTTTTTCATTTGGGAGAAATTATTTATTCAAATGATTATCAGCTGGAGATACAAAGTGCTCATCAATAATATTATTGGACAGAAACATTATTTGAAATTACAGTCAGAGAAGGATATTTTTGGACTATATTATTATGCTACATAAAAAGACCCTTAATACATCATAACATTTCGGGTCATTGGCACATCACCAAGTTCGAAACTACAGACAAGTCGATATATTCAATGTTGGAACTTATTTGGAATACCACTGATGTCGAATTGGAACTTTATATATTTGGATTTGTGATTGTAATTTTATGATTATTTTGGATTTAATCACAATAATGTAAGTTATTTTTAAATTTTCATTTTGTATTCATGGAGACAAATTATTTGTTGAATTTTTCAAAACTTCTTGTTTTCGCTCTTTTCTCATATTTAATTTAAGACAATAGAGTCGCAACAGACGTACCAATCTTGGCTGCTTGATTTCAAAATTTTCTTTTCAATTGTATCATGTAATACATGGAAATGGAGCGTCCTGCACTATACCAACATATTATAAATTAGATGCCAAAAGCTTTGAAAACCAATTCTTTCGTATTATGTGGGTAAGATGTTCAAGTTACTTGCTAAAAGGGCTAAAGTACGAGTTGCTTTGGTGCATAATTCTTGAATATGAATGTTCCATTTCAAGTCACCAGTAACAATGACCCCTAAATATTTTACTTGATCAAGAATTTATAAAGTAGTATATTCCAATGAATACGATACATCACTGTTGTGGCATTTCTTTCTTGTTGCTTGCATTTTGTTGCATTTTATTTTAGATTGGAATCGTATGCCCTGTTCGGTGACCACTGTCCAAGTTTATTAAAATTATTTTGTAATTTGTTGGAATTCTGCTGGATTTTGATTGATCTGTAGCGTACACAGTCATCTACAGAGAGGATCATTCTGAATTAATTTTAATAATGATATAATTGATGTACAATATGAAAATATCTGATTCAAGTACTGTACCTTGAGCTATTCCAGTGTCTACATTGGACCAACCAGATTTGAAACCATTTACAACCGCACACTGTTCTCGAAGATATACAACAAAAAAAAAATAGTCTATACAGGGTAGAAGTTTACCTGAAATTCCATCATGAAATAATTTAGTCTCTAACAACTCGTACGGATCAATGTCAAAAGCTTCTTTTATCCTTTAGACAAAAAATAAACACTACCGGTAATAAATACTGCTGCCAAAGGTAGAACCTTCCTAGTTGACAAATGCGTTTTTTCAACTTATGCCGCTAATCGATTAAATTAATTATAAATGTTGTTTGAATCAATAATGTTTACAAATGTCGTGAAAGTGTTGTTTTTTATGTTATATGTTATAAATCCACATTTATTTTGCTTTTCCGGTGTTATGATCATACAACGGTCTTCGCCAACGGTAATATTGTTTACCTTTCCGAGCCAATAGTCTGGTTTCCAGACAAAAATATTACGCATGTCAATTTTGATAAGTTAAGTACAACTAGTCTGCAAGCGAAAAAATATGGCGACTTCTATGTGTCGACTGCCGTTGTGTAAATTTATCCACGTACAGAGATCACAAACCGCAGGACATTTTAGGTTATTTAAGGTAAACATCTTGAAACAATAGCGTGCATGGTCCATCACGTAGGACCTCACAAAATTAAGTTATTCATGCTTACAAAGTACCACGGCTTTCTACTTGTGGTAGACACGTGAACTTCAATGTCATTGAAGTCTGGAGATCTGTTATGTTCATTATGAATTAATCCTGGAGTTTCTGTTTGGTTCTTTTTAAAAGTTTTTTTTTTTTTTTTTTTTTTTTTGGAAAAGGGCAATACTGCGATGATGTCCCTATACAGGTATAACGTGGTCAGGAAATCTGGCTTCATTCCGTAATTGTTATAGACATAGGACTGCAGACGACATAACTCTTTAAAGCTTCCCAATTTCTCTTGACTTTCCACACCCTATCTGACACAGTTTCATAAACTCACAATTCTCAAGAAAACGCATATATTAGTGACGCCACAGCCACAGCATTAAGTCATAGGGTCTCATACTGCAGTGCAGGAAGTAGTCCGAGTTTCCTCTGACCCATGACATCCCATTTTTGATATTTGGTTTTTTATGTTGGGGTGTAGGGTCAGAGTCTATTCCCTATCAAAAACTTGGAATTTGCCAACACCATTTGGTGTTGGCATAGGGTACTCGCCAACTGTAAGGCCTAGAAAACTTAAATGACCTTCCATTGACCCATAATTACATTAAATCGATAGGGAAATCATTTATCTTCTCAGAAATTACAAGCATAACACCGATTTTGTCTTTAATCCGTTGTCAGATGAGACATAACTACAGCGTTGATGAATTTTGACCTCGTTCACACCATTTTAATTGCTAGTCATATGACTAACTAAATCTCGCAGCCGATATGCATAAACATCATAGGTCAAATAGTCACGTGATAACAACAAAAAAAACCGCGTTTTCCTATACCCCTTGTGGAAGACGGCAAATGTGTCACCTTCATTGATAACTGATTTTATTACATCATACTGTAGTTCTTTAATATTAAAATAGTATCCCTTTTCCTAAAGTATCTCATTGGCAAGAGCTTCCGTGTATTTGTCTTTACCTGCCATGTTGCAATATAGGTTTATGCACAAAACCTTCCATTCCAGTATTGCAGAAAGAAGACATAAACTCAAAAATATTGAATGAAAGTCATGCAATGTATACAATAACAAGAAAAAACACATATTATTCAACATATTAATTGTGATAACAGCAGCCCGAATCATGTCGCTGTCGCATCTTCCTGGAAAGAGGCTGACTGATCACGCAGAAACTACATGTCAATGCACTTTGTTATCACGTGACTATTTGACATGATGTTTATGCACATCGGCTGCGAGATTTAGTTAGTCATATGACTAGCAATTAAAATGGTGTGAACGAGGTCAAAATTCATCAACGCTGTAGTTATGTCTCATCTGACAACGGATTAAAGACAAAATCAGTGTTATGCTTGTAATTTCTGAGAAGATAAATGATTTCCCTATCGATTTAATGTAATTATGGGTCAATGCAAGGTCATTTAAGTTTTCTAGGCCTTATAGTTGGCAAGTACCCTATGCCAACACCAAATGGTGTTGGCAAATTCCAAGTTTTTGATAGGGAATAGACTCTGACCCTACACCCCAACATAAAAAACCAAATATCAAAAATGGGGTATCAAGGGTCAGAGGAAACTCGGACTATGCAGGAAGCTGCAGGTTCGAACCCCAGCATTCTTACCAAAGACTATTAAAAATCATACTTAAGCTTCGTGATAGGAGCTCAGCATTAAGAGGTTAGTATTAAGACTGATCAATTTGGTGTCAGGATGTGATTGGATCAGAGGCACTTGACATGAGCTTGATACTAAGAAAAAGAAACAATAATTTGAAGGAAAAAGTCATACAGAGTGACAATAATACCTCACATTACCCCCATGACCCATTCTGACATTGGATCCGCTCAATCATACTATATAAGAGACAAGATAAGTAACTTCCGAACATTTTGTTCCACACATGACCTATGATTTCCTTCAGCTATTTTCGTCTTTAATGGCCTATGATCATATTCTATGGCTTGTTTTAATCTGAGATATTTTTATATCCATCAGGCCATCACTGATTATTCTGCTTTGCACCAAACTGAAGTTACGGGCTCTGAAACATGTGAATTTTGTATGAGTGGACACATCTACGCTCAAATGACGACCAGTAACCACAAAATATTATCTAAATAAATAATCCCTAAAACATGAAGCAATCCCAATTGCATCTCACACACATTTTGCAATGAACATAAATTAAGAATACATGCAAATGACACTGAATCTTTTTTTCTGACCTGTTCAACAATAGAGTATATTCCTGAGTCATTCCTTATTTCCTACTAATCACATTTAATTGCTTCTCAAAACTAAATGACAGATTGCAGGTAGATGTGGTCAATTCCAAGCAATGTCTTATTCATCATCTACTGACACGATCCACTTACAGCAGCAGATAGTGAAAACATGTATTAAGTAGCCTGAGTTGCCTATATCAATGAAAAATTAAAAATTTACTTCATAAAAATTTTCCCCAGCAAATTTTTGCCAGTCAGTAAAAGATAGTGCCACTTACAAAATTCTTTGACATTTGGTGACAAATGCGAAGCCTAGTAGAGACCAAGCAATTAGAGGGCAGCATTGCAATTTAGTACACAGTAAATCCTGGTACAACCATGCAAATTGCAGTTTCAACACATTTTCTTTGCACTTTAAGGTATGGTTAAGTCATATAGACTTTCAAAGCAACAGGTCAGAACATCATGGTTTGCTTGCAATTCGGATAATAAAGAAACCTATTTAGGCCACTGGGGGGGGCCTATAAATGTTGTAACATTGTTATTAATTTTTTTAAAGTAAGTAAAACTGTATCTCTGAAAAGGTAATAAATTTTGCAACACAGTGATATATGTTTTGTTAAAATTTATCAATGTACAAGCTCACAACTGTATTTTGCAATATTGCTTGGGAAAAAAAAACTTACCATGAAATTCTAGTGAATCTTTTCTTTATGAAGATGAATGAAATGCTCCAAATAGTATGGTATAAAATAAAGATAATTTTATTTCTAGTATTTTGGTCCAAATTTGAAGTTTCTGTCACTGTTAGTTCAAAAGTTATAATAATTTTACTAAAACTGTACAACAAAACACAATTTTTTGAATTCACAATCAAGAACATGTACTTCAGCCTGCAGTTTCACAGAAAAAACTTGTCCACAGATTAATCCTAGAAATCTTTCAATAAGATGAAGGAAATTAATCATTACAATTTTTGTCCAATTTTTGGAAGTCCACATCATCACTAGGTCAGTAACAAAATAATATTACTTTAATGGTGAATAAAATTGTCCATATCACATTGAAAAAACATACTTCATTTTTAAACCTGACAATTAGACATCATTTGTTTTCTACACATCAGCTTTTAAGCATTCATACACCTAGTAATGTGTTTTCCCTGGGATTCTGTATGAACAGTGACATTGCATTCCCTGCAACCATATTTTGTCACCCCTCTTCTCTCTTCAGGTTGAGCAGCCAGTGAACATTCATAAGTTTTTTTTTTGCGCTTAAACATTTTTTCAATTGTATGTTGAACTGTAACTCTGGTAGGCTCTGGAACAAGTGCTGCAGCCTTTCAAACTCTAGTGTCACCAACCAGAAATGCAACTAAGTCCTCCAGATAGCTCTGAAATGTTGGCCACACACTTTTAACTACCTCTGGATTTGTGACCCGTGCAATGACATATGCATTGTACACTGAAGCTTCCATCAGGTAAAAGAAAATTTGACACCACCATTTTTTGAATTGGTGATGGAGAAGATAGTATCCAATCATCTGGTCACAGAGATCTACTCCTTTCATGTTTTTCTGGTAATCCGACAGCATTTTTGGTACTTGAACCTGTCGCTGAAGAGGATTACCAGAACATCTGTTTACAAAGCCAACAGATAACAGGTCATGAAAATTTGACAAGACACAAACAGCCTTCGTATCTTGCCAAACACAAAAGGTTAGTTCCTCCTCCTGTGCAACTTTGTATTTGTGTTTGTTGATTTTCAGCTGTTTTGACAGCAAATCTTTTGGCAGACATTTCCTGTTGGTATGGACGGATCCACAGGCCATAACCTCTCTAGTATGTAAGTCTTTCAGTAAATCTGTGCTCAACATATGTGAGCACAGATCCATTACCACTCTGTAAGCCAGACCCTTTTCTTGCCCATCTTCTTTGCCAGTGTATACCTGGAATCTGTGCATGTAGCCAGTTGCGCTGTTGGCCATGTTCCATAGTTTCACCCCCCATTTTGCTGGGAGATACTGTCTAAAGGCTAGTCTTACTTTGAATTTGATCATGCTTTCATCAATTGTGGCATTTGTTTTGAAGATGAAATTTGATGAAAATCTCTGGTCTAAATAATCCAGGTACATCTAATTTTCTTCAGTTTATCTGGTCTTCCTTCTGGTTGAGGCTCTGCAGCTTACTCGTCCTGGACATTCAAGTATCTCCTAATTAAATCAAATCTATCACAAGACATAAATTTATTAAAAGACTTGACAAACATATACTTATTTTGTCGCCAATAATTATGTCTTGATGGAAAACGAATTATTCCCATGGCAAAACATAAGCCTATAAAGGCCTTCATTGTGGGAATATCGACTGGCATCCATTTTGATGACTGATGGTGGGGGATTTTTTTTCTATGCTCCTGTTCAGCATAATGGTTTGTCTCGGCCACAAGTTTTTCCCATAGTAAATCGTCCTAAAGCAATTCAAAATAATGTTGTGCATTGGCTTCTTCTGGATGTTGAACAGTTGCCCCTTCACTAAATTTAAATCGTGGCTGCAACCGAGGAGAACAATTATCCTGAACCCATTCGTCTTGAAATTCTTCAAAAGTTAGCTTCATTGTCTGAATCACTGTGGAAAAGTGCATTCAGCCATGCACCATCTCTTTCAACTTCATTTACATCTAAACCATCAATTAAGTCAAGATTATCTTCTGAATCATCAAAATCTTCGACTTCGATGTCACTACCTTCACTGTCAATATCCATGTTCACGTCTGAGTTGACCATTTTATCAATCGATTTTCAAATCAACTCTTTCTTTTCCAACCACGTTTTTTTACAAATTTTTTTATGCATGCATGCTTTAACCATTTCCTGTTGTCGGTGAAGAAAGTACATAAGTATTTGTGATGTTTAACGTGTTTCTTGAAATGCTACATACACACCCAGTAAACTACGACTAAAAGTGTATTCCAGATACAGTGGGAGTCTACGACTAAAGGCGCATACCTGATACAATGGGAGTGTACGACCAGAAGTGTATTCAGGATAGAATGGGTTAATACTGGCCACCATGTAGAGCCTATCGTGTGCTGAAAAATGGCGTTAAACCCCATAACAGCATAATGCATTTTTCTTGGGGATTTTTTTTGCTACTTATATACATAATCTGTGTATTAACTGAAAGTCGTATCTTTTAATCCTGATATAAAAAAAATTTATATTTCAAAATTTTCAAAAATTTTAATCCCTGATGACAGATCAGACTCTTCATAGTAAGGCATCTTAAGTTTGTTCACATGATGCAGATTTCCTTTTCAGTATGGGGTCCCAGGTGGCTTAGAGGTCTAAGGAACTAGCCTTTGCAGATTACTGATATCATATCCCATTATCTTTTGTCTGTGTGGGTTTGAGACAGGCTTGGCTAATGTGGGTATATGAGAAAGCTGTCCAGTAGCTTCCTGTGGGTCATTGGTTTTCCCAGGGTTTTTCTTGGATTCATCCACCACTAAACAGTGTGACCCCGATATAACGCGGTAGTTGGGAACCATAGAACCTGACCACGTTATGAACCAAACCGTGTTATAAGCAACCATATATATTACCATCAAATTTGCAGGGTTATCAGGGGGGTAATAAAATCGGGTGCAAAAACGTGTGCTTCGTTGGCACAGTTGCTATTTTAAATCAGTGTATGTTAATTGAGAAAAACACCTGCAGTGATAACAGATTGCATGTATAATATATTACTTTTTTCAGAGAACCACTTCATTGGTGCATACACATGTATAGTTTATAATACTTGTCTAATCTATAACATGAATAGAGTATTAACACCGTGTACTCACCCATGAATCTAATCATATACATTGAATCCACAATACAAATATTTCCATTGAAAATATCTGCACACACATTTAAAATATTCAGTATTTTTGTCACAGATCAGTATGTGACTGAATACAATAAATAGCAACTAGTATGTAACAGTACATCCGAAGGTTAAATAACGATGTCTGTAAAAATTTCACACTGCTAAATTTTCTCATCCGTGATTTTGTAATACTTTAATATTGTTTGAAAAACACTGTAATTTTCAGCTGCTTTCAGACTACAGCAATAAACATGGGGGTAATATTTGTAGGGAATAGACAACATTCACTGGTCAACTGATTGCATAAAACAACACCGCCAAGCCACGTGCACATGTTGGCGGCTTGCATTTGTTTAATATTTTATAAATAATTGAGCCATAATTTGAACAAGCTTAGCCCTGCATTTGACTTTGATGATGAGCAACATACTTAAATTAATTGATTTATAAATCAAGGTGAGAATCTTTTATCAACTGCAGCATTGTTGATTGCTTAGTTGTGAATGCAGCTTGTAGAACATGTTGGATATTGTTTGAGCAATGATTGTATATTGAATGCTTTGTAGACAAACACAAAGTAGATTTGATGACTTCATTGCTCATGAACCAGTAATAAAAATATGAACACTTATGAGTTGTCATTTTTCAACAATAAATAAAGACCAAAGTTCTCAAAAGGCCCAGACATGTGTTCAGATACTCATATTTCCAATGTTTATTTTGCACAAAACTAAGAACTTTGTTAAATTTAAAAATTTTAAGAGCTAGGCCACAATTGTTTTATATTAGAATCCATATGTGATTTCCTTACCATAATGATAATAAACTTTCTACACCTTTTTTTGCACTTATAAGAAAAAAAAATTTCTGTGTACGAGAATAATACATGTATGTGATATTTCGGGAGCAACCCTACAAATATCTTATATTCATATTTATAAGCAACATCTTTTACAAAATGATAAAATGTTACTTAATTTACTTTTTGTACTTAATTTTTTTGCAAATATCGGTAAAAAGGTAAATGAAATTTTGGGAGCAATGCCACAATCGTTTCATAGAATCCATATATGATTTCCTTCCCAAAATTATAATAAACTTTCTACATGTTAATTTTTTCACTTTTAAGAAGAAATGTTTTCCGTGTACAAGAATAATACAGATATTTCCAGAGCCAAAGCATGAATGTCTTAAATTCAAATTTATAAACAATCTCTTTTCCAAAATGATAACAAAACGTTACATAATTTACTTTTCGAATAGATCTCAGAAACGCTTAATTACATGTATTTGGATGCAAATTTTTTATTTGTAACACAAAAAAAATCACCCACACAGGAGTCCTCCATAGGCATGTCTTTGTTGCAAAGAGAAAACTGCGTCAAAATAAATATGTTCTAATCACTATGGAAATTGAAGCAATGCTTTTTTTAGTTTGTTGCTGACTTCTTTGATCAAAGGTCACCGGCATGCTTTGATGAAGGTGCATGTGTTATTGAATGCGCAGCTAAAGGCTTCCTTTGAAGAACAAAACAAATACCCATTTCTTATTGCTTCGGCAACATCAGATGAATTGTAGAACATTGACACATTTTTTTAAAAAATTTCCATAGTATATATCGGTGCTTCAGAGGTAATCAGTTTTCATTGAAGTTGCAGCAAAACCATTTTTTGGGTTTTTTCTTTGTTTTTTTTTTTTTATTGCTGTCGTGTGGTTGACTGTAGTCATTTCTTGTCTCCGTCCTCAGAGGTAGTCAATTGAAGCTAGTGAGTTGCATGGCTAGTTTGATTATTAGCAAGGCCCGATATCAGCATAAGTGGATTATGACATAACAATTAACTGTTAGGGTGGTTAGTCAATATGAAATAAGGATTTGTTTATGTAACAATTGATTCCTGTACATTTTTGTATCCAAGATAGTGGCTTCCTGTCATGGTGCCTTTGAATTTCTTCCCTCCAAACTCAAGACTGTATATACCATTTTATCAGCCAAAAATGTTGTAGCCAAAAATATCGCCAGATGGTGTATTTGGTCGCCAATATGTAAAACATATTGCTATTTGTGAGATTTGCGAAGCCCAGCACAGTCACTGTTATTGATTTTTTTCAGGTTGTTGTCCTATAAATATTGCCTGCGAACTCGAAATTAAGGGACTTGGACAAAATGCTATTTGCAAATTTAGACAAGTGTTTTGTACTTAAATGGAAAAATGATGAAGATTTCAATGAGATTCAGAACTGTGCTAAAGTTGCTATAACTGATAGTTTGGATGCGACCCTAGCTAGGTGTAAGAAAGTACAAGATTTCATTCTTAGTGGGGACTGCAACTTTTGCTGGTGGGACTGCAACTTTTGCTGGTGGGACTCCATTTTTTACTAAATTAGGAGTCCTGGACTCCTAGCAAGACCTGTTTTGTACTTAATTTTATGAAAAATGCCGGTAATAAAGTAAATTAAATTTTGGGAGCCATGCCACGATCATTTTATATTAGAATTCATATGTGATTTCCTCCCCAAAATGATAATAAACTTTCTACACATTATTTTTTGCACTATTAGGAAGAAATGTTTTCCTTGTACGAGAATAATACATGAACATGTATATGATATTTAGGGAGCCACACAATAAACAACTTATATTCAAATTTATAAGCAATCTCTTTTCCAACAAGATAATAAAACTTTGTATAATTTACTTTACATACTTGGATTTTATTGTTTACGAGAAAATTATCAGTAACAAGGTGAATGAATTTTCAGGAGCCATGCCACAACCGCATTATATCCAAATTTGCGTTACAACGGAGCGCATTATAGCGGGGTCACACTATTTACTGGCTATCATATATAACTTATGTGGTGAAAAATGGCATTAAGTCCACCAACCATTTAAATGTGGTTTTTGTTACAAAAAATAGACTTTTATCTGGCTTTTTATCAAAAAGCATTTAACATATTTGATCAAATTTTGCAGAAATCATTTTCTTAAGGCCTTTATCATGTATAGAAATGATGCTGATATGTCATCAAATATGGCAGTAGATTCTTAAGAATCTGAATAGTATTTTGTTTTTACCAGTCAGCAGAATTGGTAAAATTGTGACCAAGAGTACTCTTATATCTAAGATTTCAAATTGCACTTTCATCTGGCATTCAGGTAGATGTCAGTCAAGTGAACAATTTCATTTTTTTTTTGGATTTCATTTATTTATTTTTACTCTGTCAGATGGAAAGAATATTTATCAAAGTTATTTGTCTTTTATTTGTTATTTCTCCTTTACAAGTACAAATGAAGACACCAGTAGACACCTAAATTGTTTTGCTTCCTTTCTTTTCAGATTCCTTCAAAATGTCTTCACACACGTCAGGTGAACAGGATCATGAAAAATCCCACTGTGCTAAGCAGTTTGACAGGCTCACCATGCTACTCAGTTTATGCAGTATTTGCAGTCAGATATAATAGTTCAACGACACAAGTAAGTTTCTGTCAACAACATTTTATTACATGTAGCTATTCTTTTATTTTATGCTCATTTAACCACCACATGATCAAAAGAAGGCTTTAAACTACAACTATAGAATATTGTTAGCTGACTTCTGCAAAGTACAGGGGAGCAACATATAATATACTACCCTTTGTATCATCACCCTCACAGATAAAAGCACACACACACACACACACACACACACATATATATATATATATATATATATATATATATATATATATATATATATATATATATATATATATCCTCACTAAATCTCCTGCATTCATTTATAAAAGTGGCCATTTTGTAAATACTTCTGATGTAATGGTCATATCTATTTTTTGGTTGAAATATTTAAGATGCTCTCTCATTGGGTGTAAATGAAAATGTTCCTAGACCGACTTCCAGTTATCGTCATCTTGAAGATCTTGTTAGAGCATTAACTCAAGAACAGATAGGATTTTTGCTTGATAAATCCAACATAAAATCATGAAACTGTTGGACATACGCAGCTCCATGAGCACTACTTGTTCATGCATTAAAGGAAACACAGAGTTTAATTATGCTGGACTGGTAACCAGAGTGTGCCATTAGTCAGCCTGGGTCATCTCACATGATGTGTCCTTGGACAAGGCACTTTACTCCAATTGCTTTAGAAAAAGCTTGCCATTAGCTTCTCGTGGGTCGGTGGTTCTTTCCACGGATTTTCCAGTTTCTTCCTCCACAATTAATACTGGCCGCCATATATAGCCTATCTAGTTCTGAAAAATGGCGTTAAGCCCAACAACAACAGCCACCAATTGCTTTGGCATTAAATAAACAACTTAAAATAGCAAATCACATCATTTCTTTAGTAGGTCATTGTGGTCCATGTTTTTAGTCGGCATTGATCATGCAAGAATCATAAAACTGATGCATCATTGTGACCTATATTTCATCTTGTACTGGTTTTATTTTAAGTATTTGTTTTTCCTCATGGCCATTCAGGTATTTGGCATATCATATACATGCTATCCTCAACATGAAATTTAGCATGTTATATGCATATTATCTAAAACATGAAACTTTGGCATGTTTTACAATCCAAAATAATAAAACTTGGCATGTATATGCATTTTATCCAAACATGAAACTTGGCAGATGAATGTATCATGATTACATAGATGATGTTTTCCGGATCTGTATTTCATACCTGACAGATATTGTTTTATTATATGCTATATATATATTCCAATTATGATACTTGATAATCAAATGCCTCTTCATTAGTACTGCACCTGCATAATCAAAGAAAGTCACTGTTGCTTTCACTTTATAGTTTACTAAGATTAGTTAAGTACTTGTAATCTTGACCACATAGATTCTTCCATGCTTCTAGCAAAGGTTCTTTCTGACCAGCACAGTTGAAGTTGAAATAATATTTTAAAAAATTCAGTAATAAAATTTCCATATTAGTGCTGATACATTGTATCTTGTGATAGGTTACACTAAATAGATTAAATGTATGTGTGAATGAGTTTAGGGTTTAGAAATTAGATGAGTGGACTGCATCCTGTTGTTTCATTAGAGGCATTATAACCAGCAACTCATCAGTGTAATTCCTGATGCATGAACTATGCTTGTATTACTCAGTCACTCAAGGTTGAATGGACAGTGATAAAAGCATGGTAGTTGGAGCGGACAAGGATTAGAGCATGGTAATCAGATTTTAAGTACAGTCAAGCCCAGTTATCTTGATTACGTCAAGGGTGTAAAAAAAAAATCATAGACATAAATGGGTCTCAAGATATCTAGGTTTATAAAATCTGATAACATAATTTTAAAAATGTCTTTGACCATTACTGTCGTCTCTTGCTCTTAGGTTTAATGGAATTCTCTTCCCCCCACCACCCTGGCCGCTTCCTGTTACAATAAAATAAACAAAATGCTTAATTGATAATACAATGAAAGAAACTAACCTGGTATAATTTATTCCTTTTTTATCATCATGAGTAATTTCTTTTAAAAATGCTCCTGTTGCCTAGTGATTAGAGCATCCGCTTTGGATGCGTGAGGTCGTGGGTTCGATAACTGGTTGAGTCATACCAAAGACTTACAAAAATGGTACTAACAGCTGCCTCGCTTGACACTCAGCATTAAGAGGTTAGTGTTAGGACTGGTTGGCTTGGTGTCAGGATAATGTGACTGGGTGAGACATTATGCCCCATGTCTACGGCATGAAACCCCAGTTCTGTTTTACCGGTATTCACAGGAATTTTGAAAATAAATTAAAATAATGGAAGCCAATTTTTCTGCAAGACTGAAAGAATAGCTATTTCAAATAAGAAAACAAAACAAAATTAAGAAGACCTTGAGCCTGAAAATTAAATTATGGGGCCTCGTATACGAATGTATAGAAGCCAAGTACCCAAGATTATCCATTCATGTGTGTGTGTATATATATATATATATATATATATATATATATATATATATATATATATATATATATATATATATATATATAGGGTAATATTCTGTGTATAGGGTAATATTCTGCCTAGTAATAAATCTGTTCTGTTTATTTTCTATTGACAAGTACATGCATATGCTGTTTCATGAGAGACAGAGAAAATGTTCCAAAAGAGAAAGCTTTAAAACTAAAACATTTTTTCTTGTATACATGTATTTCTAAACATAATTCAGATCTGAAATGTACCTTAAGAAACATAACTGATATCTAAGATTCTGCATTTTCATAAAAAAAGTTACATTGTAATTTGTGCACACTCTTGTCTTTGTGATTACTTGAATATTTTATGTAGTAAACATGATATATTCATAATAAACTAATCAATTAAGATACTCTTATGAACCAAAAATAGAAAGAATATGAAATAAACATGTGAATTCCACTGAGACTGACCAAAATTGTGCGTGAAAATCAATCGTGTTTGCTGACAATTTCTTGTATGATTTCTCTAAGATTGACGTTAAAAAGTTGCATTTCATTAAATTGAGCAGGTCCACATTTTTGGATCGACACTTATGCCTGACATAACCAGGTTATTGACTTAACAGGGGTCAAGATAAGCAGGGGAAAATTATCATAACAAAAAAATATTATTTTCTGGACCAGATCAAAATGCTCGACATAAGCAGGTTTTCAAGATAACCAAGGTTGAAATAAGTGGGGTTTTACTGTATTATGTTTTCTTTTTAAAAAATATAATAGAAACACACTATTAATCTGATGTTATCTACTCAAAATATTTTTTCTTTAATATCTTTGAAAAGAATGTTCTTTTTTGTTCTTTAATCTTTTCTACTTTGTCACTGCATGTAGGTGGGTAGGCTGGTTGTTTGTTGACTTCAGTTTATTAGTTTACCTAATTGGCTACATGGTTACATAGTTGTCAGGTCTACCATTTTCCATGTATTTGTTATGCTTTTTGGACCTGAATACAAATATAAATCCTCTTTTTGATAAAATAAAATTTAATTAAAAATTTTCTTGTAATTTTCTGTTTAGAGTGGACACTTGGTTTCTTTCTGATAGAATTTAGTACATGTATATAGGAATAGAGTTCTAAAATATGATTGGTTCATTTGAAATTGAGGCTTTCATGCCTTTCTCTAACTGCCATATTGGATTGCACAAATAGATGCAGCTATCACTGTATCTCATCTTCATAATATTCAACTTCTGATCATTTTGAAAAGGAAAACAGAAGATTCAGAATTTCCTCCAGGAAAGAAACAGAACTGGAAGGACAGTTGTGCTGTCTTGTTAGATTTGTGAAACCATCTAGTACAAGAGAAAACTTTATACATTTTGCAAATTGTGTAATGTGATTTAACTAATGGACATGGAGATGCCTATGACATAAAACAGAATGAAAATGATAATAAACATCAGCTTGCTGCTTCATCATCAATAACTCAACCTGAACTTATGACATAAATACCAAAGAGAAACATGATGTAAATTGATAGAAGTTTGGCTTGCTAAATTTCTTTTGGAAATGAACCTTCCACCTTCAGTTAATAGTGTTGCTGGCTATTTATTTCCCACAGTAAGATTACAAAAGAATACTAGTCTACTATAATGAAAATAGTTCAGCAAGAAAATCACACAGAATTCAGATCATCAAGAAAGATGGTACATTGGAATCGATAATGATTAAAGAAAAAAAAGGTGTGGAAAAGGCTACTATGAACATCCTGTGTCTGAGTGTGTATTGCACCCAAATGGAACAGGTGCCCATTCTGAAAGTGTAAGAGTGCAACACATGCTTCTTTGACATTAAATAATTAAGTAAGATACTGTCCTACTTTGCTGATGGTTGTAGATGTTAATAGTTACATGTGCATTAAAGTTAAATCAGTATTTTTGTCATAAGCAGTCAGTATTTTTGCACTC
This sequence comes from Potamilus streckersoni, assembly GCA_016746295.1. Lineage (NCBI taxonomy): Eukaryota > Metazoa > Mollusca > Bivalvia > Unionida > Unionidae > Potamilus > Potamilus streckersoni. The sequence goes on along the minus strand of JAEAOA010002358.1, from coordinate 3,315,349 downwards.
ATGGGTTGGCAGCTATGCTGGTTGTCTGCTTGAAAATTATGTCAGCACATTGCTGACTATATATTACCAATTGCAGTTTCAAATTGAAATGTTAAAATGTCAAGAGAAAATATTGTTCATCTAGTCTGTTTAATTAAACAAGAGACCAGTATCGTCTTGTAAGTGTTAACTTTTATGTCTGCATAGTCATTAATGTTTGCATGGCTACTGGATGAATTTTGTAGATATTGATTTTACTCTGGTTTTCTCACCACAGATGTATATCGCAAAGGCAAGTAGTTTTATCATTTTTTGTATCATCTGTTCCAGTTTTTTCATCTAGCATCTGTTTCCATGCCAACCATAACAGTGGTATATACTATAGTGTTACCTTGTCTATCCATCAGTAAGTTTTGTATCTGTTAGTTCAGCACACCTTAGATTAGTTGTTTTATACCATTTCAGGCACAAATGGGGAGGGCATCTATGTTCCATGGACACATTTCTAGTTTAATGGCTTATTTAAATACATCGGTCTCATAGTACTTTTATCAATGGATCCTGAATTTCATATTGATTCTTTCTGTTACAGGGAAGGTCCCAAGAAAGAAAAGGTTTAAGGTTATGGGGTTTTGGTCATAAACAGCAGGGATTACTTTGTATATTTGCAAGACAATCAAACTATGATTTGTATAAAAAAAAAAAAAATATTTCTCCATCTCACCCCACTCCTCTTACCTCTAGCCACCCCAACCTAAATACTTGTAAGCAGACTCTATTAAAAAAAAAAATTCTACAAAGCAAGCTTTGACACAACTGACTTAACACTTTTTCATTCTTTCACTTTTTTATTCAAAACTTGATGAATTTGTTAACAAATTTTTTTTTATATCATGTGATCTTTATTTTTCTTCTTTTTTTGAAGAGTATTCCAACAGACTTGCCCCCAGGGTATATACCTGATCTGCCGCCTCTTCCAGATCCCACAGAATTTGTTCAGTCTTTAAATGCACTTGGAGAACCAACATTCAGAAGTTTGGGCCTGGGTGGTTATTTTCCATCAGGCATTCTGCAGCATGCCCTAGAATTTCTGCATGTTGATATTGGCCTCCCTTGGTGGGGAGGTATTATTGCGGGTATTAAAATAAACTCTAATTACTTTGTTCATAGTGTAAGATAAATAAATTTCAAAACATTCAGCGAGTATACGTGTGTGTGTGTGTGTGTGTGTGTGTACAGCCTTCGTTGAAGTTTTGTTTACATCAAATTAACTCTTTATTTGAGTATTAAATTTTAGGTGTATGTCTTGCATTTTCAACACTGATGTTAAAAGAAGAAATGTTCTTATCTAGATTCTTGGAAATTCTTTTATGGGCAATAGAGAGCTAGTCTGTTCAGAGTGATTCATTGTTGAGAAGCTAACACATATCCCATAATTGTATGACCTACAATTGCCTTTGGTTGTGGCATGAGAAAAACTAAAGATATTGGAATAGATGGATAGCCACATGAGCCATTCATATGGTGACATGGACTTATGTCACATGGTGAATATTGCATGCAGTTCAGTTTTGTGATGCTGGTATATTGTTATTGTACATGATAAATAGTGCATACAGTTGATTGTTTTGACAGTATCATGTGCATACATGCATCTTGAAATAGTAAAAAGAACACACAGTTTTGTAATGTTACACATGGTGAACTGTAGTTGTTTTACATGGTAAATAGTGTATACAATTCAGTATTATAACAGTGGTGTATGAATATTTTTACATGGTAAATAGTGCTTACAATTCAGTATTATAACAGTGGTGTATGGATATTTTTACATGGTAAATAGTGCTTACAATTCAGTATTATAACAGTGGTGTATGAATATTTTTACATGGTAAATAGTGCTTACAATTCAGTATTATAACAGTGGTGTATGGATATTTTTACATGGTAAATAGTGCTTACAATTCACAATTATAACAGTGGTGTATGGATATTTTTACATGGTAAATAGTGCTTACAATTCACAATTATAACAGTGGTGTATGGATATTTTTACATGGTAAATAGTGCTTACAATTCACAATTATAACAGTGGTGTATGGATATTTTTACATGGTAAATAGTGCTTACAATTCACAATTATAACAGTGGTGTATGAATATTTTTACATGGTAAATAGTGCTTACAATTCAGTATTATAACAGTGGTGTATGGATATTTTTACATGGTAAATAGTGCTTACAATTCAGTATTATAACAGTGGTGTATGAATATTTTTACATGGTAAATAGTGCTTACAATTCACAATTATAACAGTGGTGTATGGATATTTTTACATGGTAAATAGTGCTTACAATTCACAATTATAACAGTGGTGTATGGATATTTTACATGGTAAATAGTGCTTACAATTCAGTATTATAACAGTGGTGTATGAATATTTTTACATGGTAAATAGTGCTTACAATTCAGTATTATAACAGTGGTGTATGAATATTTTACATGGTAAATAGTGCTTACAATTCAGTATTATAACAGTGGTGTATGAATATTTTTACATGGTAAATAGTGCTTACAATTCACAATTATAACAGTGGTGTATGGATATTTTACATGGTAAATAGTGCATGCAGTTCAGTATTATAACATGTGGTGTATGAATATTTTACATGGTAAATAGTGCATACATTTCAGTATTATAACAGTGGTGTATGAATATTTTACATGGTAAATAGTGCATACAATTCAGTATTATAACAGTGGTGTATGAATATTTTACATGGTAAATAGTGCATACAATTCAGTATTATAACAGTGGTGTATGGATATTTTTACATGGTAAATAGTGCTTACAATTCACAATTATAACAGTGGTGTATGGATATTTTTACATGGTAAATAGTGCATGCAGTTCAGTATTATAACATGTGGTGTATGAATATTTTACATGGTAAATAGTGCATACATTTCAGTATTATAACAGTGGTGTATGAATATTTTACATGGTAAATAGTGCATACAATTCAGTATTATAACAGTGGTGTATGAATATTTTACATGGTAAATAGTGCATACAATTCAGTATTATAACAGTGGTGTATGGATATTTTACATGGTAAATAGTGCATACAATTCAGTATTATAACAGTGGTGTATGAATATTTTACATGGTAAATAGTGCTTACAATTCACAATTATAACAGTGGTGTATGAATATTTTACATGGTAAATAGTGCTTACAATTCAGTATTATAACAGTGGTGTATGAATATTTTTACATGGTAAATAGTGCTTACAATTCACAATTATAACAGTGGTGTATGGATATTTTACATGGTAAATAGTGCATGCAGTTCAGTATTATAACATGTGGTGTATGAATATTTTACATGGTAAATAGTGCATACATTTCAGTATTATAACAGTGGTGTATGAATATTTTACGTGGTAAATAGTGCATGCAGTTCAGTATTGTGACAGTGGTATGTGGATGTTTTACATGGTAAATTGTGGATACAGCTCAGTATTATGACTAGTGCATGGTTATTTTAAATGGTATTATAATTCATACAGTTCATTGTAACAGTGGTAATTGGTTATATTGCATGGTTTTTGTTGTGACACAATGTAGTTATTTTACATGGTAAAAAGTTCATTTAGTTTACAGATAGGACAAATTGAAGCATGTACATATGTCACATGGTAAATTATGCATAGTTCATTTGTGTGACACAATGGTATGTGTTATCTTACATGGTTAGTAGTGCATTCAATTTATTGGTGTGATATGGTGGCATGTGTGCTTGGTAAATAATGTATACAAGTCATTTATGTGACATGTGGTGTTATGTACTTTCTCTACATTGTAAATAGTGTATGCTGTTGAGCGATATGTACTGGATTGGCATGTATACTTATTTTGCATAGTAAATAATGTACACAAGGTAATTATTGTATACAGTTCAGTGTTGCAGCATCTTGTAGTCTTCATCTAGTTTTACAAATTTCATATTTCTTATGACATTTCAAAATATCAAAACTTGCTAAAATGTTTATCAGTCATAAATGTATGTATTTGCTAGTGAACTGAGGTGGTTTCACATTTGTCCAGTAGTTCTAATAACCCTGCTTATGGCTTAAATTCCATGCTAGGTAGCATTTAGATGTTCGCACAATAGGAGTACACATCATTCAACATAATTTTACCCCACCCCCACCTGGAAAAGAAATTGCACCTGTCCCTTATTAGCTGACAGTGTGACATAAGTGAGGGCATTAGTTACTGAGAGATCTCAGAAAAATTAAAAAAGGGATGGACAATTATAGTGAGAAGTGGGGGATGGTGGTTGAATACTTATCTAATAATCCTGTTGGAATAATTGCTGTTAAATAGCATTTTTTAATAAAATTCTTACAGTTATAAGCTTTGGAACTCACTTTACCATAATGAACTCAATCTGTGAAATAAGGCTTCTGCTTGATTCTTGGGCTATTGTGTATCACATTAGTATATGAGTATAGTAAACCACAGAAGACACACAAGTCTAGCTCTTACACAGGTAGGATTATTAGTCTTTTAACTGTATTTTTTCTACCTCCTCTGATTGATTTGATACAAAAGGCTTTTTATTAAAATACAGGTCAAGTTTTAATTACTTGTAACAATGCAACCAACACTTAATCAAGTAGGAGATCAAAACAGTCAGCACTTAATTAGGTTGTCTCAGAAATTTTCATGCTTGAATCACATTTGTGATGATTGCACTGAAATGAATTAAAAGATAGAACTAAAACACAAATTTCACTTGAGAACACTTTTGTAACTGGTAATTATTTCTGAAAGTATTGTGACCAGTATGCATTAATGACATTTCATTTGATTGATATGTCATCATATAATTATTTACAGTGTTCTTTGAATTTTTAGTGTTAAATAAATTTAACATAAAGTTTCAAATTTTATAATATTTATTCATTGAAGAAATAAGAGCCATATCTTTTCATATTTTATAGAATAAAATAGAATTAACACCTGACCTGCATTAAAAGTAAGGTTTTATGAGTTTTCTGGGCACAAATTAATTTGATTTTGTTGCAACTCTTACAGCAGTACTTGTTTTTGAAATTGAAATGAATGCTAAAATACTTCTCATGTACAAAGCTGTACAGAATTTTCACAGTGTACAATGAGGTACTGAATTTTCACAGTATAGAGTTTAAACCCATTTTCTTTTTATAAAAATAATAGCTTAGCTGTATAAGCTAAATTATTTTGACTGTTGATCCATAGTTTTAAAATGTGCTTAAAAAATTATTATAAGTAAATTGTATATTTAAGAGAGCATTATGTGCAAAAGGTTTTCAGTGAATTTAGTTGTGGCAAAAAGAAAGTCCAAGAGGTAACAAAAATTTTGGAGTAGAAACAGTATCAATTTCTTTTTCAAGCCTATGCTCAGACCATTTATGCCATTGTATTTATTATATACATGATCTGTATTCATATCATTAACTTGCATTATTGGATTTTTTTCAGCAACCATTGTGGTGAGATGTCTAATGATTCCAATTGCAATCCTGACACAGCGTAATGCTGCCAAGCTTCACAACCATTTGCCAACCATGCAGAGGTTACAACAGAGAATTACAAATGCAAGGATAAGTGGAAATACAATAGAATGTTGGTTTGAATATATACTTCCCTAATTGTATATCTCTTCAGGATTGCACAGTAGTTGTAACAATTTCAAATCACTTGTACAAGACAATTTTGTCTACTTTTGACAAGCATTTTTCAATGAATATTGATCAGGGGAATTATATTAACACTTATGTAATTAAAGAGGAAAAAATTGTTTCTGTTAGTCGTCAAAACAAATAGACTACAAAAATAAATAAGTACCATAAACTAATATCATTTATCATTCTTTTATGACAAAATGTAACCTTTGTATTGTTGATTCTTATCTGCATATTTTAGTCTTTACATCATCTTTCATGAAGTAAGTATCTAATAACTAAATTTATAGGTCATGTACTCTTTTTATTTGTCTCGCCTTTGATAAATGTCACTAACAAAGATGAGACCTGATATTTAATGTGTTCATCCATCCGTCAGGTGTCAACATTTGGCTTGAGTTTCAAAAATAGGCAGTATTTTCTATTAATATGAGTGTCATCATCAGAATTGCTTTGGGTTCAAGATTAACGATTAAAATCAAAAAGAAAATTTCAAAGATATAGCTAAGTGGTGGGAGCAATTTGTGGGATGGGGTGTGATCTGGAAGTAACTACTATTTCAGTGGATGAATTGTTATTTGACACAGAAAGAAGCTTATGTTAAACCTATGATGTCTTTAAGTAAAAGAAAGAAGCAAAACCAACAAGTTTATTGAAATCAGTACAAAAGAATATTTGCAAAGTGAAAAATTAGAGGAACTTACAATATTGTGAATTAAATTCTAAATAATCCTAAATGTTCTGCCACAAGTCGAAGATTATAAAGTGTTCCAAATGAATTTGAGTATTGAATGTGCTAATTCTCCAATGGTCTTGATGTATCAAAATGATATAATCCAGAATGTCTTTGAATGAATTTACAGCAATCTGAAGTATTATTTTGGTCAAAATGTCAATTAGCACTTTGTAATTCCAATGAATAATTTAAATAAATGACTCCACTCAAATTAGATGTGAACAAAACTGAAAATGATTCCATAGACTGTTCTTAAGATAGGTTATGAAATAATTTTGTTTACCTCAACTGGTATATAAAAACCAAAGACACAACAAAATGACCAGGATATGGGTCAAGTTTTCTTCCAGAGCATTGTAAGTTTGTAAATAAGGCTTAATCATAAACTCAAATTTCAGGAAACAACTTTTTTAAAAGTGATCAAATTTAGGTAGGCCATAACTACGCTCCCCCCAATCACAGCAAAAGTAAAGCACACAAACTAATTAGTACTTAACAAAAGAGGTAAAAATCTCATCAGTGATTTGGAAGTCAAATGGTCAAAATTAATGATCAACATGATCACTTGATTTAAGTTTAAAATAAACAAAATTATGTTATGTGTTCATTATCAGACTTCAGATTCAGCCATTTATATTTTCTGTTTCCATTAATAGTGTGTTCTCGTATTCTTGACAAGAATTTTACAGAAGAGATCAAACATGGCATGACATGTGTAATCAAAGTGTATAATGCATTTATTTGAGATACTAAGACATTGCATAAAAAACAATATTACTATTGGAAGCATGATTCATCTGTTTTTGTCCAAATTTATCATGTTGAAAGGGAAAATAAGCCAGGAAATTTAGCAATGTATTTAGACAAGTTCTATGTATTTAGGCAAGTCCACTTACATCATTGAAAACAGTATCAGACAATAACAAAATGAGAAAAGACATTTACACTGGGAAATTGAGTACTGTAGATGGCACTACTTCATATTTTAAATAGTCAGAATTTTTAAAGAAAAACTTATTCCCAGTATTACCTGACTGGTCATCCTGGCTGTTAAAAATAAGACATTGTATACATTGTTGGAAGGGGAAATTTTTTTGTTATGTCTCCAAGCATGGCTTGCACATAGTGTAAGAAAGAAGCGAGATTTAGTTCTACCAAATCATAAACCTGGACAAAAAAATTTTATAATAGTATGCACCTGGAGTAAGGAAAAACCTATTTATTTTGAGGTCAATAGGTCAGACCATAACATTCAGTTCTACCTTGTAAATAACTTGCATACTAGTTAAGATAAAAGCCTGTTTACTTTTGGGTCAAAAGTAAATATTCAGGATCATTTTAACTGAAAGAAGAAAAAATGGTTTTCACTAAATAAATTGTTCTGAAGTAAGTTCTTTGACCAAACATTTTTGATTGCTTGCTATAGAAAGCTATAGATTCAGTGGTCAAGAGTTCAAAGGTTATTGTCATGGTAAGTCTGATCAGAAAGCTTGTAAGCAGTAATTGAGTTTAAAACGCCTAATTTCATCAGATCTGCCATATTTACTATTACTCTCAAGAAAAACTGTGTCATGATCCAAGTTTCCAAGACCAGTTCAAGTTTTGGTTGAATGAACAAGTATTGGTCAGAAAAGGTCCACTTTACTGTTTTCGGCAATGGATTTGACAGTTGTTAGATGAAATGATCATATATAATCATTTAAGAAGTCAGCTGAACATTCTTATATCTCTCTGATGGTGCTTATCTCAGATAGCTTCATATTCTCTATCAGATTTGGGGAAATTAGAATCCCTAAGAATCAAAATATGACTTCTAGAATAATTTCAGAGTAGACTCCATTGTGAAAGCTGTACATAATGTGTCAAATTTAGTAGGATGGTAAAAGGGGCAAACAAATATGTTTTTGTTTTATGTTTTAAGTTATGTGAGATGTCCCAGAATATGCAGTAAGTATGTTATACAAGATTATCTGCATGTATATGGATGTTGTTACTTGTACTATAGTCTTTGCCCACATTTGTTTCAGTGGCAAGAGCTTCTAATGAGTTGATGTCCTACACAAAGCGCAACGATATCAAGCTGCATCGCCAGTTTTTGACACTTTTTGCACAGGTGATTTTTTTTATACATTATATTTAAAAAGTATAAAAGTTCATATTTAAATTAGTATTTCTGTCCCATTTTGAAAATGGTGGTGGCAGAATATGCATTTACACCCATTCATCCAAGTGATTGTTCATCACAGCTTTATTTCCACACTATCGATTTAAAACCATTTGAAATTTAGGGATGAAATTTGGAATACATGTACATCATTATGGTCCCATCTTCAAGGTTAAGGTCATAACTCGGTATTTATTTTTTCCATCAAATATTCCTTTCTGCTCTTTAGCTTTCAAGTTATTTAAGATTACAGAATGACACTTGGTATATATTTACATCATCTTTAGATGGTGTATTGCACACTATTATGTGGGTTCTATTTACAACATTAGCTTCTGTATGGAGAAATAGTGATATACCCCTGGCATTGACATATTATCAATGGCTCTGTTGAGTCTCTGGCCAACGTTTTGTTTTCTCTCACAAGACATAATATTTTCATGGAACTTAAAAGCAAGCCTCATAACCACCGCAGTGAACTGTAGATCACTTCCCCATCAGTCTTAAACTGTTGAATGCTGTTTTCAGTTAAATCTTTGTATAAAAGGTTTGTCTTGCAAAATTCCAGCTGAAATTGTACTGTGTGCATAGGCCAGAAAGTGTTCCTTGCATCATTGTGTCCGATCCCTCAATTGATGAAGTAGTTTACAGTAACTTTCAAGTTTAATATCAGAAATACTAATGGTTATAGCTAATGTAAGCATATATGATTTTGTTCACAAGTTATAGAGAGTGTAAACATTTCAGTCAGTGTCTTTAAATGATGCTTCATACTTTGCATTAGAATGGGCTGATAATGCCTTAAGGCAAACAAACCTTATGCCCAGTGGTCATTCAATTTTATATGTACCATCCAGGCATTAATGTCTAATAATTTTAATGTCAGCTTGCTGTCAGTTGTGTTTTCTTTTTCTAAGTTGGAAATATTAAACCAAAGTTTTTCTTAGAAAACCACACTACAGATTAGACTAACTTTGATATCACAGCAAAACATTTTGTCAATTTTGTATAAAGGATCTGATCAATTAATTATGACTAGGTCAATATCTATTAATTACTGGTAGATACAAAATTATGCCAATAATTCACCAACTAGGGTAACCATTGCTAAAATTAGTAAATCAAAGACTTTTTTAAAAACCATAACAGATTAGATTGTCTTTTATATCACAGCATAAAGTTTTGTATAAAAGGTCCTGATCAGTTAATTATGACTACATTTATGTGAAATAAAACAATTTTTAAACAATTGTCACTAGAAAACTACTTTTATAAAAATCTTCATTTCTTTAAATTCTGTTATTCTGACCAACAATGCCAATCATTCATAAAAAAATGAATACTGTTAATATACTTTTTTGAATAAAAACTAAACACCTTCTCAAAATGTTTTTAAAAGATTTGACGTAATTCAATTAAAAGCATCCTGATATCAAGTTTTTGTTAATTACTGGTAGATACTAATTGCTAAAACCTGTAAACAACTTCATGGGACCAAATTAAAAGAAAGCATTCAGATACAAGTTCATTAAAGTTTGTACAAATAATACCAATCAGCCATCAGATATACTTGTCATTCCTGAAAAGTAGCAAAATTTAAAGCAACTTTTTCTCCAGCTCTACTCAACAGAATGTGACCAAATTTGGCATAGCATCATGAAAAAAGGCTTCAAATTCCACTTATACCACACAAAAGGTGTTGTTGAGTTATGGGTTTATGCCATTTCTCAATGCAAGATAGACTGTGCAACATTGCTAGTATAACTGATATAGGAAGAACCTAGGAAACCCCAGTAAGAACCACTAACCCATGAAAAGCTACTAGTAAGCTTTCTTACATAACCACATTAGCTTTGAAATCCTTGCATATTGTGGTTCCTAGTAACATAAGCAACTGCAATTTTTCATTTAAAGTAGAAGAGAGTTTTCTCAAAATCATAATATAATTGCAGGAGCAAATAAAGTTGTTTAGGGATGGATATGGCTCCAAAAAAAAATGTTATCTGTTCCTATGTATTAATTTTTACACCAGGAATCAAAATATCATTGCTCCAAAAATATTTATATCTTGATTTTAGTAAATAGTGTCAGCATTTTCTTTATTTTTGCCAGTTCGTGTTACAGGTGATTAAATGATTTTTAATATTATTTTTCATATATGTATTATGTATTGATCTGTGTTACTGGCATTTCCATGGTAATGATATAATAATTACAGTGCCATGATTAATGTTGCCACTGCATTAGTAACACAAGTCATCAGTAAGGATCACGGATAGTATTATGTGTAAGTCTTCTGACATCTTCACATTCATGATATCAGACTACCTGAATTAGTTTATTCATAGATATCAGGTGAGTAATCTTTTGTACCAAAACAAAAAATCCCTTGCTTGGCATATGCATCACTTTGGATTTCTTGATAACAATGAAAAAAATGATTATATTCCATTGAAACATTTCATTCACCTGGACATCGAGTTCATATACCTCCATGAATTCTCTTCCTCAAGAATGTTCCTTGAAACTCATTTCACTTGTGTCATCCATCCACTCAGTTGAATTGCACTCAGTTGAATGGCAGTACTTCTTTATCTCCTTGCCATCCATCCACACAGTTGAATGGCAGTCCTTTATATACTTTCCATCCATTCACTCAGTTGAATTGCAGTCCTTTATATCCTTGCCATCCATCCACTCACTTAAATTGCAATCCTTCTTTATATCCTTGCCATCCATCCACACAGTTGAAAGGCAGTCCTTTATGTCCTTGCCATCCATCCACACAGTTGAATGGCAGTCCTTCTTTATGTCCTTGCCATCCATCCACTCTGTTGAATGGCAGTCCTTCTTTATATCCTTGCCATGCATCCACACAGTTGAATGGTAGTTCTTCTTTATGTCCTTGCCATCCATTCACTCCGTTGAATGCAGTCCTTTATATCCTTACCATCCATCCACTCAGTTGAATTGCAGTCCTTCGTTATGTCCTTGCCATCCATCCACTCAGTTGAATTGCAGTTCTTTATATCCTTGCCACCTATCCACTCAGTCGAATTGCAGTCCTTCTTTATGTCCGTGCCATCCATCCACTCAGTTGAATTCAGTCCTTTATATCCTTGTCATTCATCCACTAAGTTGAATTGCATTCCTTCTTTATGTCCTTGCTTCCTATCCACTCAGTCGAATTGCAGTCCTTCTTTATGTCTTTGCCATCCATCCACTCACTTGAATTGCGGTATTTATGTCCTTGCCATCCATCCAGACAGTTGTATTGCAGTCCTTCTTTATGTCCTTGCCATCCATCCACACAGTTGTATTGCAATCCTTCTTTATGTTCTTGTCATCCATTCACTCTGATGAATTGCAGTCCTTCTTTATATCCTTGCCATCCATCCACTCAGTTGAAGTGCATTCTTTCTTTATGTCCTTGCCATCCATCCACTCACGCGAATTGCAGTCTTTATGTCCTTGCCATCCATCCACACATTTGAATGGCATTCCTTTATATCCTTGTCATCCATACAGTTGAATTGCAGTCCTTCTTTATGTTCTTGCCATCCATCCATACAGTTGTATTGCAATCCTTCTTTATGTTCTTGTCATCCATTCACTCAGTTGAATTGCAGTCCTTTATATCCTTGTCATCCATATACTAAGTTTAATTGCATTCCTTCTTTATGTCCTTGCCACCTATCCACTCAGTCGAATTGCAGTCCTTCTTTATGTCTTTGCAATCCATCCACTCACTTGAATTGCAGTATTTATGTCCTTGCCATCCATCCACACAGTTGTATTGCAGTCCTTCTTTATGTCCATGCCATCCATCCACACAGTTGAATTGCAGTCCCTTTTTATGTTCTTGTCATCTGTTCACTCAGTCGAATTGCAGTCCTTCTTTATGTCCTTGCCATCCATCCACTCACTTGAATTGCAGTATTTATGTCCTTGCCATCCATCCACACAGTTGAATGGCAGTCCTTATTTATGTCCTTGCCATCCATCCACACAGTTGAATTGCAGTCCTTCTTTATGTCCTTGCCATCCATCCACTCACTTGAATTGCAGTATTTATGTCCTTACCATCCATCCACTCACTTTGAATTGCAGTATTTATGTCCTTGCCATCCATCCACACAGTTGAATGGCTGTCCTTATTTATGTCCTTGCCATCCATCCACACAGTTGAATTGCAGTCCCTTTTTATGTTCTTGTCATCTGTTCACTCAGTTGAATTGCAGTCCTTCTTTATATCCTTGCCATCCATCCACTCAGTCGAATGGCAGTCCTTTATATTCTTGTTTTTTCTAAATACAGCCACATATCTTGTTTTTCTAAATACAGCCACATATCTATTTATTCCAGGATGCCTTTCTAGGAGACTAACAAATGATTCTCATATTACATGTTGACTCGGTGTTAAAAGTTTTGGACTACATGTGGTCTTATATAAGCAGACAGGGAGATCTCATGTGGCTTATATCTTATCTCATGGATTATGATCTATTTAAACAAGGCACCATTACAACCACTGTTAAGAACATTTTTGACTGAACTCCTATACAGACCTGCTTAATAGTAAATTTAGCTACAAGAGTCAGTGTCTGTCTGATTATTTGTAGTTCTTCCATAAGAAAGAGTATTTCTTCTTAGGTGGTTGTACTATTTGTATTATCTGTTCACTCTGCAAGGGACTAATCACAGGCCAGATAAATTTATTATGCATATTGGCTCATGCTGTTAGAACATATCATTCACATGCACATATTCTTAAACTGACATCATTAAAACCGTACGATGGAATTCAGAGATGATGTTCACCAGCTTTGATTTTGGAGACCTTTTTTCACAAAGGACTCAGTTAAGCCTGGTGTTACCTGTATCTGCCACTGAAAGTTATTCAGCAGTATCAGAATCATGGGATGTCTCTAATTCCTGTGGATTTGTAAGAGCAAAATTTTTTTTATATCTATCCTGTAACCAGTCCATGATTATTTCAAATACAACACATTTCACTTACTCTAAATTTAAAAACAAATTCCATTTTGCACATAAACTCTAAACTGGAGTAAGTGGATGTAACTCACTGCCTCTTACATATTTAATATATTATCATTGGGTTACGTATTTTGAAGAAGAAAATAATTTTTGATCCATAATAATTGTCCAGTTGTAATATGATCGTATCTTTCCAAGCAATCTCCAGAGTTGTATCTTTGGAAGAGCAAGCATTTCCACTTAAGTAGTAACTGACAATTGAAGAGCTATAGTCCCAGTCCTTCTATTAAAGTGGAGATCACTCTTGTCTGTCTTCTGTTACATCATGCAAATAATGTTTCGCACCTTTCTTGCTATAAAAAGCCAAAAGACTTTGTCAACATCTTTCTTATCTTGGGATTGCTGGGCTTGTGAGGTTTTGGATGGACCCCCAAATGTGTTATGAAGACTAAGTATTAGCAGGGAAATGCATTTCACTTGAAAAAGTTTCTTTCTCACTTTACTTTAATTTAAAGTTATAGAGGCTTGTATTAGACCTGACTAAACAACATGCTTTTGGGGAAGAACTAGTATTTAAAAACATATATGTGCTAAAAGTTTGCTTTGTATCAACATCAAATTTTGGCATTTCCTGATCCATTGATACAGTACAGTTTAAAGTGAATCTGGAGTATCATTTGAAGATACAAAATCAGAGTTTCAGGTTCTTAATTTAATCATTGTAGCATCTTTCTATTGTAATTCTTAAACTGTTCTTTTTACAAAAAGTGTCAAAGTTGTCATTCTGTACATTCAGAATGGTCAAAGAATGCATTATATTTAATAAAGACAGATATCAGTACACAAGTTTTGTTTAATTGCATTGTTTTTAGCACAGCAAGATATTATTCCAATAATATTTACAGTATTCTCTGATCACAGTTGATAGTCTGAAAGAGTCATAATGACAGTTCTTTACTTTTCTCTGACATAGATATCAGTATTATACTTTGATCAGACTCAGATAGTATTGTAATTTATCAGACTCGGATAGTAGTATTGTAATTTATGAGACTCAGATAGTAGTATTGTAATTTATCAGACTCGGATAGTAGTATTGTAATTTATCAGACTCGGATAGTAGTATTGTAATTTATCAGACTTGGATAGTAGTATTGTAATTTATCAGACTTGGATAGCAGTATTATAATTTATCAGACTCAGATAGTAGTATTGTAATTTATCAGACTCGGATAGTAGTATTGTAATTTATCAGACTTGGATAGTAGTATTGTAATTTGTCAGACTTGGATAGCAGTATTATAATTTATCAGACTTGGATAGCAATATTGTAATTTATCAGACTCAGATAGTAGTATTGTAATTTGTCAGACTCGAATAGTAGTATTGTAATTTATCAGACTCGGATAGTAGTATTGTAATTTGTCAGACTCAGATAGTAGTATTGTAATTTATCAGACTCAGATAGCAGTATTGTAATTTTTCAGACTTGGATAGCAGTATTGTAATTTTTCAGACTTGGATAGCAGTATTGTAATTTTTCAGACTTGGATAGCAGTATTGTAATTTATCAGACTCAGATAGCAGTATTGTAATTTATCAGACTCGGATAGCAGTATTGTAATTTATCAGACTTGGATGGCAGTATTATAATTTATCAGACTTGGATAGCAATATTGTAATTTATCAGACTCGGATAGTAGTATTGTAATTTGTCAGACTCGGATAGTAGTATTGTAATTTATCAGACTCGGATAGTAGTATTGTAATTTGTCAGACTCAGATAGTAGTATTGTAATTTATCAGACTCAGATAGCAGTATTGTAATTTTTCAGACTCGGATAGCAGTATTGTAATTTTTCAGACTTGGATAGCAGTATTGTAATTTTTCAGACTTGGATAGCAGTATTGTAATTTTTCAGACTTGGATAGCAGTATTGTAATTTATCAGACTCAGATAGCAGTATTGTAATTTATCAGACTTGGATAGCAGTATTGTAATTTATCAGACTCAGATAGCAGTATTATAATTTATCAGACTTGGATAGCAATATTTATCAGACTTGGATAGTAGTATTGTAATTTATCAGACTTGACTTTTTGTGGCCCCAAGTGGTCTAAAGCGCTCTGTTACGGATCACTGCCATCTCACCCCTGTCTGCATGGGTTCAAGTATAAGATTCGGCGATTGTGGATATGTGAGAAAGCTTGCTAATAGCTTCTTGTGGCTCAGTGGTTCTTTCCGCATATTTCCTGGTTTCTTCTTCCACCATTAATACTGGCTACCATGTATAGCCTATCGTGTGCTGAAAAATGGCATTAAGCCCCAGAACAACAACAACAACAACAACAACAACATTTATCAGACTTGGATAGTAAGATTGTAATTTATCAGACTTGGATAGTAGTATTGTAATTTATTAGACTCAGTGGTATTGTAATTTATCAGACTTGGATAGCAGTATTGTACTTTAATCAGACTCAGATATGAGTATTGTATTTTATCAAACTCAGTAATATTGTTCTTTAATCAGACTTGGATAACAGTATTGTACTTGATCATACTTATATAGTAGTATTGTACTTTAATCAGGCATTGATAGCAATATTGTACTTTAGGGCTGTTCCATTAAAACATATACCCCCTGGGGAAAAGGCACTTTCAAAATCAACCACCTACAACAGAAGCCATTTAAAAAAATTATGATCCACTGTCAGATATTTTTTAATTAAAAAAAACACTTCCCTTCTACAAAAGTATATTTATTTTTACATAATTTCTGGCTATGAGTTAGTGGGTGATAGAAGAGATTTTAATATTGGGTTGGGGACAAGCAATTTAAATGACAGCTGGCTGGAGGTAATCTACTGAATTCTTACAGATCATATAATCTACTGCATATTTTTATTTGTATTCATTCATTATAATCAATCTTTTGTCCTTTTGTTTGCTTGTCTGTCAGCTATGTATGTCTCTGATACTGTGAAATCACAAATTTTCTTGGTGGATTATTATTTGTAGATGTCATTGTTCAGTCCCTTAAAAACTAATTTAATGTCCATGATTATAGATTTTTTATTAGGGATTTCTATTATAATACATAAATCATGAAGTTGAAGATGCTTGTCATGTGATTACTTGCCTCTGATGCGTAAATGAGAATGTTGCTAGTTACTTGTGGAAGGTCAGTGGTTCTACATAAGTGGTCAGTCTTTGGTGTTTGGTGTCTCAAAAGTACTTGGATTTTCTTCAGCAGTAACATTGGCTGCCATATATAGATTCTCTTCATCTAAAAATGGTGTAAAGGCCATAATAATCTATCGAAACCTGAGATCTCATGTCCAGATGACTTCATAAAATCAACAAAGGCCCAAGTGTACTAAGGTGCTTACTTTTATGGATCACTTGCACATCTCACAGATCATTTTTGCCACAGCTGTATGAGTTTATAAATTTTTGTAGACCTTTGAATATTGTCAATTATGTCTTTCTCACAGTTACCTAAAAGTCATTATCAGTTGGTACAAATGGATTTTTCATGGTAAACATACAAGATGGAGAAGTCTTGAGCAATCCTGCTTCACATGCTGCCAAAAAGTTTACATTTTAGCTCACTTAAAGTTTCTCTAGCAATGTCAGTTGTTCCAACCAGAACTGTTATAACTTTTTCAGACTACATTCACCAATATCTGGGGATGTGCATCTGTAATAAATATTTGTAACAAAGTATAAGAATGCATCACTGTTTTTCAATGATGCATTTGAACTTAGCCACAACCAGTATCAACAAACCAAGAAATGAAATTATTCACATCTCTTAGGCAGAAGTACAGTGTATAATCATAATCTGCCAAAAGATTTTTCAATCTTTCAATTTGCCGGGGTTTTTTTCTAATCATACTGATTGATTGGACATAATAACCAGAAAGAGACCGAAACAGATATAACCAGAAGGTTAAAATTGATTTGAGTAGCTAAATTTATGAGGATTAGTTCACAGTACATCCTTTATTGTCTTCCCTTTGATGTAATTTCTTGCTGCAGCTGAGAAAATAATGTTGCACACATAAAAAAGAGGCACACTTCTATTCATTACTGTTGTTATTATTCTTCTCCATTCCAGCCTGTTCTTATGATCTTGTCCCCCACATACTGTTTGTCTTGTTTATGATATGTGTCTAAATTTGTCACTTACTTTTCCTACTGCTGTACTGTTTGTGAATATGCATATCAATATGAAATGCAATGGGAAGACTAAATCGAAAACAGAAAACCTCTACAGTTTGAATGTATTCTACTTGGATTCCATGTTTCTGCACAAAACTCAAAGTTCAAGACTCGCTGTACAAATTCAGTTCCCATTGTAAACCTGTGCAAGCACCATGATATTAAAATTCAATAACTTAAAATTTTGAGTGCTCATGATCACATTTGTGTCAGTATAGACACATCTATTAAGATAACTTTTGTGAAAAGAAAACCATAACAGCTGCACCATTTTCTGGATTGACACAAATATGAAATGTGTGCTTTTAATACTACACAGAAAAGTCAGCTGCTGATTTCAGTAACGAGTCTTCCAAACTCATGTCTGTAAAGTGACAGAAATTATGTTAATAAAACAATGTCCCTGACTTTTATCAGTTACATGTAGGACAACCTTTCAAAAGATTCTTTTCACTAGAATCTTACTTTCATTATCAACAAGTCAGGGACAGTCAAACCATGTATACTCTATTTTATCTTCACTGATTTACAGCATGGTTCTCGTTCTTTCATATCTTAAGTAATGCTAGTCCTTCAACAACTCTAAATGGTTGTATGCCTTTTTTGACCATTCTGACTGGTCACGCTGTAAGATAATGTTTAAGTAACAGAAATAACATGGGTAACCAGAGACCAATAAAATCAAATAAAATGGTCAAGTTATCTACCCTGCAGGGATGTGGCCAGGATTTCAGGATTTAATCAAAGTTTTGTGTGTGTGTGTGTGTGTGTGTATGTGTGTGTGATCTCCAATGAGGAATTGGTGGCAGAAGGAATAGCCATTCTTAAATATCTACCATAACTCATAAATATCTGTCACTCTTACTGTTCCACTCTGTTAAGGCTCTACTGAAATCAAAATACTCAAAGAGATGTCATCTCTAGTTGTATATCGATTATTACTGTGATATCATTGGGCATGGTCACATGGTTGTGGTGGGGTCTTGGTTGGTATGGCAGAAGACCATAAGCTTACTCCATATTTGACAACTAATATGACATTGTCAAAAGAATTAAAAAATTTCTAACAATTAAATTGGGTTGGATTGTATACTTGATTCATAGTCAATGAATAGGCTATAAAATTGATGTGTTTATTTTGTAGCCATGTCCCTCCATCACATTCAAGATATGAATAGACCAAAGTTGAAATTTATTTAATTTCATGTGAGACTTTAATGTCAGAACTCATAGATTCAGTGATTTTGGGGTTAAAAAATAAATTTCTTCCCAAACAACTCAAATTGCTGTAGAATATATTATTTTGTAATGATACTGAGAATTCTTGACATGTAAAGCTTACACAAGAAATGAACAACATCAGATCAGGAAATTGATACCACTTTGGAAAAACTGATAGGAATATGCAGAAATAATGATCGTATTATTGAAATGGAATATGTGGTTACAATATGAGTACTGGTTCTACAACTTTGCAAAATACATCTTGTGCAACTATTCTGTTGTTTCTAACAACACTATGTAATATGGCAACAATTTTTGCACCTGTGAAGTTGACCCTCTTTATACTTTGGTCTCTTGCTAATAATTAGTTTTAGATTTTACAACAAAACTATGCACATTTTACCTTCATCACACCTTTAATACATGATCACAAATATTTAGATTGTAAGAAAATAAAAGTTACAATTTTATTATAAGTATTCGTACCAGTAAAACTAAAGTTGATGGTAAAAAAGGATCAGGATGAAATAGATTGGTAGTGCAGTAAAGAATCCATATATTAGAATGACATCAAATACTTTTTTTCATCAATTTCATCATTAGTTAAGACCCTGCTTTAAAATATTATGTACTAGATAATAGTAATCCAATTTGTAACACAAATACCAAATGATGGCTTGGAACTAAGTGCCAAAAGGTCTGCAGAAAATATCATCCTCAAAATATACATAGGAATAAACAAAAAAAAACAGGACACATTTTATCCATCTTGCTTTGGAGTTTACACAGTTCAGTTTCTTATGCTTAATGTCATTTAACTTTTGCACATAGAGAGCATGTACTTCATTTGGTAATACATCTGCATGATGTAAAAGTTAGTCTCATTATTCTTTTGATGCGATAGTGGTTCTGCCAACTATAGATTTACACACAATTATGTTGTATGGGGATTCTCTGATGTTCACTATGAGCAATAATATGTTGATTGTTTCAGAATATGATACTCATGGGGGTTCTCTGATGTTCACTATGAGCAATAATATGTTGATTGTTTCAGAATATGATACTCATGGGGGTTCTCTGATGTTCACTATGAGCAATAATATGTTGATTGTTTCAGAATATGATACTCATGGGGGTTCTCTGATGTTCACTATGAGCAATAATATGTTGATTGTTTATGAATATGATCCTCCTCTTCTGTGTATGAATATTATTCTGTGCTGAGAACTCCCTTTCACTGTCTGCTGTCTGAAGTTCATATGCATAACTAGCCTAAACAAGTTACTGTTCTATATAGTTGTGCAATTTTCAGTATCTCACAGGTATGGCTTCATGGCCATGGATATTATCTTCGATATCTGTTCCAAAAAGAATAATTTTCACTAACATGAACTCTGCCAAAGATTCACTAACATGAATCAGTGCTTTGCTGCCTCTTATGCTAGGTTTTTCTCTTCCATAATGCTTCATTAAGGTTTTTAAGTCCAACATTCCCATAGTCTGCTTGTTCCAACATGAGTGTCTTTAATAAATATAACCCGCTTTCTGTGATCCAACTTTTACATCGGACTCACGCTCAACATCAATTTTGTGTTCAAACTCCCACACTGGTATTTTCACAAAAGTCCTACAGACTGATGTACTGAAATTCATTGTCATTATAGCTATCAACAGCCAGTATTTGCCAACTGAAAACATCGTCTGATGACAAACCCTGTTGTGATTCAGCCGTGTTGATTTCTTGTGTGGCCTTTAATTTGGAACATGCTTTTATAAAACTAACGTAATGAAAGTAAGGTTAAAACTCATAAATGCTTGTTCCAGGGCCAATGAACCAATCAAAGTTAGTTTAACAGCCATTCATGTCGAACTGAAGTATCCAGCTACTGTATTTTAATGTTTGCCTTCAAGGACTTTGTCATATCAAGCGCTGCTACACTGCTACTGGCAGCACGAATTATGTCGCAAAATGCACTTTTAAAGTTAAAAGTTGAATAAAAATTGCATACTGCGCAAAGTACGTTTTATATTCATAATGTTAACTTAATTTGCTGAACACGTATTACTGCTTTAAATGTATGCGAATTCGTACAAATTAGGTGCACTCTCATGTACTGACATCATTTCCGAACCACCTTTTTATTCGCGTTAGACTTAGGAGGAGGTTAGATGCGATTTTAAATATTTTTTTTTCTTTCTGACAATTTCTGATTTTGTTAACACAACCCACAACAGAAGTTTTTTTGAATCAACCTTCCATGGTCAAAATCAAACTAGATTGAAACACAACCTTCCACAGAAGTTTATTTGAAGTGCCGTCCCCGGGGGATATACGTTTTACTAGAACAGCCCTTATTAGACTGATAGAAGTACAAGATGCAGAAGGTTCTGGCGAAAACATTTTTATTTTATCTTTATGCACTTAATTGCATGAATTCCTATAACATTAATGAATCCCACCTTTAATTATTAGAAAGTTTGTAAAATTTATGTACACTGAGAGCACTAAGATCATAACAAACCTATGAAGGTGTCTCTTCATTCATACTGTTCATATAAAAACTGCTTCTTGTCTCCTCCCCTGTTAAACCTTACACATTGATAATCCCTCCTTTCAATAATACTAGAAGGGGAATTAATACAGTCAGAGAATTGAAAAATTGAATTGAATTGAAGAACCTTTGAGTAACCATTGATGCTGGCTATGTACCCATTTAACTTTGCACCTGTCATCAAAACCTGGCATCAAACCAGAACCAAAGTATAGATCTCCACTCAGATATTCTGTGTATATATTTCTAAGTCAGAAGATTTAAGTTCTTTAGCCAGTCTATATATCTAGATAGCATAAAAGTTGGTGTTTCTAATTCTTGGGGTTCTGTTTGTATGCAATTCTTTATCTTTTTATTACAGGTACCTGTATTTTTTTCCTTTTTCTCTGGTTTGCGAAAAATGGCCAACCTTCCTGTGGATAGCATGAAAACCGGTGGTATACTTTGGTTTCCTGACCTCACAATACCAGACCCATTCTATGGGCTACCACTCATCACATTTGCGACTATGCTAGCTATAATAGAGGTAAATTCTGCCTTGATTTTGAACTAATAGATTCATAAGTGTAACCTGCACTGTAATGCAGACAGTATACACCCAGATCTGCCATTGTATATTATATATACATGAAATGCATTATATTTTCAAGCATACCTTTATTTTTACATCAAAATCCCTCCTATATTCATTAATTCTCCCCTTTTTTCAAGCAGACTGGAAAATTTCAACCCAAATATTAGCTTTACTAACATGCGTTCAGTATTTGCATTTAGCTCACAACCATTTAGATTCTTCCATGCTATGTACATTCTAGCCATCTCAAAAGGACCTCCATAATTAGAATTAAATATGTTTATTCATTGGTAAACTTTCCATCTTAATGACAATACATTGTATGTTGTGTTAGGTTACCCACAAGAGTTTAACTTTGTTTTGTACATGTGATTATATGGATGAATGGTTTTGCATACTGCATTTTTATCATATGAAGTCTTAGCAGTCAAGGTAATTACTGATGCATGAACTTGTAAAGTTGATCTCAAATTTGTATGAGCTCTGTTGGTCATATGTTTGAATTCCTTATGGGATAACCTGTTGTCTTTTGTCTGTCATCCGTCGGACCATTAGCACAACTTTTGTTATTGCTACTTTTCCTAAACTGCTTGGAGGATTGCCATGAGACTTTACACACACATTCATCCCTTGCTCCAGTTGGTCCTAAATCAGTATGGTGACACTTGGCTCTCCAGTATGGCTACCACAGTGGCCATTGTGAAAATCTTATCACTTCTCATCCTGAATGGACTTTCATATCAGTAAGGGTTTTTGCTTGAAAAACTTTTATGGTGTTTTACTGATTATTTTATAAAATGGAGCCAAATCTGATATCCAATATGGCCACCTTGGCAGCCATCCTGAAAATTTTTTGTATCATTAATCATCCTAAACAGAAAGACGTACTGACAAAAGGGTTTTAACTAGAAGACTTCATATGATGTCTAAATGGTCTCTAGTGAAAATGGTGCTACTGTGACATCCAATATAATAGTCATTTGAAAATGTTGTTATTACTACTCTTCCTAAATGAATGATTATATAAACATTGTTTTACTAAAAGATTTCTTATGATGTCTGGTTGGTCATAACTGAAAAAGGTGCCATTCTGACATCCAATATTGAGACAATGGTTGCTATCTTTAAAACAAAATTGTTGTCACTGCTTCCTGAATGGAAAGTCATGTCAGCATTGGTTTTCACCAAAATATTTATTCTGATGTCTAGTTGTTCCTGAATGAAAATAATGCAGATCAGACATATAACATGACCACCATGGCAACCAACCTGAAAAGGTAGTTACTGCTACCTGTCCTAAAATTTTAAGTCTATGAACATGATATTTTTGTCAAAACATTTGTTATGATCGCTTGTTGATCCTGAATAAAAACTTATGCTGATTTGACATCCAACATGGCTACCATGGATGCGATCTTAGAAATGTTGTTATTGCTACTCCTTCTGAATATTTACACACAGTTTACACCAAAAGACATATAATGATGTATAGCTGATCCCTAAAAAAAATGATGCAGCTTGTTTCTTAGAAGTAAGCTTAGTAATCATTTATTGCACTCTGGTTCAAATTGGCTATAAACATCTCAGTTCAGAACATTTTTTATTTTAGATTGGAGCTGAGGGCATGAAAATTTCTGAATACGGTGTTTTAATCAGGTGGATAATGAGAGGCCTTATAGTTGTTGTTCCCATTATTTCGTCTCAGTTTCCAGCAGTAAGTATTATTCAAAGATTTTCATACACCTAATAGTCTCATTGTTTTCTATCAGTTTTGAGCAATGAGTATTATTCAATGATTTTAATACCCCTGATGCTTGCAGCAGAAACATCTTGATAGTTTCATTGTTTTCGTCTCAGTTTCCAGCAGTGATTATTTTTCAAGGATTATTATAAGTAATGACTGCAGCTGAGACAACTTGATAGTTTCATTGTTTTCTCTCATTGCCCAGCAGTGATTAATATTCAAGGATTTTCAAATACATAAGGACTGCAGCTGAGACATCTTAATATTGTCATTGTCTCATCTCAGTTTTCAGCAGTGTGTTTTATTTGAGGATTTCCATACCTCTACTGCTTTGAGCTAGGATTTGGTTTTGTCCATTTGTCCATCTATCCATTCATCGCTTGTATGCAAGATTGCTAAAAAATGAGGCGACTTAGATGAACTTTGGCAGGTTTCTTGGTATGCATTTGTAGATAATCTGGTTAGATTTTCAGAACATTTCAACAATTATATGTTGTTTCTTTTGACATTTTAAACTTATTTGGACATAGAATTTAGCAGAGTTAGCAGAAAATAATGTGGGTTAGTCAAATCAGACTTTATATATATGTATTCAAACAGAGATATCCTGAATATTTTTTGTGCCATTATAGCAAGTTTTCAATATATCTATAGTTTTCATATTTGTTGGAGACTTGAGTCTTTTGGGGGTTTGCATTGTTTGCTGTGAGCATACAAGTTTTACAGACATAAATTTGTAATTAATTTTGCTGTTGCAGTGAAAAAGACAATTTTTAGCTCTCTGTTTACAAAAATGGCAAAATTGGACATGGAACTTTTCAGAAATGGTATTTTAATAAACATTCTGCAGTGCATAAAGTTTCTCATGTATACTGTCTTTAAAGTACAGAATTTTTTATATTGACTGAATGTTTACAGTATCAACATCTGTCACTGTCTTTCAAGTCCCTGGTTTGGCCGAGTGGTCTAAGGTGCTTACATTTACAAATCACTGGCATCTCACTTATGTCTGTATGGGTTTAAGTCTAGGGCTCTTCCAAAATTGCTGTGTGAGAAAGCTTATAAGTATGTTGGTTGTAAGGTTGTCCAAAGTATAATCCTCCACCAGATTTTACTGGCTTGCCTTGTATAGCAGATCATGTGCTGAAAAATGGTGTTTAACCCACAGACCAGAACTTTCTGCAGTTTTTACAGTATACATTCTAATAATATCATAATGGCTTTAGTTCTAAACAAAGTCTTTATGATCAGTACATGAAAAGAAGCCTGCATACAGTTACAGACACAGAGCAATCCCTTCTATTAGTAAAATGGGAATAAAAAAGTGATCTGCATAGAAATATAGTATTTTCAGAATAATATCAATAGCTTTTATTTCATTCCAAATGAATGTTCCCTTTCTCCCAGAAGTACTAGATGACTATCAGCTGCTGACATCTTAACAAACATGCATAAAGTACTGTCACTCTTAAGAATTGAAGACATCATGTTAACACCAATTAGTTTCAACATAGTGTTCTGTGAAAAATTAAACCATTGTGGGGCATCATTTTTTACATGTCTACTTCATTTATAACATGGACTGGTGCTAACTGAACCTTGTTTATAAGGAATCCAAGGCAAACCAGCAATTTCATGTCTTGTAACAACAATGATTGACCTTGTGCTTTTGTAGAATGCTGACCTTGTAACTTGTCAGCATGGACATTAAGTAAGTTTAGAAATGCAACACAATTCTGTCTACAGTTCTCATAATGGTTCAGAAAGTAATATTCAGATAAAGTTCAAGGTTACATTAGATCACATCTCAGCAAATGTGACAATTTTACTTTACTTCAGTAGACATCAGTTATCTTGCTACCAGAGCAACAACCAGAATTCAGTCTGCACATATGCCCGTTTGACATGCAGTTGAACTGATTAAGACGGCTTCCTCACCTGTATCAATCACCTGGTCATAAAGGCCTTCGTGAATGTCCTTCCCTAATGGCAGGAGATGTCATCAGGAAATTGCATTTTCATTCTGTCTGACATCATAATTATCATCAACTGTAGGCATGAAGGAACCATAGCCTTTGATCTCTGCAATCTGTCTTGGGATTTAACCGAGGGCATGGTTGTTTCATCTTGGATACATCCAGAAGTATTATGTACGGTGGCTGCATAGTCACAACAGTATATAGGGTAATGAAAGGACAGATATAGCTGCTTGAGCTGTTTCAGAATGGATGATGCCATATACTGATTGTATATATATATAGATATATATATAAGGACATGTTCTATATTCAAAAGATGCAGCATGAAATCTCAACAAACAAGCTTCATAATGTCAACTTTATGATAATATACCTCCCTGGAAACCTTGTGAGGTTATGCAATTTATGTCAAAAACAATAATTGACCATATATTTTTAAGAATTTATATTGTTTACCATTGTATTTTATTTTTATACATTTAATAAAATTTCAGCATCTTTTGCACATATTATCTTGTAGTGCTTTATGTTTACAATTGTTTGAAAGGGTTTATTTTTTTAAGTTTTTGTGGAATTATTCATTTTTACATTTTTAGAACTTTTAATTGGTGACATAACATTATTGAACTAAGGTGCCATTAAACACTTACATATGTTTAAAAGGCCACATCTGGCTAAATTTTTCAAGGTAAAAAAAATGCATTGCCTGGGACTAATCTTTGCCATAAGGCACTTATCTGACCGACGCATTGGGCAATATACAATTTGTCCAGCCCTGCTAATGTTCCTAGTCCCTCTTCTTCCTGGTACCCTTCATCCTCAGGATTTTTACAAGGCTCTGTAATTGCAGCTGAAGTGCGCCAAGCCAATCAGAAGAGAGATCTTGATTACTCCTAGGTAAACACAAGTTTCCATGGATACTTTAGTCAAGGTTCCTGCAGGTCATGGAATCCTGGAAAAATTTTGGAATTTAAAAAATAAATTTCAAGGGCCTTGAAAAGTTTTGGAATTTGTCAAAACCTTGTAAAGGTTTGGAAAAGTCATGGAATTTGTGACAATGGAGTTAAAGAAATTGATTACTTCAAATTTCATAGAGCACCAAGAACCGATTAAATAAAATGATAAAATTACAATCGATAAATGGTTTCAATTCATATAATAAGAGTAAGTTTCCCTAATGGAAGTATCACATGATTTCTGGTGTAGTTCACTAAATAAAAGAAAGCAACTGGAAAGTAATGTGTTTTGTTAATATTGTAAATAGGAACACATACAAAAACTACATAGAATTGTTTCCTTTTTTCTTTTGAATACATATTACATTGATCATTGGATTATGATATGAATTACTACATAAAGTCAAAGTGTGCTAGCCCAGGTAAATTTAAAATGTACATATTAAAAATATTTGTTGTTAATTTATTTCTTATTTTAGATTGAAAGTGTCATTCTTTTCTTTATGTTCATTTACTTGACAATGCAAGATAATGCAGTTCTTGAGTTTTATGGAATGGCCCTGGAAAAGTTTTGGAAAAGTCATGGAATTTGTTTTTGTTAAGTCTGCAGGAACCCTGTTTAGTTAAGACAAATAATGGAACTAAGCCAAGACCAGATCAATTTCTTTTTTCGGCTGGTGACTCTAGGACAATTACCACAAGGAAAGTATTTGAGCAAACCTTCTCCCCAATTTCCATAAGCCAAGGGTAGGAGGTCATAGATGACCTGTTTGAATGTCTACCACAGACTTTTCATCCCATGAGTTAAAATTGACCAATATGATCATTACCGACATTGCAACATGATGTCTGCAGTTTCATAATAACACTGGTGACTCTACTTTTGCTAGCTTTGTGGGAGCATCAGTTATGACTCGCATTTTTAGACCAAATGCTAACCCTAGCCCATATAAGTATTGGAAACTGGTCATTTGCACACACTATTATGAGAAACTATCTCTCTAGACTGACTGAATTTTGTTAGCACAAGGGTTGATCTCACAGAATGGGTTTACTTTAATATTGGAATTTTGGTATTATGGTATGTATATCCTGTCAAAGTAGATGGGTATGTGGGAGGGTGCAAGAATGGGGTAGGTAGATGGAATAACAAAAGATTTATGTTGGCACAATACAGGCTATATAATGCTGATTACAAGTTTAAATATTAAAATGAATATAAGATTAAATGTAAAGATAAAAGATTTTTTTAAAATTGTTTAGTTAGAAAAGGGGCCAAAATCACTTTAGTCTGAATTGTTTACAATGGCTGCTGGAGATTAGTAAATATAATGGCGATCTTTATAATTGTTGATTTAAATCTGGTTTTGGTTTGGGAGTAAATGATTTGTAGGGTAATGGATATACTCCTATTTTGTTATCAAAGAAATATGTTACCTTAAAAAATTATATTTCATAAATGTTACTTGACATATATGTGCCAATGGACATTTTTTGCATTTGTCATTTATACTCACAAATCTATGCAAACACATTGATGCATTGGCATTGTTTCTTATTACTCCTAACATAGACCCAGTTTTCTTTACATTATGCAACAGCAGATATGGATCAGTGCAGTTTGGGTGGGTGGGTGTGTGCATGCATGCGTGTTTTCTTACCAAATGATTTTTGCACATTATTAAACTGTCCAGATGCAACATCTTTGTACCGTCTCAAATACAGACTTTAATAATGCAATCTCTTTTTTGTGTAGGGTAGAAGCAAGTGGAAAGTGACAAAATTTATAATTGCTTATTCAGACCCTTTAACTGTAAATTGCAACATTTTTTTTCCATTTTGTAGGCCTTGTGTGTTTATTGGTGTACATCCAATTTCTTCTCCCTGGCACAAGTAGCTGTTCTGAAGATACCCAAAGTGCAAGATTTCTGTAAAATTGAACAAAGAATTGTGCATGATCCAAGTTCCATAAAGCCCTACAATAAGTCATTTACTGAAGGCTTCAGAGAGGGTAATGTTGCTTGAAAACATCACTACAACTTACACTAATGAAGTTCCTTATATATTTCCTGTATTTTGAATGATATCCAGTGCATAAGTACCGATGCATCAAGACCATGCTGCTTATCTTAGGCAAAAATTTGGACACTACACACAAAAGTCAGCATAGGTTGAGTTGCATTATCTGGAAATAGTTATATTTGACTGACTTGATAAGACCAAAAGAGCCTTATGGGATAAACTGTTACCAGTTGTTCATCTATGCATTAGCATAACTTTGTTATCACTATTTCTGTTATAGAGGATTGCAACAAAACTTTATACACACATTCCTCGCAAGGTTTGGTTGATCCTAAATGAAAAAAGTGCTGCTTGGACATTTGATATGGCTATCTTGAAAATCATGGTATCATTTCTCCCCATAAACAAATAGTCATAGCAACAAAGAATTTTCAATAACAGACTTTTTTGATCTCTAGATGGTTCTAAATAAAAATGGTAAAATATATCAGATATCTTGCTACCTGTCCTGGTATTTTCACCAAACAAGCTGGTTATGTTGTCTAGTTCCTAAATGACATCAGATATAGCCATCCATTTAGGATGAGGCAGCATAGCAGGTTTTAAGAAGGTGGCCATATTGGATATCCGATTGCCACAAATTTTCATTTAATTTTCTCAAATTTAACTTATCTCTAAAAAAAAATTTACATCTTGCTCTTCAGTCAGTCTCTGTTACAAACCATTTTTGCACATTAACTCTAGTAGGCATAAAAATGTCAAAGATGTGGTCAGTTTCACTAAAATGGTTTCTGCACAGTAACTCAAGTTCTCCATCATCTGCAGCTACGAAACTTTGTAGATGGCATGCACTTGGGCTGAGAAAGAAGCCTGTTAATTTGGAGTTAAAAGGTTAACAGTCAAGGACATGTTGACAGAAAAAATAAATATGTTTTTTGCACAATAACTCTAGTTCTCCACCATCTAGTTACCAAAAATTGTGGATGGCTTCCACTTGGAGTAAGGAAGAAACCTGTACAACTTTCTGTGTCAACAAAGATCAAAGGTCACATATATAAATTGGTTATCCACAAAAATCATGTTCTCCACCATCTACAGTTAAGAAATTTTGTAGATGCCTTGCACTTAGGGTAAGGAAGAACTCTTATCAACTTCTGGCTCATATCAAAGATCAGTATTACTGGGACTGAAGCAAGAAAAATAGTTTTCATGCAATATTTACTCTAAGTCACATACATGGACAAATCTTTGGGGATAGTTTGCACTAAGGTAAGTAAGGAGCCTATTAGTTTTGTTATAAATAAAAAAAGTCAGGATCAGTATCACTGACTATCCACATACTGTGACCAAAGTTTGTGGAAGGCTTGCACTTTGGTCAAAGGAACAAGGTCATTGTGGCTCAAAGAATAATGGGTTTTGTTGGGTCAAAGGACAGTCATTGTGGCTTAAAAATAATGGGTTTTCTTGGGTCAAAGGACAGTCATTGTGACTTAAAAAATAATTGGTTTTGCAGAATAACTTTTCTTATAGGGTAAATTCTTTGATCAGACTTTCTGGATTGCTTGTACTTAGGCTAATAAGGAAACCTTTAGTTTCCAGGGTCTGAAGGTCAGATGTCATGGTCATGTTAAGTTTTCTAAGAAAAGATTGTTTCCAGCATACTCTGCTCCTTTCCTTTCAGTGCTGAAAACAGAGTATGCTCAAAATTAATCATAATTAGCAGATAATTGCTTATACAACAAGAGATGACATCTGTCCAAGATGTTGATTTCAGTTGAGCTCGAAGAAAGTGGAACAGGAAGAAAGAGAGACATATACGAAAGTTAAGAGAAATATTGACCGAAGACCGTTTTTCTCCTTCCCCTACTTTTTTCTTTGATAAAGAGGTCTTCTAAGACAAAATCCTATCATCCATCCAAAATTTTACATGGGGAACAGATATGGAATTTCTCTCTTTTTTTGCAGAGATATTTAACTAGTGAATGAGAGTGCTGATGAAATAAATGAAATTAGCATAGAACGAGCTATGGGGCAAATTTCAAGCTGCTCAACTTGTCACCTTGTTTAAAAAATTGTATAATAGGACTGGGTGTAAACAGTTTTTTTTGTTCCTCCCTAACAAATACAAGTACCTATGACCCATTACTCTTCAGGAAGTAAAATGTGATAGATTTTGTTGGTATTCAGTCTTAATCTCATGCACACATTTGTTCTAGATGAGATTTTCTGTGTATGAGACATTGTTTCTTTCATGTGTAACTGAGACACGAAAGTACACAGAGTATACAAGTTCACTGATTTTGTACAAAGTAATTTTGATCAGACTTTTGAATTACTTTCCAATAAACAATAGTCAACTCAGACATTGATCTTAAGATCAAAGGTTTTGAATCTGTTTTTAGCTGTACTATCCCAGAAACACAAGAAAAGTACAAAAAGACTTTTACTGTTTAACCCATGGCTTTTCTCATGGACTACCGGAAATATAATCCTATCAAAGCAGTTTTGGAGAGATATTACTTTACAAATAATATAGCCATTTATATTTAGGTGTGTTCTGCTTATTACTAAAAATGCTAAGGAACATAAATATTGTGGAAAACAGCTGTATTTGATTATTTCCAATCAACTACAGACAGATATCACACAAGACATGACCACCCCAAACAATCCCCAAGTCAGTAAAGGGAATTAATGGAATTTGTAATTTTGACAAACTCAGAGGATGTAATGCCTAATTTAAAGAACATTATTGGAGTAAATTTAACCAGAGCAGCAACTTATTCATTTACATGTATTAGACAATATCAGTTTTCAAATAAAAGATTTTTTTCATATTTACACATTAAGAAATATTTCTGCTGTGAGGTAATTCTTGAAATCATATTAAAGTAGGAATTACACTGTTTGAGCATTGATACGCATTTTACATAACTGAATCCAGTATATAACAGTTGTTTTAGTATCCCCATTATGAGCTTCATACCTGTATTCCTTTCTTCCAGCCATTAACAATGCAGCACTCGCCAGTAAGGTGACCGACAGGCAACGTTATAATGCTATGGCATTCAAGAAGGCAGGAGAAGGCCCAATACCAAAAACATACTCTTATGATCCTACCAAAGTAGAGAAAGAAAAAGTTGCCTCCAAGAAGAGCATTTGAACATTATTTCAGTTGAAACTGATTTTCAATATATTCTTATCAACTTTACCATTCTTTTAGTCATAAACTACACAATTTTTATCCATTTTGTAGTATAGAAATCATGTATGGTTTGTGAAACAAGGCATTATGGTTAAAGACGGATGATAGAGCATGTATTATTTTGTTAAGGAGAATTTGCAGCATGTTGCCAACTGTACACAACAATTACAAAAGGTTGCCAAGGTGGCCATTTTGAAATGACTAGTGTAACTTTTCTACAACTATTCAACATCAGAATCCAGTCTTTTTCTTAAACACTTACCTTAGTATGTCACTGTCTTTATGAAGGCATGGGCTGATTGCACATGTCCACGTTTCAGGTGAATAACAAAATTCTGGTCCACATTCATACAAACTGAGAGTTCAAAACTAAACATTGCATATTAATAATAATAATAATTTTATTTAAGGAAGAACCCCTTTTGGTCAGCTGACCAATCTTCAAGAGTTTGACCATGCTAAATGCTGTAAAACTATCATAATACATTTCTCAAAATTGCTTGCATTATGTGTACTGAAGGAGCTCTCTGCTTAGAAAGGCTATGCTCATGAAAACCCTTAAGACAACCTTTATAGATTAGTTTTTAAATTCAAGCTTAATTTGAGGTAATACATCAATCCTCAAATGGACACCAATTTCTGCTTCTTCTTCCAACATAGCAGGGATATTTATGAAGTGGAACAATAGAAGGTGACTGTTAATAAGCTGCCTTCATAAACATTTAAATGAATTTAGTTTAGATAATTTTTGACAATACTTCGTCAAACAAATAAGACGTATTTGTCCATAGCATCTTTTAAAATAAAAATCATGTTATAATGTATGATAATTATGTTGAGAGTGATATGAATAAATGTTTTATAAAAGTAACAGTTTCTTATTAGTGCATATGGATTTTCTCTCATTTTTTAAAACCTAAACTGCATAAATATGTTTTGCTTATATTTGCTTGGTTGACATAGTTAAACTTTAAGTATTCATGAACTATATATGGTGATCTATTACCGTGGTGTTTTTTTGGGGGAAAAAAACAGGTAATCATGAACCATATGTAGTCATCCATTGCTGTGATATGCATGGGGAAAAAATCCAAGTAGTCATGAACCATGTGTATTTCCTTCATGTGTATTGGAGAGAAAAATAAAGCAATTAGTCATGTACCATATGTAGTCTTCTGTTGCCATCATGTGCATTAGAGAAACAAAATATGTAGTCTTGAATCCTTTGTAGTCATCTATTGCTGTTATGTGCATGGGGGAAAATTAGCCTTGAACCATATGTAGTCTTCTTTTGCTATCATGCATTGGGTAAACAAAATATGTAGTTGTGAATCATATGTAGTAATTTATTGCTTGTTATATGCATTAGAGAAACAAAAGTCATGAACCACATGTAGTCATCTATTGTGGTTATTTGCATGGGAAAGATCTCTTGCTTTGTACTACTCTCACAGCTGGTTTGGTAGAATCAGATTGAGTGTGAATTGAATCTCTTGCTTTGGACTACTCACAGCTGGTTTGGCAGAATCAGACTGAGTGTGAACTGAATCTCTTGCTTTGGACTACTCACAGCTGGTTTGGCAGAATCAGACTGAGTGTAAACTGAATCTCTTGCTTTGGACTACTCACAGCTGGTTTGGCAGAATCAGAGTGTGAACTGAATCTCTTGCTTTGGACTACTCACAGCTGGTTTGGCAGAATCAGACTGAGTGTAAACTGAATTTTTTGCTTTGGACTACTCACAGCTGGTTTGGCAGAATCAGTCAGACTGAGTGTAAACTGAATCTCTTGCTTTGGACTACTCACAGTTGGTTTGACAGAATCAGACTGAGAAGAAAAATGGACAGCTTAATTATAGTCATCCAATTATACGACTTTAATCAGCTGCTTCGTAGATTTTGTTACAGCTGGTAGTTATTTCTATAATAATAACTGTTTATGTTCCTGCCATCATAATCATCCATAAAACTGATACATTTAATTAGAAATTAAGTGTTATCTGAATAAACCAACTTCAGTGATAGGCAAGTACAGTCAAGTAATGTATTTTTATGCATCGAGTGGATATGCAATGCAAGTTAGCTACATCAAATTTTTACTAAGCTGTTTACATGTTAAAACATTAACCTTGATATAGTCACTTATAGGTCAAATTCAGAAAAGTATCATGACCAAAAAAGTACACACAAGGCATGATTTACTTTATGCTGCTTGAGCACAGTAAGTGTTAACTCTTGTCTGAACTCTTTATGGGAGAGAGACATTGGCTGTTTTCATGCTCATTATGTAGGCCAGATACAGATCTGCTTACCCTAGCAAGACCTGGTTAAAGCAGTCAAAATGTTTTGTTAGGTCAATTTTCAGTTATTCAGTGCTAAACATCACTAAAACCTACACTAATGAAGTTCCTTATATATTTCCTGTATTTTTCTGAAACCCAATGCACAGAGCCTCTCTAATGTCAGATTGGGCCCCTATTGTATTGTAAGTAAAGTGTCCATCAGGCTTGTAGAAAAAAATCTAATATACCTGAGAAGACTTTGATTGCGACAGTGTAGAAATTTATTTTAAGCTGTTGACCTGCCATAACACAGTGTGACATGCTAAAATCATAAGTTTACTTCCAAAACATGTTCTGAAAATTAAATTTTCAGTAAACTTTGAAAATAGAACAAAAAGATTCTTCCAGTATGAATACTTATTACACGTAGCATGTATAATGGTACAGTCATAATTGGAGCTGATGTAAAACTGTCCTTTGGGTAGTTTAAATGCGGGCAGTTAAATGCAAATCAGTCGTTTATAAATCACCTTTTCATTTATTACTCAATTGGCTCACAAAAACTAGATGACTGCAGTCTGTGAGCCCATCATGATAATTTGCATAGATAAAAATATCACAAAAGTGGAACAACCCAATATAGGTAAATCAAACATGCTAGATGTGTATTGGTGAACAACAGCTAATATATATGATTGACTTGAATTGAGAATGTTTAAACCATCTGTATTAAAGATTATTGACAAGCAACAGCAGCAAAGCTTCTTTGAAGTCAGATTTTACCCGATATATGCAACAGAATGCGTGATTGTATCAGTTGTCGGAATAGTGTTGAAGTGTTATTCATTTTTTTAAGGTGATTTAGAAAGCAAAGCAACCAAAACTAAATTTCAGGACTCTTAATTGACAGGGTTTTACTTTGTGAAGCTCAGAAGCATAAATGTGTGTGTGTCATTTGATGTGATTGATTTTTAATGTAGCTTTAACAATTTTTCAGTTATATTGCTATGATGTCTGCAGTGTGGCAGTTTATAATGCTGTCTAGCACTGGGGCATCCTACTGCAGACATGTAGCATGATGTCCCATCCAGTCACATTATCCTGACACCAGGCCAACCAGTCCTAATACTAATCTCTTTATGCTGAGTGTCAAACAAGGCAGCTGTTAGTACCATTTTTGTAATTCTTTGGTATGACTAGACCGGGGATTGAAACCACAACCTCCTGCATTCAAAGCAGACACTCTAACCACTAGGCCACCACAGCAGTTGAAAAAGGAGGGGGACAGCATTTAATTCTTTGCATATATGGCAAACAATGTATTTGCACACATCATTCCTGTATATAGCATGTCTGTTGAAATTGGAACACCACCTTTATGTAAGATATTTTACATGCTGAATTGAATATTCTGATTAGTTCCCTTTATTATTTAACCTTTTTAAAATATTACTAATTAACCTTTGATTTTCATAATGATTTTAGCCATAAAAAAGACTGATTTAAAGACAATAATATTAAAGCACATGCTTTAATTTGCACAGTTGATTTAAGTTGATCTTGGATGAAAACTATCAGCAGTTTAAAGCATCTAAAATACTACTTTAGTTAAACTGGTGCCCTGATCAGCTCCACAGAATTAGTTTGAAAGACAGATCCATATCAAAAATGGGCAAGCCAGTTACCATATTTGATGACGGATTGTTTTCATCATTTTTGCTATAATTCTGCAAGTTTTCAATTAAAGGGTCATTTCAGTAGGATTTGCTGTCAAATTGTAAGTGTTGGCAAGTCTGAAAATATAGTTCATTTAACAAAACTCAACTGCTGATCTTTAAAAAGACTTTAATTTGTCAGTATTGTTGAACAATTAAATCAAGAAGGAAAAGATTTGGTTGTCAGCACTATCATTTCCACGTGTAAAATTCAGGAATATGGGAAAATAATACTCTTTGACATATTGGAACCCATTCATGGTTACTTTTTCAAATAGCCTATCATTTTCAAGCTGTGATAATATGACTATGTCAGCCATTGCTTGTTAGAAGTAATCACCATTTGTTGTCTAAACCATGTTTAAAGAATCTGCATATGGATGAACCAATAGTCTATAAATGAAGTGCACATAAATGGGGTTCATCTGTAGCTTTTTCGAATAAATATGTGGACATGGTTGTTTGGTCGATTTTTAATGGTACTTTGAGAACATTTTATTGACTATATCATGCTGAGGTAATTGGAGTTCAATCCCACAGACACAAAGAGCTTTGTGGAGTTTTATAGTAAATGCCCTGGTCCTCAAAATAAAACCCACTAAATAGTAACGGAAAAGGAACATATTCAGGCAGGTCTCATTTCATTGTTATGTTATTATGTACAGTCTAATCACAAGTGATGCGATTAAATTCATAATGCTTTATTGTCTTGTCTGCTCAGGGCTGTTGTAGTAAAAGATATCTCGGAGCCAGGTAAGGCACTTTTAATGTAGAATACTCATCCATAATGTAATTTAGAATTTTTTTATCATTTTAATACAAAATCTTCAAAGTCAAAGTACCCTGGCATATAGTTTTAAAAAGTTGCCTTTCCTGGGTACTATGCATGTTTAAATGGAACAACCCTTAAGTATGGTTTGACAAAATTTACCACTTTTAACCTTTTTTGCAATACTGCATGTAGATAAGACTCCAGGTTTCACAGAACAAGTTGTGTTAATATATCCATAATGATCTTTTGTGTAGAGCTTTGCTTCCAAGACTACAATTCTTCAAAACTGTCACAATGTGCAAACTTTTGGGGCTGTTCCATTTAAACATGGTACACCTCTCCCTAGATAACTCGTGCACAACAGGGTCCAAAAACTTAGCAATGGCCGAATTACCAAGGGACCTTCAAAATATAAGTGATCCCATTACTGCTAGAAATTGAGAAAACCATAGGACCTGGGGTGGAATGGGTGTTGGTGTGTGTTAATGTACTGTTGAATGGCTGGTAATTAGTTTTATAATTGCTTTAGAATACTGGTCAATAAAGCACTTTTTCTAATGAAGTTGTTTGTTATTCGGTATAATTTATATTATTTTCAAGATGCCCATAATCTGAAAAATCATTATCATTAATCAAACTGGTTTCAAACCACATTCATATGTACACATGAAAATGACTGCTTTTTGTTGTTGTTGATTAATTTAGTTTCCTGCTTCATATTTTAGGTTATGAAGTATGTAGCAGGAGTCTAGGAAATAAGGACCACGAACAAGATTCCTTTTTCCAAAATTTATTGACATTTATTTCATGAAACACTTGTCTTTGCCAAAACTAAAATTGTGTATTGCTTAAATAGTAAAATATTGATGCAGTGATCTCACTGCAAATTTAGAGATCCTTGTCAGGAATTCTGCCAGAGATCCTATCTGTGAATCAAAACTCTTTATTTGATTAAATATTCCTTTAGTTTGGTTGCCTATCTTTGATCACATAAATAAGTAGGTTAATTTAAGGTAGTTTGTTACATTATGTACACAATAATATTTATAACTGTGTTCAACTGAAATGAGTTCAACCAATTTATGATAGAGGTTACTAAATCTTATGTATGTAGTATTTGCATGCCTTTTCTCTTTCTTCTATTCAACCTCCATTACTGGATACAAAAGATGCAGTTAACATGATAATACAAAGAGGTCTGCTTTTAACTCTGTGCAACCATACAACAAATACTTCTGCAAGTCATATATCAAAACATGGTTGGCATTTAATTAAGTTCTCAATGGTTGGCACTAATTAAGTTCTCAGTTGAACACAAGACAGTATACTTCGTTTATATTAATTACACTTGAAGCAAACTCAAAAAATGAATACACAATTTTTGCTTGATAAAAAATTAATTGATATTTATTAAAATACTACGTCCAACAGGCAGAATTAAGTTGAATATCATGGTGTACTAAGGTCGTTTAAAAAGAACAAATAACAAAACAGACTTATTATTAAAAGTTGACAATTTCATGATGTTGATTAAAATTTCCAATTCTTATCTACCATTTTTGATGATAACAGGAACAATACATCAATGTTTCATTTACCAATTTTAATTGCAATTAAAGTTCAACAAATAGGGGGAGTATCTTTTATGGTATGTTATAATTTAAAAACTGGGGTCCCTGCCTGACTCAGCATTTTAAGCAGGTTCACAAGTTGTGAGAGTGCAAGTTATCGAGGGAGTGGTGTAAGCGAGAAAGGCATTTTTAAACAAATTATATGCCAGGGTTCTCTGATTATTCAAAGATTTCACACGAAAATGATACAGAATTCTAACTTGCATCTAAAATTGACTACTCTATATTAAAAAAACCATTCCTGGGCCACATGTATATTTTGCTAGAATTGTCCGTATCTGATTAGGGAGATTATCAAGACGATATGTTAGCAGCAGCTGTCCAGGATAAACTAAAATATTTTTCACCAAATTTTTTTTAGTGATAACTTCATCAGAAAAATTACATATTTGTCTTTGGACAGATTGTAGGAAATAAGACAAGTTTTTGTGTGGCACACTTGTAAAAACAATGAACACAACAATATGCTATAATTTTATGGTTTTGTAAACATAATGAAAATCATGACCATGATTTGCCTTCAATGAAAATGCTAATAGAAATAAGTATATGTAATTTATCATTAACACAAATCAGCTTCTCCAGGTCACTTCAACCTCGTCTGTCCTGAATCTGAAATAAAGCACAAATTTTCATTAATTTAGTTTGCAAATATAAAACCACAGAAATTGGAAAAATGGTCCAGTCTATGAGACAATAATTCCAGTCTCCATTATGTCAAGAATGAAGGTTTATACAGACTTAAACATCTCATATAAAAGCAGGATTTATATAAGGCCTTCTCTAGAAGGCCCTGAAGCTTCATTGTAAAAAAAAAATTATATTTGCGCTGCAGAGATCAAAATTGTGAATTTCTTAAATGATCAGGAGTATGTCCTTTTCATAATGATTCTCACATATTTATTGATGCTGACAAAAGTTTGATGTTTTGATATTCATAATATATCACACTTTATTTTTTTTGTTGCCATATTTCAGCCATATATATTTTCCACCTAGCTGGGTTTAGTTCCACTGATTGTAGAGAATATATTATTTTATCCAGTTGTTTATCCATTATCGATTAGCACAAGTTTATTATTGCTACTTCTCTCTATTAGGAAGACTGCCACCAAATGCTGCTGACATATTCATCACCAACGTTCAGTTTGAACAATTTTTTTAAAAAAAGGATCATTAAAAAGTGTCAGAAAATTCTATACCATCTACAATGGCATAATACTGCCAAACAGTATCAAACATTTCTATACCATCTACAATGGCATGATACTACCAAAAAGTAATAAACAATTGTATCCCATCTATATTGGCATGACAGTAATTCTTGCAGTACTGAAGTAAACAGAAGTATGATAAGAATAATTACAGTATTTTACCTCTGTGTGCAGGTTGTCTCCTGAAGGGGTGTAGTTTGGCCTGTCCTGAACATCTCCCATCCAGCCTGAGCTATCATGGCACCATTGTCAATACAAAATCTGAAAGGTCAAATTAGTCTTGGGTTTACTCAAATTTTACATTTATGGGTCATAAATCATATCAACAAATTAAGTTGATAAAGGATATTGACAAGTTATGTTGAAAAACTGTAGTGTTACTGATGGAATATTGTAGGTATTCATATTTATGGATTTTGTGTTTTTCATAAACTATGAATTTAAAGACTCATGAACAATGATCCTTTCATGATAAATAGAACTCCTCCCCTAAAATCTATCTGTCAGCATTGGACAATGATCCTTTCATGACAAATAGAACTCCTTTCCTAAGATCTATCTGCCATCAATGGACAATGATCCTTTCATGATAAATAGAACTCCTTCCCTAAGATCTATCTGTCAGCATAGGACAATGATCCTTTCATGATAAATAGAACTCTTTCCCTAAGATCTATCTGTCATCAGTGGACAATGATCCTTTCATAAATAGAACTCCTTCCCTAAGATCTGTCTGTCAGCATAGGACAACGATCCTTTCATGATAAATAGAACTCCTTCCCTAAGATCTATCTGTCATCAGTGGACAATGATCCTTTCATGATAAATAGAACTTCTTTCCTAAGATCTATCTGCCATCAATGGACAATGATCCTTTCATGATAAATAGAACTCCTTCCCTAAGATCTATCTGCCATCAGTTGGCAATGATCCTTTCATGATAAATAGAACTCCTTCCCTAAGATCTATCTGCCATCAGTTGGCAATGATCCTTTCATGATAAATAGAACTCCTTTCCTAAGATCTATCTGCCATCAATGGACAATGATCCTTTCATGATAAATAGACCTCCTTCCCTAAGATCTATCTGCCATCAGTGGACAATGATCCTTTCATAATAAATAGAACTCCTTTCCTAAGATCTATCCATCATCAGTGGACAATGATCCTTTCATGATAAATAGAACTCCTTCCCTAAGATCTATCCATCATCAGTGGACAATGATCCTTTCATGATAAATAGAACTCCTTCCCTAAGATCTATCTTTCATCAGTGGACAATGATCCTTTCATGATAAATAGACCTCCTTCCCTAAGATCTATCTGCCATCAGTGGACAATGATCCTTTCATAATAACTAGAACTCCTTTCCTAAGATCTATCCTTCATCAGTGGACAATGATCCTTTCATGATAAATAGAACTCCTTCCCTAAGATCTATCTTTTATCAGTGGACAATGATCCTTTCATGATAAATAGAACTCCTTTCCTAAGATCTATCTGTCATCAGTGGATAATGATCCTTTCATGATAAATAGAACTCCTTCCCTAAGATCTATCCATCATCAGTGGACAATGATCCTTTCATGATAAATAGAACTCCTTCCCTAAGATCTATCTTTTATCAGTGGACAATGATCCTTTCATGATAAATAGAACTCCTTCCCTAAGATCTATCTGTCATCAGTGGACAATGATCCTTTCATGATAAATAGAACTCTTTCCCTATGATCTATCCATCATCAGTGGACAATGATCCTTTCATGATAAATAGAACTCCTTCCCTAAGATCTATCTTTTATCAGTGGACAATGATCCTTTCATGATAAATAGAACTCCTTCCCTAAGATCTATCTGCCATCAGTGGACAATGATCCTTTCATGATAAATAGAACTCCTTCCCTAAGATCTATCTGTCATCAATGGACAATGATCCTTTCATAATAAATAGATTTCCTTTTTCTGAAAGATCTATCTTTTATCAGTGGACAATGATCCTTTTATGATAAATAGAACTCCTTCCCTAAGATCTTACCGTCATCAGTGGACAATGATCCACATGTCATCAATAGGACTTTCCCACTACACAAATTTTAGTTGCAGTGAAAATAATCTTTACAAAAATAAATGAATGACAGTTAAGATCAACATTCTCCTTGCAAATAAATGACTCCAGAAATTTTTATATTTTAATATTCATTTAAAAATCTCAACTGGTAACATTTTGTAATCCTTTAATTAAAATTTAAAAAATATTGCCTCTCCACAATAAGGACAATCCAGATGAAAATAGCTTAAAAGAATGTATGTACTGGCTGACTATCATGTATGCCCATCATTATTTACCACATATTTCAACTGAACCCCAACTAACAAACCTCCATTCCCAGACAGAGACAAAGAGGCCATAATACAAAATTTGTCATAAAAACGTTCAAACATAAAAGAAAGAGTGAAGACAACAAGCTTTGTAAATTTTAACAAAATAATTTATTTTCCTAGAAAATATGGAGAGAAAAAAATGTAAATATGTTAAATAAGACTTACGGTTTACAGAAATGATCCAAATTGTTTGTTCAAAATAGAAACATAAGTCCTGTAAAAAGTTCTAAACAGTCTTAGGTGCCTGAAGTTCCGGTCCAAAATGGCAGATGACCACATCAAACAAAGTCTAACAGAAAATTCCAGAATTTACACAATAAAGCACAGTTTGTGTTATTCCATTCCAATTTAGAATATTTTTGGGAAAATGTCTTTGTCCAAATCAGTAATGTTGTTCTCCAGAAAAACAATTTTTCAGGAAAATGAAGTAAAATTAGCTCCTCTAACAAGACATGTTGTTC
The DNA here is from genome assembly GCA_016746295.1 of Potamilus streckersoni. NCBI lineage: Eukaryota > Metazoa > Mollusca > Bivalvia > Unionida > Unionidae > Potamilus > Potamilus streckersoni. The sequence continues at coordinate 3,272,793 of JAEAOA010002358.1, read as the reverse complement.
TACGTAGACATACAAACAGACAACTTCTAGCACAAAAATACTTTTTTTAAGGTAATAGAAGTTATATAACTGACTTTATGACTCTACGACTGTGTATGACTCGACTAAGACTGTCTGTCCGTGACTGTGTACTCTGAAGATCTTACAAATATCTCAAACATATAAATGAAGCTAATGCGTTGTTTGAATTGCATGTGAACGAGGACACATGCAATTTCGTATTACTTCCAGACATTAGAAAAGCTTGACCCAGTATCAGCCAATCGGTTTCATAGCTATTCTTGAATGTTTACTTTGTAATGAATTTGTTATCATACACAGCACGTGCTCACGAGTCACATCTACGACTCAAGTAAACACGATGATTTCAACAACATATTAAACTGATATTAATATATCATAATAATATATACATTTTATGAAATAAAAATGAAATAAAAATTTTTATAAAAAATTCATTTCTTAACACACACATACTTTAACTACAGGGTCATGACACTACACTTTGCATTGCAATAACATAAAAGTCTGGTGTAAAAAGGAAAATGCCTTCAATTGGTTACAATAACATATATAACCTGTCATCTGTAGCATATAGTTTTGCTCCCCTCTCCTCTGTCATTATACCCATCATTTCTTGCAACCTCTGATTGCCTGCAAAAATATTGTTACTTAATGAACGTTTGCTTTTAAAAAATGAATTGCACAAATATTCAAAGATGATAAACTTTTCAAATGATAAAATGTAAAATACAAGCAGACAATAAAAAAACCTTAAAATTTTTAAAGTATTGTAAAGTGCATATAATATGTAAGATAAAGGTAACACCCTAAAAATATGCACTCAATGACAGACTGTGGTATTAAAGCAAGACCAGACTAAGAAACACAACTGCCATTAAGGAAGATGTTTGGGCATAAAGCATGACCAGCCTATTAAATGGTTGACATTCAGGGAGCTGTCCCAGGCATAAGACATGACCAACCTATGAAACAGTTGACATTAAGGGAGCTGTAAGTCAAAAAGAATGAGCAGCTAATGAAACTGAGCCTATGATCTGCCATCATATAAAGCGCCTTCAGATTTGGGGATATGCAATTTCTTATGATTAAGAAACTGAGCAGAAAACACATGCCATGATTGGCTGGCACATGATGGCAGATAAGGGTCTTGATTGTTTCCAGCTGGATCCAACTTAATGGCAAGTTTACAATGTAGTTATGACATCTTTTATTTTTGGCTTAAAATATTTTTTCATTTTTTAAAGACAGTTAATTATATTGAATATAATATTTTATTTTACATACTCAGTATTTCATTATATTGTAAGCCTGATTTAACCTTTACACTAGGGACAGCCCCAGTATTTACTGATATTTAATTATGAAATGGGTTTAAAATAATAATTTAGTGCTGTGTACATTTGGTGAATAAAAATCAAAAATCATATTACTAGTCAGTATTGTCATTTCAAAAGAGTACATTTTTTTTTACATTTTTTTTTTCTAGTTAACCAGTCATTTGATTCTTGATCAAAGTGATGTTAGGGAAGAAAACTTTTGAGTAGATTCTAAACAGACCAGTTTGAGTTTGTTCCCTTTGCCCATGATGTTAAATGAAAAAGTGAAGTTTTGGTTTTTGTGAAGTATTAACAGGTGAAAATGTGGCAGCTTGCAGCATATTATTTAAATAAATTTAATAATGCAATACTTCTATGAAAAAGTCATCTTTTTTATCCTTTCACTTGTTACAACATATACCTTGATTTAAAATACCTAACAATGATAATATTGTGTTAGTCAGTGACTGTTTACTAGTATTACATTTACTTAAAGTTATGATGCTAAATGGACCATGTTCATTTGTGACACATCTGAATCCTGAAACCCAAGATAAATTTGAATGAGCTACAAAAATACTGAGTTTAACAGCTTTTTCCTGGCACAAATGTATTCTAATCATAATAGTCTCATATTAGCAAATGACAGCATTAGAACATAATAAGTGATTGTTTTTAACATAAAACAGACTTCTTTATCACATAATATTTACCAATATTATTATCATTAAAAAAACAATGCTTTTTGTTACATTCCAAAACTTTTCAAATGTGGATAAGATAATAATTTACTGGTATTAATACTAAAAATTAACTTCAACTTTGAAATGATAAAACAAATTCCAGAAAAAAGGAAATCCCGATTTTTTAATTAAAAAAAATATATAATTTTTCACTCAATTTCTGAGGCTAACACAGAGAATCCACATAATCTAAAAAAGATACTCTAAAGGTGGTTTTAACTATATTGGGTTTTAGTAGAATTGAACTAAAGACAAGAAACAGAATGAATTTTTAACCCCCACTCTATGCTAGTCCTTTCTCAACAGTAACATTGCCTGAAAAAGGCAATGCAACATAAATTACTTTCCTACAACATAAATGAAAGGTCAGGATAAAATGCATATGTGGAATACACAGGACTTCAAGAAAGTCTGTGTGTGTGTGTGTGTGTGTGTGTGTGTGTGTGTGTGTGTGTGTGTGTGTGTGTGTGTGTGTTACACAAGGCCTAAAACAGTTTATGAATAATTGGAAATAACTGCACATAGGACTTCAAAAATGTGTGTGTGTTACACATGCCTAAAAGAGTTTATGAATATGTGGAAATAAGTGTACACAGGAATTCAAGTATTTGTGTGTGTGTCTATATCTATATCTATATATATATATATATATATATATATATATATATATATATATATATATATATATATAAAGAATACAAATCATATGGCGAATAACAACCCTCTCAAGCGTACTGGATCCACCAAGGGATCACGTGTGTCAGGGATTAATTAAAATATATGCAATAAACTGACGACGAACAGTACGAAACTAGTAACTAACTAGCCTAAGCGCTTTGGACTCTTAATGAGTCTTTTTCAAAGGCAAATACAACACATAGTTACGACAAACAAATAAACACAAAAACGTGTTTGTAAACCTCTACATTTCTGTCTTCACATGTGCTAAAACTATAAATTCAACCAGCTTGTATAGACTAGTTGCGGAAACTGAAAACGTATAATTCCCTAAAAGTCTACAAGCCAAAGCGACATCTATTTTTACTTTGTGTACATATGTAACGCAGATTATATCCCGGATATTTGATTCTATACCGGTTATTCTTATAGTAAAAATTGAAGGATAATAAGAAGATTTAGAAAATGTTAAATTCTACTAGTGCATAGTTTTCATTTTCTAGTCTTCTTGGTTTAGACCGCTTGGTTTCAATGTTCTAAGGCGGCGTATCCAGTATGATTCCTTTTCCTTCCTGGTTTCGGAACTCCAGCTGTGGTTGTTAGCAATAGCGATAAGTATTATATCACTGAAAGTGTGGCCAGGGGAGGAGAAGTGTTCTGTGACCGGGCTTCTGTACAGCTTTTTTGTCATCCAATCAGATCTATGAAGGTTTATCCTTTTGTGTAGCTTTTCAGTTTCTCCCACGTACTGAAGGCCACAGATCTTACATGTGATGAGATAAATCACATTCTCTGTTTTGCACGTTTTGTTTGGACCATGTATGTTTAGTTTTTCTTTAGTCACTGTGCTAGTGAATGTCTTGGTCTCTATCATATGTTAACAGGTTTTGCATCTTTTATCGCCACAGGGTCCAGATTGACTAGGTTGGTTTTGACTAGCGATTGGCGTTAGCTTGGCCCTGACTAGGATGTCCTTTAGGTTTTTTGGTCTCCGGTAAGCTACTACAGGTTTGTTCAGAAGTATTAGGTTTAGTATGTCTGACGATTGCACGGTTGGCCAGTGGTTTGCGATGATTTTACCTACTTTGGGATTGTCTGGGTGATAGGTCAAAATAAATGGTATCCTATCAACCTTTTCTTTCTGTCCATATCTGAGAAAGTCATCACGGTTTGTTTGTTTGGCCCTTTGGATTGCCTCCGCAATCAGGTCTTTGTCGTAGCCTCGGTAAATTAAATGTTTAGCCAGCTCTTTAGACCTTTCTAGGAATCTTTCATCGTCGGAGCAAATTCTGCGTATCCTCAGTGCCTGGCTATATGGAATGTTCTTAATGCAGTGTTTTGGATGACAGCTGGTTGGGAGAAGATACTGGTGTTTGTCGGTTGGTTTCGAGTAGATGTCTGTGTGTAATTTGTTTTCCACCAGTCTGGTTGTTGTGTCCAGGAAAACATGGTTTGAGTTGGAAATTTCTGCCGTGAATTTCCAACTCAAACCATGTTTTCCTGGACACAACAACCAGACTGGTGGAAAACAAATTACACACAGACATCTACTCGAAACCAACCGACAAACACCAGTATCTTCTCCCAACCAGCTGTCATCCAAAACACTGCATTAAGAACATTCCATATAGCCAGGCACTGAGGATATGCAGAATTTGCTCCGACGATGAAAGATTCCTAGAAAGGTCTGAAGAGCTGGCTAAACATTTAATTTACCGAGGCTATGACAAAGACCTGATTGCGGAGGCAATCCAAAGGGCCAAACAAACAAACCATGATGACCTTCTCAGATATGGACAGAAAGAAAAGGTTGATAGGATACCATTTATTCTGACCTATCACCCAGACAATCCCAAAGTAGGTAAATTCATCGCAAACCACTGGCCAACCGTGCAATCGTCAGACATACTAAACCTAATACTTCTGAACAAACCTGTAGTAGCTTACCGGAGACCAAAAAACCTAAAGGACATCCTAGTCAGGGCCAAGCTAACGCCAATCGCTAGTCAAAACCAACCTAGTCAATCTGGACCCTGTGGCGATAAAAGATGCAAAACCTGTCAACATATGATAGAGACCAAGACATTCACTAGCACAGTGACTAAAGAAAAACTAAACATACATGGTCCAAACAAAACGTGCAAAACAGAGAATGTGATTTATCTCATCACATGTAAGATCTGTGGCCTTCAGTACGTGGGAGAAACTGAAAAGCTACACAAAAGGATAAACCTTCATAGATCTGATTGGATGACAAAAAAGCTGTACAGAAGCCCGGTCACAGAACACTTCTCCTCCCCTGGCCACACTTTCAGTGATATAATACTTATCGCTATTGCTAACAACCACAGCTGGAGTTCCGAAACCAGGAAGGAAAAGGAATCATACTGGATACGCCGCCTTAGAACATTGAAACCAAGCGGTCTAAACCAAGAAGACTAGAAAATGAAAACTATGCACTAGTAGAATTTAACATTTTCTAAATCTTCTTATTATCCTTCAATTTTTACTATAAGAATAACCGGTATAGAATCAAATATCCGGGATATAATCTGCGTTACATATGTACACAAAGTAAAAATAGATGTCGCTTTGGCTTGTAGACTTTTAGGGAATTATACAACGTTTTCAGTTTCCGCAACTAGTCTATACAAGCTGGTTGTATTTATAGTTTTAGCACATGTGAAGACAGAAATGTAGAGGTTTACAAACACGTTTTTGTGTTTATTTGTTTGTCGTAACTATGTGTTGTATTTGCCTTTGAAAAAGACTCATTAAGAGTCGAAAGCGCTTAGGCTAGTTAGTTACTAGTTTCGTACTGTTCGTCGTCAGTTTATTGCATATATATATATATATATATATATATATATATATATATATAGAGAGAGAGAGAGAGAGAGAGAGAGAGAGAGAGAGAGAGAGAGAGAGAGAGAGAGAGAGAGAGATCAAGTCCACACAGGGCTAAAGGAATTTCTGCATTCATGGAAATAAATGTACACAGATCTTTAAGAATTTCTGCATATGTGTAAATAAGGTCACATAGACCTTCCAGTAATTCTGCACATATAGAAAATAGGTGCATCTGGGCATTCAAATATTTCTTTGGCACATAAGCATACATACAATTCATTAGAAAGATTATATTCCAAAACTGTTTTTCACCTTCATAGTTGTGAAAGCACAATACTTTTCTCCTAATTACATGATCAGCATGTGCATCATAACTATGTATCCTTTTACTGTCATTCCTTCTTTTGATTGACCAGTCATATGTATTATTCTGTAAAGTCTGCTTGATAATCATAAATATCAATATCTTATAATCAGTTGCATTTTGATCGATTTAGCTGTTGAAATATCCAAATATAAGCAATTATTATATTTGCTAATTTAAAACTTAAGCATAAATGCTCAGCATGTGGCAAGATCTTGAGAACCTGGTGTTCCAAAAAATACTTACATCCTACACCTCCCACTATGAGCACCTCATCAGAACCACAATGAGCCATGGCACGCTCTGTTATTATAGAAATATTAAATTCTTTTACCTGCATTTTTTTGCTCTGTGCATAGGAATATAATTCTGATAGTACTCAAATTTTATACCTCAAACTATGCAAAAGTTTAACATACTATTTTTGGTAGATTTTTTAATCCTTTTATTTATCAAAAATACAAAATAAAGGTGCAATCATTTGAATCTGATTGTGCTTTGTAGCATAACAATTTAACATCACAGTTTGTGGTTAAGCTGTTAAAACAGAAAATATAGAATGGACCATATATTTTTTCATTTTTTAATGATAGCTGAGATATGTTAAATGATATAAATTTTCCTGTATATGTTTATCAAAGAAAAATAAGGTGGTTATTTCATGAAAATTCAGTTTTTCTTTGGGATTAAATTGAATGAAGGATGTAGAACTGTATCTCTGGATTAGAATAGAAACTTTACAAAAGAATGAATAAATTAAGGATAAATATTTTCACCTGTTATTTCTATAAGCATGGCAAATACTGTTTCTTGGAGGGAAAAGCATAGATCTTCTGGAGTATATTCTCCACTCTCTATCAATCCTGGTGCCTTCTCCTGTTCAGAGGTAAACATCAATTTGACACAGCTGTTAATGTACATGTAACATGTTTTCTGAGTGGTTAAATCTCAATTCTGATGCAGTGCAATCATTTATATACTATTTTGAAACAGAACAATGTTGTGATTTCATTATGCTGACTGTGCTACAAAGAATTATAATTTATCATTTCTCGAGAACTGCTACAAAGAATTATAATTTATCATTTCTCGAGAACAAATGTTTTATTAAAAAAAACATTAAAAAGCTGTATATCTGAGGAATTGAGGGCATAAATACCATATAACTGCTTAAAATGTCCAATTGCAAACAACACAGATACTGATCTACCATTGCACAATTCACTGACACATCAAGGTCAATTATGTTGTTTAACAGTAACACCCTTATTTACATCTACATATACTGAAATATTACTAAGTTTATATCATTATAATTGCAAAGAAATACATTTTTAATTTATGAACCTCAAAATCTTCAACTGAATCCTGATGGACTCCATATTTGCTGACATGATGGGAATAGTATATCATAAAAAGACAGTACAAATCGTGTTTTTTTTTTCCAAGTTTATGTATAAAGACTAAAAGAGACCATTCCTTACTACTAGTTATTATTAATGTTTAGCACCATGAACAGTTGTCTTACCTCAATGTATGACAATAAGCCAGAAAAAGAAACATCCATTCCCTTCACTGTATATGGAAGTTCTAGAAATTTCTTCCCTCTACAAAGAGAACAAATTATGAATATCTAGCAGAAATACTTAATTTGTTCTGGCAACTAAATAATTACAATGGGGAAAATATAAACTGACATAATTATGTTGATTGTCACACACAGAGGTAAATTCAGGCCTGGAAATCATAAAACTTTAGTCTGATTTTGAAATTTTGTTGTTACTAATTGCATAAGATATTACTCATTTCTGATTGGTTGATAGTTTAAATTTAATCTCAGATTTAATCCCAGAATTGTATTACCTTCATGTCTAGTAGCTACAAAGAGTGATGCTGAAGTATGGGCTAAAAGTTGACAGTACAAGTTAAAAAGGTGTTGCAGTAACTACACAATAAATGTCAATGTTTTTCAGAAAACAATCTTACCAAAATGCCATAATACATATCATTAATGAATGCATTATATGAATGTAAATCACATCATATGAATGTATGTTATCATCATATGAATGCATGTTGTATTATATGAATGCATGTCATATAACATGAATGCCAGTTTTATCATGAAGGCATATGATATGAATGCATGTCATATAATGAATCCATACCACATCATATGAATACATGTGGTATAATATGAATACATGGTATATCATATGAATGCAAGCCATTTCATAAGAATGTGTGTTGTATCATATAAATAAATATATCATGAATGCATGCTAAATCATATGAATACATGTCATATATGAATGCATGTCATATCATATGAGTGCATGTTATATAAGAATGCATGCAATATCATATGAATACATGTATCATGAATACATGTATCATATGAACACATGTATCATGAACACATGTATCATATGAACACATGTATCATGAATACATGTATCATATGAACACATGTATCATATGAACACATGTATCATGAATACATGTATCATATGAACACATGTATCATATGAACACATGTATCATGAATACATGTATCATATGAATACATGTATCATGAATACATGTATCATATGAACACATGTATCATGAATACATGTATCATATGAACACATGTATCCTATGAACACATGTATCATGAATACATGTATCATATGAACACATGTATCATGAATACATGTATCATATGAACACATGTATCATGAATACATGTATCATATGAACACATGCCATATCATATGAGTGCATGTTATATAATGAATGCATGCCATATCAAATGAATGCCTGTTGCATCATATGAATGCATGTTGCATATGAATGCCTATTACACCATATGAATGCATGGAATATCATATGAATGCATGCTGTATTATATCAATGCATGTTCTATCATATGAATACATACTGTATCATGAATGCATGCCATATCATATGACTGCATGTTACAGTAAAACCCATCATGGGATACCACCACTTCTGCCAACATAAAAAAAGATCTCACAAGACGTGGTCTCTCGTAACAGGTTTGTCCAAAAAGACCAGTTTCCAAGGTCCAGTTTCAGAACAATTTTAAAAAAATAACCATAATCACTGTACATATATTTCAGGTTTTATTGTATAAAATTCTCATCAATCTGTTATGATTTTCCACAACTTAGGTTTTACTTGTGCACAAAATTCTGTGTAACAAAGATTTCTGAGGCATCAGAATTTATTTTTTTTTATATTTTTTTTTGTTGACAAGGCAAGTAACGAAATTGTTTCTTGAAAGGTTGGGCATTGGGGGGGGTGATGAAAGAGGTGCTGTATCACCATCAAATTTTGAACAATCAAGGCAATGTTAATGCTTTCTGGTGCATTTATTTTAATACAATTAACTCTAATTTGATAAGTATTTCACTACACATTACATAAAGTAGCAATATCTTCCTTGTTTTCATTTTCTTATGTATGCACATAATATTCAGACATATTTTGTGGCAGTAACTGCAACACCTGCCAGTTCTGCATGGATACACTGGATAATAAGTGACCTTTTTAACAGTAACATAATCTTTACTCACTTTTTGGCAAGCTGCTCAATGTTGTATCCAGGACTGGGGTCATTTGAAAGCTGAAACAGAGCAATATCTATCCATGTTTGGAATCTTGTCTTGAAATATTTAAAGATACACTAAGATAACTGACTGCATAAGATTCTGTAAAGAGCAATATCTACTGGACAAACTTATATCATCATCTGGAAATGTGTATTTAGTCAAACTGGGATAGGGGTAGTATGCAGCATGTAAAATTGCTACCAGCCCATCCATCTAATGCCAGCTAATTTGACAACATACTGGGGCACAAAATAAGTAGCCAGTCCATCTGACCAGTTGGATTTTTCAATATATCAAGTAAATTTAATCTACAAATTGTAATTTTCATGGTATTAAAAATAGGATAGAAACCAATTGACAACTAAATAGCAAAATTTGTTTCTGATGACCACTCATCTGAGTGAGATAAGAATATAAATAATTTGCATTACACCTGCAAATCGAATTAAAAGCAATTTTGCATGTATGTGATTTCTGATGTCACATGCAACTTCCAATTTCCAAAGTGAACATTTACGTGCAAACCAAACACAGACAAGGAGAACAGAAATATTCTAAAGGAATATGACACTATCAAACAAAATATCAAAACAAAAACAAAAATGATGTTTAAAACTATACAAGTTACAGAATGCAAGTGGAATATAGAAAAAGGATGCATGCTAAGGTCATAACAATGCTGCCAACTTGCAATCTGATGATAAGGATGTATCTGATACAGTTCCAGTAGTCCATTACTGGAAAACATCTTAATAGATGATTGAAATGATAGTGTGGTATATCTTAGGCTCATGCCAGCTGATCAATTTTGCATGTTTATTTTCATATAAATTCCATACTCAGTTTTGCGTACATATTTTCATGTAGAATTCCATGCTCAATTTTGAATTCGTATTTTGAAGTAAAATTCCATACACAATGTTTCTGCGTATTTTCATACAAAATTTCATACTCAATTTCGTAAGCGTATTTTCATATAAGATTTCATACTCAATTTCATAAGCGTATTTTCATATAAAATTTCATACTCAATTTCGTAAGCATATTTTCATATAAAATTTCATACTCAATTTCATAAGTGTATTTTCATATAAAATTTCATACTCAATTTCATAAGCGTATATTCATATAAAATTTCATATTCAATTTCGTAAGCATATTTTCATATAAAATTTCATACTCAATTTTGTAAGCATATTTTCATATAAAATTTCATACTCAATTTTGTAAGCGTATTTTCACATAAAATTTCATACTCAATTTCATAAGCGTATATTCATATAAAATTTCATACTCAATTTCGTAAGCATATTTTCATATAAAATTTCATACTCAATTTCGTAAGCGTATATTCATATAAAATTTCATACTCAACTTCGTAAGCATATTTTCATATAAAATTTCATACTCAATTTTGTAAGCGTATTTTCACATAAAATTTCATACTCAATTTCATAAGCATATTTTCGTATAAAATTTCATACTCAATTTCGTAAGCATATTTTCATATAAAATTTCATATTCAATTTCGTAAACGTATTTTGATACAAAATTATATTCTGCCTCTGGATGAGTTGCTTGGATTTGGATTAGCTGGATAGGAGACAGCATTGTCTTGATCAGTTAACAGTGGTCATGTTCAACAGAATTTAGTAAATATTACTGTGATACAAATAACTCATTTTTAAGTTCCAGTTTTCATTATCAAATCCAAATGCTAAATATATATGTCTAGCTGCATTTTCCATTGAGTCACTGACTACATTTTGTCTTCTTCTATGATGAAATGTAGGACCAATGAAAGGACCAGTAGCATTTTCAGGTCACTGGTCCTAAGGACTTGCAGGATTTTTTTAGTGAGTTTCCCACTTCTGGCATGTACATGTAAAATAACAGATGCATAACAAGCAAACCTGGTTCAATTCTGAGTAAGGGATTAAAAATAATTACCTATATAATAGTGTAGCAGTTTTAAGTCAAAGCATACCAACAATAACAGTTATGGTACAAAACTTTTCTCAAAGTTCTCAGGATTGTTAACTATAGTAAAAGTTCAAGTTAGTATGGGTGCAGAAGGACAATGACTCCAGCAAGCTGACCAATTAAGTTTCATAGTTGTATAAACTGAAACAAAATTAAAGTTTGAACATTCTCTTTTGCACACTTTTGCTCTGCAAACTGAGGTGCTGACTATAGTGGCTCACCAAGTCAGCACACTAGAATAGCAAAGTCATGTATAAATTTGGTTATTATATAATTTCTTACTATATGAGAAATTTATACAATGTCAGACTTATGATCTTGTCCTTCCACACTAAAATTGTTGCAGACTTTACCATAGATAAAAGATCTGAATACAAGAACTATTGAATAATGTTTTGCATTGTATCCATTATCATGTATATCACTTATAAATTCACTGACAGCAGCAAGTATCTGCAATTGCTACCGTTCATTGTATGTACACACACACACACACACACACACACACACACACACACACACACACTGATATACATACATGCACACTATATAAATAATTTTTCAGACTGCACCTTGCATAAGGTCAAAACTGGCAATAACTGTTCTCCAAGTATGACAACTAAGTTAACTTCAGAGCCAAATATACACAATACAAAGACAGGTACCTCAGAAAAACATATCAGCATTATTGTTGGACAATATAATTTTTTTGTGTTAAAATGTGTAGCAAGATCAAATGTTTTAGTAAGAATATTTATGACTCACAATATTCATATACTGATGTTTCAACATGCAATTAATTCATTACACATAAAACCATGATAACCTATTAACTTTTTACTACATGTAGTATATTTATATATAAATGTGACCTTAAAACAGAAATTGAAAGAATCTGCCAAGTAAATATTTTTATTTATGTGTAGTCATACCTTCAATACTCTTGCAAATCTGTCCAGACAATTTCCAACGGCAATGTCAATTGTCTCCCCAAAGATTCTATATCGATGTTCAAGATAGGCAATAACCTGCAGCAATGAACAAATTTGTTACAATAACAACAACATAAAATAGAACCTTATATCAGCACAAAAACTGTATTAAAAAGATATCTTTTATTGATATCTCAGTTTGACTATGAAAATTACATTACTAATTTACATGACCCATTGACTGCCAAACCAATTTTTATCTCAAATCCAATTCCACCAAATCCAAAAGTCTACCACCATCACACAGTATTGATTACCATTGTTGTTGTTGAGTTTATTGCGATTTTTTCAGCACAATATAGGTGGCCAATTTTAAATGGTGGAGGAAGAACCGAGGAAAACCCGAAAGAATCACCAACCCATGAGAAGCTATGGGCAAGTTTTCTCATATACCCACATTGGCTGAGCCCACTCGAACTCACACAAACAGAGCTAAGATGGCAGTGATCCATAACAGTGAATGATTTAGACCACTTGGCCTTATGCGGCTTCCTGGTAACTAAGTAAGCATACATATTTGACTTGGCACTTAATACAGATATTCAATCTACATTTCTATATTATAAAGAAAAAAGTTTCCATGTCATACACTCACAACTTGCATATATTCAAAATAAAATTGGTTATAATTCTTTTAAAATCCTTAAAAATCAAAATAAAGTGTTCTCTGGTAAATTACTAATGTAAAATATTTCAAAAGTCACAAACCAGATGAGCTAATGGGATTTCTGTTTCCTATCCATTTATTAGATGGATTTGGAGGTAGTGGAGAATAATATCTTTATGTTAATGTGATCAGGCAATATTTTTGACTGAGAAATCTTGTTATCACTCCTTCTGAACAAGTGATCATAATGACATGGAGTTTAGTAGCCATTTTAATCTTTAAAATTTTATTATCACTAAATGATGATCATACCAACATTCACTAAGACTTCTATGGATTTCTAGGTAGTCCAAAAGGAAAATGGCACTGTTTTCTCATCTAATATGGCCACAGTGGAAGACATCTTGAAAATCTTGTCATTACTTTTCCTAAATGGTCATATTGACATGGGGTTTTCACCAGAAGACTTCTTATATCTAGTTGATTCTAAACAAAAATGGTCTATATTTTGACCTCAAATATAGGCGTCATTGTGTCCATCTTAAAAGTCTTCTATGTCTACTCTTCTTGGATTATCATATTGACATTGGATTTTCAATGAAAGACTTCATATGAAGTCTACCTTAAAATGCTCCTGATCTAACACCATCTTGAAAGTCTTCTTACTGCAATGCCTCCTAAATGGAAATACCTATCAACATGGGGTTTTCCCCTGAACATTTCTGCTGGTCTCTAGTCAAAAATGATGCCAATCTGGCATCTTGTAAATCCTGTTATTACTACTACTAAATGAATGGTCATATCAACATGGGTCTTTTCACTATCAGTAGATGTCTTGGTGGCCTTAAACAAAATTGGTCATAGATCTGATATTGCCATGATGGCCATCTTGAGACTCCTGTTATCTATAATAGATGGTCACATTGATGTAGGAATTTTATAAAAAGATTTCTTAAGCTACCAATTTAAAACAATAAATGCAATTGAAGGGATTTCATAACTGTTAACATACAGGCTGGAGATGACTCGCATAAGTTGTCAACTTGACTTAAAATTTCCAAATTCTATTATAAGATTTCTGAAAATTATTATAAAAATCTCATTAATAAATGTGAACATCTTCTTACTAGCAATAAATATTTAGTCTTTAAACAAATAAACATTTCAGAACGATTACATTTACCATTAATGTCAAAGCTTACTGGGACAAAAACTGAGTGAAAAGAGCATAATGGCAGTTTATGATTAGTTTAATGATGGTGATGATATAAGAGTGAAATTATAGATTTTATCATTTCAAATACATGTATATGTTTATTTTAAATCAATCCAGGGAATGTGTTAGGTATCACATAGGAATCCATCCATGTCTAATTCTTTTTCAAGACTTGAAAAATCCAGTTTGATTTTGTGTAATGATGATACAAAATCCAATCAAACATCAGCAATCATGTGAAAAAAGGTATTATACTGGTCCTAACTATGCATTCAATACTCATATTTACATTAAATTTATCTATCCCCCAAACTCTCCAACCAAATAATGGGAAAAAAAAACAACATTTCAGCAGTATCTGAATTATTAAAGATGAAAGTCTAACTAGATACAAATTAATGAATTTCATCTCTCAAGTGTTGAACACATACCTTCAAGATCACAATGTGTCACATAAAAAAACACATTTTTATGCCCTAACTGACCCAAGTGTCAAATAAAAACCTGTATCACAAAAAAAAAAAACTTCTGATGTCTAAATGCCACACAAAGACAATCATGTTGAAAAATACACGATTTCCAGTAAATCTTATGGAGACAGAGAGATCTTTCTCAACACTGTGTTACATGCCTGTAACCTGAAGCCAGTTAAAGTATAAACAGTGTCAAATTTATATATTAAATTGTCATAGAGGTAATTAAAGATGATCAAATTACTTAACATTGTTATGATGATTGCAAGTCCTTTGAGGTTTGATGTGGCAGATTAGCTATGATGTTTGCTAGTCCTTTAAGAATTGCTAATCTGCAAAGATAAAGTTCTTACACTTTGTAACTTTAAATGAAAATGTTTAAGCCATCTTTATTATATATTTGACAAATTTGTGATTATTGGGATCATTTTTAGGAAGTTGAATTTTGCTTCATATATAAAATGCAAAACAGGATTTTTTTCTGTGGTTGGAATGATGAAGTTAGGAGTACCGTGGGAGTGTGATTCATTTCTGAACACAAAATGTTAAAACATGGGATGAACAAGCCCTCTTCAAGTCAAGCAAACTAAAGTTTTAGAACTCTTACTTGATGGAGTCTGGCTTGGTGAAGCAAGGGTGAAAATTTTATACTTTGTACATACTATCAACACCATATCAACATTATGGAGTACACAACATCAGTTGATATAGCAACACTGCCCTACATCAGGGCAAATCCAGAAAGATCATTCTCATTGGTGAGAAAAATGCAACATGATCTTCTGGGAAATTTAGACAACAGAAGCATGAAGTCTCTATGAATACAATGATTAATACTAATGGGATCTGCATCACCTTCAAACACACTAAGAAATTAATGAGTTCTAAAGTCTGCACCTACAAATTAATACTGTATCCAACTGTCCAATGGATTTTAAAGACAGGAACTTATGTATTTTTTAAACTTTATTTAATATATAAGTGGCTGTGATTATTGGTGTATGTGATATTTGTTGTTTGAAAGTGCATTAAATACCTCAAAGAAAATGAATATTTTCCTTTCATTCATTCATAAATTTTAATTTCCAATCATTTTCTAGGGTTTCTACCAGTAAATTACTTATTCTCCATTTTATGTTGTTTATATAGGTCATGTGCACTTACTCTTTCTCACCACCAACTGACACAACACGTGTTCAAGTCTCAAGAAAACCAACACTTCCCAGACAGTTGTCATATATATATGAATAACTAGTTAGTAACATTTTGGACCATTCAAAGAAGATGAAGAGAGGGTGTTTTGTTTACCTGAGTATTCCCACCACTCACATAAAGAACAGTAGGATTGTCAGCTCCAGTGATTAGACGGCCCATCTCAATGTCTATATGAAGGTAAGATAAATATTTATTCTTGATCATTGATCCAATTGAGCTGGTTAAGCATAATTTTGTGATAACAGATTACGCAGACATGTGCCTCAGCTGATTGATCACAAGTTTCCTCATTCTTATCACATTCTTTTTTAACGTACTTTGTACATAATGAATTTCTAATTAATCCTATTAAAACAATGACCATACATCGCTATGTGCAAATATTTGTCAGAGGACTTAGGAAAGATTTTTAAACTTTTGAGTTCCAACTCTTTCCTCATGCTTTGGTAAATATTTGCAACATACCAAATATAGATGATTCATACAGTATATAAAGAATGAAAGAAACATAATTATTCATATTAAATATTATAAAAAGTAAAATTACATTCATTTTTACAAAATTTAATAATTCAAAAGAGGTCTAGTTAAGCTGCAAAGAGATATTCGAGATTACTAACAAGCTAATGTCAAGGAACAAATGTACACCAATTCCAGCCACCTTATCTCCAGTCGACCTTCCATACTTGTTTGCAAATTTCTTCCATGTCAAAGTACAAACCATTAGAGATAAGCTTGACAACACAATTTCAAATGACTTGTCATCACCATACAGTTGCAATACAGAATTTTAGCATTAGAACCTGCCTCTATGTATTTAGTATGTACAATCACAATAAAGAGTGCACCAGAATCATGGGAACTTGATCCAATTCCGACATCACTACTGCTGGAATGCCCAGATTTAATATTGCCTTCACTAACTGATGTTATTAAAGTCTCTCTCTTATCCAGGGAATTCACATCATTTTTCAAAACTGCCATTGTAAATAACCTCTGCTTAAAAAACAAACACTCGACCATAACAATTTAAAGAACTACCACCCAGTTTCTAATCTCCCATTCATGTTGAAAATTTTAGAAAAAGTTGTTCTGTCCCAACTTGTATCTCATCTGAATTCAAACAGACTTTTTAGCAATGTACATTCTGCATATCACCCTTGCCACAGTACTGAAACTACTCTTCTGAAGGTAGTTCATGACCTTCTCTCTGCTTTGGACAGTGGAAAGATTACAGTCCTCGACCTCCTTGTCTGCAGCATTTGACACTATAGACCATGATATATTACTTCACCATTTCCAGCATGTATTTGGCATTCACAATATAGCCTTACTTTGGTTCAAGTCCTACTTGGTCAACAGGACACAAATTGTGTCCGCAAATGGAATACACTCCAGCACAGTTGATATATGTTGTGGTGTTTCACTGGGGTCTGTTCTTGTACCTGTTCTCTTAATTCTATACACTCAGCCACTCTCAAATGTCATAGATCATCCAGTGTCTCTCACCAATGGTACACTGATGACACCAAAATATACAATTCTAGCCACCCAACTTAAGCTGATGCTAACAGCCAAGGTGTAGAGAGGTGCATTTCCAATGTGAAATCATGGATGACATGTAACAAGCTACAGATGAATGATAAAACTGAAGCCATTCTGATTACAACACAAAGATTTTCTCATTCACATCCTTTATCTCAAACAATAAATATCAGCAAAAACCAACATCAAATTCAGTCAGTACAAAACTAAGGAGTTACTCTTGACAGTACTCTCTCGTTGCACCAACATGTCATGAACATATGCAAGGCTGCATATCTTGCACTGAGACGCATCAGCTCCATTTGCAATTATCTTTCAGTTGATTATACCAAAAAACTTGTGTGTTCCTTAGTACTTTCAAGACTGGACTATTGTAACTCAATTATGTCTGGTTCGTCTCAATATCTACTTAGAAACTTCAAAAAGTTAAAAACACAGCTGCTCAGATCATCAATCAAGTACCACAATCAGAACATACCTCCCTACTCTGGCTATCCATTCCATCCAGAATCAAACACAAAATTTGTTCTCTGTGCTGTTTCATTGACAGGCTTCAGTCCAACATACCTATCCAATCTCACCCATGTGTACACATCCACAAGATACTTATGATCTTCTTCTGACACTCATATTCTCATTATTCTCACTATGAAAATGAAGTCATATGGACAATGTTCTTTTGAATACCAAGTCCATGTAACATAGAATGAACTGACCACTGAACTTAAGCACAAAGACACAGTGATATTCAATAGCCCTCTGAAAACTCACCTATTCTGACTAAAAGGACAGGCTTAAAGATCTAATAATGTTTACTTCAAATATTTTCAGTATGTTTTCTGTTGACTAATTTCATGGTGTTTATTTATTGTAATCATATCAATATATATGTTAGTCAAATATTGTAAAGTGCTTCTAAAGATTAGGCACTATACAAAATCTTCATAAAATTTTATTCATTTAATTTTTTTCAACTTGTCCCTGGTTGCAGGACAAATTTTTTTCCCATCCCTATAAACTAAGGCCGGCAAAAATTCTAAAAGAATATTCTGAAACAAAAATGAATGAGATAGAGAAAATGCCATTCATATGAATTTTTATTACCCCTTGGCACACATAAAAAGTGGATAAGTTTTCTTCAGCACAGAAGACATGCAGTGCTAATATTCACCATGCACTTTCTGGAAAGGATTTCTATGAAGAACTCTTTCATAGAACACGAGATCCAGAATTTCATTGAAATGCAAGAAACTAAAGGATACGCCCTATACAATGGTTGACCCCAATGATTGGCTTCTGCCAGAGTTGAGCAACAGTTCGGGCTACAATGGCTGTTGAAACAAGAGGGGCTCCCATACCTGGTCCTGAAAATAATAAAATTCAGTGAATAAAACACTTTTTAGTCAAAATGTCATAATTTTAAGTATCCTTCTTACTTCATAAGATTTTCTTTATTTACAAATTTTAGAAGCATATACTGGCTGACAAGAATTACCTGTTTCATATTTCAGTGGAATATTCCTAAGGGACAAGTCATATTCCTAAATGGGTTAAGTCCATTCAAAAAATAGGTAATGCTGTTCATGCATCTTGCTTTCCAGATTTGAAGGAAATTACATCCAGCATTCAAAATGCATGCAAACCATCCTAAGTGAACTATGCTAATGAAAGTCCAAATGGACAGGTCCTTTTTGTTGTTCTACACTAATGCATTCAAACAAGATTGGAACTATGTAAAGTTTTCTTCTTGACAGTTACATGTGCTGTTTGAAACCACTAAAATTTACCTGCATTGGTAAAATATATTGAAAGATCATTAATTTTCCCATGCACCACTTTTCATATTTTTGCAATTTTAAAAAAAAAATTGTATTCCTTGTAATCTGAATACTTGAATATGGCAAAACATTATGGCTATCACATATCCTTGCATATAAATCCAACTGCTAACAACACAGACCCTAATATGCCACTGAATGATGACCAAGCAGACCAAGGTCTACCTTTTGTTTGCTCTTCTTATTATTCCTAATAAACTGCACTGACCCTGTTTTATTAGCACATTATATGATGGCAGATCTGGTTTTGTGCAATGTGCAGTTGGCCTTGACTTACAAGCAAGTAAAGACAGTAAATATTAAGTTGGGTATTTGAATTCTGTTTATGGAAGCACAAAATATAAAATATGTGAAAGCTCACAACCCATCACAACCAACCAATAATTATGAAAATCAGACATGAACAGCATGCAACTTGCAATCCACTTATGTAATTCCTATGGTCACTCACATGTACCATATACAATTAAACTGTTTTAGGTAATGTTTCAAAACATACAATGAATAGTCATTAATATGGAATGTAACAACTGCATAAACATATGTATTCTTAATTACAACTGCATTGGTCAGAAAGCGTGACTAAGTAGGCAAGGATTTATAAAACAAAAATGGAAGAATCTATGTAGTAAGGACCTAAAGACATGTTAGTACAGCATACAATTTAGTACAGCATACAATTTAGTACAGAATACAATTTAGTACAGCATACAATTTAGTACAGCATACAATTTAGTACAGAATACAATTCAGTACAGCATACAATTTAGTACAGAATACAATTTAGTACAGAATACAATTTAGTACAGCATACAATTTAGATCACAAAAACCTTTTATATTGCAAGGGTGAGTACCAAAAAAGATCCATGCAAATGTGAAGTTTTATGAATGGAACACAAACACCCAATAAATGAACTTTTAACTCACAATGTCAACACTGTCACTAACTGAAATGATCATGAGCTAAATGCAAAGTCATCACCAAAGCCAGTAAAAGATGAAATATAGGTCATGATAGGTTCATTTCATTTCAAAGGTGTGATGCTCATCATTTTCATGATTCTAGTTTGGAGAAATTATTGGTTTAGTTTGGTGTTTTATGGCATAGATGATTAAAAATAAGTTTTGCACTGTCACTGCAATTAGAAAAAAAATTGCCTAGCCCAAGGACATACCACTGTAGCCAACCTGGGTTGATCAACTGGTAGGATTTTCACCTGCACTCTTTCACGCAATTTATTTCCTCTAACAAAATGATGGGGGTGAAGCTAAATATGGCCAACTGAGATGAGGGAGAAGAGGCATCACTCATCAAGTTTCATGATTCTAGACAGGACAGTATATACACTGCATGCAAAAAAAACAACACAGTTGATTATGTAAGCTTAACTCAATATGAACCATGAAATATGTGTCAAACTGTAACCTACATTTGGGAAGATGGCGTAATTCTTTTAAAGATACATCTCCCTCACCAAGTTTCATGATTCCAGGTATAACACTATGCTTATAGGAAGTAAAAATTACCTATGTGGTCATGAGCTAAGCATAAAAACATAATGTAGGTTACAGTGACCATATTTTGTAAGTGTGTGGTACTAAAAGAGTTTAATGAACAAGCATAAACTAATATTAAGAAATTAACTGAAAACAAACTTTAACCAAAGTGATTGAAGCATGAAATGTGGGTCGCAGTAATTGACTCTTGTTATTAAGTTTTAGTTTTCATAATCATGCATCTTCTTACCACATTTCACAATGTCAGGTTAACAGAATGTATACAGAGTGTTAAAAACCTAATGGAAGAATTGTGAAACCTAACAATATGATTGGAGTTGGGCAGTGTGGCACTGGGAGGTGCAAAGATACAGTCTGTTGATGTGCAAAACAATCACCATTGTTTGATCTAATTCTAGAAAGTAAGGCTTTTGGAGTTACAATGATGGAAGATGGGACTTGGGTAAGGTGAACAGATTATTGGATAATCATCAGGAAATGAATTGGTTATTTGGCTGTAACAACAAACCAATCATATTTCTTTGGATCACAAGACTGTTATCCCCAACCTGTAATACTCTGAAATTACAGCTGAAGATGCTGTCCATTCCTTCATATGGTGAGTACTTGGGCATCTGTATGAATGCCATCCACATGTCCACACCCTAAATAAAGCTTAATGTTTTAAACATCTTGGCTTTCTTTGTACATGTTGATTTCTAACTAACAAACAGTGAGCTCAAAAAAAAGGTTTACTGCCATATCCGAATTGCAAATGCTTTAACAAAAAACTCTTAATACTGTTACGGATATCAAAGTCATAGTGACTGGAAAAGTGATGCCTATATTTGCCATGTAGATAAAACAAGGGATATCTCTGTCTCACCATGCTAATGCAAGTGTGTGTGTGTGTGTAAGATTTAGATTTTTCATGTAGGTTTAACAAATTTTAAGTCATTATTATGTCTGCAGTTTATAAACTCTAGCACGGGACATCATGCTACCAATATGTAGCACCATGCCCCACCCAGTCACATTATCCTGACACCAGGCCAACCAGTCCCAACACTAACCTCTTAATGATTAGTGCCAAGTGAGGCTGCTGCTAGTACCATTATTATAAGTCTTTGGTGTGATGTGATTTGGATTTTTAACATAGTTTTAACGATTTTTCAGTCACATCACTATGATGTCTGCAGTGTGGCAGTTTATAGTGATATCTTGCACTGGGGCATCATGCCGCAGACATGAAGCATGATGTCCCACCCAGTCACATTATCCTGACACCAGGCCAACCAGTCCTAACACTAACCTCTTAATGCCCCAGTCACATTATCCTGACACCAGGCCAACCAGTCCTAACACTAACCTCTTAATGCAGTGTCAAGCAAGGCAGCTGTTAGTACCATTTTTGTAATTCTTTGGTATGACTCGACTAGGGATTGAACCCATGACCCTCTGCATTCAAGGCAGACACTCTAAGCACTAGGCCACCACATCAGTTGAAAAAGTCGTGGACAGCATTGAAGACCATAAAAAAAAGTCTTCTAATGAAAACTCTGTTGATACAGCCATCTTTCCAGGTGAAGTAGCAATAACCAGATTTTCAATATGACTGCCACATGAAAGTCAGGATCAGGATCTAGTTCACTGAAGACCAACCTGACACCACAAAGTCTTCTGATGGAAACTCCATGTGAATATGGCTTGCCATTTTGAATCAGCTGCAACAAGAATTTCAAGAATACTGCTGTCAGGTCAGCATTATTTTCATTTAAGATGAACTAGACGCCTTAAAAAGCATTCAGGTGAAATCCCATGTTGATATAACTTTCCATCAACGTGTGAAAACAAGATTTTATGATGACAAACATTGTGGCTATACTGAATGTTAGATTGGCACAATTTACATTCTGAACCAACTAGACATGATAAGAAGTCTTTTGATGAAAAGCACACGTCATTAACACATCTGTGTATTATATCAATTCCTTTTGCTGATTAATCTGGTTCCCAGAGTGGTATTTCATAGCATACAAACAGGTTGGGAGTCCAACTTGACCACCTGTTGATAAACCACTAAACAAGATTTTTTATTTTTCAAAACCTATTTTGTGAGATAATCTCCTACATCTTAACTCAATTTTTGTATTTCTGAGTTAGTACAATACTGATGTCTTGATTTCATTAAAGTAACAGTAAAACTTCTTATCATCTGGAGGATATCTCTAAGTACCAGTGCAAGAATTCTCTGAAAATTGATTGCCCACAATGGACTACATCTGTGAAACCAATTACAAAGTATTCATTTCTCTTGGTTGCCTTGTTATCTTTGATCACAGTTATGAACGAATCAGTTAATTTAGGGTTGTTTTTGTTGCATACACAATAACATTTTTAACAGTGTTCAACTGATCAAATAAAGCAAGTTTATCAGACATAAGACCAGGGCTGCTAGATTTTAAGTGTGTAGGCTCTGCCTGAATTTTAACTATTTTTATTCTACCACTTTTATTTGATTCAAAAGACATAATTAATGTGATACAAGCTTTTAATTCAGTACAACATAAAACAAATAATTTTGCTAATTAGTTGTCAAAATATGGTTGGCACTTAATTAGGTTTGCAGAGAAATGCTTGCAGACATAGGTGTTATGGAAGATAGACACATTTTAAGTTTAAATACACAATGCATTTAAGAACTAAACAACTGAATTAAAACACAAATTTTACTTAATATAAATTATTTAACTGGCATTTAAAAATTAATATTTCCATGTAATATCTACCTCTTTCAACCATAAAATGAGTGATATATCAACATTTCAGTTACGAATTTTGATCATGATTTCATTCAAGTTCAAGAAATAGGGATCAATTTTTTTGTTGGTATTTTCTGGTATAAAATAGATGGAATCCAGACATGATATAAGTGAGTCTGCGAGTTATCAGGGCCCAAGTTATCAAAATGGTATATATATATATATATATATATATATATATATATATATATATATATATATATATATATATATATAAAGAATACAAATCATATGGCGAATAACAACCCTCTCAAGCGTACTGGATCCACCAAGGGATCACGTCTGTCAGGGATTAATTAAAATAGATGCAATAAACTGACGACGAACAGTACGAAACTAGTAACTAACTAGCCTAAGCGCTTTCGACTCTTAATGAGTCTTTTTCAAAGGCAAATACAAAACATAGTTACGACAAACAAATAAACACAAAAACGTTGCGTTTGTAAACCTCTACAGATAGAAATGTAGAGGTTTACAAACGCAACGTTTTTGTGTTTATTTGTTTGTCGTAACTATGTTTTGTATTTGCCTTTGAAAAAGACTCATTAAGAGTCGAAAGCGCTTAGGCTAGTTAGTTACTAGTTTCGTACTGTTCGTCGTCAGTTTATTGCATCTATATATATATATATATATATATATATATATATATATATATATATATATATATATATATATATATATATATGGCATTCCTGCAAGTAGTTAAGAGGGTAGCATTACAAAATTGTGATAATGAATAAAATAATAGAAGACAGACAACAGGACATCCCATACATCCTTCAGGTCCAGGACCAGTAGTAGTTTTAAAAAAAGCATGTTGCTTTATCACATATTTCAAGTGTAGTGAATCCAGCTTTTATCCTTCAGGCAGTCATGGAGTGCTGGACATGTGTTGTCCGATAATACTGCAAAGTTGTTATAAGAAAATAACAGTTCTAAAAATGCTTCAAAAAAAAAGAAAGTTAATTATACCTTTGGTGTAGCAGATGACATCTATGTCCTCTGGTTTGATCTTGGCTTCATCAAGTGCTTTCTGTAGGACATCAAGGGCATGTGCTTGGTGATGTTTGGCCGTGTCCCTTGGGAGAAATCCTGGAAGAATACTAAAATATAGTCTGGTCCACAAAACAAGCATCTTCCCTTCCAATAACCCTATCTACACCTTTGCAGATTGAACATCTACACTGGTGCTTTGTCTTAGCGACATCTATTGGATTTTATGTGTTGCCTCCCTTAGTATATAATGCCAACTTACCAATAGCAATTTTCATTGTACATCAGCCACAAAACAGTGGTTGCAATTGACCTAATAAGGATATTTTGTAAGTTTAACATCAAAAGTATGAATATGTACTAGAGGGAAGCCATTACAGATGTATTTGAGTGAAACCTCTTTGTGCAAACATGGACAGACACTGGAAAATTGTTTATTCATCAGTCCATTCAAGTTGTATGCTCCACATGTCTTGATCACTCAGGAACAGTGTTCAAATTTGAACAACTTAATTCTGATTAGATGCGGTGGATCACCATCGCATCCAATAAAATTCCTAGGCTCGAGCACAGAAATATCATGCTCGATATGGCAAAGTGTAGATGGGGTTATGAGAACCTTGGCTATCGAAAATGGATTCCTCCTTGCTCAGTGTTTTTGGTACCTTGTAAAATTGAGCTTGCTCAAGCCAAATTCAACTTTGTTCTGTGCATCTGGCAAACCCATTTGTAAAGCACTGAAGTCAAAAGACAACTTTTTGCCAGCAGAAACTGTGAAATTAGTCAACTTTGTAGATATCTTGGTATTGTACACTTTAAAGGAATTAGACCTTTACTGAGACACTACATGATCATTCTGCCAACAAAAAAAGTGTCCTCTTAAAACAAAATGTCCTTCTATTAAGACTGACTGCATGCCTAGACAAACAATAGCCACAACAATATGTGACTTTCTCTGGATGCAATCATAAGAAATATCAAAAGATGCATGTATGTTTGTTCAAGAAGTCTGTTGCATGAGAATAGTAGAAAATTGAGAATTGTTTTAAAATAACAATATTCACTATTTATTCAAATATAATAGAAATTATACAGAAATGAATGTTTACTATCCTTACCCTGCCCAGGTGGTGTGATATAGGTGTGCCTTGGATTGGCCAAGACTACACCATCTTTCATAATTCCAATGCCAAGTTTGTTAGCACTTCCCTCAAATCCTATTGCAATCACCATTTCTTTTCTGG
The DNA here is from genome assembly GCA_016746295.1 of Potamilus streckersoni. Taxonomy (NCBI): domain Eukaryota; kingdom Metazoa; phylum Mollusca; class Bivalvia; order Unionida; family Unionidae; genus Potamilus; species Potamilus streckersoni. Next base: position 3,246,774 of record JAEAOA010002358.1, on the reverse strand, counting down.
TCTGTGTCAAGCATACGGAACCTACAATTATGAATGAAAAATAAAAATACTTAATGGATCAAATATACCTGGGTTATGTTCAATAAAACATTCAGAGTGCATCATGTATACCTGGGCTGTTAGTATACCTGGGCTGTTAGTATACCTGGGCTGTTAGTATACCTGGGCTGTGTAAAATTAAGAAAGAAATATGATTTGTCTAATCTTTTTTTATGACCGTTTCATCTCCCTTTATGTTGCCATTCAGTGGTAAGAATCTTGCATGTGAATACAATATAAATATGTTTGCCTGCATGTGAGTCTGCTACTGTGCCCTGCAACTCATTATGTACTTTAGCTAAACAGTCTGCTAAAAAAAAACACAATTTTCATTGCACATGCTAATGACAACTATATTTAGATGTGAAATATGAATTTTGGAGGAAAAAGCCACTATCAACTACATGGATATATCAGTTTTAAAGTAGTTATAATTCATTTTATATATCAGTTTTCATATTCAAGTGAAAAAAACATAATCACAAGATTGCATTCTTGTTTAGATGTTGATGTGTTAATGTTTCTCACTAATTGTAATAAGATTAAAGTGCTAAATGACTAAAAAGCTACATTAATTAACAATAGGCATTTAATTTAATATTCTATTTACAGTAGTAAAAAATGGACAAAATGGTAAAGTATGATCTCCCAGGTGCCCAAATTTGATGATTCTAAAACAGTTTGATAAGTTGATTAGATCACATTTTAATAAGCACTGCTATTTCTAAGATTACAATTAAGGGTTAACCATTCTAGTTCCACATGTGATGACTTTTGGGCAAAATATTTACTCCATGGCTGCTTGAAGAGTTTAACACCTGTCCATTTACACTGCAAGCATTTATTGTATCTCATCAAGTAGAAGATACTGGTAGGAACTCAATTAACATAATAAACAGATCATTTAACCAGTAAAGGGAATGTCAACTCACAACCACACATAACTGATATGATAGTGACTGGTGGTAATTTCACAGATCAGATCCATTAGTGACTACTGGGTTTTTGAGATCCATCAGGGAAATCACTTACTGAAGGATAAAGGATTTGTGTTAATTGCAAGCCCTGTTTACATTCACAAATATAGAATCACATCAGTGCTGCCCACAGAGATGTAACATAGAACCCAAAGCCAAATGAAATTTAAAACTTTGTATTCTGATGTACAGTACTCTCATGGTACTAAACAAGACACAAATAAAAAATAAAAGACAATATTCTTGCAGTAAATGATGTAATCACCATATGGGTGCCTAAACAGGGTAAAAAAGAATGTTATTAGTAATAACACACATCTTCATGTGTAACAGAAAAATTAAAATTAACTTTTTTAAATTATTAAATATTTACAACCATAGCATGTAATATATTCAGGAATTCTCTGAAATGGCAGTGTGGGCACCTGAAAACACATTTTTCCTCAAATTTTATGCATATTTTCCCTGACTTATAACCGTTTTTTGTTGTAATTAATAAGCTCCTCGAGAATGGCAATTTTCAAATCTTTCAGTCATCTATTCTTATACATGGTGCAAATGTGTTTGTCAAAATGATGATTTTGTGGAATCCTACATATGATTTTGTAGATTTTTATACTTTTTTATATTAACAAAAACAAAACCATTCTTTGCATTATGTCATCCTCTTTGTATTGGTTGACTGTGCTACCTGTCTCTTATGGACATGCTTCCTAAGTAATAGATCCTGTATTTTCTCACCACAGCTGTGATGTTTTCTGGAAAACATTCTTCCATTTTCACTCATTTAGCTCCATTTTTACTGATTATGAGTATTAAATACCTACTAAGTTGACATAATTATATCAACAGTCATACATAATTGCAATACTGCATGACAATGTCAAGGTTTCAAAACAAGGACCCATATTCTATAGCATGTTTTTGGCAATGAGTGACATGTCAGGGATGGTCCTGGCTTTCAAAACGTTGTCACCAAAACTCGTCAACCTCAATATTTTCTCGACAATTTTCAATAAATGTTGCCAGAACAAGTTGTGAATATTTTTCTAAATCTGTTAATGTAATTGGCAATGAAAATTGAAAAAGATCAGATAGTTATTACTTTATTGACAACAAGCAATACAGCCATATTACTACAAAATAAATCAGTTGACTACTTCCATGGTCTTTGCATCCTGCATCACTGTTAGTGCATAGGTATGACCTTAAATAAATGATTGAGATATTGTCCATTTGCTTTGTATTTTATACAAAGGTAATCAGTTTTCTCTGAAGTTTCAGCAAAACTATTTTATTGGTATATTAAAAATAAACAGAGGGATTAATTGTAGTTGTCTTCAGAGATCAGTCGAGTGTTGAGTGTAGGTATAGTCCAGGTATAGTCCGGTAGCATGATTGAGTGTATCACAGCACACAGTACTCAGGCCATGATGTAACAATATAATGTAAAGATGGGTTTGTCAATACAATCAAAGGATTTGTTTATGTAACAGATAGTTTCCAGTGCATTGTATATGCATGTTTGTGGCTTCCTTTCATGGTCACTTTGAATTTCTCCACTCCAAATCCATGATTGTATATACAAATTAAAGAACCAAAAAAACTGTCACCAAAAAAAATCAAAAGATGATATATATTTAATAAGAAAATAAAAATCGAAATTTTCGTCATTGGCAAAGCCCAGGATGATCCCTGCATGTAAACAATGTCAATCATGTGACTATGCTTGTATCAGTGTAAACCAGCATGAAGTTATTCAGCCAAGCGGGAAATGATGAGGAAAGAGAGACACAAATAAAACTACATAATGAATGAGAACTGCAGGTGCAGAAAGAGGAAAGTTAGACACATGCAGCTACAGAAAGAAGAAAGAGAACTACAGTTGCTAAATGAGGAAAGAGATAGAGAAAAAGTGGAAGATAGGCCAATACAAATGCAATATGAAAATGAGGATAGGGAAATAGAGATGGTTCAGATAAAAGGGAATTTAAAATTTAGAATTTATAAAATCAGGAATGACAAATGGAACACTCCCACTTTAAATACAAGTTCAGTTTTTTTATATTACTAGAAATACTATGTTAGTAATCACTTTTAAGGAAAAAGATAACCTAACTGCTGATGCATTTTTTATGTCCATAGAAGCTCATACTGCTTCAAGTATATTTTGAACCATTCATAATACCTCATCTTTGTAATTATAATCATCTATAATTGCCTAATCATTAAAAGAAAGTGTCAAAACTTTTTTCATGAAGAGGTGTTATGTATATTTAATTGGTATTGTATGTTAGTTTTTTTTTCTCCAAGATTATATGTTACATCTGAATTAAGTACTTGACCTTGTCCAAAAACAATTTCATTGTGTACCTGACCAGTAACATTTATTTTGTCAACAAATTAATATATTGCTAATATATTTCCTATGATTGTGGATTAAGTATTTAGATATGGATCTCAAACATCCAATCCCCCACAAAAAAATACTGGTCTACCTGATGTCTGCAATGATCTAAAATTTTAGTAATAGACCTTATCTTGTTCACAACTTAAAAATGTTCCAGAAATGAGCTTCTGACCCTCATCCTGGTTCTAATTTTGTATCTTAGGTTTTATATAATCTTGCTTAATGAAGAAATTACTCATTCTTGCTTTAACATCTTTAGCAAACTCATTCTTATTGTTCAGTAAGGTATTTGATTTGGGTTAAATTATTTATTCAAATTGTTATTTACTGGATATACAAAGTGCTCATCAATAATATATTTGAATTGGAACATTAAAATTTGGACTCATTGTGAATTCAGACAAAAACATTTTGGGATAATATTACTGTGATACATCAAAAGATTTAGCACATCATCACTGCTGGGGCCACAGGCATATTAACCTATTTGAGACTACAGGAACATCAACACATTCAATATTGGACTATATACTTAGAATATCACTAGGATTCAGATGGAACATGTTTAATAAATTGTGATAAAACTTTTCGGACTATGGAAATTACTAAAAATATTTTATTTTGAATTTTCACTTTGTATCATAGAAATAAAAATTATTTGTTGAATTTTACAAAATTTGTTGGTTTTCACTCTTTTCTGTTACTTAGTTTAAGACCACAGAGTTATAACATACTCAACATATGTTAGCAATGTGATTAACATTATTAACGCTATTTGAATGGTGTACAGTGCTATAAAGTTTTATATGGATGTTGTTATTGATGTTCAGTGGTGGGGTTTTTTTGTTATTAAAATTTGTAGAAATTTAAATAAATACATATTTCAATATACATTTTCACAATTTAAACTGCATCCTCTACCATTTTGTTTCTTTAAATTTATGAGGATTTTCCTTCTAAGAAACAAGCATTTTTACTATAACAGTAAATTTTCCATCATCCATTATGACGATTTTGATTTTAACTTATTTGGACCAATGGGTTTTTAAAAATTTGTTTGATAATGGAAAGAATGATAATAAATGAATATAAAACTTTCTCCAGTAACTTTGTGTCTTCTGTCTCTGATTATTTGCATTTCCAGTGCAAAAGGTTATCAGGATATGATGGATGCAAAACAGTTTTGAAGATTCAAAAACAGTACATTCAAGGATTGATTTTCTGTATGTTCACAATCACAATTAAGTATTGAAAAAAGTTATATGCTAAAAATTTCAATATAAGTAAACAATTTTATCATAATCTCATCAAGATTTCCCCAATTTCATGTCCCAAAACAAACATTATGACCAATATAAGCTTTAGGAATGATACTTAAGTTAAATTTCTTTTGTAATTTTTCCTATAAACGCTAGTTTTCTATTTGTAACTGATGTTGCTCTACAATATACGTTTACTGGAACATCTTTACAATGGTGCCATGGAAAGAAATGTCTTTCAAAACGAGTGACATAATAAACAACCTTTCCGACAAGAGCTCGTCTGTTTGAAAGCATACCAAGAAGATAACTTGTGAACATGGGGAGTAACTGTAATATTTCCGAAAAAGTGAAATGTTTAAACGAGTAAATATTAAAAAGTTCGGGATACTACATGTTTGCATTGAGGTTTTAAATTTGCAAGGCAAGAAGGGGTTAAACTATTTTCAGCTAAACTGTAATTGTGCCAGGTAAATATTTTCAGACTAAAAGTAACGTATACGCTTATTAATGCCAATTGATTGGCCGTTTACTATTATAGCCAATTTGCCCTCCAACACGACTATACAACACCAAACTACGAGTACACACCACCTCTCAAAACACCCCCGAAAAATTCTTGTGAATACTAAGAATTGTTTCACAACAAACACGGCAGTATCTTCGTTTTGACATTACTTGATTTAATGTAATTAAAATCACAACGTGTAAACACAGTCTTGGACGTACAGTCTGTCAGAGTGGCTTTCCTTAGTCTGAAAACTTTAGCCAATGAAAACCGACGTAACTTTATATCGTACCAATCATATCCTAGAGCGGTAAGGGCAATCCAATATGTCTGCGCCCATGTCTTAAGCACTAAATTTTTTTTAGTATGCTTACTGCTTACTTGGTGTAATTGATAATCAGATAATCTTTTATAATTTCTCGGTATCTTTTATTTGAAGTTATATCTGGGCAATAAATTACATTTGTTGGGCACACGATTTGTTAAAAAATATGTATGTGCAATTGCATGTTTCCACAAATTTTATCGTACCCTCACTTGTTTAGACGGTTCTTGATAAACACCAAGTTCTCTAAAGAACGCATAAAAAAATGGTTAAAAATATTTTTGTGAATACATACCTTGAACAAAAGATAAAACTACATTTCACAAGTGGTCTTATTTGCAGTCAGTATTCTGATGGGGCAAATATACTTACTGCCATAATAGACCTGTCAGTTTTTCGACATATAATAAACAGTATGATTTATACTGAATAAACACATTAGTAACACTTTAAAATGGTGTAATGCACTGTAAGATTTAATGTTGAACAGTTATTGACAAGTTTCAAAGGTAACTCTTTGTTATTGATTTGTGCATATTTTCAAGAACATGTAACCATATATTCAATGCTCAAAAAATCTGATGGCCCAATGCTCAGGGCTCCTTTTATTTCAGATTGGGCCCATCCTGTATTCTAAGAGAGTTGTCGGTGAGGCTTGTAAAAAATATAATCAATTTGCCAGTGAAAACTTTGATCGCACTGATAAAATGCAGAAATGTAATTTCAAGATGTTGTTTAGTACTAATATTAGTACCCTTAGTCCTACTTTTTGGACAGGGTACTAACATGAGTCTATGTGTGTCACTGTAGCCCTTTTTTTAGCCTAATATAAAACTTTTGAACATGTTCTTGATATATAATGAAATAAATTGAGTAGTCCTCTTATTTAACACTGGAATTATCGCAAATCATTGTAAAAATAGTGGTAAAATCTTGTTTACCTTATACGATATTTTCGTTTTGATCATCTGCCATATTAGTTCAAATAATGCCTATTTCCATTCTCAGCCTCGTTTGTTTGTGTACCATATAAGGACGTTAATGCCTTATTTGGAAACATAAACAGATTGTAGTAAAAAAAATATGGCGCAGTTTGAGTCGGAAATTCTGTGCATTAAAAGTAAATATGGTTACCGGTGACTTTGAAATTCCACCAAGAAGCAATTATTTTCTGAACAAAAACTGTATTCCACAATTTTAGCAAGTATCCATTATCCATCTTTTCATGTTATGTCATTCAATAACTAATACCATAGTGTAGAATATACATATATATTCTGGCAAGTCTTATGTAGAAAAGGGGTCACGGCAAAAGTCTCACGTTATATGTCATGGTGGACACGGTGAAGTTAGCATAACTATGCCAATTTATTTTTACCATGTAAGGGTTTAATAAATTCAAAAACAGAAACTTCTTTGACAAAATGAATATACCTTTTTAGTAGATTTCTAAACTGTTTCTGACTTAGTGAAGATTTTTTTTTGTTGCTCCATTACATGATATGGGATCAGTTTGTAGCTTCAACCACAACAAAACAAGTTGAGGCTATGACATCATAGCTAGATGTTGTTATACCTTCCATAACATGGCACAATCTGATGAAAATCAGATAACTCAATAAAATTATAACATTGAATGTCATGCTAAAAACATGATTTGTATTCCCCAAATCCTCCCAACACAATTGTGTTTCAAGAAAAATAATTTTCAATCATTTTAAAAAACAAAGCTATAAGCACCACTTTCAGTATATGCCCTTAACATGCAGCATGTATAAATTGTAAATACTAATGATTGGAGCTGATGTGAAACTATCTTTTGAGTAGTTTAAATATTTGCATTTAAAAGGCAAAGAGGTCGGTTATAAACCACCTTTCCCATATCACTTAATTGGCTGAGAGTAGCTAGTGAGATGTGTTTGAAGACTGCAGTAGGTGAGACCATTGTGCAAATTTGTGTAGGTACAATCAGGATGTGAAACAACCCAATATAGGTAAATTAAAGAGACGCTAGATGCATGTAGGAAAGCACGTTTTTTACATATTATTCATATGAATACGAGTGTTTAAGTCATATGTATTGTAGGTAAACTGAAGTTGAACATAATATTTACTGTTGATGCATCGTTTGGAACAGAGTAACTCATAACCTTGCTTACAATTAAACTTTCACTCTTACATATGTACTCATACATATGTATTTATTATATTGCTACATATTATGACGGGTAAATTATAAGCAACGATATGAGTCCCTATGGTATGGAATATAAAACTTTTAAATACCGGTTTTCCAACTTGACAATAGCAGTACCTGATATATTGTTACACATTAGGGAAAACTGGTCAGACTTGCAGAAAAAAATAAGCTGCAATACAGAGACGATTTTGTTATGGTTGGTAGGTCTGGCAAAGAATGATCATTTAAATTGTCAATAGTATTCAAGTGTGAGCCATTTTAATAGCCAATTTAGGAAACAATTAGCTATCAGCAAAGCCAAACAAAATAAGTTTCAGAACTACTGGTTGATGGTGTTTTACTTTGTGAAGCACTCCAGTAAAAATATAAGGAGGGGATTAATTCTTTCCACTTACTGCAAACCTATCAACATACGTCAGCTTGATTCTGACCAGGATTCACTCAGAGAATCCAGGAGAGATGTTTGAATACCAGTGCCATCCAGCCTCTAGTAAGTGAAGTGTTGAACACTAATGGCACTTGCATTGCTTTCAAACCAACTATTGAACCCTATTGATTTTATATTTTGAATTGTAGCACTTGCAACATTGTGTGACAAATAATATTAAGAAATTATAAAGTTTTGGACATATGGAAACTATAGTCCGGGCTTGTGGAATTTCAGTCAAGGTTTGTGACCTTTTTTAAAGCTTTTTTTGTGGCCTTTGTTTCATCCTTTGATATTGTTTAGTTAAATAAGCACCCTCTGTGTTTTTCTTGCTGATATCAAAGTATTATTAATTTCTATCTGATGGCAATTGAGCAAAAAACATTGTCTTTATCCTTTAACTGAATGTGATTTTTTAGGGGTTTCTTTGACCTAATTAATTGTCCTTAATTTATAGATAGTTGTGAGGATGCTAAAACATTTAAAATAAAACCTTCATTAACATAGTGTTCAATAAAGCTCATGTGATATTGAACTTCTGCATGCTTCATGGAGAGGATTAAGAAAACAATATCTACCTTCTCTGCATGCATCCTGATGGAGCTTCTATAGCATGTAGAGAATAACTCTGTACAACATCTCTCACAGATTTGCATCCAGTAACTAATACAAAGTAGATGTTTTCTTGATAAAATGGGCATGGTTACTGTTTATGACCCCAGCAAGAATACTTTAAATAGATTCAGGGGGGGGGAGGCACAGATTTATCTACATCTTTATATATTTCCAGACCAATTTACTTTCTAATATTGAAAGTATGTGATCATTCACTTAGTTATAAACAAGTGCAGGTTCTAATGAAAACAATGTATAATACATCATGCCAAATCCAATTTTAGGTAATATTAGCATAATGGCAGTGTCTCAGACTCCTTTGTTATTGAGATCAAACTATGCCTTAAAATGGTTATTTTTTGTTTATCCCACTTGTTCTATTTACTCTATGACAAATATAGCCTTACTTGTATTTATTTCTCCTTGAAAAAGCAAAAACAATTTAACATGGCTTTGAAAATTGAAACACAAACATTCAGCTAAAATATTAAGATGAACAGGTAGATGAGTCTTGTTATCTTCATTAAACAAAGATAATATTACATGGCCAGCATTTAGTCATCACTAAAATTAGCATAGTAAAATGCTGCTTAAGAAACTGAGATGATAATTTTTTGGACCCAATGCCAAAGAGTTGAGCCCTTTACAACAGAACTTGCTGAAGAAATTAAACATTATGTTCCCATGTTTTATATATAATTTGTATTGTGTGATTGACCTTAGTCTATAATTGTGGGTAGGAATTTGGGCCTACCTAACATATTTTTTGTAAGTAATATACTACATAACCAGTTTTTGTTTTTGATTGTAGATTATATATTAAGATTATTACTATTTGTAGGTAAGCATATTTACTTAGATAACGAGTCCCCAACATCAGTTTTCTCCTCAGGAATTCATGGTGTACCTGCTGTTTGTCATGTATTTTACTAAAGTTTTAATGATATTGTTGACAACTTAGAGTGTCCTTGAAATGCTTATATTGTAAATTAAAAGAAAAGTAAGCAGAAATTCCTATTCCATATAACATCGGTCTGAGTGGAATTAATTTTAGTTGTGTTCAGTTTTTATTTGAGAGGATTTATTAATATAACTTATTCATTTAAATTATACAGTGCTTATTGGCTTTACAACTAAATTACTGTTTTGCAAATTATTGTGAATTCATTCAGTGACATTTTAGATTATATCATTGTGATATATCAAGACTGTTGGCATGTTAGCAAATTGAAAACTATTGGCAAATCAGCACATTCGCAATGAATTGATTTGGAATACTATATACTTTTTATAGAATTTGTAGTTCTTTTTGGGATTTGATTCACAAAACTAATTTCCTTATAAATTTTCATTTTGTATTGTAGAGAAATTGTTGAATTTTAAAATACTTTTTCATTTCACTCTTTTCTGTTATTTAGTTTAAGACAATAGAGTTGTAACAGATAAGAATGACACAGTTTGCTTATTAAGTTTATAAATGTTTAGAGAAAAAATTTTTATTAAGGTATGGTGTTAAATATATGATGGTCACTTGTGTAATTTAATTTATAAATTCTTGGTTAAACTTTTGAGATTCCATTGATAGTCTACAACTGTATGGTACATTGTGACCTAAGTGTAGCTTTTATTTAATATTATGAATTCAGTTATCTTTGTGAGCATCAGTTTGTATAGTTCAGCAAAAATCAAATTATGTAGGATATATAAGAAAATGACATTTATTGCAGACATTTTACTTAGGGGCTATTTAATTTGCTAGCTTGTAACAACCACAGTCCTTACCCCCATTTTGCATTTAGATCCTTAAGCTATGGAAATTGTTTCTCTCAGTCCCAAATGTCTGGAAAGCATAAAAGATTGAAGAGGGGACAAATAATTTTTTTGCATTATATGTAATGGTCCAGAAACCATGCCAGGGTTGTGCAGGGATAAATTCCAGCCCCATGCATGATCAGTGACAAGATTTGTAAGGTTGAAATCACAGTATGCTCAGTTAGGTATTGGTATTTTATTATTATTTTTTCTATTCACAGCTATGCATCATCAAGGCATGATTAAGGTAATTAGCCTTTCTTTTCTTACAGTGAATGTGAAAAATTTGGAGCAATTAACTTTTTTAGAAAAATATGTACATGATTAACAATTAAAACAGTTTAAGTAAACAAAAAAGTTGAAAAGAGCATTGTTATTATCTTTAAGAACAAACACTTTTAACACACATCTCAATCAAAAGAGCACTTTAAACATGTCTCAAACATGTCTCGATCATGTGATTAGAAGGGCACCTCATATCACAGATTGTTCTATGATTAATTTTGATTACTATTCCACTGTATGTTGTTATTGTTGATATAATATTTTAAAATCGGCAAGGGGAATAACTGACATGTTGCTCAGCTTCAAAGCTGGGAACATAAAAATTATGGAAGATATTTTAGCCATTTTATGGAATTTTTATCAAATTTTATGTACAAAAAAGGTACCTGATTGCCACATGATATACCAGTGGAACACTAAATTGTCTTATGCAAGTGAAGGCAGGGAATGTAGAATTTTTGTCTTACATTAGTTTCAGTTGACTAAGAGGGTGTACATTGCAGACTAGTGCAGAACAAAATTGTTGTTAGATGTAATCATCTGGCAGTCATATTTATGAAGCTGTGTGATGTTTGTGTTACAAGCTGTCTTTACTGTCTTATTCATCATGACTCATAATATGATTAGATTTAAAGAAACAGTATTGGGAATTTTAATGATTTTGCATTCGTCACATCATCAAATTGATTGTTCCAGCTTTTGACTGAAATCGGTTGATGAACAAATATGGCCAATTAACATTGGATTAATCCATAATACACAACTGAAAAATGAAAGAGCTTCTCAGTTCGAGAAAGAAATTACTTATAATGCAATGAAATATCAATATGATCTAACTTTATCTTTCAAGATTCGGTATTATCTAGATAATTTGGCAAGTTCAACTCTTTGCAAGTAATAGAGGCATTGGGGCTTTAAGCTATAAATTTGTAGTAGACTTTATGTGTGTATAGTATTTAAAAGGCTTTTCAAACCAAAAGTTTAAAAAAAAATAGTTTTTAAAGTTACTTGTAAGAAGGTTCCTAATTTTATTTGACCTTATTTTTCATCCTAATCTTCTTCTTTTATGCATCTTTCTATGGCATTTGGTTACATGTAATTATCATTCAGTTTATTCAAGCTCAATTATGTTTTTACTGGCTTAAAATATATGCCTTTAAAAAAATTAATTTGATAACCATTATAGTAAATTTGGTATATCCTTTGATTTTTATCATTTAGAGAATGGAATAATGCTGACAAATTTAATCTGCTGTCAATAGTTAGATTACAATATAGGTGACACTATAACAGTCAATTTTTGTGCATTATGATACATCATATCTCACAGTTAGGTAGAAACTGTCAGTATAGGTGGGGGTAGAAGAGGGGACATTCAAGTTGGCAGAGGAACTACGTGTGTGGGGGTGGGGTGGGGTGGGGAACAGGTCCCAAAAAGGACAGGGCATTCAAAAAAGAGCATCATGGCAAGCAGGATACAATAAAAGCCATGACAGTTTTCCTAAGTGGGTAGTGTGCATGCAGCATTCAAGAAATTACAGTGTTAAAGCTATACAAAAATTTATACTTGTTATACTCTGTAGATTTCTCCTATAAGACTTTTGAAGTGTTTTGCAGGGTGAAATGTGTCGCAGTGATACTTATATAAAGATCATAACAACTATTGTAATCAGGAATTCTATGCAGCCCAACATCATGGACAATGATGGCATGGGAATTTAGGAAATAAGCTAAAACCTACAAATGATGGACTATAAATTAAGTGCACTAATATTTATTGCTGTTGACTTGTTTCAGGAGGATGTGGAGAGATCAGAGGAACATATTCCTGATCTCTTTGAAAATGAAGAGGTCCACAGATTTCCAGCCAACATACCTGCCAAAGGTATTTCCATGAAACCAGGAAAAGAAGTGAAGGATATGCAGTGTACGAGTTGCATCAAGTTTTCTGTATTTTTCGGCGTTTAGTCAAATAGCATTTGTACCCATGATGCTTAAAAGTGTTGTAATAAGTTTTCAAAAGTAGATGTTGTGCATAAAATAACTAATGTTGTCACAGATTCATACTGTGTATTAAAGAAACTTTTGTACAATATTAAATTGAAGTAAATTATGAGCTGTTAGTATTACAGTATTACAGTATTTCCTTCCTGTAGGTCTGTACAAATTACACCTCTACCCTGATAACTTGCACACATTGGGGTCCAAAACCAGAGACTGATCATGGAAAAGGAGGCCCACTGTTTATTTAGTGCAACAATACAACAAATGTTTCCACAAGCTCAATGGCACTTAATTAGATTCTCAGAGCTGTAATGGTAAGATTGATACATTTTACGTTTATTTACAACAAAACACATTGCATTTATGATGATTACACTTAAAAGGAACTGAAAGATAGAACTAGAACACAAATTTCAGTTGAGACAAAAAAATTATTTAATTGGTATTTATTTATCAAAGTACTGCCTGCACTGGGCATAAGTGACATTTTCAATGATGAAAATTTCCTTGAGCATCATTAATTATGGTGTACTAAGAATGTCATTTGAAAAGAAAATGTAACAAATGTTATTACTTTTTTTAAAGTTGAGATATCATAATTAAAATTTCTAGGTCCACTGTACTATTTTCAATGATGAAACGAGCGATATATCAGTTTGTTACCAATTTTGATCGTGATTTTCTTCAAAATGGGATCCACTCCTGAACCTGCTTTATTAGCGGGTTCATTTCTCATCAGAGTGCAAGTTATCAAGGGAGTGGTGTATAGAGAAGTAGTGTAATGCCCAACTGCAAACAATGCACACTCAGATTTGCTGCCCAAGAAGGCACTGGCAGATCAGTGTCTACACTATTTTTTGTTCTTGCATGAAAAGCATGGGTGAGACATTGATCACTTCTAATGGCATTGCTGGGATAGGCATCAATGTTATATTTTTGCATTTAGTTAAATTTATCTGACACTTTTGTATGTACCAACAAGGAAATTTGATGGGTTTTCAAATGGTACTAATCATCACAGGGAAAAGTAGGCCACAGTGACTTACTTTTAGGTTGCAGTTATTGTGTTATGTTTTTGCATGAGTTCAGATTCTCAGACACTGTTGTATATTCACATACATGCCAACCCCTGGCAAAGAAAAAGTGTAATTCAAGTGGACAAAAAAGGTAATCTGAGCAGAAAAAGAGTAATCCACATATAACATGATAGAATTCAATGAGCATATGTCCAAAAGCAATTTATTTACCCCTTTAGTCTTTTAACATCAATAACTGCTTTAAGTTTTCATATGTAGCACTTAACGCTTTAAAAAGCAACATTCTCTCATATTGCATTTCAAAACACTTTGTATCAGCTGAGATTATATATATTTTGCACACTTTTAGGGCACCAAGTGCTGGGTTACTGAACCTGTATCTGGATTCAGTTTTATTTTTGTTAACAATACTTAACAATCTCTCACAGTCAGTATTAGAATGGTAAAGAACCAATATTCCTTTCATAACTCAACAAAGAAGAGAAAATTTATATCTTATAGTTATTGGGTCTTTCAGCTGGGAAATAAGGTGCCATTGCAGATCACCTCTGTTCACAGGAAGTACATTGTCAGGTAGAATGAGAATTCCAACTTGATACATCTGATGATCTCCTAATTTATTGACAGCCTTTCCTGTAGCAAGGTGCATCAAATGACAGACAACCTGATTAATTCTGGTAATGAAAGAAGAGCACTCTGACTTTGCCCTTTGCGTTTTCAGAGTCTTTTAAACAGAGTAAAACTTTTTCTCATCATAATCACTACTCCTCGCTGTGGTAATACCAAATGGCCTCTGCAATTTTAAGTGATTCAGTAACTTCTAAATACCTAACAATATTAGATGACTTGTTTCTATCACATGCATATTTTTGGCAATTTTAGAATCGGGAAACATATGTTTGAACAAAGGACCAATGTAGTCTTCTACAGCTATTGGTAGTTCGTGTTCTATTAAGAACTTGATAAATAACGCCTCTGCATTTATAAACTTTGTCAACAATTGAGTTTTATTGTAAAAAAGAAGTTACCTTAGTTTTGGAGTTAGTAGATTTAATCAAACCAGCTAATTCAAGGTTCCTTTGTTTTACTACTAAAACCAATATTAAAATCATTTCTACACAGCCTGCAATGGGCATGAAGCTGCCCTAGAATGGAATGCTATATTACGTAACTCATGTATTCATCTCTGAATTTATTTTTCCTCTTTTTCTAATACCTCTGTGAAATTATTTGGAAAACATTTTTGATCCTTACACGCTCATCAACT
Source organism: Potamilus streckersoni (assembly GCA_016746295.1). NCBI lineage: Eukaryota > Metazoa > Mollusca > Bivalvia > Unionida > Unionidae > Potamilus > Potamilus streckersoni. Next base: position 3,231,609 of record JAEAOA010002358.1, on the reverse strand, counting down.
AGAATAAATCTGACTTGAATTTTTGCGACAAACATCTACAGACTGGTTCAATACCATACATGAAATACAAAAAAGAATCTGCAAGCAAAGATTACAAATTAGCAAACCAGTCTGTTCACTCCTAACCAAGCCATACAGCTGCTATAAATAGAAACCAAGGTGTAGTAGAATCCAGCATGTTCTTAGAAATAGGACAGCCACAATAAATAGAACATAACACTGTTAGGAAAGTGCATGCCAGTCTACGGACAAGCATTCTCTTATCTCACAGTTAGGTAGAAGCTGTCTTTTCTAGAATGCAGTCTGTGGGTATATTGGGATGTTAAATAAAATGAGAAAACTAATTGTTAACTATTTTGGAGCAGAATATACAGAGAAAGCAAAAGTTGGATACAGTTACGCGTAAGGTGTAATTTAGTGGAAAAAGAATGTAATGGTTGGCATGTATGTATACAGTCATGAAGCCTGTTTGGTGCACTCATCTCAAAGACAACTATTCTTGACAGTTCTTGCACTTGCAACTTTGCTAGATTTTTAGCTCACCTAGCCACATGACCAAATGTGCTGATTATATTGCCCTGCATCTGTCATCCATCAACATTAGGTGTTTTAAACTGCTTCTCAAACACACTTTACAGCCAGTTTCAATCAAGCTTGGTAGGAATGTTCTTTGTGACATGCTCTACTAAAATTGCAATTTTTGTTGCTACCCTAAAGGCTTTCTTAGTAACCATATATAAAATCTTGTCTTTAATTTATTTTTATTTGAATAGCTGAGTATAATTTGATCAGACTTGGTAGAAATGTTGTTAAGTGCATACTATTTAAAAATTAATTTTGAACACTGAATGCCAACAATTTCAACAAAACAGTTGGAAGTTATCCTGACATTGGTGTCTTTCAACCAATGGCACCTTCTTATTACTTCTTTTGCCATTTTTTTCCAGTATGTCACATGGGTATTATCAGGTCCACTTGGACCTCTTTTTATTTGTCTATGCCACAGCACAGTATGTAACATATAGCATCCTGTGTGATTTTTGCCTTCAGCATCAGTTATAATTTGCCCGTGCATTACACAATGGTAGACATGAGTGTAGACTATTTAAGTATATGTTGCATGAAAAATCTGGCATTCTACACAAATGCATTTTACATGAATATGATTTAACAAGTTTTATTTCAGGACCCCGAGTGGCCTAGTTGTCTAAAGCGATTTTTGTTACGGATCACTGCCATCTCAATTCTGTCTGTGTGGGTTTGAGTCTAAGATTCGGCAAATGTGGAAATGTTTGAAAGCTGGCCAGTAGCTTCTCATGGGTTAAGGTTCTTTCCACAGATTTCCCAGTTTTTCCTCCACCATTAATACTGACCACCATGTATAACCTAATGTATGCTGACAAATGGCACTGAGTTCCACAGAATTTGACATTCATTCTTCTTTTATTCTAGGCTGGCATTGCAAGGGCTATGGACACAGAAGAGGGGACAAAAATTGTCCAAAGTTCAAATCAGCCAGTGTACAGACAAAGAGACTGAGATGGGTAATATATAAATATAGTACTTGACATATCAGGGTTAATTTCAGGAAGGTTTTCATTGGTTTAAACAATTTATTTCAAAACATAACAAGAAAACAAAAATGGCAGATGGATTTGGAAAAAGTGTTTTCTAACATTTAGCATGTAAGCATTCATTGTGGTAAGTTTCTTATTTATATCCAATACCTAACTTCAAACACTGCATATTAAAAAAACAAAGAGATGGGGGGGCAAGAAATAGTTGATTGTAGGTAACAAACAATTGGTTTATGACACAAAACTGTAGCAAATGATCATTGTAGGCTTCGAAGTAAATAGTATGCAGAATTGTATACAGCTACAGTTCCACTAATGGTTCACCAGGGAAAGTGAAATAATATAAGTTTAGGTAAAAGACTCAGTTGACATGTCTTAGTGCAATGTTCAGTGTTTATTACAATAGCTGGTAAACAAAATATGTGACTGGATTGTCATTTTTATCCAGTTGTGAGTTCAAACTTTTTATAACGGGAATTAAGACAGATATTTCAGAGAAGTTAAGCATCATAAATATGACAAATCTTAAATAGAGAAAACTTGAAATTCATCAGTGATTTCTCCAGAATTTTTCCTTAGAGGGGATGTCCATATCTGGCATTTTTGTAAGGCTGGGACTTTCAGATTGTAAAGGAAAGGAATTGTATGAGTCCCTCGGTGCTAAAATATAATTGTGTACCTGTACACAACTTTAAGATGTTTTAAATAAAATACTTCAGTTTGCTCTGTTGTTGAATAGAATGATTCTACATTAAACTTGTAAGTAAAGCAATATAGAGTGGGTTGTTTAAACATTAAGTTTAATCAACAGAATCTTATAGTTTTTTATGCAATCATTTTGGAAAATTAGATCTCCACTTAATCAGAATATCTAAAAGTAAATCAGTGTGTAATGATTATTTTCTATTTTTATTAGAAAATGTTTTGATTCACGAAACACAAGATGAAAATAAAATTTTAATTTGTGTTCATTTTATTTGCAAATAGACATTGGATGTCATGGTGTCAGTATGTTTTATTATTGTGTGCAGTGCATGCTCAGACAATTTAACAGTATCTTCATCAGCAACGTGCAGTACCTGCAGGCCTCAGGGGAACTATATCAGTGGACAGTTGTTTACAATTGGTGACATGGTCTTAAGAGCTCCACAGCAACAGCCTGGCCCCTTCAGACAAGGTTGACGGCACAATGACCATGTCCTGTCCAAAAGTGGTTCAGTGTGGGTCCACAGATGAGGGTGGACAGATGTTTCAACTACAAGGGAACAGTTAACAACATCTGTTGAAGACCACTTAACCTGCCATACTGAAATAGCTGTCATATCCTCCTGCATCGGACCAAACCAGATTGGGCATCTTAGAATCAAGTAGACTGCTGAATGTGAGGTGATGTCTATTTACAGTAGAAGTATCTCACTGGTATAGACCTTAGCCAACATTTTTTTTGTTGCTTCCAGTCAACACAGATGTAGAGAAGTACTGGCAGCCATGGTAAAGGAGTAGGACATAGTGTTCCAGAGATTATGCACATTGTTGTGTTGAGCTGGACATCAATTAACTTAATTTGGTTTGATCGATCCCAGGCAGGAGCGCAGTACTCTGCTGTCGAATAACAGACAGCCACTGCTGATGTGATCGTATGAGTACTAGTGCCCCAGGTTGAGCCAGCCAATTTGCAAAGTAGGTTGTTTCGAGTGCTAAGTTTTGCTGTAGTTCTTTTAAGGTGGTTGTAGAATGTCATTGATCTGTCCAGATTCACACCAAAGTATGTTGGTGTCAGGTTGTGTTTTATTGGTGCCTATTAAGGAGGATGCAAATCTCATGGTGTGCGTTTGCATTGTTAAAATGGAAAAAGCTGGAGACTTTGTTGCGCTTGCCTGTAGTTGCCATTTCATGAAGAAGTCCTTCATATCATCCAGGTTCTTGTTTAGTACCCATCAAGCTCAGTAAACAAGTAACTTTGGGTCCCAAGAGCAATGTCATCTGCATACATGACTTTGCATGACTCTGTTACAGGTAGGTCATTGATATAGACATTGAACAATCTAGGCGAATGAACAGACCCTTGTGGGAGTCCGTTAGTTTGACGCTTCCACGAACTGCAGCTCTCTCTGATGTGCACTTTGAAGTGCCTGTTGCGAAGGAACAGTTTGGTAGTCTTAGCTATCCAGTGTGGTAATTCTCTGGAAATTTTCAACAGCAGCCCTTCATGCCAGACCATGTCCTATGCTGCTGTTAGATTTAAAAAAACAACTCCAGTTGTAAGGTTCCTTTGAAACCCATTTTCAATAAATGTAGCAAGGACAAGGACTAGATCGCAAGTGCTACGACCATGCCTGAAGCCTGCCTGCTCAACAGTTATGATATTATCCATGTCAGGAACAATTCTTTGGAGAATCAGGCACTCCAGTACATTAAAAAAGACTGAAAGCAAGGAGATGGGCCGACAGCTCACTGCATTGTTGGGATCTTTGGGTGTTTGTTGTGTGCCAGTCAAAAAGAGGCTTAATTCTAAGTCATGAACTATTAAAAGTAGTGCACATTCATTGCCTAGTCTTTATTTAGGTCATCTTAAATATATTGGCCTTGAAAATGTGTGATAATTGCAGTAGGTGAAAGGTTGGAGCATTTTGTTGAATCGATAATCTGCTGTCTGACTATTAACATCTAAAATTTGGTCCTTCATGATATAAACATGTGAGATAAACGTAAACTCTTACATTCCAAGTATACTACTTTATTCATTGTGAAATCATAAAGTGTACTACTTTATTCATTGTGAAATCATAAAGTGTACTACTTTATTCATTGTGAAATCATAAAGTGTACTACTTTATTTATTGTGAAATCATAAAGTGTACTACTTTATTCATTGTGAAATCATAAAGTGTACTACTTTATTCATTGTGAAATCATAAAGTGTACTACTTTATTCATTGTGAAATCATAGTGTACTACTTTATTCATTGTGAAATCATAAAGTGTACTACTTTATTCATTGTGATATCATAAAGTGTACTACTTTATTCATTGTGAAATCATAAAGTGTACTACTTTATTCATTGTGAAATTATCAGGTGCATTATTCTGTAGAAAATGAATAGCCAACCATGCGCCAAGTAACTGTCATTTTAAAAAGAAAATTTCTTGTAACATCCACACTGTGCGAAATGAAGGATTGGCAAAAAATGTAAATGAGACATAAATTTATTTGAAATATTTATTCAAATCAACAGTGATAGTGGTTATAAAGAGTATTGGTTTGTTATAAGTCCTGTAAATCTGTGTTTCCATGAATGCATTATGGATGTCACATTTGAAAGATTTCTCCAGGTTGGATATCATTAAATAGCATGATAGCTGTTTTACATCCAAATTAGATATCAGTTGATCCTGTAAAGAAAATAATAGTTAAGTGCGAAATTATTCCACTTTGTATAACAGAAATTATTACTATTCTATGTGATTGTTTAAATTTATGAAATTCATTGATTGGTGGAAAATATTTGATGTGTTATGATGGATGTTTTTCTTGGACACTGGATCAGAGTTTGGATCTTATTGTTTGTACATGTCATGATATCTGATTGGTATATTGAAATTTTATCTTGTATTTTTATTTAATTCACTATCATCTTTTTCTAAACAACATAATTTTGTGTCAGAATACATTTCAGTGGTCAGAGTACCATTCTGGTAGAAATAATATACAGGTTTATACACAAAATAGAAATTGTTAACAAGTAACATGTAGATCATTGAATAAATGTGTTGTATGTTCACTCTGCATCCAGATTTACACATTCTACTTTGACAACTGTACAAAAAATTTTGTGTTTTGAAAAGATTTACATACAACACAGTTAAAAATTTCACAGGTATAAACTCTCTTTCTCATTTCAATTGAATATTTAATCAAAATTAAGCAGATCACAATTTCATAATTATCATCATTTATGTTTATTTGTTATATTATAATTGAAATTTGTCAAACATAATATCCACATAAACATGTATCCATACAAAATCATTTATATCAGACTATCTTTGGTTTTGAGGGTGCTTGGTTTTTTCAATATTTTATAGTACCCGAAAAGTGTTTTGTGAGATTAACTGCAGATGTAAAGACTGTGTTTAACTTGAAATGTATATTTATTTCAATAGCATCTTAAACAGACTGTTTTGGCATAAATATCTTTTGATTCTAATTGGCCTAAACACAATCCTAAATAAATATAAGTTTCTATTTTAATTTAAACTGATTTTGTTTTGGTAATTATGTTACAAATAAACTTTGTGAGTTTCATATTTGTAAAACCACCACCACCTTTATAACAATATCTGAAATTAATCCATTGAGTGGAGAAATGTCTGCAAAAAATTCTTTCTCATGCACTGAAAAAGTGAATATATTCAGAGGGATTCTATTCAAGTATTGGCCAATCATTGCAATACTCAAGCTCAGAATGAGTTATGTAAGGAAAGTGTATATGAATAAATCCCTTGTAGTATGTTGAAAGAAATGTATGTGATACATTTAATGAACAGAAATATTCCTTACAGTTGTTCTCCTGTATCAGCATGACAGCAGTTGTCTGTAATATGTATTAACTGTTAGGGCCCCATATATTAGTATCTATAACTGGTTTTTAAAAAAAATGCATTAGCAAGAATCAAAATTATTTTACACAAGCATTTTCTGGGTTAAATAAAATACAACTATTGTAGAAGATAGATATGCACTGTAAATTACAAAAATATTAACTAGCTTAAAAATTTAGTTAAGTTTTCCTAACAGTTTATTCATATTTAAATTGTGTGATATAAAGATCAGTAACAAGTGTGCTGTTGATTCCAGTGACAAGCCAGATAGATCATTTCAGAACCAGGTTAGATACTAATGACTGCTATTTCATAAGTTTTTTGTTTTGATAATTAGATGACATGCAAATGTTGTTTAAGGATATGTTTTTATTTATCTTCAGTCATTTAAGCATCCCATATTGTTGGCAGCAGCTCACATTTTTTGCTGTTGGATACAAAGCTTGTTTTAATTAGTTCAGAATCATTACTTCTTTAAATATTGACTCATTCAGTTCACTTAAATTTTGTAATGTTCATAAGCTGAAATTTAAGAATTGCTAAAATGTGATGACAGTAAAATGTTATAGTTTAGACTCTTATAAATCTTTGATTCAGGTGATTGCTTAATTACAAAAATGTGATTATACTAAAATGTTATAGTTTAGACTCTTATAAATCTTTGATTCAGTTGATTGCTTAATTACAAAAATGTGATGATACAATAATGTTATGAATTAGACACTTGTAAATCATTGATTCAAACAAATTGTTTAATAGGAGTCATAATAAACTGTGATACATTATCAAAGAAAATGCAAAGTTTTATACACCTTTGCTGAGGTCTTAACACATGAGTTAGCGGGGGGGGGGGCATTTTAAATTTTGATAATTGTTCTCATCTTAACAGAATTGTACCCTGGGCAGCAAGGAATAACAATTCATTTTATAATTTTCAGAGTCACGAAGATCCTATGTACAGATATATTGAAGATAATAAGAGGAGAGAGAAAGAGAAAAGGTATAGCTGGATTCATAAATAGATGACATTAGTTTGGCATAATTAAAGTTGTGGTGAATGAAACAAAATCCAAAAAAATGTGATAAATCCACTAATTTAGTTTTTCAAAACCTGACAAAAGGTTAAGCATATTTATAATGTTTTTGTGTCCACCCCATCTGTTTGTTCCCTAATTTGTTTCTGCACTTTAAGTTTAGTTATCCACCATCTACTATTAATAAACTTTGTAAATAGCTTGCATTTGGGGTAAGAAAGAAGCCTATCAGTTCTGTGTGCAAAGGTCAAGGAAACTATGACAGAAAGAAGAATAATTCTTTCTGCACAATGACTGGTTTAACACCTCACACTTGAACTTAACTGTGGATAGCTTGCACTTGTGTCCAAAGGTCATACAGCTCACTAACAGTGCTTCCAGTACATGCTGGACCTTCAAATGCTAGTTGTGGATCTGAGTGGTTTAGTGATTTTTACTTTATACATGGACACACCACAGTAGCTGATCTAGTTGATTGAGCATCCAAGAAATTAAATCACTACAATAATAGTATTGTTTTTTGGGTTTTTAGAAAATGATCCCACAAACTGTTATCAGCAAAAAGTATTTAACTCACAAACAACCAAGTTTTATCCTTGGAAATATTTCTCATGCATAATAATTCAGACTTTCATTTATCCATAATGGTTGGAAAAGCAAGGTCCCACTTTACAATCATCCATTAAGTTAGCAGGTGTGAGATTTGCTTTATGGTACCTGTTTTATAATTTGAACTTTTTTCTTTCACTCTTTTATGACGCTATTTTCCAGAATTCAGCAGCTTATGGCTCTGCTAATTTCATCAACAGATTCCAGTGACTCTGAAGCTACAGAGAAAAGTAAAAGAAAGAAAAGCAAGAGAAAGAAGAAAAAGAAAGCTACTAAACCCATCTCCAAGTGTCAAGAAGAAAAGGCTTTATATTTTCAAGAGGCAAGAACTAGTCACAGTGCCCCAGATTCAAAACACAAAGGCCATAAAAAAAAAAGAAATGATAGTGATTGTTTAGAAAAAGAAATCCACAGAAAAAAGCAGAAAAAACATAAACTCAGTTCCAAGGAAAAAAGACCTTGTTCTCCATTATCTGTGAAATCTGATCAAGTCAAAAAGACTGTGAAGAAGAAGAAAAAGAAAAGACACAGATAAAGGAAGGAAAATAAGATATTGTGCTATTTTCTTACTTTTGTTCATTTTTTTTTTGGCCTTTGATATTCTAATGTCTCACCTGGACTTAAGGTAAAGTGAGCTTCAGTAGAAGTCTATTGTCTATAGATATTCTTATATCTCACCTGGTATTAATGTCAATCAAACGTCATTGAAGTCTATTGCCTGCATACATTTTTATATCACAATTGGGCTTAAGTGTGTCAAAGTAAAGTATGTTGTCTATATATTCTTATACCTCTCCTGGTTACAAAATCAGTGAGCTTCAGTAAAGTCATCTGTTGTTTATAGACATTCTTATATCTCACCTGGTTAGTTTACCTTAATCCCAGGTGAGATATAAGAATGTCTATATATCTCACCTGGGATTAAGGTAAACTTAACTTGAATAAAGTCTTTTAGCTATAAGTATTGTTATAGCCAAAATGAAATTAAGGCCATGTGACTTTTAGTAAAGTATTTTGTCTGTTTTCTATTGTTTTATCAGTCATCATTTGCACTATTTGACATCTTTTCAGAAATCACTAGAACAACTTGATAGATAGTGCATTATGCAGTTGATATTGATCCAACATCAAGTATCACTACTTTGATAATAAAAAACTTTTAAATAACCTGCACAAAAATCAGCCAGTCTAGATCACATTTGTCAGAATTGTTTAGCATAGGGACTATTTAACTTAAAAATAACCATAACTTAAAAAACAGCCTTAAGAATGGTTTCAATCAGATGTTTTTTCCTTGAAACAAAAGATACTAAAAGTTCGTTCATATAATGCTGATCCACCTTTGACCATTGTCAGAGTTGATAAAATATAGAATGTATCGAATAATATTTACTCAGAACTACTATATCAAGTTTATGAAATTTGAGAGACCTTCCAAAATGCAGGTATCAAGAACAGCTAAATATATGAAAATTGTTATATGGCTACTGTTACCATAATTTCCACACCATACCTGCTTGACTTTTGTGGTGCAATTTCATACAGTCATTCCAGATTCATTATATTCCAGACCTGTGCAGATGATGCCATTCTCACATCAAATATGACAGCTCTTACTATAAAGTGAATAAAAATTTTACAAGACTTCTTTTCCTTTGCTGTCTTTTATTATGAGCATCCTAGTGTCAAGTTTCTTCTTTAAATACATTAATGACCTACTACTACCTTGCAAATCCAGGGAGACCATCCCCACCAATAACACTTTTCACAAATATATGCTAAATGTTATCTGTCCACCTTGGTGAGGGTCAGGCAGAGTGATTTCTCCTTGATATTAGGATTCATTAAGTTTTCTATACCAATGCATTCTTAGCATCTAGGAGCCAAGCTTCACTAAATTTACCTGTATAGGCCATCCTTGAGCCTTTCTACAGGTAGTATTGTGAATTGATCTTATATTTTGATGCTTCATTGACTTCATTAAGCTGTCTGCTAGCACTAATTTATAGTTACAGATGTGATACTTTATTGTTTTTACCTGTCTAAACCATCATTGGGCTTTTTTCTCCCATAAATAAAATAGTTTCATAATGGTGCTTCAGTTCATTTATTATTTGCAGTTTTCATGTAATATAGAAAACTTGTTTATATTGCTATTTAGCTTCTGCTTTGGTCAAATAAATGCAAGTAAGTTTTCTATATATGGTTTACTCAGTAACATCCAGTTCATGTATGTTACTGTAAGCTATGCTGGAGTGATTTTTATATGTATAGGCAATCAATAATTGGCCATCCTAAAGATAAGGTGTTACTAGAATTGTTTATTTGCCTTCCAGTCTGTATATTTGCATACTATAGCAATGATTCTGTCTGTACATGCAGTCAAAATTCACATGCCTTCAGGCTATTTGTAACTAGAATTGGCAATTCCTATAAACCTTTCCACCTAGGGGTTAGACTCTATCTTTTGCTGAAAAGCAAAGGAAAAAGTTGACCAACAGCCAAAAGTATACAGCATATACATGGACCAGTTGTATGGATTAAACATCCTGAAATCTGTCCAAACATAATGAGACAATGTAATTCCATTTCAACCAGCCAAGGATCAACAATATATACATGATTGGTCAGAATATCAATTCAGGGCACTCCATGATTTTAGTCCACGGAATACACAAGGGAAATTGTTCATAGTATGATCCACTTCATAACAGAAATACAACTTTAGCCATAATAACAGCTTACCTCTAACAACAGGTGGAAAAAGATGCAATGCTTTCTACACACATCCTATAGACCATTCATGGCCCAAGATGTGCTTCCAGTCTTCTTCATCTTTTTTGTTCTTTATGATCAGATTGACAAATTTTGCAACATGTTTCCTGTTAGTCTTGGCTACAGCAGAGGGATTTGCAATGCAACCATCAAGGTCGCAGGATTGTGCCTTGAGTGCAGGCCACTGGGAAACAGTTCTACATCTAAGTGGAGGAGTTATAGCAAGGTTGGTTGTTTTCACCAGCTTACCATAAAACCATCACTATCTTAATTATATATATATATATATATATATATATATATATATATATATATATATATATATATATATATATATATATATATACACATCCAGTTGGTAGAAGGCTCCATTGGGGAAGATTTACCATGATGTGATGGAGACCCAATAAGTTTCCAGGGAACTCAGAGCCATGTTCACTACCACCACTAAGCTTTAGCCAGAGTTCTTTAGCTACAATACAGCACTCATCAGTTGGTCCTCAACCAAACGCATTCAATCAGCTGTTAGGCTCATTGGTTTGAGATGGAATACAACAGGTTCTAATGCTGTCCATTGTGGGAGTGTTGCAATCTCCTTGTCAAAACAAAAACATCTCTTACCTTGTAACCTTTCAACATTCACAAAACTAGGTCTGGAACCAGTGTTCAAGTATAAAGAATATGTCCAATGGAACAAGAATTGAATTCATGCAATGGTAGATTCCTAGCTTATGTGGAGCAATCCACCTGCTACATAATTTCTTTGCCAGCTGAGTTTTGCTCAAATCTGTATCACTTTACAAGTGGAGACTGAATCTGTGAATATTGGGTCAACTCTCACAATCTGCAACAATAAAAGGTTACATCTCAAAGGCAGGGAAAGCACTTTGGATTTGCATCGGCGATACCTCGGCAAGCACAACACATTCACAATTGCTACTGCTGCATACACAAAAGGCTATGGAAGCAAGTCTCCTACCATTTTGGACTAACAGGAGTGTGGTGCCCTCAAGATCTTCAACTAATATCATTGGAATGGAAAATGTTTTGAAAACTTTTCATTGGTGGCTGGAGAACGTGCATTGGAATGGAGTTCTCTTTTATTCCAGTAACAATGTTGACTCATCTTAAACAGCAAAGCAGAAAAAGTATTCAGATCTTTGTATTATTGTTTGGGATTTTCTAAAGTGTCCTTATCAACAATCCACACACATTTGACATTTACTAAGCTGATTAATGTAATGGCAGACTTGAAGGGAGCCTTAAGTGGCCGAGTGGTCTAAAGAGCTCTCCGTTACGGATCACTGCCATCTCACCACTTTCTGCATGTGTTCGAGTCTAAGATTCAGCAAATATGGATATGTGAGAAAGCTTGCCAGTAGCTTCTTGTGAGTCGTTGGTTCTTTCCGCTGATTTCCTGGTTTCTTCCTCCATCATTAATACTGGCCGCCATGAATAGCCTATAGTTTGCTGAAAAATGGTGTTGAGGCCCAGAAAAACAATAGCAGATTTGTGGTTCAGTGAGCATAAATCAATATGAATGGAATGGTTACTTCATCCCCCAATTTTCATTCAACAGATACTCGATGGGATCAATCTATGATGGACCTATTAGTGACAAGGTGGAACGCCAAAACTTCAACTTTTGTCTCACTAGTCCCAGACACTAAAGGCCTGAATAATCAGTGTTCTTTCTTTTAATTGGGATGGCCAAATGTATAGGAATCAACAAATCGGCATGTCCCCTCATCCTGATCAATGCACTCAAATGAGAATATTGGAACCTTATCAATTGCAAAAGAATTGCCAGTATGGAGATATTTCCTCAGAATTCAGAAACCATGATGGTCAGAGTTTTCACCCCATCCCCAAGTTACTCATGCTTCAACTCACAGGTCTTATGAAATATGCTTTTAAGAACAAACAGTTTTCAAATGGTGGAAAATGATCTCAGTGAAGCACACACATCACTGGATACCAATGTCAGGCCCCACTTATGACTGATGAAAAGCAGTAATAATCACAGTTAAACCTACTGTTCTATAATCACTGGCATTCTTTGCCATCATGGAAGAGATGCTATAAAACAAACCAAAGATATGATCTGTTCATTTGAATTCCACCTGGCCAATTTTATTGGACCCAATCAAGGGTAATAACCTCATGGAACAAGAAAGACACAATATGAACCATTCTCAGGGCTTACTTAGTTCACCTGTCTTATAAGGCTGCTTCCTTTTGACTTTGGCAGTCAGCAGGCAAAATAAGCAGTACATTTCTTATTAGTAGACCCATCTACTTGTAGATCTGCCAAAATGGATCAATATCACTCATGAAATCCCCTGCTTTTTTACCAAGATCAGGTTTCCATTCGTGAAGAATTACATATGGTAATAATTCCTGCCTAACTCATCAACAGAACCCAGTGCAAGGTCTGAAGTGGTGTTTCAGGAATATTGAACTATTGCATTGAAGGAAATCATGCCTCATTTTACCTTCAAATAGGGAAAGGATGATATATCAACATACTCATTTTCATCCAGAAGAAAGTGGGCTATTTGTCCTGCATATCAGACTAAACCCATAGCAATGAATTTGTTCCAGATAGTGATTCATGAAGTTGGGACAGTCAGCACAATCATAACATTTGAGTAAAACTGCTTTCTATCATTATCCATGTCATGGAAGGGAGATCCAAGTACGCTTCTCCAGTTCTTTTCAGGGAAGGCTCAAGTTTTTCTGGAGGAATCTTTACTCATGGCACAAAGATTACTGTTCCAGACCATTCAACAGCTTGTTACAGATGCAGCTATATGGCTTTGCTGGATATGCTGGAGGCAAATTTTGAAGCCACGTCTTGACTGATGGAGCCTTTTCCAGTCAGGTTATATAGAAGCTGTCTCACATACCTTAGGTCTCTGACATTTGTCTGTCAGGAGTAAGGGAATGTATCTAAGGTATTATGATTGGGTAACAGATATAAAGAAGAAACATTTGTTTTCTAGTAAAATGTTTTCAATTATAATATAAGCACACACTAACAGTCTCCTCACAGTTACATCCACACAGAGATCATCCCCAACACTCCAGTAGTAACAGATATTCATGGGATTTGGTGCCAATCCCTATTCCAAGGGCAAATCACTCTGCCTGACTGCCACCTTGGTAGGCAGATAACTTTTAGCTTCATTTAGCTAAAATTGTTATTGGGCATTTGCAAGGTGGTAGCAGTTTTCCAAAGGCATTATGATTAGGTAAGTATGCTCAAAGAAATATTTTATGAGAAAAAGCTGGTGTCTACAAGTTTTCAAAAATATTTAGTATAACCACAGCTACATAAAAGAGGTAAAACATTTCAACCATGTCTTTAATAATTTGACAGAATTTGAGGGAAACAACAGTGGCTCAGTGGTTAAAATATTCAAACTCAAGACTAGGAGTGTGCAATCAACCCGGATTGGCTAATGTGATGGGAAAGGCATTTTACTTCGCTTTCCTTGGTTTGTTGTAACCTTTAAAGTGTTGCTGTGTCATAAAATACTAAACATCTCCACGCTAAATCATTAACAGAATTTTAAAAATTATGCACCATTTATTTGTTTAAATAATAGATTTGTAACATAAGTTCTTATGAAATATTGATAATTATTAAGATGAAAATGTATACAAGACACTATTAAAATTACAAGACTTCATGTATGATTATTAACTGTGTCAAAGTGTATGTAATGGTGGGATATCTATTGTCCATTAGAAATGACCTTACATCAGATGACAGATCAATCCGCCTACCAAATCACGTGACTTAACCTCCAACAAACATACAGTATTTGGCTAAAGAAATATGTTTCAGTTTACATGAAATGTTAATTTAATGTGATATTTAATGTTCTTACAAAATTTAAAATTACTAAGTTGCATTAATTATACTCAAGTAGACAACATTTATGTATGTAGTTCAAGTTCTTAAATTAATAACCTAAGTGTTTTATTTCAGTAAATAATAACAAGCAATTGTTAAGCTGTTTAATAATTTGTTCATATGAAAGAAAATTTGCCCCAAAAGATGCTGATGTATTTAGCGTATAATTATATCCTTGTCAATTTTATCTGACATATGTTTATGCTGCCTTGGAAGTATATAAATTTAAAATAAATAACAAAATTTTAAATAATTACTGTTTAGAAGTATACTGTTGTACATAATGATCTTAAGGTCTGCTATATTAGTAAGATGGAATTCTGATCAATGATGTGTGTTGATGTAAAAGCATGTTTAACTTATCGGAAGATAATTATTTGAAACCTGGTTTTTGTATTTCTTTATTACTAATTACATTTTTGTATCACCATCCCTACTTCCACCAAATAAGAATGTAAAGCATTACTCTAGTGTCTGAAAGATCAAGATGATAAATAATTTACTTTGGGACAAGCCAACGTTAAAATTTAAATTTTCAAACTTTAAAATAATACTGCATTGGGTTTAGTGCTTCCTATACAAAAAGTAAAGTTAGGGGGGTTCTCCACATATATTCTTGAAAAGTTAATAGTTAATATATATATATATATATATATATATATATATATATATATATATATATATATATATATATATATATTTCTTGGGGTGAGTTCAAGCTATCAACAGGACATACTTTTATACTTTTATGCAAACAAACATGTAATTGCCAATCAATTGTGTCTTTGTTCAGCTGATCGTATATGCAAATCATTTCAAAATTATAAACACATATCATGATCAATTCATTGTTCCTATAAGCATTTTGTCGGAGGAAAATGGTGGACTAAAGCAATGCCTGTAGGTGTGTCTAATTTACGGTTGCTGATTGGTTAATTGATCCATCGTGATTGAAGAGGCGATGGGTCAGTTGTTATCATTTGTTCATTAGAAATTGTTATGACTAGTGATTCTAAACTACCTGAAGCAAAGTCATGAAACGTTGCAGACTTTTTCATCCTTATGTATTGTTGGTCCTGAATGAAATGTTGATGCATTAAGGCAGCCAGATGGAGACTTCTTGACATTCCTTTGTCTTAAAGGATGCATGGATCAACATGGGGTTTCCATTAAAATACTTCTTGCATGATTTAGTTACCTTTTCATTAAAATGAGGCCGAAGTGGGCCTAGTATTACTCACCAGTGTTATAGATCATATGTCAATATGTGTATGCAGAATAATACACACAATGAAACTGAGGAATGAAAAAAAGAGCCTAAAGCACATTGTTGCCTTATTGTCTAATAATATTGGTGTCATTTATCTTCAGTGATTATATAATATAGGATTGATTTCAAAGCATATAAGACCAGTTTATTTCTTCAAATAACTTGGCCCCTGCTCTTGGAGATCCAGGAGCAGATTAATGTCATAGAAACTATTTATAATTCCGCCCTTATAGTGTATACAGTTTCCAAACTTTGTGGAGTAGTTAGGAACACTAAATTCTAGGATCCAAAGGTCTCTGTAGCTGAAAGAAGAAAACATTTTAAGATAAATAACTTGAGTTCTCCGCCATAAACAATTACCAAACTTGGAATGTTTGTGAATGACTTACATGTTTGATAAGAAAGAAGCTTGTTAATTTTAAAGAAGATAAATATTTTGGCATAATAACATGAGTACATTAATCAGTGATTTTACTGGGCTTGAACTTAAGGTTCAGAAGAGATATATTGATTTGGGGATCAAAAGTCAAAGGTCATGGTCAGTGTGGCCCAGAGAATGTGTTTTGCATGTAAATTGTGGAGTCTAGAGGACAGCAGTTGCATAGTAAGTCTAATAATAAAGTCATTATTTCTGCACATTATTTTACTTCAAAACTATACCATAATCAGTTTGACATGACCTCTGGTTTAAGTTCAAAAGTCATTTTTTGATGACTTTTTTGGTCTTATGTATGTTTATGAACAAAGTGAATTGTATTTATATAAATGGTTTTCAAAAACTAAGTATTTGGTTGCATTTCAACAAAATATAGAAGCTGATAGCACTATGCGACATTGATTTCAAAATGAAATGTGACTGGTTTTAAACGGTAATGAACTGTGAATGCAATAAAGTGTGAAAGAACTTTTATCTTAATGAGGTCTCAAATGCTATAACTTGGATTTATGAGCTATAAGTGGCTTGCAAATATAAAAAAACAAATAAATATATATTGTGGATTTTAGCCAAATTTGGCATGTGAGTATATCTTGACAGTTTTTGATCTCAGTTCAGTAATCAAATATACATTACAACCAAGTTCAAGATCATAGCTTATGATATACATTAGTGTAATGCAAACTTATCTTGTGAAGATGTTACTACATGTACTATTCAGACATTTAATAACTTTTATTCCCAACTTGTTATCACACATGGTTTCAATACTCAGCAATTACAAAGAATGAAATGAAGAATGGTAGTTTGGAAAGAAGTTTTATTCTTTAGATAGACTTCTTTTTTAAAATATAACTTTATCATATAAATTACTTCTGTTTATATTAAAATGTAACATATTGACTGATTACCATACATTATAATGTTAAACTATCTTATAAAAGTTAATGATACAGTTTATGAGATCTTATTCAATTTATATAGAGCAAGTATTTATTTTGCATGCCATTTCTTATTGCCACAGCTGGCCAAATGAGCTTTATGTTTGCATGCATTTAAATTCTTCCATCTTCTTGAAGACCACAGGACCTCTTTCATCCAAATTTGACAGAAGGCATCCTGATAAAATGACTTCTCAGATTTCTACAAATGAGGCAAAATCCCCATCAAATAAGGCTACTATAACATTCCTACAAATAAACAAACATTTAATAAATTCTCAAAAATTACTCAGCATAGGGCTATTCAAATTTGTTGCCCATCAACATTCTGGCATGGAGTCTTTCAAATTTGTTGCCCATCAACATTCTGGCATGGGGCCTTTCAAAACTTGCCCATCAACATTCTGGCATATGGCCTTTCAAATTTGTTACCCATCAACTTTCTGGCATATGGCCTTTCAAATTTGTTGCCCATCAACTTTCTGGCATATGGCCTTTCAAATTTGTTACCCATCAACTTTCTGGCATATGGCCTTTCAAATTTGTTGCCCATCAACTTTCTGGCATATGGCCTTTCAAATTTGTTACCCATCAACTTTCTAGCATATGGCCTTTCAAATTTGTTGCCCATCCAAAATCAAATGCTATCGCTGCTACTAAAACCAAAACTAAAATATTTAAATGACATTCATAAGAAACCTCAACAAAATCTGACAGGAATGAAGGCCTTTCTTAAAAAAAATTGCTCAACGGAATTTGACCCAATTTGACTAAAGGCATTCTAACATAAAGATATTTTATAAAAGATGTCAATCCACTGATCAAATATAATGAACATTGCTAATACAGTAATATGGCATATAAAAAAAATTAAAAAATATTCACCAGATTTTACAGAAGGCACCCTTGAATGAATACTTTTAAAGTTTTTTCAATTGATGCAAATTTCAAATACAAATGAAATTACTAAAAATACAAAAACCTTTCAATAACAACTTCACTTCGGTCTGAGGGTATCCAAACATGACAGTCTTTCAGATTTGTATACTGATGCAGATCTGCTGGCCACCATTACTAAAAATATTTTATTAACAAGTCAAAAACAATTAAGCAGAATTTTAATTAAAACATGACAAAAAGAAGCTTGGTATGTGAGCTTTTCAGTTTTATATAATAAAAAGGAAATGCCAATATGCCCTTCAGAGTTGTAGGGTTTGATGCCATTTTTCAGCAGAAGATGGGCTATACATGGAGGCCAGTATCAGTAGTGGAGGTAGAACATGGGGAAACCCCAGATAGAACCACCAACCCATGAGAAGCTACTGGCAATCTTTCTCATATATCCACACTTGCAGAACCTAAGGCTCAAATCCACACAGGCAGAGGTGAGATGGCAATGATCTATAACAATGGGTACTTTAGACCACTCAGACACTTGGGTGACACACCATTCAGAGTAGCTTCTGTTACTAAAGATAGAAAAACTTTTACATAACAGCTTAAAAATTACTCAGCACATGTTGCTCACATTTGAAAGAAATTATTCTTGCATAAAAGTCTTG
Source organism: Potamilus streckersoni (assembly GCA_016746295.1). Classification (NCBI taxonomy): domain Eukaryota; kingdom Metazoa; phylum Mollusca; class Bivalvia; order Unionida; family Unionidae; genus Potamilus; species Potamilus streckersoni. The sequence goes on along the minus strand of JAEAOA010002358.1, from coordinate 3,212,881 downwards.
GGTTTTTTTAGGCCAATGATTCTGATCTGTCTTCAAATATGAATAATGATACAATAATGAAGAAAGCTTAAAACATTTTTTTTTCATTACTAAATCAATGGAATTTGTAGAAATTTTTGCAGTAAGTACACTTCTAATTCAGATTTCTTGGCCAACTACTCATGCCATATACTCTTAGGTGACCAGGCAAGCAATTGCAAGCCCCCCTTGGGCCTCTGCTTTAAATTACAAACTTAATAGGATTAGACTTATCCCTCATGCTGTTATTCTTCTTTCTGAAAAAGAAGAAAAGTAAAAGTCAAGTAAGAAATGATTACTTAGAATAATTGTTACAAATTTAGTTAACAAGCAGTTACCTTAAATTTAGCAATACTATCTTAATAAATATCATTTTTTTTCCTTTCTGTTCTTATGTATTTTTAATTTATATTGTGTGCTTGACTTTTCTTAAAGATTAAGGGTTGTGGATAGAGGGGTTTTTTTTGGCATACTTCACTTGTATCAAATTTTCCATGGAAATGATTACTTTTCCAGAGCGTTCAGTTGTTTCATAGTTCAGGTGGGGATGTATATAAAGACATAAATTGTGGGCCATTGGAGATATGAATTTCTTTAAAACATTTCAGAGATATTAAAAATTGTCTTAAAATTGTCTGTTGACTTTGTTTTGGAAATTTGATTGTCCCTGGTAAAGATTTTAATATCACACATTTGAGAAACCTTTAGTGAGACCAGCAAGCATTAACAATGTCATTCAATGAAGGGAATTTTGTTTAAAATCATACCCAGGAGGACAGGTTAGAGTCTATGAAAAAATATTTGTTTGAGCTTGCCAGACATTATGATCTTTCTGATGCAAAAGGATTTTTAACAAAGCAAGAAATAAAAGAATATTTAGATTAGTATTTGGTGAGAAAGTAAATATTGGATGGTATTGCTTGGATTTGATTTAAAAATATGTCTCTGGTATTGATAGGAAATTAAAGAAATAACTGTCAAAACACCAGAGTAAGATTGCTTCAGAAAGAAATGATAAGAATGCTTATTCAGAAAGAGGTAGAGAAGAGAAAAATGCAAATTCAGTGTGAGGAAAATCACATGCAGAGAGAGAGAGAGGTGATGGAAATAAAAGTACAGAGACAGAGAAAAAGAGGAGAGAGAATTGCAGATGTAGAGAGATGAAATAGAAATGCAACCTAGATTACAAGAATTAGAACTGGCAGACAGAGCACTCATCGCCTCACACCATTACGTGCAAGTTCAGGTTTTGATCTTAAGGAAATTGAATGGGATAAATCCTTTCTTCCCTTTGAGAAAATTGCTCAAAGCTTGAAATGGCCAAGAGAGCATTGGATTTAATTATTGCAAAGTGTACTTATTGGCAATGCTTGTGATGCCTAAACTTCAAGAGTAAGAGGAAAAAGGAATACAGGTGAGAGATAAGAAAGGGAAATCTAATAGCTAATGCAGAGAGAGACAGAGAGAAGAGATGGAAATACACATGAAAATTCTGATAAAAGAAACAGGGAGAGAGAGAGGGAGAAGGAAATTTAATATATATTAAGAGAGGTTAGTACTGTACTGGCTGGTATAACTTTAGGTTTTCATGTTACCAGAAATATGTTAGTGCCCCCTTTTCTAGAAAAAGAACTTGATTAATACAATCTCACTTTGAGAAAATTGCTGAAAAATTGAAATGACCAAGAGCATTGGACTTTAATTTTACAAAGTGTACCCTTTTGGCAAAGCTTGTGATATCTGCAGTTCACTGTTGACAGAAAAGAATGCTGATTATGGTCTGGATATGGGATATATCTTGAAGGGTTATGAGCTGGTACATGAGGTATGTCAACAAAGGTTTAGAAATTGTACAAAAGAAACTGAACAAACCTATGTCAAATTTTCAAGGGGAAAAAAAACAAGTAGTTAATAGGTCATGCTTAGCCAAGAAAAGTTGAACAAGATTACAATGAGCTGAGACAGCTCATATTAATTGAAGAGTTCAGGAATTGCATCCATAATGCAAGGCCTATCTTGATGAGAAAATGTGGAAAGTTTTCAAGAGGCTGCTGTCACAGATATAACTATTCCCCTCAGAAAGAAAATTATGTCATAAATCTTTTCACTATTAGTCATATGTACATGTGATAAAAATTATATAAGATGAAACATGAAATAATAATTCTGTACATGTGAAAGTTCATCTGATATTAGGTTGTCTTTTCCCATGATATGTGTGTGACATCAGTATTGTATTCATGCAGCATCAGATGCCACCTAACAAATCTCTGATTTTTGTTTTTCATCTCGCCATTAAAGGGGATGTGATCACTAAACAATACTCTGAGAAATCACTAAATAATGATCGGAGGAGCTACACTAATATAGACTCAAAAGTGTTGCAATGCAAATATTGATGTTATATATTCCCGCTCAGTTGTAGAATAATTTCTATGGAGTTTGTTTGATTTCTTAGAAAAATAACACACAGGATGATTTGCACAATTTTTGCCTTGAATTAGTATTGCACCAACTCCAACTTCACATTCATCAACAGATATTTTAAATGATTGAATTTTCTGCTGAAAGAACTGGTGCACTCATAACTATAAATTTTAACTTATCAAAATCCTACTGACATTTTTCACACTCAATAAATTTTTGAAGGATTCAGCAATTGATAGGCACAGGGAATTCAGAAACAGTCTTAACTTAGCATCTATAGGTTTAACTTGTCCATGTCCCCACAATATGTCTTAGAAATATAACAAACATGGTCAGATTCACTTTTGGATACATTAATTGTCACATTTGCATCAATAAGTCAAAGAATTTACAAATTGTCTCTACAAGATCATTCCTGGTGTCATTGTAGTTGATGACATCATTGATGTAAGCATCACAATTATCTAGACCAAATGTAATTGTGTTCATTAAACAATGAAAAGTAAAGGGAGAACATTTCATCCTAAATGGCATCATTTTATACTCAACAGAATCATGAATGCCGAAATTTCCTTTGCCTTTTCCATCAGTGAAACTTACCAGAATCCTTTCAAAAGGTCAACCTTGGTGACATAGTTTGCATGTCCAATTTTATCATTGCAATTATGGATTCTTGGCAATGGAAATGAATCTCCATTGGTCACACTGTTCACCTTTCTATAGTCTGAGCATGTGCAGAAAGTATTATCTGGATTCAGTACAAGTATAAATGGCAAATTCCAGTCACATTTCCTCGGTGATATGAAATCATTCTCCAGCAAATACTAAATGTCTTTTTGCAAACATTCCTTCTTAAGAGGGTTCATCCTGTACATATGCTGTTTCACATATGATATACACAATATCAATGTCATGGTAGATTTTATTTTTTCTTGTAGGAACATCTGGAAACAAATACTCAAATTCCAATAATATGTTTTAGTTCATTTCAATGTTTGTTGCTGCAGATTCTTTAACTGATATCCTAACAACAAACAACAGTAAATAAACACCTTCATCTCAGTCTTTTCTAGTATCAAAACAATATGAAATCTTTCTAAAGCCCCTTGGTTTTCAGGGTGATAAGCAGAAGGCTTGAATCGCTGCATGCCTTATCCATGTACATAACTTGCTGAAAAATTCCAGACATACAATTTGACTCTTGATCAGATTGGACAGAATTTGGAAGGACAAATTGAGTAAAAAAAACTCTATGAAAGATTTTACTACTGTTTACATTTAAAATTCCTCAAAAGAATTCCCTCTGGGAATCTTGTGGGCACACACATTATGGTCAACATGTATTGGTTGCCTGGTTTAGTCATAGATAAGAGACCTACACAGTCTACCATTATTCTGCTTAATGGTTTGTCAATGCAGGAATATGTTGCAGATGAAATGTATGTATCTTTTGATTGTGTCTTCCTACCATTTGACAGTATGAACAGTATTTACATACATCATTTGTAATTTTTGGCAAATAGAAGTGGTTCAAGATCATGTGATAAGACTTATTGATCCCTAAATTATTAGTCAGAGGCATTTAATGGGTTAGATTAAGAAGTTCATGTCTATATAACTTTGGAAGTACAATTTTATATTTCCATGACCATTCGTCTCCAGCCAATTCCTGAGCTGGTCATCATTTTCTCATAAGAACCCCGTTTTTAACAATAACAAACATTTAGTTTTGTGGCTTCAGTTTCGACAATAGTCCTGTGAAACAAACATGAGATATTAAAAGTGTGTTCCTGTTCGACAAGTGATTGTCGTTAGTTGCTCTGATTAAAAGAATGAGAATGAGTAGTAAAAAGAGGATCACTGTGATTAATACCTTTTGATTGATCCAAATGATGAGCAAGAGAAGCCTCATTGAAAGCCTGCCCAATATATGTCAGTTAAAGAAATTATTTCCTGATCAACATCATTCTCAAGAGCTTTCTTTGCCATAGCCGTACTAACTTCACAAGCTTGAATTTCAGGGATTTCTTTTTCAATTGGATCGACTTTCTAATCCAAACAAGGCTTGACAGTTACAAGTGGAATAACCACTACCTTATGTCCAGTTAAGTTATTACCTAAAAACAAATGAATACATTTTATGGGTAAAGACTAAACTTTTCTGAATGTCGTGGGTCCTGAGAGTAAGTCTGATGACAAATTTACACCACTGACCCAACAAATGTATTTATAGCCAGTGACCTTGACCTCTAAGAAACAATATCACTTTGAATAGGTCTGTGTCGATTCTGTTGCTTACTTTTCAATTTGTAGCAATCAGAAATAACGTATCCTTTCTTCTTACAATAGGTACACGTAGGAAGACGTTGGGACTTCTGATCAATCTTATCAGAAACTTGATTCTTAAAAGAAATACCAGATTTAGATTTGGAGGTGCATGTATTTAGCTGAAATAGTTTTTTGCTGTAGTTGTTGTTGTTTTTTTTTTTTTGCTTAACGCCATTTTTCAGCACACGATAGGCTATTCATGGCGGCCAGTATTAATGGTGGAGGAAGAAACCGGGAAATCACCGGAAAGAACCACCGACCCACGAGAAGCTACTGGCAAGCTTTCTCACATATCCACATTCGCCGAATCCTAGACTCGAACACACGCAGACAGAGGTGAGATGGCAGTGATCCGTAACGGACAGCGCTTTAGACCACTCGGCCACTCGGGGCCCCACGAAATAGTTTTTTGCCAGATGACTACTGATTACTACAAGTTGTCTAAAGTTTTCGCAATCTTGTCCAGTCCAACTTCTTGGCTATCAAAAATTGCTCTTTTTTTCTTGCAAATTCGACATTGGTTTCTCCGGTGTCTTTTTTTTTTTTTTGCAGTTCCTATTTGTCAATAACCTTCGGATACCAACTCATAACCTTCAAGATATATTCTTTAACCAGATCCTAATCAACACTTTTATGTACTAACAGGGAAGTGTAGATGTCACTAGCTATGCCAAAAGTGTACATAGCAGAATAATAGTCGACTGTGTTGGTTTTATACTTACGACCAAGTTAGACAACCAATAGTTGTTATTCATAATATGAGCGTCCCTGAAGATATCCAGAGTCAATTCTTTTGCGAAATATTGAAACTAAAACTATTGCAACCCCCCCAAAAAAAAAAACAAATGCTTTCATAAAGATTTTTTAAATACTTTTTGACATTCCCACATCTGTTCAGTCTGAACAAGGGTCTAGTTTTATGTCTGGACTTTCCAAAAATCTGAGAGTGATATTAAGCAGCCAAGAATTTAAATTATCTGCTTATTACCATAAAAGTCAAGGAGCTTTTGAAAGATTTCATTAAACTTTGTAGAATATGAAAGCATTGGCGTATGGGTGTTCATCTGCTATTATTTGTTACTAGGGAATCAGTTCAAGATCCATTGAGTTGTAGTACTTTGTCGGTGGACAGCTGAAGTTATTAGAAGAAACACTGTTCAAATGAAGATTCCAAGGTTGATCTTCTTGACTATGTCTCTGATTTTAAATACATATTGTCAAAGGCAAGTGATATTTTCATCCAGGTGATTACGTTCTAGGTCCTTTGCCTATACATTGAAATCATCTTCAGGCTAAATGTTAAAGTTCTTGTACAATTTAAAGCAAAGTAAATGATTTTATCAGTAATATGAGGGAGAGTGCCGAAAACAGAAAAAAAACTGTGTCATATAAATATATTAAAGGAGTGTATTAGTAGAGATACCCCGGTTAATTCGGAATTCTAAAAATTTATACAATCTGAACAAAGACGTACACATCTATAGCCACAAGAAAACAGTGACATAGCCATTGCCTGAAATATAAGTACATGTTTATGGATGTTCTTAAAAAAAACATAAATTTTATCATAAGATTGTAGATTCTATACCAATTAAAATGCATCTTTGGGGGGATGAATCTCCTCAAGCAGATATGTTTGAAAACTTTCACATCTGCATCCACAACAAAAATGTGAACTAAAACTATTATATGAAATCTATCATGATGTTGAGATTAGTCTTCAACCGTTAAATAACTTCATTACAGTAAGAATCCCCTCAAACAGGAATGTTTAAAAAAGAAATTCAGTAGTTCCTGGAAAATGATTTTATTGAACTAAGTACACGTAAGTGGGGTTCACCAAGTATTATTGTGTTTAAACCAGATAATACATTCTTCATGTGTACTGACAATATACAAGTCAACAGTGTGAGTAAAGCGGTTTCATTTTCAATGTCAAGAATAGATGATAGCATTGGCAAAATTGGAAATGTAAAATATGCCACCAAATTGTAACTTTTAGTTCCACTCACGGAAAGAGCAGAAATTTTTGCATTTTCATCTCCAAATTGGTTTGACCAGTATAAAGTAATCTAATTTGATATGATCAACATTTCAGCGTTTAATGAACACGAAAACATCAGGCCTAAATAATTATCAAGCTTACATCCTCTTCAATGATGTCTGGAAGAGTCAGTTGGAAACCATTCGGAAATTCTTTGACAAACTCATGGATGCAAATTTGACAACTAATTAAGATGAAGGTGAGTTTTTAGTGCTTGTGTTACGTTTTTGACAGTTATGGGACACAGTCAAGTTAAACCTCTAGAAGTTAAGGTTAAGGCTAAGGCTATCTATGAATTCTCTGAATCTCTCTGTATAAAGCATAAGATGCCATTTAGGGGTATGGCTGCATATTTTTAGCATCAGAAATTTGGCTCAAAATTTCCATAATTGTTGAAATTCTGACCACTTTCTTGAGAAAAAAAAAAACAATTTTCATTGATCCGAAAAACATCAGTTTTTTTGCATAAGTTACAGACCATCCTTAAGAGTGCACCAGTTCTCTTAACTCCAAATTTGAGTCAATCATTTAAAATGTATGTCGATGCAACCAGTGTTCTCTTTCTCTCAAAAATAAACAAGCGCCTGATTTTAAAAAAATCAGAAATAAAAAGGAATATTTGTCTTTGATATTGGCTTTGTAACACTAGGAAGTGCATATTAATTCAACTCAATCTCCAAATGGTTTTATCAATTACCACAACCCCCCTTACTTTCGTTATCAAAAAAAAAAAACAAAGCGAAACCAGAGATTATTAGGTGGAGTTCGATGTTGCAGGCATATTACAATGACATTAAGCACATCAGGAGAAGCTAGGCGCGTCAATGGAAAAAATAAATTAATTGCAGATGCACTTTCACGTGTGTAGAAAAACTTTATTGTTTCAAGTATATTTGTGTCATATCATATAACATCATCTTATTTAATTTTATTTATATGTATATTTGTCTAATATGTTAAGAAAAATTTTATTATATAAATCTTTCTTTTATAATGAGGGGATGTGTTATGTATATTTAATTGGTATTGTGTGTTGGCTTTTCTCCATGAGTAAATATTAAGTATATTGACCTTATTCAGTAATTGCGTTTAGGGCCTATCTGATTTATTTATTATTTTTTAAACAATATATTACATAGCTAATAGCTGTCTATGATTTTAGATTATTGTATTAAGATCATTAGTAATTGGAGGTAAACGTGTTTGCAGATGTTCTTCTAAATTTCCTTTTAATTCTAAATTAAGACTTCAAAAAGACGACTTGATGGGTAAATTACCCATATCATTGCTTTGTTATTGTCTCTACTTAAAAATTCCTTCCTATCTTCAAAGATAAAGTGGAATCAGTTTGTACTGTTGTGTTAAGTTTAATTTGAGATGATTTATTTAGTTAAATTGTTCACTTGAATTACAAAGTGTTCTGTATTTACGACTAAATAGCTATTTTTGTGGATTTTTTCCCCAATCAATTCAAGGACGTTTTGGATAATATTATTGTGATACATCAAGTCTGTTAGCACATAAACACTATGACAGGTTATTAGTACATCAGAGCCTTCAAAATGAGAAATTCAGCCAGAATACATTATACGTTTGAGCTTGTGATAGAACTGTTAAGACTATGTTGGATCTAATGCACAATACTGTAAGTTCTTTTTACAATTTTACCATGTAATTAAGAAAATAAATTAGTTTTTTAATTTTCCCAAATTTTGATACATTTCACTTTTTTATGTTACCTTGTTAGCCATAGACTCATAAAAGTTTTAGAAAGGACTGTTACTATATTTAATAATGCTCTCTCTCTCTGTCTCTCTCTCTCTCTCTCTCTGTCTCTCTGTCTCTCTCTCTCTCTCTCTCTCTCTCTCTCTCTCTCACACACACACACACACACACACGCACACGCACACACACACACCCACACACATACACAGTAAAACCCCAATGTAAAAACAGCTACTCATAAAAGATAGTAATCTGTGGTCTCCTTTCTTAATTTTACAATCTTTTTTACTTTCCTTTACAAGAATGCTAACAGTAAAGACAAAATTGTGCTATTTCTCAAGTGTACTTCACAGACAGGATTCCCTGTATTTAACTGGCAACAGACCTCACACTTGAACGGGTTTTCCTTTCTTAATGGTGGACACCTAAGTGACAGAAAGTGTTTTCAAGATTCGTTGTAAATGAAAAACACTACATCGGCATGGAACTGTTTACAACTTCAAAATGTTATGTTCCCTCCATTGGGTAGGAATCTAAACAAATATTACACGAATTACTACGTTCACGCCTATCGCTTATAACAACATTAACCCTCCCACATTAGGGATGTAATTTCCCAGCATGGTGCCATTTTTATCCTACGATCACAGCTCTGAGTTTGCATTTGGCAGATAGTTATATGCTGTTCTGACTAAGAGAGCACTATCGCCGTAATTACTTTTTAATCTAGTCTTAAATGTGGATGCCATGTCAGGCACCAATTTTTAGATTGTATCTTCATGCATGACATGTTTATCTATATAGAATTTTTTAAAATAATATTTCCGTACGCGCGCGTATGTGTTAGCGAGCAAGTGTATGTCTTTTTAAGACCAGTTATTCAATTGATTGATTCTTGAGTAACATTACAATTTCATCAAAGTGTCATACATTTGATGGAGATTTACTTAGCTTTCTTTTTCTGAAAAATTATTGTGTGACTAGTTGTTATATATTCACAGACAGATTTGAATATATACCGTAGATCACACTATTTTAAAATATGTGTGAATTTAGTACGCATAAACTTTGTGTACCAACTCAACAACGACTAGATCTGTTCCCTCCTTCAATATATATTTTACTGTGAAAGGTGTTGTTCTAAATTCAATATCCTCGCGGGATTAACAAAACTTACATATTTGCAAAAATATTGTGATTTACAAGATCCAAGAAGGCTACATATGTACATATACGCGACAATTAACGACAAGTACTTTGTAAATACAACTATTTTAAAAAATTGTCAGTTGTACTATAATTTTAGTCCCTTTCTTCTGCAGACCAAGCACAGTATATAAATTTTCTTTAACTATTGAATTTCTCTCCAAACTAAACAAATTGACTATTATTTATTTATTTATTTATTTATTTGTTTAAAAGGTGTCTGCTTTTAAAATGGATCAATGCATTATGTACGAATTTCGTCACTGATTCTCTCTCTCTCTCATACACACACACACACACACACACACACACACACACACACACACACATACACATCCACAATTGTTAAATTGCTATACACATGCCATATAATTATAATCATTTTCTGAATACAAAAAATGTTAATGCCATTCTCGTTCTGGTTTAATTTTTAGCTCTGGGGAAACGAAAGTTCTGTGTGCAGTATAGGTGTTTGTAATGATGTCTAATGTCGCAGTCACATTCTGACACGAGGCCGAACAATTTTAACATTAACCTCTTAATACTGAGCGCCAAGAGAGGCAGATGCTAGTACCAATTTTACTTTATGAGTCTTTGATGTCACTCTGCCGGGATATAATATGTCTTTATATAATATATTTGACATAACTCTAAATAGCATCGAAATATATTAATAATGAGGAGTCTTTAGGTCATGAAGGCTAAGTTTCACGGTATATTATGCAGTTACCATTAGAACTAAGTTAATCATTCCTTTTTTATAATATGATGCGTAGTTTTGTGTAAAAATTAATTTTATCTGTTGAAACACATAACCATTTCAAACTGTAACTTTGTTATTTTATCGCATATAGTCTGGCGGGTAAATTTATGAAAGAACAATCGTTAGTCTCTTTTTCCCTGTACTCTAGTCAGAAAATAGACCAAATATATGAAATCGATAGAAAGAAAAAAATTATGCAAAATGATATTTCTCGCTTGATCTGCCATGACGTAATCCAAAAACACTGCATATAATCACAAGCGCCAGAAAAGTTGACGACTGCAACCTCATTGAAAGGTCATTCAGGTGATTAATATTCCTAATATAAAGAGACTCAACGAAATTAATGAATTGTACACAACAGTATATGAGCAATTAAGATAAATGCAATAACGTGGGGTGTTCGTTGGATCTTGAAAAGTAGGACATTCGGACCTATTTTTGTATGTGCCTTCCATATAAATACGGTTTGCGTGTCCTAACAGTGTATATAAAGGTGTCAGAACTAAATGCAAAAGCCTAACGCAATCATATAGCATGAAAAGTAGAACACAGTAAGGTGCAAGCTGAATGTGCACATCAACTTTAATGATTACACAACGGTGTCGAGTAACCGAGCTAAAAGCAAAAGAATTCACGTTAACGTCTAGAACAACAAAGACAACGCCGTGTGAAAAGTGATATTTCATAGGCGAAACAAATGAAATAATTTTGTTTTATCGGCTGAAGGGAAGAAGACATTACGCGTGTTTGTTAGAGAATTGTCGATAATAATACAGCAATAACAACAACTAATTTTCATACTAGCTTTGTTTTAATGAGGACTCTTGATAGACAATTAGGTTTTCTTATGACTTTGGCACAAAACATGTGTTAACTTGATTAGATTTACAAAGTGGATGCGGGAATAATGTCTACAACAAGATTAGAATGAAGCAGAAACATGTGTATGGTGACCTGCCTACAATCTTGATTTACATTTTCAAATATCCGCCGGAAAAAGAACTTATGTCACACTTGTACAGTAAGAATTGCTTCATCAAGACGCAAGGGAATTAATACATAAATGTTAATAACTTTAATACCTCACTTCCGCTGTATACTGGCTTGTCTGTTTAAAACAAAGCACTCGACGACATAGGAAGCTCCGAGCATTGCACAGTGATGATGATGATGATGATGATGATGATGATGATGATGATGATGATGATGATGATGATGATGATGATGACGATAATAACAACGATGATGGTGGTGAGTTTAGTAATGATAATAATTGTGCTTTCGGTGGTGTCATTGAGGAAAAAGAGACAATATGATGATAATGACTACGTCAACACGATCGAAATTATTGAATTAATTGTTATCACTAAATAAACTATAATGATCATGCCAAAAAGACGTTGTCATGACTACTATGTAAATATATTGAAGAAACGGAGGTCGTTGGTGGTCACCCTTGCCATCGCTGGTTATCATAGTTTTTGGTGTTATTGCTCTTATATTATATTGTTGTTTTGTTTGTGGGGGGTATTGTTTATTTTATTTTCCCTTGTTTAAAATGATATATATGTTCCTGCTGTTGTTCTAGCTTATTTTCCTGCTTCTAGTTAAAGTATTATATCTACTCCGTTTAAATACGGAAACAACCATTTTGTAAACACACATATGCCCAAGATGTAAACATCTTACAAGGTAATTGCTGTACCGAGCTATGAACCGTTGCATGGCGTACTGTGATCACAATAATTTAAATTTAAACTGCTTCCATGAATTCTACACCAAGTGTTAATATTGATAAAATTCATCACCTCCATCTCTCTCTCTCTCTCTCTCTCTCTCTCTCTCTCTCTCTCTCTCTCTCTCTCTCTCTCTCTCTCTCAAAATTATTCTGTTGTAAGCCGGTCAAGTAGAAAAAAAAAAAAACAAAACAAAAAAAACAAATATATTCAGTCCGATTAAGCGTAGACTTTGAATACACCGTATAAAATTGATAATAGCAAAACCAATCTTTCCAGACGTTATTTACCTCGTCAACGTCTCTGGAGTTATATTGGTAGAAAAGCCATGCGGTCTCATCATCAAATACAGTACCTCACACTTTATAACGCTGTTTGTCATTAAATACAGTACTTCCCACTTTATAACGCTGTTTGTGAGATCCATAAAAAAATACCCTTTTAAAAGCATAGGAACTCGAAATTAAGGGATGTTGTAGCAAAGTTTTTCATAATAAAACATAAATTACGAAAACAGGGCATCACAAATTTGAAATAATTTTATAATTGGTTCTAAATAGTCAAGAACTAATTTAAATGAACAACAAAATTTCAACTATTGAATGGGATTCATGTGCATTCCCAGTTTATAAGAAGGACATGAATTTACCGAAGAGCGGTCTGGTGATGAATCCCCATGCAAACGAAGTGGATTTTGTCCCTTTTTAAGCTTTCACGAAATAGTTCACTGAATACCAAACTCAGAAATGCAAGATAAATTTGCATGTGAATGGTAATCGAGAAGTATAAGGTAAATCAGCAAAAAGAGTAAAATAAATGTAGATTTTTCAAATTATATTTTATAACATTCTTAGGTTAACAAATGTGATTGGAGAGGCGCGCGGTGAATTCTGGGAGATATTTTTTTTTTAGGATTTATTCATTTATTACTCAATTAATGAGATAGCAATTTCGTTTCAGTACCATGTAAATTCCAAATACTACATTCTGCTTTATTCCAATTTTCAAGAGAAAAGAAAGCCTCTGGAAATAACTTTTCAGTGTTCTCAAACGAGACATCAGTATAAACGGCATTAATACATTAATTGCAAATAAAGTTAACACTGATTTGATCTAACACATCAACTGTTATATTAACATTTTAATATATGGCTATGTCCTAAACATTGATATACCTGAAATCTCTATGAAATAAGTCGCAAAGAAGATGTGCTATAGATCTGCAGGGATGCCGAGCAATACAATACATAAAATTTTTAAGAACCCAGTTTATATTTGTGTACGTTATTTTTATATGAATTGGTTGTTACAGACCCTTTTAGCCAATAGGGCTCTGTACTTTATGTAATTTACATTTTGTAAATAGGAAACATATCGTGTTTCCAATGCGTTTGTGTGTGTGTGTGTGTGTGTGTGTGTGTGTGTGTGTGTGTGTGTGTGTGTGTGTGTGTGATCCATGTATGAATTGAGTCTAAATGATTTTCGATCAAAATTTAAATAAGAAAACTGGGAGGGAATGATATTTTAATTGGTTTATCACTTGTGCATACTGGTTCCTATCACAAGAATGCTAATTATCGATGATTTATTTGATATGCCATCAAGGACATTCATTCAGCTTGAAGTTGCTATTTACATTCCTGCTCGTTCCATTAGATGAATTATTAAATTATTATCACTATATGTACTCTCATTAATGCTATAAAAAGATCTAAATCTAGACTGCCATATTTGTTGTACTACTGGTTCATTGTATGTGCCTTTGTAACATATATTTCCACGATTTCTTGAGACAAATATGAGAACTTCTTTAATTCCAGTATTTATAATTTACAGTAGGTACTGCAAATGTTTTGACATATCAGAGAGAGGACTTCAAAACGTACTGTAAAATACTCGTCTGTAAGTCAATCCAACTCCAAAACCTCCACCCCCAAAGCAAAGATCCTGTAGATCGGGGGCCATGGATTACTACTAACATACTGCACAGACCCAAATTTACGGCTGAATTATGCGACGGCAGATTCAGGGCTGCGCATTTTGCAGTTGGACTCAACTTATAAACTAGTAGAAACGGTACGTTCAAATTATGGATTAAGGTTACATATAGCTTTTATTTTTGATGAGTGATCGGCAGTTTGGAAAATTTAAAAGTCAACGGCAAATATTTTGTCTCTCGTTAGAGATATTTAGCTTTCACTTAATCACTCCGACAAAATTTAAATTTGTAAATAATATTGGACAATTTTTTTTAAATAAAAGATTCAATTACTTTAATCCTTAGCAAGAAAATTCTACCTTAATGATTGCAGCTAGATTCCCTTCCTAAAATGGCTATCAAACTATGTGCGAGATAAAATCGTTGGCAGTTATTAGGGCAATTAGACACCGCTTTTTAACGCCTCTATCAGAGATAGAGAGAGGGGTGGTTTGTTGTTAAACTACTAAATTTAGTAACATTACTTTTGAAAACATCGAAAAGCTTCATTTTATTATCTTTCTATTCTAGTGAAAATGTTATCACCTATCTGGTATGATATGAAGGAAGTCATTTGTTAGGTGTAGATCACAGTTTTCATGACTGAAGGATGGTAAAATAATATAATAAAAACATTACTCAAGCTAATGAAAGCCGACAAATTTTCTCCTTTTTAGAGCTGCGACTTCAAAGTCTTTACTGATGCTTTCATCTGAATTGGCGTCAAATGTGCGCAAGAAAGTTTTGATTTGCTTTTTTGTAGTATTGTCGTGTACGATAGGGATTAGGGATGTTATCAACAAAATAGTCTGAACTGTCATAATACATCAATAAGAAATAGCCACATATTAATACGGGATCATCTAAGAATATGCTTTTAGGATTACATCATTTATAGCTTCATTTGAATTGAATGTGTAGAAACTGGATGAATCCGGGTGGGGGTTGATGAAGACACTGAAAGCAATTTCGTCATTGTGATGCTTGTGTAAAATGTTAACTGAACGATGAATGAATCTGACACCAGACTCGTACGCATAAAGTCTAAAAATGGACTTAACAGAATGATGCGCACAGGGATAAAGTACTGATATAAAGAAATTATATCGTTTCTAAATGGCACTAGTTAGAGCATGTAACTTCAACGAGTAAT